>CM029665.1:10508622-11200388 GCA_017311315.1 Dendrocalamus latiflorus | reverse complement strand
GACTTTGCATGATAATAATAACCTACAGTTATCTAAATTAACAGGTAATTATTTCTAGGGTTTCAATGGCATGGCTACAAATTAAACATGGCATTTATCGGTGGAAGGTCTAACTATATCACATGTCATTCTAAACATTTTGCTTTACTTTAAACTAACATTTCACAACTAGCATAATGCAAATAGCATAATAACAATATTAAATAATATGGGTTGCAACATGATCAAAGGATTTGGGACATGCCGTCAATCCGGATGATCTCAGCTAGCTCGACCGAAGAAACACCTGGATCCTGAGCCTGCTCTTGAATCTCCGGAATCTCCGACACTAGCGCAAAACACATAAAATAATTAAATCCAGCTTGAGACTAATCAAGCGAGGCAAAATAAACTAATTAAAAAGGAGTAAAATGCATAAATCTCCAAATGGGAATTTTAGGAATTTATTTGGGATGAATCTGTGGAAGTGGAGGCCAAAAATGGGTCCAGGATATTTTTTGGAGCAAAGTGATGAAATTTGGGAATTTTTGGGATTTTCTATGATTTTCTAGGATTTATTTGGATTTTTCTGATTTCTGGAAATTGGAAAATCACTGGAAAATCGGTTTAAACAGTGACAGGCCAGCCCGAGCTACAGCGCGGCCTGGCACTGTGCGCTCGGGCGACGGGGCAGGCCGGCTCGGCCCACGCCCGCGCGCGCTCACGCGGCTCGGATGAGCGACGTGTGACTCGGGTGGACGGTCGGATGAGGTGGGGCGAAGGGGTACGGTGGAGGGATCCGACGGAGGCGAGGGGCGGTGTTTATGAAGATCGGACGGTGGCGGGGGTGGCTTGATCTGGCGGCTGACGTTAGACGGCACAGGTGGGAGGAGACGGCCCGGATGGAGCCACGTCGTCGTCGTCTTCCTCCCGCTGCGCGCGCGCGACAGAGAGGCGGCGCCTCCGCTCTCCGGCGACGGCAAAGGCTCCCGATGGCAACGAGGGGCACCACCGGGTAGGGCTTAACTTGGGGAGTCCATTTTAGGGCATTGGAGGGTGAGGGGACCAAAGGGGACGGCAGGAGGGAGAAGGGAGTGGTTCGGCCATTTGGCGGAGGAAGGGGTTGCCGGCGGCGAGATAGCCCAATCGTCTACGGTTACACGGTCAGTGGGTCCAGGGGCTCACAATGGCGGCGGTGGAGTTGGCCGAGGAGCTTCGAGGGGAGCTGGCCACGGAGAGGGTGATGCGGCCGGGGGGGAGCTTCGATGCCGGGGCTCCTCGGTCGGTCACCTGTCCAGGGGAATGCACCAAAGGGATTAGAACACCGAGGTGAAGCTCTGGGCGAAAGTAATTGAGGAATGGGGGGAGGGAAACGGGAGATTGCCTCCGGGGTGTCGCCGGCTCACAGGACGGCGGTGGCGGAGCTACGGGCGGCGGGGCTTCAATCGGCGGCTCAGGGAGGTGGCTGGGAGCATTGTGAGGTGTTTGAGAACGGTGGGGAGGCTCGGGAAACAAAAGAGGGAGAGGGAGCCGAGGGAGGGGTTTTATACCCGAGCGAAAAGGGGACGGAGGCTTCGGGGAGAAGGCAACGGGCGGGGCTCTGGGGTCAACAGGGATGGACGGGAGCTGTTGAAGCGTCTCCTCCGCGCAGACGGGGTGTGACCGGGCTCTGCACAATGGTAATGGCGACGCGACGAGGCAGGAGTGGGTGAGCTGCGGCAGGGAGCGTGGGTGCGTCCGCGCGCGGGGGAGAGGGAGGAGCTGCCGCTGCCAGGTGGGGTCGGGCGCAGGAGAATGGCGACGCGTGGCGCGGGGTTTCTGCCGACCGGGTGGCGCCAGCGCAACGGAGGCGGTCCAAAGCGTGTGGGCGGCGAGGGCGTAGAGGCGGTGCGTCCGCGGGCGCCAGCTGCGCACGCACGCGCGAGGGGGAAAGCGGGGAGGGGGACGGGGGGCGCCAGCGGAGAAAGAAGAAGGCGCGGGCACCGGGAGAAGGAGAAAGGCGGAAAGGGGCGGGGCGCCAACTGAAGGGGGAGGCGGCCGTGCCCGAAAGGGAAAGCGGGGAAAACTGGGGACTTTCCAAAAAGGGAAAGTTCCCAAAAAATCACTCAAAAATTCAGCAAAAAGCACAGAAAATTTTTGGTTTTGAATTTTTGGGGTTTTTCAAAGAGTAAGTACAAAATCAAGTCAAAATGTTAAATGCTGCTGCTCAGGTTCCACCTTGTCGCCAAGATCCACCTGAGGAGTATATCCTTTTTGCGTTGAATCCTTTCGGTCATGGAGCAATCAATGCCTAGCTTTTTTTTCTCCGAAGAGAGAGTATAGGGCTTATCAACTTCGTCAATTGTTCATCCAAGTCTCTCAATCTGCACAATGGTCATAAATAAACAATAATTTCCATACTATAAGGCAATGGGAAGATAACCTTAAAATTGCTTTAGAACTGAAGTTACCTGCAAACATGCAGTTCAGTAATGTGGAGAAACATGTAACAGCTTCAATACACATGAATATTTTCTAGAAATTAGTGAATGGAATCGGGGGTGAACTCTAAAGCACATTCCTAAAGCCATCTTATGCAAAATATGATAACTCTAAAGTCCACATGACTGTACCAATTGTTCTGTGCTAATTAAGGGACTAATGGCACGAATTTAATTGGATCGTTCCACTCGATTCCATCCACATGCATCAAATTTCACAAAAAAGGCAGGAACAACCGAACAAGTAGTTGCATACTCCACAGTTACAAGCATCTAAGCTCCAGTTCTTGATAGCACAATTCGAAAATGAAGCCGGGAGGATGCCGCATCACACTCCAAACTCATGGTGCAGGACTGCCACACACGCCGGGAGCGGCACGCTGCGCGCCCTCTGCCATCCTCGCTCGCCAAGGGTGTATATGGCTGTCGTAAATGGGCCAAGCCTAGGAGAAAACACGGGCCCGGGTTCAGCCGCCATTCTTATTTTTTTCTTGATAGGGAAGATCTAGGGTTTCGTAGGCGGATATTCAGAGGACCGAACTGGGCGAGCGCGCGAGTGTGCTGTGGACTTGCTAGGTTCGGTTCGGGGTTGGGTTATGCAGCAAAATTACCATCGTATCTTTGAAGCGCTGGTGCCTCACCTCCTAGTTGGAGACGAAGGGGGGGCAGTACAACTAGATACCATAGGATTCTAGCCGTTAGATCAGAGTGCTTTGGACGGCTGTGGTACCTTTTAAGGACGATAAAAAAGCTCTAGCCTAAAAGATTTCAACATATAAGCTATGGAAGGGACTATACATGCATGTGTTTTTAAAATTTGTTTCACACAAAATCTAGGGGGTCTGATTTTTTTCTGAAGCAGGGGGGCGCCATGGCTCCCACTAGACCACTGCTGTCTCTCTCCCGGTTTTTTTTTTTGTAAAAACACCCAATACAATACATAGATGTTCACACACACGCACTCACACAACGCCTACGGAAGACTAAACGAGCGAAGCTTGACGAAATCACCACCGGCGTCTCGCTTGTGATGAATGCATCGCCTTCCATTAAAAGTAAATCCTTCTAAATGAGACACGTAAAGCAAAATCTAGAGTTTAAACTCTGATAGGTTAAGGGTACAACTATTTTCACTAGCCACATAAGCAAGCAAGGCTTGGTTCTCGTCTCCTCCCCGTTTCTACGACTGCAGCTTCCCAACCGTCGACATCTCTTTGCCTCTTTGGAATATGAACTGTCAGTGATCTTCACAAGTTAGTAGGTGGTACTACTTCCGACGGCAATTGGTCGTTGAGTCAACTAGCTTGCGAGCACACCATATCCAGACTCCAAAGGGTAAAACTTGTTCTAAGTTCTGGACAAGCCACACCCATTTACACGAGGGAAGTTGCCAACAAATTAACAACATGGAATAGCGCCTTATACATGATGGAGAAAATGCTGTAACATCTGGGTATATGCGACCCAACAAGCTGCATGAATCTTACATTAACACTCGAAGAAGAATTTACAATTCCTTTGTCACAGCATCATAACTGTTACCTTCAGAGAACACACTAAACACACACTAAACTTTGCATCTTTCGGAAGGCACTCCAAATGATTCTTGGATATGGCCAGCGTTGTCATATTTAGTTGCTGTGTTTCACTACGTCGTAGGCAAGTCTCTTTCATGAGAAACCAACCATGAAAAGCACTTCAAGTGATCCTAGGGAACGTTTGGAGAACAGAAAAGGATTAATTTTCATGAAAAAGGTACATCCTTTTCCTTAGCTCTTAGACACAGGGTTCCATGGTTTACTGCTGGTGCATTTCCTTCCTGTAGCTTGGAGCTAAGCAATTGTTATAAAAACCAAGGAAAGAAATCAGTTACTGAACTTCTGGAGATCGAACATAATATATAAAGGTTTAGCTCCATGAATGTAGGAGATATTACTAGATTCAGACTAGTCAGAACACCCGAACCACAGAATCGCAGAGCACCAGCGTTTAAGCATGTTAATTCTAAGTACAGATCATGTAAAGATCAGACAATTCCTCAACAAGGATTGATAGATCCACAAAGCATCAATCCCTCATTGAAATTGCCCATTCATTTCAAGATCAAGTTGGTGCCAAGGGGCCAAGTACTCCTACCAACCATACATCAAAATCCTCTACTTCAGCAAAGCAAAATCTGGAAAACTCCAACGACCAATCACAACTAGTTACTATAAAAAGGCAGCAGAACTTCCCTCAATGAACTGAAATTCTCTTTTAAGAAAAGGTGGTATTGTCGTATGGACATAAATTTGCTTCCGATATCTGCCCACCGCAATACTGAAATTTTTTTTGCCATATACTGATAAACTTTCGATTTCAACAACAACGAATCATGTATGGCAAGCATAAAAGTTGGCCTTTCAATAACCCAAGAAAAAAGACATGTAAAAGTTGAGTAACCTTTTAACGTTATCTAGTAAAAAGTTGCCAAAGAAATGCACTAGAAGTGTTAAGTAATCAGACAATTCTCCATACAGATCATGTGCAGGAAAATGGAGCTAAACTACTATTACTCGAAAGAATAAGGCACTATTTCCAAGCAATCAGGACAATGCAAACAAGAACTGAAGGCAATTCGGTAATGGAACACCTATCCATGGTTTGACAAATTCTGAGAGGAGCAACATGTAGTAAGTGGGGTTTATATCTCGTTCCAGAGGTATGTACCTGTACTAGAAATGTTTCCTTACAGGTGTCATTTGACGGTACATGTAATGGAAATTTCATTTTTAACATGACTGTGAGCTCAAAACCTTTAATTTCTTCCATTCGTATTCACTTTTCGAAACAAAATTCAATAGTACTTCCAACGGGAAAAAAATGCGAACCATAAAGCTTACTAGTTACTACTTTGTCGCGTAGAGCTTCTCGCAGGAAACAAATGGACAGTAACCGCTCCGGTTCGCGGTGTCGGGAAAGGCGGTTGGGCGCCGAAGCGGGAAAAGTACGGCGGAGGAGGCGGAGCCGTGGATGCAGCGCCGGCGGTGCGCTTGCGGTAGAGGCGGTACTTCTGGAGGTGGCTGGCGACGTTCTCGTGCGTGAGGCCCTCGACGTTCATGAGCCGCACGATGGCCTTGGGCACGGCACCTTTCTCGCCGAGGTGCGCCACCGCCTCGACGAACCGGTGGTGCAGCTCCGGCGTCCACACTATCCTCGCCTTCTTCCCGCCCCTCACGCCTCGCCCTCCCCTGCCTACGGTCGCAGCGTCCTCGGTCTCCCCCTCCCCCTCCCCTTCCTCGTCCTCTTCGTCATCTTCATCGAAGCGTGAGGAGAGGTGGGAGGTGGGGGAGTCGTACGCGAGGGGGGCGTCGACGGAGGAGCCCGCGAGGTCGATCCGGAAGGCGGCGGCGAGCGCGGGCGGGATGAGCGGGTGCGAGACCGGCGTCAGCTCGCCGGCCGCGGGGAGGCCGATCTCCCACTCGAGCACGCGGCCGGCCGCGCCGGCTTCTGCGTCCACCATGTGGCGTGGTGACGAGGACGAGGCGGAGGGGGCCGTGGCGTCGTGGGGCCGGTCGCCGAGAGGGGATAACATAACATACTCTCCGGTAGGGCCAGGCTTCTGCGGCTGGGGTGGGCCCAGTGATTTGCTTATACGAGAAAGGTTGCATTTCTTTTTTTTAGACGAAAGGTTTGGATATCTGACGGCGTGACCGCGCGTGATGCTGCGGATCCGTGGGCGCGCGCGCGGAGGGTAGTTGCTCGGTTGCACCGCTCCGTGCGTGGAGCGAGCCAGCCGGAGGGTGCGTTGTTAAAACCCCATTTTTTTTTCAACTTATCCGAACAAACAAGTAAAGGCTTTTTAAATGCTGTTTTCAAACAATTTATTAAATAATTTTTTATAGTTATTTATCGTTATTCGATTCGTTCATATAAATACTCACGCTAGAACAAAAAAATCAACTGTCGTAACTATAAATCATATTCACAGTAAAAAACGCACTCTAAATGATATAAATAACAAGTGCCCCTTTAGCGGGCGATTCCATGCCAGAGACAAGGAGAATCACATGTGCTGTGCGGTCTTTTTAGCCTCGTGGCCGCTGCCGCCGGGCGGCAAAAATGACATTTTTGTCAATACTATCGTCATACTGCTATTTTTGTAAATACGGTGCGAAATAATGCCAAAAGAGCATGCGGTTCAAGCGCGGCACGTCTGTCCGGCATATCGCCCTGGTCTGTTCGGTGCTCACCGCCTAACCAGTGGGTTTGGTACTAAGTGACGATTTGCTCATGAGTTGTAGTAGTAAACAGCTGCAACTTGCAACTGAAAGGGCGTGTGAACGACAAAGTCTGTTTTTAAGGGTACAAAACAGACACACACAATCCATGCACATTCACATACATCACACATACGTGTCTTGTACACACGTTAAAAGTTTTTTAAATAGAGATTCAACAGCCTCTAAGGTACTACTCGGTTGGGCTGAAATAAGCTGCTTTATAGCTGAAATTGCACTGTAGCTAGTTAAAATTACATTGTAGCTGTGGTGGCTTATTTGACGTAACTAAATTTTAAAAAAATTAAAAATAGAAAAAATAGGTTAGCCAATCACGGACAATACAAATGAATACACAAAAAAAAGTTAAAAAGTCAGAAAAATAAAATTTACAAATAGTAAAAAATAAGTCAAATGGTTAAGCCGAAATAAGCGACCCTAAAACACGAGTATACACAGTACCACTGAACGTTTGTACGCTTCTCTAGGTTTGTAGGCTTTGGGATGTCAGGTATACGTGATAAGGGTGAGGTGCTAGCGATTGTTTAGTTATAAAACGTGTATCGGATGAGGCATGGACAGATAGCTGCATTTACTCTCAGTCTTGACATCAGCAGAGACGGGAGGAAAATTTAATTATTTGTCACTCTTATGAGTTTAGTGGCAACAGATTTGCCACTTTGATCTATTGTCAGTGACTCAGATGACCTCATATGTAAGTGACAGAGTGAATTAGTCAATCTTAAGAGTGGCAAAAAATTGAATCTCCCGGACGGGACGATCCAGAGACCGGAGTCGTCACGAAAAAAGCGCCGTTAGTTCATCGGAGACCGGTAGCCCACGATCGATGGACGGTCATGCACTCGTGATGGGCTCGACCGCAAGTGACGAAGGTGGTCCTTATTTTGGTGATGTTTTATGGTTTTTTATTAGAGTTGGTTTATTTTTTTTACTTTAATTAATGCTGGTTTATTTAATAGAACTAAATTAAAAGATTTAATAAAATAGGTTGACCCATCACAGACAATACGAAAGAATATGAAGGGAAAAAAGGCAAAAAACCAAAAAACCATAAAAAGATAAAAATAAAGAAATAGTAAATTAAAAGATAGAAACTGAAACTAGCGGAGCCAAAATCACACATATCACCAACTCGTGACGAGTTTAAAAATAGCATAGCACAGCAATTTGTTTTGGTGAGATTTACTTCACACACCCAGAGAGGTATCAAGAATTTTTCAATTGCGAGATTTTTACTAGATACACACAAATTTATACCAACAAATTTTGGGGAGCTTTACTTCACACACCCGGAGAGCATACCAAGAATTTCCAATTGCGAGATCTTTGCTAGGTACACACAAATTCGTACCAACAAATTTTAGTTTTCTTTTGCATAGCGACTCTTAAGTACGATTTTTCACTGTTGGATCGCGAAACGAGATTTTCTCCATGACAAATCAAGATGTGAGCTATTTTATCACAACTTGATTTGGATGACATACTTTAGGGATTGACAAGATGCCAGCGATATTGTCCGATAATGAGAAATAACGTAAAGATTGTAAGGCCTTATCTCAAATTCATTTTTATCTATCAAGTAATGTTCTACAGGAGGTTATAAAGGAGACATCTGCCGCTGTATATGGCCGAAGCTAGACTCAAACTTGAGAATATTTGGCTGTCCTGCTTATAGTCTTGTTAACAACAATAAATTAGAGCCTAGAGCAGTTAAGTATATTTTCTTTGGTTAAAAAACAGATGTGAAAGGATATAAATTGTGAAATCCTAAAATCAGAAAGGTGGTTATTAACAGAAGTGTTATTTTTTATGAATCTGTTATGTTGTATAATAAATTATCTATTTATGTTCCCATTGAGAAACAATTAAGCGTGCAGTTGGAGCATGTTATTGATTCAGGATCTACACCAAAAGTCAACAAGGAAAATATTTCAAAAGATCCAATTGTTGTGCCACAAATACAACGTTCCATTGTAGCCGATAGAGAAAGGAGCAACATTCAGCCTCGTAAGAGTTGATTGAACAAACCAATAGTGTAGCTTATTGTTTAAATATGGTGAAAAAATTGAAAGTACTGCAGAACCTTCATCTTATTCAGAAGCTATCTCTTCTGGTGATTCAGACATGTGGATGATTACCATGCATGATGAGATGGAATCACTTGACAAGAATGGCACTTGGGAGCTGGTCAAGTTGCCAATTAAGAAAAAGTCTATTCACTACAAATGGATTTTCAAGAAGAATGAAGGTGTTTCACCAACCGAAGAGGTTAGATACAAAGCAAGACTAGTTACTAAAAGATATAGTCAAATTCTAGGTATTGATTTCATAAATGTCTTTTCCTCTGTTATGAAACATAGTTCTATTCGTACTTTACTCAGCATTGTGGATATACATAATTATGAGTTTGAACAATTGGACGAGAAAACTATGTTCTTACATGGGGATTAAAAGAAGACATTCATATGGAGCAATCGGAACTTCCAGGAAAGGATAATTTTACTTGCAAAGTAAAGAAATCTTTTTATGATTTGAAACAGTCACCTAGGCAATGGTATAAAAGATTTGACTCCTTTATGATATCTCAGTGTTTAAAAAGATATGATTACGTTAACTGTGTTTATTAGAAGATTGTTAATGGTTCAGCTATCTATTCGCTCATATATGTTGATGGTATGTTGATTGCTGCAAAAGAAAAGGCTAAAATTTTAAAGTTGAAGGCACAATTAAGTAGTGAATTTGAAATGAAAGATCTCGGTGCAGTAAAAAAGATTCTTGGTATGGAATCATCAGAGGCAAGCGATTTGACATATTATACCTAAGTCGAAAAGGATATATTGATAAAGTTCTCATCGTTTCAACATGCATGAGGCCAAATCAGTGAGTACTCCCTTAGCTGCACATTTCAGACTTTCTTCAGCATCGTGTCCACAATCAAATAATGAAGTTGAGTACATGTCTAGAGTTCCATATGAGAGTGGAGTTAGTTCGCTTATGTATGTCATAGTATGTTCTCTCTCCGATTTATCTCAATCATTAAGCGTAGTTAGTAGATACATGGCTAATCCTAGAAAAGAGTATTGAAAAGCAGTTCAATGTATTTTCAGATATTTGTGGGGCATATTTAATGCTTGCTTACAGTTTAAGAAGACTAGAGATGGACTCGTTGATTATGTGGATTCTGATTTTGCTGATGATTTGGATAAAAAAGATCTCTCACTAGCTATGTTTTCATTGTTGAAAGATGTGTCGTTAGCTGAAAAGTAAGTTTGCAAGCTACCATTGCCTTGTCTACTACAGAAGCTGAGTATATAGCTATTTTCTGAAGCTTGCAAAGAAGATATTTGGTAAGAGATTTAATCACTGAACTTTGTAGAAGTATATCTTACACTACAATATTTTATGATAGTGTTATTTATCTTACAAAAGATCAAATGTTCCATGATAGAACAAAATACATTGATATCAGATATTACTACATTCGAGGTGTCATTACTCAATGTGATATTAAAGTCAGCAAGATAAATACTCACGATAATCCAGCTGATATGTTGACAACGCTAGCTCCTGCCACTAAGTTTGGGCTTTATTCTGACTTAGTTGGTATTACTTTTAGACTTTCGGCGCACAAGATGTATATACTGATTTTATTAGAGGAGTTTATTACATCCTTCGACTACTTGAGGGAATTCGGTTCAAGGTGGAGATTGTTGAAGTTGATCCGAATTCTATTCAAATGTGGGATGATAGGTGTGAACAAGTCCCACACGGAGATGAAACCGAATCAAAGTTGGTTGCACAGATCGACTATTGAAGTTGACTAGTAGTGTGCCCGTGCTAACGCTACGGTAAAATACAAAACAAGATAAAATTTGTAAAAAAATAAAACGAACAATCAGATTCATTAAGATTCACGTCTCATATATTGTAACGTATGTTTATCAGAGATCGTTTCATATTACAAAGTAATGTATGTTTCAAAATCAGAGATCGTTTTAAGTGACAAGCAGCACCATGCAACCACCAAGGTTTCTATACATCGCATGTGCAATTTTCTCCCTTTTTCTCTTGCTAGCATCCGCAAAAGGGGGAGGTATGTTAAGATAAATTATATTTGGTGCCTAATAGTACCGCCAATGGTAATTTTCTACTTATTATTTGTTAAATCAACAATGGAAATGTCTAGTGAAATGAAATCTGCGTAATACCTTTGAATTTAATTGGTCTCATAACTTACCTTCTGTTGTATAAGTTTATCAAGTTCTGCTTTGAGTTGCAGGTAGCATTCAGACAGGCTGGGATCCATAAATAAATCAACATAACCATCGAGCATCTTCAAGTGCCCAACCTATAATATACAAGTTAGAAGGCATAGATCAGTGTAAACAAAAATGCAAAATATCAAGACAAAGTGTTTGACCAAAAATTTAGCATACCATGCTTCCTTTTGTAACAGCACCACCAAATAAGATCAGTATGGAATCTGATACTCCAGTCGAATCACGGATGAAGACAGCATTTACCTTCACCTTCTCACCAAAGACCAGCCATGGATAAGGGATAGTCTGATACTTAGCATTCACTGAATTCTGAATAAAGCATAATGTCAGAATACTCAGGAATCAGCATTGTCTTCAAAAGATGAGCTATTAAACAGGGTATTGCAGATGAGCACTTCGCGATATTCTGATATGCACTTACAGCATAAAGAAGAACTTGGCCATCATCCATTGTCTTGAAGGACATGGAGTTTTCTCTATGCTACAAAGGAAAGCTCAAAAATTAATTGAACTGCCAAGTCTTTTCTTTAATGCAATAGAACTCTATAGAGTAATTGTTGACGGCTGTTTACCACCACAGATGCTATCCCAGGAAAAAGCCCAGAACAAATTATACCACGGACCAATGATTGATTATGGCTCAAACTATTATTTGTATTTGCGTCAGAGTCTATCAAGCCAGCATCCTTTAAGATATAGCTGAATTGCTTCCGAAGAGAGTGAATGGCTTGTAGTGTTTGAGCAGAAAGGAAATTTCTCCAACAGTATTCATAACCAGACCCTTCTCTCTCTGCATCCTTCCATCATTCATAGGCCCGGACCAGGGCCATATGATCACTATAATCTTTCGCTGAGAACCTAGATTTTGCAGTTCCTGCCAACTAATAGGTAAAGGACAAAAATTCAAACAAAGCCTTCTTACCTGAATGGCAACAAAAAGCTTGGGGCTCAATGAAACATAGCCATAACTACCACATGTATCCATCGGGAGACCATATTGTGTGTAATCTAGCTTAGGATGCAATCACGGTGCACTTCAATTAGAAAAAGTCACGAAATATTCTAAAAAAAATCCTAGATATATTTCATTGTTTACTCCACATATATATAAAATTTTAAGTTCAAATTCACTATATGTTAAGAGTAACAAAAAAGAGAAAATTCTAACAAATTTGAACTCTTAACATGTCAGATTTTTTTCTCTTTTTTTACTCTTAACATAGAGTGAATTTAAACTTAAAATTTTATACATAGGTAGAGTAAGTTTAGAAGTACATCTAGATTTTTTTTGGATTTTTCATGACTTTTTTAGTTGGAGTGCATAATGATTACACCCCAAGCAAGATTGCACACGATACGTTCCGATATTAGATCTTCCCTACTTTTCTTATAAATTTTCTTATGAAAGAGAATCGTTTCACAAGTAATACTAATAATTAAGATATAGTCAAACAGTAGAAATTAAAGGCATACATCCTTCTTGTCCTGTGGCAATAGGAAAGGATCCCGGGCACTCAATCCAGCAACCACGGTAAGTACAGGATCAATGCAACGGAAAATTGCACCCATTATAAGCATCTTCCCCAACTTTGGATCAACTGGAAGCATGGAAAGGTATCTTCCTACAAAGTTGAATCAGGGAAGTATTTATATGTTTCAGTACTCATATGTTTCTGTAGTGCTAGCAAGGAAGCAAAATATAAGACATACCAAGATCAGTAAGGTTCTCATTTTCATCTAATGCTCCAATCATCTTCAGGAATTCCACTGCATTTTGGACCTACATATTTATCAAGTGGTTAGCCACATCAAAAGTGGAAAGGGTTGAAAAAAAGAACCCTTTACTACCTACTTAAACAATAACTTGCAGAGTTTTAAGCTGTGTACATGCCCAAGAAGTGCCGCAGTTTGAAGATACAACTAAATCCAATAGACGCAGGCAAAGCAAAAAGGGAATATCCAAATGCTGAAGTATGATTTAAACACATACAGCTAGTGGTTTTGGAGGCTGTAAGGCAGCTGATAGAAACTCCCCAATGCTGCCAACTTGCAAACTTTTTATCTGCAAACACAGCGAATTCAAAGGAGTTCTAAGAAGCTCCGGAAGCTGATAGTCTGCAAATGCATCATACACACATCTAGGGTAGAGATGATAGCATTCTCCAGGTTGGACACGACCAGCTCTGCCCCTCCTCTGCAAGAAGATAATGGGGAAACTATGTGAATTATAGCAAGGAAGGATGGTTTGTAAACACAGGTATTGAGTGTGATCATATCTGAATCAAGATGTTATGTTCAAGTTCGGTTCGTTGTTGTTCTAAAAAAAGGTTCAATTCATTGTTAGAAAATTTCTTGCTTATAATTGTAATCAGTGATAAATTTATATTGACCATCGAAGCAGAACAAAAGGATATCTTGAGTCTTGACTAAAACAATTTCATGAGAAAAAGAGTAACATGGAGGTGCTTGTCAAGGAATATCACTATTAAGCGAGCCAAAGAGATTGTTGGTCTTGATATTAACCAGCGGGCTAAATTTCTTCGAGTTAGGATCTCAATTGACCACAAATCCCGTATTTAAGGCATGCCATACAGGCAAATAATACAAAAATGGTAAATAAGCTGACAAAACAAGGGCTAAAAGGAATAATGTAATAATATAGAACTCAACCAAGACAAGACTTCACTAATACTACATAGAACATACAAAAGGTAAGCAAAGATTGAAGTTAAAGAAAACAGATGATGCTGAAACTGGGCCCAAGTAAATGCCATATTACCAAAGATTTGAGTAGAAGAAAAGTGCTGCTGAATTGAAGGTAAACATTTACCTGACGGGCAGAAGCCTTTGAAATCCATGAGGGGAGTAGCAGGGAGTGTTGTTTAGAGCATCGTATGTGGTTTCCTTTGCTTTTCCACAATCCACAACAAAAACAATATCATTTATTGTAATACTTGCTTCTGCCATATTAGTGGCAAGGACTACCTTCCGAACATTAGGAGGTGGCTTCTCAAAAATTAGCCTCTGTGAATATCATAATAAAAATATAGATGTGAATGGCAATGAAATTTATGATGCACACAAGATGCTTATGGATATGGCCAACAATTAACTAATGAACAAGGTGAATATGTGTGTATAAAATGCAATTAGGCAATGGAACTGATATTTCAGATCCATTGACACAATTGGCATCACAAAGCAACCTCAATAAGATATGTGCAAATTAGGAGCAATTACCTGCTCAGAAGTAGCCATGGAACCATGGCATGAGAGCAGTAAAACTCTATTTGGATCACCTAGCAATGGATGTGCTTTTAATTGATCCCTCAAACAACTAATGTCATCCCATCCGGTCATGAAAACTAAAACTGCACCAGGTCTCTCTTTACGACATATGTGGCACAAAACAGCCTCTATGAGATTAAACCCTATGCAATCAGGATTCCAATTTGCCAGAGAATCACGTGTCCTCGAACCATAGGTCTCAAAGCTTGAATTTTTAAAGGCATCCTGCATAGTACAATAACAATATCTGAAAAATGTTCAGCAAGAATTGCAGTCATTGATCTGTATATAGAAAAGTACCTCGACAAGTGTAGTGATTTGATTTTTCCTTTTTCTAGGCAATAACTGCCTCTGAGTTTTCCAGACTTTATCTTGGCCATAATTGTCAAGTTGATTAGTTGAGGTAAACTTATAGCCTGACGTCTCTAATATATCTTCCAGAAAATGTGCCCTCACTGGATGTGTGAATCCCTGAATTAACATTCAGGGGAAGAACATATCTTATTGACGCCGGGAGCCCATGCGACCACTGGTCGTCACGCTTGACGGTCGCGTACTCGGACTGGATCTACTTCGGCGCTTCGAGCGCCTTCTCGGCGTTGTTCTCCTGCCAGACCCCACCACGGCGTTGATGATCAGGATGAGGAAGATGACGAGCGGCTCGACGAAGGCGGTGGCCCCGACCTCGCCGCCCTCGGCGCCGTCGTAGAGCGCGAGCACGAACGACACCACGGCTGCGGCGAGTAGGATGCGCACGAGCGTGTCGTCGAACTGCTCGAGCACCAGCTTCCACACCGACGGCGTCGTGTGCCGCTTCAGCTCGTTGGGCCCGTACCGCCGCAGCGACCAGGAGACTGGGAGAGGAGGCGATTGGCAGCTATAGGGCGAGAGGGCGGCGGGAGGGAGAGGCTTAGGAGCGAGGTGGCCGTGGCTACCGCCATGGGTGGGGAAGAAGCGGCGAAACCCTAACCGTAGGAGAGCGAAAGAGGCGACGAAGGCCGAGGGAGGAGGCGAGGGGCGGAGTGGAGGAGCGGTGGAGGAGGCGGCGGTGGAGCGGAGGGGTGGGGGGAGGAGGCGGCGGCGGAGCGGAGGGGTGGGGGGAGGAGGCGGCGGCGCAGCGGTGGATTAGGGGGAGGAGGTGAGGGGCGGAGCGGAGGAGGCGGGTGGTTTTTTTTTAGTCGGGCTGGTTTTTTTGACGGGGAAGACGGGGGACGTGAGGAGGCAGTGTTTCAATGATGTGCATGATCCAGATGATTTTGACCTTAGGATCTTCAATGAGTAAAAGAAGAAAGTTTGAGGAGAGATCCAGGTCATTCATTTGTATGAAGTTGGATTACTTTGGTACACAAATCTGGGTGGACTTAGATAAAATTTGTAAACGTTAGTAGTGTGCCCGTGCTTTAGAAACACAATGAAATTACATTCTCAAAAAAGGAAGATGGTATAGAAACACAAACCATTTAAACATCTCATTGCAAGTTTGCAACACAGAACTTCAGTGCTTTAGAATGATGAGATGCATTTTGACTTGCAACAGATACTTAATGAAATGGAACTATTGAACTAATATTGGCACCAAACAAGTCTGAATTAATAATTAGACATGAATCAGGTGACAGATGATTAGCTCAGATCTGAATATCCGATCGGTTCGGAGATTTTTCAAATCGGCGGCGGTTGAGATTTGAATGGATGCAAACGCGCGCGGATTTGGAAATTTTTGCGGATCGCGGCGGTACTAAGTACTAACAAAATTAGTCATTCTCCTTTCTTTTTCAGGATGTAAATATGTTGTCAGCTTCACAGGAGAAACAGAGAATATAGAGCTTACCCTTCTGACAATGTAAGATTCATTGGCAAAACTCAATGGTTCTGTTAATACAGTGAAAAAACCATTCCTGTTTCCATAGACAACATCAGTAAAGTATCTATCACCAACCTGGAAAAGTGAAAAAAAACTAAGATTAACAAAGTGAAAACGTATAGAAGTAAGAATAGGCACGACTGATGATAGCCATTACTACCAGCACAAGGTTTGAGGCTGAACAACCAAAATAACTCTCTATTTCCTTAGCTGTTCCAGCAGGCTTCTTTATATCTGCAATTAATAGAGAAGATGAATAAAACGCACTATCCCCATTATATTTTATATGGGCAAATAATGATTAGAAGCTTCCGCTTCACACAATGAAATTACATTCTCAAAAAAGGAAGATGGTATAGAAACACAAACCATTTAAACATCTCATTGCAAGTTTGCAACACAGAACTTCAGTGCTTTAGAATCATGAGATGCATTTTGACTTGCAACAGATACTTAATGAAATGGAACTATTGAACTAATATTGGCACCAAACAAGTCTGAATTAATAATTAGACATGAATCAGGTGACAGATGATTAGCTCAATCCAGTTAATACCCTTTTGAGAAATAAAGGCATTTTTGCTCAAGATTCAAGACTCCAATCTTCTCACAGAAAGAAGGGATTAGACTCTGACAGTTGGCGTACTCCCCTCATGTAATGTCAGGCTCACTAACAAGAGAACCAAGCGCATAGAGCAACCATAGGGTTCTAGAGCTATCAAATTGTAGGTCTCAGGGGACACAGAAACAGGAACTAACAAAGACGGTTTTTCCCCTCAAAAGAGGACAGCACTTGCCATGCCTGATCGCATGAACCCCCTCGATGGCCGCCTCGATCGCCCTCGCTTCCACCCCATCCGGATCATACTCCTTCAACCCTGCGTCCAACCAGGAACAAATCAATTCCATCAGCACGAAAACATTTCGCCCAAATTAACGCTAAGAGCCGGCAAACCAGGCCAGAGTGGCAGACAGACCTGCGGAGTTGCTGTAGACGGCGAGGGCACCGGCAGGGAAGGCCGCGAGGCAGGGAAGGCCGCGAGGCACCGGAGGCGCGGCGGGATGCCGGAGGCAGCCATGCGTCGGGCGAGCGAGAAGGCCATGGATGGGTCGCGGCGCGCGGCGGCGAGGCGGGCGACGCTGGTGAGCGTGGCCTCGTTGGGCTCGACGTGGTCGACCTCCATCCTGGAGAAGATGTCGATGCCTCGCTGGGCGGCCTCGGGGGAGGAGGCGGCGGCGTTGGAGCAGAGGTAGAGGAGGCAGTTGTAGTGGTGGAGGGAGAGCCGGGTGGGGGAGGCAGGGGAGAGGGCGGCGTCGTAGAGGCTGAGGGCGGTGGCGAGGTCTGCGTCGCGGGAGCATATGTCGAGCTGGTGCCTGAGCGGCGGCGCGAGATGGGGAGGAGTAGGCGAGGGCGGAGCGGCGGATGAGGGAGGGGAGAAGGCGAGGGCGGAGGAGGGAGGGGAGGAGGCGGCGCGGAGAACGGGGGGAGGAGCGGAGGCGCGGATGGAGGAGGGAGGGGAGGAGGCGGCGTAGAGAACGGGGGAGGAGCGGAGATCGTGGGGAGATGGGGTAGAAGGTGGGAGGAGGAGGCTCACACGTAGCGCGGGGTGGGTTCAATGATGCATGATCCAAATGATTTTGACCTTAGGATCTTCAATGAGTAAGAGAAGAAGGTTTGAGGAGAGATCCAGGCCATTCATTTGTATGAAGTTGGATTACTTGGTACACAAATCTGTGTGGACTTAGATTAGGCATGACTGGGGAGGTGGTTGAGTGGGTGGATTTAGCAAAGAAAATTTTGGTGTATTATAGAGTAGGGTAGATACACAAACACTATACGAATTCGAATCAACTTTAACAGTCGATGTTGGTATTAACCTCTATTTAAAGAAATCAAAATCCAATATAAATACACGACTTTTTAAAACGGCTTTTTCACTTATTTTACTCTCAGCTCGCTTCGAGGATAAATCAAGAAATCATAGACACATCACATATCCTATTTCTCTCGCCCTTGTCTAGTGCACACATCTCTCCATCTCACCCCCTCACTCTAGAAGCCATGTCTTTTAACCGCTACTATTTATTTTCAGTAAAAAAATCATTAGCAGAAAACAATACAAACGCCCCTGATACATCTAATGCCTTCATAAACAATAAGAAGGGGAGAATAATGCCGAGTTGAACGCTTAATCAGGACACTTCATACAACAGCGCCTGGAAAACAACACGACGCTGATCCAACACATGAAGCAGGCATCAAGGCTGAAAAAAAGCAACGGACTTCAGAAGCTGGAGATTACATCAGCATTGCCCACATCCATTAGTGATAAACACAAGACAGCAATAAAATCTTATCCTAAACAGCTGGTAGCTCTCTCAGGATCGCAGATTTGTACAGTCTCATCGCAAAATATTGACTTTCCTCCTCTTTTTACACCTAAACAACTTATACAGGACGCCTATCTTCTCTGCAGCGGCATCAGGTAAAATAAACTGTCTGAGCCTCACCCTGACATGACTATAAGCTCAAACTACAAAATGTACAAACTTCTTAGTACAACATGTTTATTTTTTTTTAACTTGGCTTGTAGCAGCCCAAAGCAGAAGGTAGATCTGGCTAGCCATGGTTAGCTGTACATGGTCATCCTATGCCATTATGAAGGATATTGCGACTTAAGTCCAATTCTCCTCTCTGGATTTCAATTATAAAGAAAACCGTATTAAAAGGGTGCGGCATAATAGCAATAAATCAGTGGAAATAACAAAAACTAATTATTTCAATGATGAATCAACAAAAGCTGGCCATTAAAGCTTACCACCAGCAGCAACAAGTTTTTCTACTCGAGCAACAATGTGCTTCCCATATGTATATTTCTTCAGTGCATTTAAATGAACCTTTATTCGTGACAGGATCAACTCTCGCTGCTGATCATCACAAGTTTCCAGCACTTTCTGTACAACATAGTTACCAAACTGATCCTTCATCATGGCCTGCAAGCGAAGGAAGAGAGGTCAGGAAGTTAAATAGCTCTTTACCCGAAGATAAATATGTCATTTTAGGAAATAAGCTACCTGACTAGAAAACAGACAACTATCTAAACTCGGAAGTCGGGAAACAAAATTAGACAAAAAGCGCATGGTAATCACATCTGCCGCAAGTTTAGCTTGTAAAAGACTTGCTTTCTAACTTGCCCATGTTGTTTGCTAAATCATTAGCATACAGAAAACAGAAATGACAAGCTACAATCCTAAATATCAGTTCCATTTCCAACAGCTCTGCAACGTACTACTTTAATAAGCTTCACACGTTCAAAACCAAATGGTTTTAATATGGCTTTCTAGGAAAAGCTGGATTTTCATGATATTTTCATGATGACCACTCACATAAAATCTTCAAAAATTGCTGGTATCAATAAAATTCTCCCCATGTGGGACCAGGTGCTGGTTTCTATGCTAATCACATCATAGTACCAGGATGGCAGAAAATAGTTAATCTGAAAACTCTGCTGAGTTAAAATTTCAACAACTTCAAATGCACATTGAATTCCCCTACTGCTCCCGTTTAAAAAAAAGGTACATAGAATCATATGAAACTCTAATCCATAATTCCATTGAACAAAAAATCATAAGGAGAAACCTGGAGAGGCTCATTTTCATCAGTAGTTCCAAGCATTTCATTTATGAGAACTCCCCGCTCTGTAGGTCCTCCAAATGTTAAACACTTCTCAACAACGTTTGAGGCAAACTTCTGTTGGCTCATCTGAATGATCTGTCCAGCTAGTTTTTCAATAATGATAGATCGCTCATGAGGCTTCCCATGCTCCAAAACATGCTGCACAAGAATAAATCAGACATCATCAATAAAGTATTATCTTTCACCTCTAAAACATGCTGCACATGAAAATCAGACTCTCAAATGAAACAATTGCTAAGGAAACACAAAATATAGGACCGGCCTAGTGTACCATAATGGAGATGACCCATCATATACTTAGGTAAGCTCATAGGCAGCAGGTGTGTTAGTATAACAGGGATTAGTGATGTACATATCTAGATTAGATTGCTTATATGGTACTTCCAGTGTATATCAGTTGATTGCTGGTGAAGACACATCATGATTCATGTACTTCCAACGCTGTACCTAAGGAACACATCCTATTCCCACACTTTATCTACTTGGTAGAATTTGCCATTTTAACTAAAGTTCTTACTTGGCTCCAACACATATACATGTCGTATGTTTTCTTTTCTTATTGAAAACACTACATAAAGACAACATCAACAAAACCAATGCAAAAAATTTGTTCTTACAAAATTAACAAGACATTTTACTATTTGAGTACAACATGGTGGATTTAATGCCATATCTACTTTTTGTTTTCCACACTAACATGACATCTTGGAAATCACCAGTTGTCAGAAGGTACTAGATAGAAATGGTACATCACATAAATATGCACTTAAGCATCACTTCGTGTAAATACAGAGCCATGATCAGGCACAATCAGTTATGGCTCATGTTAGATCCTACATGTACAACATGATCAACAGCATCCTTTGTGAGAATTAGTGGTAACCAGCCGCCAATTACCTGCTAACTAGTCAAAAATGGCCAGCACAGGCAAGGGCTAAACTGTCCAGTTTTACTGGACTGAAAAATTATTTGTTCTAGATTAGTTTGAATAGCTTAAACCAGGTCTAATTGATTTCTGAAGTCATCTTGAACAAGATAAGATGAAATTCACTTTAACCGCATAACTCAACTGCATTTCATCATAAATTGGTAAAATTGCAGGAAAAGGGTCCGATATCATCATCTTTGTTTTAAAGATAATTAATGGTTGAATTTATGCCACATTTAATTTTTATCGATTATACACGTGTATCGGACGGTTCTTCATGTGGATGACTAGGCACCTAGGTGCCCCATGTAACATATATATCTATATGTGTGCGTGTGTATGAAGTCTTTTCCGTACTCCCAAGAGTACATACTCCCATTTCCAATATACCATTTAAACGAACATGTTATACCTCTTTATCACTTTTAATATATTTAAATATTAATTATAAGATAAAAAAATTCATCGGAACCTTTTATTTTTGCTATATACTTTCCATATGTAAAAAGAGTATATACACAAATTATGCCGTAAAAAGTGGAATTTGATGAAAATTTTCATGGAACTCACATTGGAATATCTTATAATCATTATTGGTGTAAGCTTAAATAGAAAAAGAGGTATAATAACATAATTTAAGTGGTATAGAAGTGTGAGTACTCTCAGGAGCATAGAACCATTTTCCTATATATGTATATGTGTATGTGTATATATATGTATATGTGTGTGTGTATGTCCGTGTGTGTGCACACGTGTGCGTGGGTGTGTATGTTGTGTTGTGCACACACACACACGCGCACACTATATATATATATATATATATATATATATATATATATATATATATATATATATATATATATATATATATATATATATATATATATATATAGAGAGAGAGAGAGAGAGAGAGAGAGAGTACAATTAACTGAGATACCATAGTGTTAGCGCACCATAACCTAAAATAGCTATTTCCCCTATATACATCGCGTGCGCACGCACGTACGTATGTCCGTTTTCATACAAGGTCAATGAAGCGAAAATAAAGCTGCTGAAGAAATTAACATCAGAATGCCATAGCAAGCCCAACTTTACAGTTAAATTCATAAGAGGTACCAAACCTGGACAACATAATTTCCATATTGGTCTTGTGCCAACATGCATACAGATTGCAATATTTCGTCCATGACTATTTGCTGTGTTTTCGGATCAGTGCAATGCTCCAGTACTCTCTGAGTAAAGAAATAAATTCGTGAGTTTAAGATAAAATTAGGGACAGAAGAATCGCATAATTCAGCATTCAAAGGTGAACCTGTATGACCCTGCAGCCATAGGGGTGAGTGGACAATGGAACAACTTGACCATAGAATGTTGACATAATAAACTGAATCGAATCTTCTGGTATACGTTCAATACATTTCTGGATAACATGGTTTCCATTTTGATCACGCACACATCTCATTATATGACCATCAAGCTCAGTAACCATCTTTGTCTTCTGGTCCAGATCAACCACCTCTATCGCCTTCAATAATGTGCATGTGCATATGCTTGTGTCAGATAAGAACAATCCATAGTCTATTGTCAGAAAAAAAAAAGAATCATGTAGTACCTTTTGGATAACTCGACACCCATACATCTGAAGGCTGAGAGCTAATACATGACCAAATAGTTGATCAGCCAACTCCCTACGTTGTGCTGCGCTCCCATGCTCAAAAAACTGGAAAAAAAAAGGTTAAGTCATGACATCCTTAAGAAAACACAGTGAGAGGCATTAGTGTATTCCCAGTCATCAATACCTTCTGCACTACATAGTTTCCAAATACATCAGTCATCAATGAGAGTGCATGAGGCATGATCTCCTCAAAAACCATGTTCTTTTCCTCGATTGTTGCAGTTTCAAGTTTTTGCTGTATGAAACGGCTTCCGTATTGGTCAGCACTGCATAATCAAAGCAAACATCACCTCAAGGAATTAGAATGCATCAATAAATAAGAAAATATTACTAAGGAAAGAATCACTATTTATCTGTGAAGCATCGGCGCACAAACAAGAAGCTAGATGAATTGTAAGCTTGCATGATGGGTCCAGTGCATTACAGTTGAACACAAAACCTTAGAAAAACAAAAGGTGTATTTGCGCTATTCACGTTTACTTAACATGTTGACTTGTGGAGAGAATAAAATGATAGAATGCTTTGACAGATCATATTTATGTGTTTGTTACGATTCAAGTTCACATGAGTATTGCAACAGTATGAAATGGCCAAGTATACCTGAACTCAACCACATGCCCAGCAATCTCAGCAAGCTCAAAACTTCTGGTTTTATTGCTTTTGAATTCATCCAAAAGTGAAGATGGAAAGTTCTCATTCATATAGCCACTTGGATCAGAGTTCCAGCCACCCAAGCTTCTCAAGTTAGAAGGAAACCTCAGATTCCGCTCACCGAGCCTAAGTGGAATGGCAGGACTAGATTGAGAAGCAACAGGAGTGCCCAAAGGGCTTCCAGGGTATGCCATGCCCATGCCAAAAGCCAAATTTCCATAATAACCATGATTTGAGGCTGTTGATTTACCAAGAAGTTGCATTTCATATTGTTTCTGCTGCTGAAGCAAAGCTTCAACATAAGCTTTCTGAACTGCAGTTAAATCAGCATATGAACTACCCATCAAACCTCTTTCCAAGGAAGGATCACTGCAGTTGGCTGCTCCCTGTGCTGTATATTGAGCTGCCTTCAAGTACTGGACATAAAACGGATCAGAAATAGGCGAATTAAGACCTGTGGCAGTTTGATTACCAGTTCTACCAAGGTTATGCACATCAGATAAACTTAAGGTAGGCGACGATGATATATTGTAATCAAGGTTTCTTGAATCTGCCCCAAGTGATGCAGCAGCGGGACTTCCAAACAAAGGAGGCATACTGCCTGAGCCCATACAGTTCATCATCATAGAGTTCATACCCGGATTGAGTGGATAACCACCAAGCCCATAGTTCAAAAAAGCAGAATTTATACCATCAAGATTCTGATGTTGAGCAGGAGAACCACCTGGGCTTGCACTAGAAGATGATGGGGATTTCTGATATGTACGAGCAGACAGTGTAGAAGACCTTTGCATTTCTCCGAGCCCATCTAGCCGTGTGTTAGTAGAATTTCTTAAGCCTACTAGACCAGCGACATTCTTATTAATATCAGCAAAAGAAGAATCTGATGGTTGTGGCATTGATGGTATACCCAAATATTCAGCATCAGCTTCCAACATCACAGAATGCTGCTTATTATTGACTTGAGTAGCTTGTGGGTCGAGAGAAAAATCTGGCTGATCATCTCTCTCTCTCTGAAACTTTGACTGACTAATGTTGTTGTTATCGTTCAAATTAGCACCTTTTGATAAGTTCATGCTTGATAGTGCGACTAAAATATCATCAGGCTCCATTGCTTTGGACGATACGGTGTTGAATGATGATGATGAGCAATTCAGTTTCTTCTCGTTAGAACTAATCCTAACGCCAACAGGTGGAAGGCCAGGGCTAGGAACCCTAGGGACATAATGGGGATCTGGTGTAGCATTCCTTGAAACAGATGAACCCAGAACAGATGCAAAAGTTTGAGATGTAGATGCGTTAATACTGGGAAGACCACTGACATTCTGCACATTTCCAACGGGACGCTGTGCCTCCAAAGTATCATTATGTATAGAGTATTGGTTCTCGGCAGAATTCAGTGGTTCCTGATTGTCAAGAAAAGAATTGCGACTTGCTGCACGAGAGGGGTGCTCTGAAGGAGGTGTTCTGCGCCCAAGGTTGTCCTGAAATAACCCAAAGTAAACTAAATAAACTGTCCATGTGTTAAAACTGTAGGACGGCACAGGTAGCTATTAAAATGATGGAAATTCTTGCTCATGTTACAAGGATAACTTAATAAAGTATACATGGAGAGCTCGTATGCTGTTATTTAATGCATGCTTTAGTATTCTTCTCAAAGACAATTGAAAAAAAAACTAATGTGAAGAATATTAGAACCTGTGACAGATCAAAGCCAATTGATGGCTCCTTAAACATGCAATTTGTAAGTCCAAGAGAAGCAGAATACAAAACTAAACAACCCAATTATCCTCATACTACACTAGTGATACAGAAAACGAAGTCAGTACCAGGTATAAAACCTTATTGATAGCCGATTCACGGAGAAAATACTCTCCTTTACAAGAGCACAAATCTCAAAGATATGTTTTCTCGGGTGCAGAATTTCATGAGACAATGTGTTAACACATACTAGAATAACACATAACCAAATCTCACATGATTGTGCAAACCACAAAACCGCACCACTGTTGTCACTAGACTTTCAGGTTGCCGTTATAGGATTTGTAACACCTGGCTTGAAGTTCGTTCAGCACACGCCATTGCAAGTGCCCAAGCTTGAGCTGGAAAGAAATTCAAAACATCCTGCGAAACATCCGTGCACCCCAATTTATCACTGCTTTTATCCAGACCATCCAGCTTCTAAATGGATAGAGTGCCGGGAACGGCACAGGCTTGCCTATCGAACCTACCCATCCCAGAAGTAACATACATTATCAAGCAACATACCACAAAAATTTGTCAATGGTAATCCAAAGTGTATGTTCGTTGATAATTTCCAGATTCCTAGGTAAGCCAGTAAAATCGAGATGCATATGAACACTACCACCATACAACAAATAAAATTAGCTCAGAGTAGCTACATCCTGCAAAGAACAACACTGGGTAGCTACCAATAAGCATCAATTAAGACAAAAAAAAAATAATAGCAACCTTTGCAACGCCAATTGAGACTAACCTGAAGGATATCAGCAAAGCTGCGCTGCCGCCCGAGTGACAAACCAATGAGCCCATCCCCTCCTCCATCCACCCACTCTGCAGCACCACCCGCATTCTTCCTTGCATCCTCCTCCCGATCAAAACCAGGATTCTGTGGGAACAGCGACCTCCCCACAGCCGCCCCCTGTCCAGGCTCCTCCTGTGACACCTTCCTCCTGTCCCCAATCCCCCCGACAACCCCCGCCTTCAAACGCTGTGTTGACCGCCAGTCCTCCTTGGATAGCACCGGCGGTGGCAGCCTTGGGTTCAGATTGCCATGCGAGTAGTAGTAGGACAGGTAGGCTGGGTTGGCCCGGAGCTCATCCTCTGAGAGGAGTCCGCCATGCCCGCTCAACGCCTCAGCATCGGGAATCGCTGCAGCAGTCACGGCCGTCTCCCCACCGCCGCGGAGAAGCCCGCCAATGGCGTTCAGCGAACCCTCTATGGTCGGCGGCGCCGACCCGCTCCGGAACATGCTGAGCTCCTGCTCCCTCTCGCCAGCATCCTCCCCTGGCCGACGCGCGCCGCCGCCACCAGCACCAAGCAGCGCGTCAAGCTCGTCCTCCCCTGAGTCCCCTCCCCCGCCGCCCATCTCCGCACGCATCGCCACAGCGCTCGCGCTGATCATTCCACCAACCCTAGAACACAAACTACCAAAATCACACAAAATGAACACACCAAAACCCCAAACGGAAAGCTCAAACAAAGCCGCAGCCCCCAGTTACCCTCGCGGCGAAAAGACGCAGCCCTCTCTGCACGGCCCAAGCCCACACCATGCAGCAAGAGCAGCCGCAGCTTAGAACCTGCAGCTCTCGCGACCCCCGGGCCAAAGTACCACCGAATCGCGCGTCGCGAGCCCGATCGGGACAGTGGCCGCCATTTCAGCTCGGATTTTTGGGGGGTTTTTGAGAGATCGGGCCAGGAAGGCGCGATTTCGGAGCCTCCAGGCTCAGATTGGGCCCCGATAGGCCGGCGATTTCGCCATTTTGGACACCAAAAGCTTCCGGCTGCTTGAAGAAGGGGATGGGGAGGGGAGAGAGAGCGCACAGTAAGCAGCAGCGAGGAAGGGAACCCGACTCCCCGAGGAAGGAGACGGCGGAGTGATAAGCACGAGCTCTCGGGGCACCCTAGCCGTCGGATCTCGGCACCGACGGTGCACAGCTCCCCCGCCGCAGGAACCCTAGGGTTTTATAATTTTATTGCGGGCGTTGGCGCAGCAGTTACTCCTCTCTGACCCGCGGGCCCGGAGCTTGTACCAGATTTGCTCGTATTTAGTGAAGGGATTAAGGGGTAAGTACGCTATAGGGAGCCTGGGGCGGCTGGGAGGCTAGTTCGTGGAGTAGACTTGTAGTCCTTAGTCCTCTTTAATTGGGATTATTTAGGCTCGGGGCGTGGAGCCCGCGTCGTAGAAGAGAGCGCCAGGTGGGGCCCAGCCACGTGGTTTGCGCGCCACGTGGCGCACGGACGGGGCGGAATGGGGCTGTCCGGGCTCAGGTATCAGAGGGGGGCCTCGGATAAATGAACTTTAAAAAATCGCGACGAGCTTCCATTATCGGGCCTTAATTCTGGATAAGTCCTTGAAGAGACCTTTTGTGATTTTCCTACAAAAGGAAGGTATAAATGGTCCATTGGCCAATCAACCCATTTGTGCATCCAAGTGCTGTTTTACCTTTACTGATAGGATCTGGATTAGATTAGATTAAGCATAGATCCTGGTAAAAGTTTGCATAATAACATTATCGACTGATCATGTCGTTACCTAATCATTTTTGTTTTTTTTCCTCAGAAATGATCGTAGGATTGCATTAGCTTCTCTCTTGAAAAACAAACAGAGATTACATTAGTTTCCACTAGTGTGAAACTTTACGGAGGTGTTCATATTTAATTTTGCTGATAGTTTTTAGTTTTGATTTATAAATAGTAACAGTTTGTAGAGAAAGATATTTGTGTGTGATTTTAGCTAATATAAATAAAATCATTACAGTGTTTACTACAATTAATAAACTCCTTCTTAAAATGATTTTTTTTAAAAAAATTAAGTATTATAAAAAATGGTTTATAGTAGCCGAAGAGCGAACAGGGTCTATGTCTGTCACCCTGCAAGCTTTACCAACGCATATCAATCTTTTAATCCGAGCAGCGTGTTGGGTGTCTTATGTAGGGCTAAGGGGGTAGCCTTTATTGTGCTAATTAGCTAATCATGAATTAGGCAATGACTTGATCACGTTTAGTGGTTAAACTACTTTACCGCCGCCCGCCGTCGGTAATGTCGCCGTTCTGACTTTCTGACGTCGGCAAAGCTTGAAGGCTTGAAGCTTCTACGCCTTTTTTTTATTCAGTAAACTCTTCTGAAATCAGCTTAGTTGGCTCTGTCAAAAAAAAAACGCTGCGAGATTGCTTCTCTTGTGGAGATATCAGTCTTCACTCTTTTCTGCAGCCAACTTTTGAGCACAGCTCTTCATAGGGCGTGGCAGTAAAGCTTTCAACGCGCACGTAATCGCATACATGACTCTCCGTGCAAGGCTATGTTATGACCGACCACACCTACTCGACAAGTTTGTATCATCGCTTGCTTGGATAGACGCCTCTCAAAGTAGCTAGCACTGTACCACTCCGCTGGAGGGAGCACGTGCAGAATTCCTAAGCTAAATTGTATGTCTGTTAATCTGTTTAAGCTTCACAAGATGGATGGAGCTGCCGGGGTACTCGAGATGTCGATCGGTTAAAAGGAAAAAAACAGAGGAAGACAAATAGATTCGTTCATACTCCATACATGCACGATGCCTGCCGCTTTACCATGATCATGAATGAATTAAGCTAGGCCCTAGGCTCATCGCAAAAAGAAAAAAGTTTCAAAAATAGGAAAAAGAAGCTAAGCTTGGCGTGGCTTCACTGGCTTGGATGATAATGGCTCTGTCCTTTTCAGCTTCTAAAAGTTGTTTTTTGGCTTTTTTTACAGTAACTAGCTTTTAAACGAAGTATTTTTTTAAGATATGGTCTACTAGTTAATTGTAGTATATATTTTACCGATTTTATTTATATCGGCAAAAACCGCACGTGAGTTTCTATTATTCTGTAATCTTTCGCACAAATTACTCAAAAATCACAACAAAAAATCATAAATTTCAGGGGAAAAAAAACAGACCCAGTGGCCCACACGGCTAACAATTCTGAACCTAGGCCCAGCATTACTGGTCTCGGCTGGAATTATGTGCTGGCATCAGGCCTAAAATTACCTGAATCCACGTGCAACCCATTCCTACATGGAGATGCGGCCTGTGACCGTCCCTCACGGCCCAAGCTCCCACCCTGCAGGAAACTGTGTGTTGATTAACCTCTTCGCGCTCTGCTCAAAAAATAAAACTAAAATCTTCGCGCTACCCTTGTAATTAGCTGTGACTAGTTCGATCCAGCTCGTGACAAGTCGGGCCATCGTAGTTAATCAAGGAACTCCATTGCACTGCACCATCTCCACAACGGATTCAGATTTTAGCGTCACCCCCGTACTAAAGGCTTGTTTGGGACTGTTCTGCTCCAGTTTTTTCAACTCTGCTCCACCAACTCCACTATGAAGCAGTTTCAATGTGGAGTTCCTGGAGCAGGTGGTCCTGTTTGGCACACAGCTAACTCCAGCTCCAGGAATATGAGGTTTCCCTGAGAAAGGTCCAATGTGCTCCTAAATAATGTTTGGTGTATATTTTGATGGCTGCGGAGCATATGTAACTGAATATTTTTTGTTGCCAATTGAAATATGATGTAAAATATTATAATCGCAATTAATTTATTCGAGAAAACCAAAAAACAAATATTTTGGTCAAATAATTCCATCCTTTTGTCCCATTATTTCACATCAAAAACTCAATTCTTTGCATTGGATAGGTGACCTCAAAAATGGATCAGAAGCAATATTGGTAGATATCTGAACTTATGTACAACAGACTTTACCTCTCAAATCTATATTGATACCAAGCATGTGTTATATTGATAATACCAACAAAACAATGTCCATACTCCCACTCCAACACGAAGGCAGAAAATAAGCAGCTTAGCTTATGTTGAATCATTCCGTTCATCAACTACAAAGTATTAGCTATACATCATCTTGAGTTATTTAGATGATGGCCACATACAATTGAACAATTATTATGCATATTCCATTGCAAAGTGCAAACATGAATTAGACATAGTCACATACAAACAAGGGAGATTAGCTATACTGGTAGATGAAAAGAAAACCGAAGACGTTCCAATCACAGAGATTACTTGTACTGTGCTTTAATTTTCTTTTACACCATCTCTCTATGTAACATGAACAAGCAAAATCTCATACAGACCACCATGATCGCCATCGCTAAGTGAGCAGAAATTATTGATATTACTGATTTTTGAGCAGTTAGCAAGCACGGTATGATCAAAATGCACAACCTTTCTTCTTCCCCTCGATCGATCAGGGCATCTCGCGGAGGAACCCCAGGAAGATCACAAAACAGATTGAAATGGCAGAGAGGAGGAGGAGCGGCCGGGCGTAGAGGAGGAGGCCGGGCGGGAGGAGGAGCGGCCGGCGTAGAGGAGGAGGCCGGGCGGGAGGAGGAGCGGCCGACGTAGAGGAGGAGGCCGGGCGGGAGGAGGAGCGGCCGGGCGTAGAGGAGGAGGCCGGGTGGGACGGCGGCGGATCTGGGGAGGGGCGGCGGGGGATCTGAGGAGGGGGGAGGGGGCGGCGGGGGAGGAACGACGGGGCGACGGGCCGGAGAAGGAGGGCGACGGAGGAGAGGAGGAGGCCGGGCGGGAGGAGGAGCGGCCGGCGTAGAGGAGGAGGCCAGGCGGGAGGAGGAGCGGCCGGGCGTAGAGGAGGAGGCCGGGCGGGATGGCGGCGGATCTGGGGAGGGGCGACGGGGCGGTGGGGGATCTGGGGAGGGGGCGACGGGGCGGCGGCGGATCGGGGGAGGGCGAGAGGAGCAGCGCGGGTGGGTGGGGAGGACAGCGTTGTGCGAGTGGGTGGGGAGGAGAAGAAAAGAAATTGATGAATCGGTACGGAGGGAAGAGTGTGTAATGGCAGTGGTGGGTAATTACCCCTTAACTCCACGAGAAGATACAAAACGCTGGTTTCTGGAGTACCCCTTGAGGAGCTCCAGGAAAAACGTGGAGTTGGCCCTCAACTCCACCTTTTTCTTGGAGTGGAGTTTCTGGAGCTGGACCTGTTTGGCTGGGTAGTTTAGGAGCGGAGCTGCAAAAGTGGGAGCAGAGCAGTCCCAAACAGGCCCTAAAAAGCTCCGAACACCAAACGCATGTACGGATGTACCTTATCGCGGATCCTAAACGGAAAAGGAATCGGCTTCCTCTTCCTGTCCAAGTTACTAAGGCCCGGCTCGTTTAAGCGTAGGCTTCTGGCTTTCAGTTTATTTTTTATTATTACTAAATTTTATTTTTTTTCTTCTAATTTTTAAGTTATTTTGAGCTTTTTTTAGTTATTTTTTCTCGTATTCGCTTGCATTATACGTGATGGGCTAACTCTTTTTTCTATTTTTTAAATTTTTTAAATTTAATTATGCCAAATAAGCCACCATCAGCTACAGTGTAATTTCAACCAGCTACAATAAAATTCAGCCATAAGCCACCAAAATTCAGCCCAGCTGAGCACCACCTAAATAGCGGATAGCAGTCGTAGAAGATTAGTGTCGGTACAACGGATAGTAAGTGATATAGCCGATGCTACCGGAATAAATAGCGGATTAGTGTTGGTATAATAGATAGCTGATAGCAGACGCTATATTTCCTAAAGTGGAATTTAAAGACAGTCATGATTCTTCAGTTAATCATGTATATTTCATAACTTTCTACTACCATAAAACACAACTATAACATGCAAGATAGCCAAGTTAATTAAAAACTTAGGTATAAATAGTATATGCATGATAAATTAGTCGAAAATCGATCTTGAAGATCAATGTTAGAGCAATCAAGCAACAACACGACACCAGAAGTTCAGACTCGATCTTAGCAGCAATTCAAACTTCAAACGGTAGGAAATGCTAAACTGGACACGACTTGTAACGTGCAAGCGTGGCCCTCAGTTTTAGTTGCTCACTGACGGCGGCTGTCAGTTGATCAAGCTGCAAGCAAGCGAGCAACATAGAAGAAACATGAGGCATGGCGACTATAGTCGATGGCGAGCACCATTACCCATGTAAGATTAGGACACAGTGGTCGAGGAGGATGAGTATGGAGTGCGGCGACCGTTACTAATTTAGGATTTCACTTTGCATGGGAATGGTTCGGTAGTAGCAGGTGCTAAATTGGCTACATAGCGGCTGCTATAGCGCTTGTTAGACCGCTATAGCGGCCGCTAAGTTCCAAGCTACTATTCAGAACGCTACTTTGTATCAGTAGTGTTTATACTCCGCTATGTAATTGCGAGTGCTACGAACACTATTTAGTAAATTGTTCCCACATGAACAATACTACGTACTCTTTAACATAGTACTTAACTTTGCAATCTTACATAGGGCCTCACCCCCCCGCACATCCAAATTGGGTTGCACGCATGCATTACGACATGTTGAGAGATCACGTAGCTGCGTTGATGCCAGCACCACCAGTGGCACAGAGATCCACAGATCTTTCTGGTGCCTCGCATGCAGCCGCCTCCACAGAACCTGCGCAGGCGAAGCCGTCGTGGTCTGTATGAGATGCGGTGCCCCCGGCACTGTGCTCGAGGGCATAGTCGATGTCATGGACCGCAGCCACATAGCGATCAGACCACCATCCTAACCCAGTCTGACTGGTACTACTAGAATAGCACAAGTCAAAATGCAAATTCACAGAAATGAAACTCAAACAACAAAGTTAAGGTACAGGTAATGTCAAATACTCATAACTCTTATGGAGTTACCACCATATGATCTTACAAATTCTAATAGCTTCGGCTTTACCTCAAGATCAAGGTAACATTCTGTCATGCCACTTAGGGTGTGTTTGGTTCGTGGATGGAGGTTGTATCGTATATCCTGACTGAGTGGATGCAGGCTGAGTGGAATCGTATTTCAGAAAAAGAAGATGTTTGGTGAGGTTGCATGAGCGGATGCAAAAAAAACTGAGATGCTGTTTGGTTGCCTGTATGAGCGGATGCAGTCTACCAAACCTGAGAGGCTGACACGTGGGACCGCATAAGATACACTGCATCAACCCATCCAGGATGGCCAGTGAAGCTCATTTTGAGCGTATCCACCCATCCAGGATGAGGGCGTATTTTTGCATTCGCTCATGCAGGCTGCATCCACTCATACAGGCAACCAAACAGGCTCTTTCTCAGATTATACGGATCCACTCAGCCAGGGCGAAGGAGATTCAGGCAACCAAACACACCCTTAGTGTCTCCATCCTCATTCCATCCTACTAGAGAACAACACACGGCATCACCTGGTCTTGAATAAAAAAGCAAGCCATCTTCATCCTGAGCCCCTCCTACTGAAGAACACCACACAACTTCTGTTCTAGACACAAAGGGGTGCCAGCCAGCTTCGTCCTCTACGTACCCCTGCCCATCCACGATTTGTCATCGTGGAGACTAACCAAGCACAATAAAAAAATCAAATTAGATGAATACGCTGCCTAATTTTAGTAATGTTACTCTATGTCTACTGTTATCAATAGCGCTTGTATTCATATGAGGCCAATGGGCCAGTATATATACACAAAGTACAAGTGGTAAATATGCAAAGAACCCCTCATAACAATGGGGAATAACAAACTATACATATATCTCTAACACCCCCCCTCAAACTCATGGTGGATCAACAACACTGAGTTTGGAGAGATAGAAGCTGTGCTGTGCTCGAGTCTGGGCCTTCGTGAAGAAATCCGCTATCTGAAGCTCTGAAGGCACATACTGAAGAGTAATCACCTGATCATGCACACCAGTCCTCATGAAAGAAGCATCAACACCAATGTGCTTGGTGAGCTCATGCTTCACAGGATCACGAGCAATACTGATAGCACATGTACTGTCTGACAAGAGAGGGGTCGGTGTAGTGACAGAAACACCAAAATCCTCAAGTAACCACCGTAGCCAAGTAATCTTTGCTGTCAAGAGAGCCATAGCTCGCAACTCAGCCTCTGCACTCGAACGGGACACTGCAGTCTGTTTCTTCGTCTTCCAGGCAATGAGAGAACCACCAAGAAAAACACAGTAAGCAGAAATAGACCGGCGATCAGAGGGATCGCTGGCCCAAGTAGCATCCGAATAGGCCTGAAGCTGTAACGAGCTGGAACGTGGAAAGAAGAGACGGCGAGAGATAGTCCCACGAAGGTATCGCAGAACTCGAAGAAGGTGGCTGTAGTGAACCTGAGTGGGAGCTGAAACAAACTGACTCAGAATATGAACTGGATAAGTGATATCCGGACGAGTAACAGCAAGGTAGACAAGACTCCCAACAAGATGACGATAGCGAGTCGGATCAGAAAGAGGCTCGCCATCAGAGAGTCGGAGGTGAACATTGAGCTCCATGGGAGTCTCAACAGTACGCTGATCAGTGAGAGAGGCGCGATCAAGAAGATCCTGAATATATTTCTCTTGGGACATAAAGAAACCATCTGGAGTGGAAGTAACCTCAATCCCAAGGAAGTAACGAAGAGGACCAAGATCCGACATAAGGAACTGCTCACTAAGACGAACCTTGACAAAGGCAATGTACTCAGAATCATCTCCCGTAATGATCATATCATCAACATACAGGAGAAGAAGAGTCTGACCACGAGACGAAGTGTGGACAAAGAGCGCAGGATCATGATCACTAGCTGAAAACCAGCAGCAGTGACCATAGAGGAGAAGCGCTCAAACCAAGCACGAGGGGCTTGCTTAAGGCCATAGAGAGAGCGACGAAGGCGACAGACCATTCCCTCAGGAACAGAATACCCAGGTGGCGGATGCATGTAGACCTCCTCACGCAACTCGCCATTAAGAAAGGCATTCTTGACATCAAGCTGAGAAACAGACCAGTGGCGAACAGACGCCACCGAAAGAAGAGTGCGAACAGTGGTCATGTGGGCCACAGGAGCAAAAGTCTCGTCGTAGTCAACACCATGCTGCTGCTGGAAACCACGAGCAACAAGACGCGCCTTATAGCGCTCAAGAGAACCATCAGAGCGAGTCTTAATCTTATAGACCCACTTACACGTGATGGGATGAGAATGAGATGGAAAAGGAACAAGATCCCAAGTACCAGTACGCTCGAGGGCAGCAATCTCCTCGGCCATGGCAAGCTGCCACTCAGGGTGAGTAACAGCATCCCGGTAGGAGACAGGCTCACGAGTAGCTACGCCAGCAAAGGCAAAACGGGCAGGAGGCCGAATCGACTGGCGATCGCGGAGAGCGTAGCGAGGAGAAGATGACCCATCAGGGGAAGATGGAGCATCAGAAGAAGATGGAACATCAGGAGAAGATGGCTCATCGGAAATATTCTCAACACGAGGTCGACGAGTGTAGACGATAGTGGGAGGAGCCTGGGGAGTCGTAGGAGACAACACAGGCGGCGACAACGGCGGAGAGGCCACAGGGGGAATATGTGGAGACTCAGTAGGACAGGTGGACGAGGGCAAAACAGATATAGGAGTATCTGGAAAGGTCAAGAAAGACAGAGACTCCACAGAGGAAGCCGAAGGAGAGGCAGGACGTGGGTAGAAAGGACGAGACTCGTCGAAAGTCACATCCCGAGAAACCCGTATCCGACGACCAACAGGATCCCAGCACCGATATCCCTTGTGCTCGGCACTGTACCCCAGAAAGACACACTCAACAGACTGAGCGGTCAGTTTGGTGCGTTCTCGAGGGGCAAGGAGAACGTAGCAAACGCAGCCAAACAGATGAAGGGCAGAGTAGTCAGGAAGACAACCACAGAGACGCTCAACAGGGATCGCACCCTTAAGAGCAGAAGAGGGCTGGATGTTGACGAGATAGGTGGCAGTGGAAACAGCCTCGGCCCAAAAGTGAGGTGGAATAGAGGCGGCGATCATCAGAGCACGAGCCGTCTCAAGGAGGTGACGATGCTTGCGCTCAGCGACACCATTCTGAGCATGAGCACCAGGACAAGAAAACTGAGCGAGAGTGCCCTGCTCAGCAAGGAAGCTGCGCAGGTGACGAGAGAGGTACTCGCCAGCAGAATCAGCACGAAAGACACGAATAGGAGTGGAGAACTGTGTGTGTATCATAGTGGCAAATTGTTTATAGATAGGCAAGGCCTCACTACGAGAAGACATGAAATAAATCCAAGTGTGGCGAGAGAAATCATCTATAAAAATAATATAATATCGATGACCCCCTTTCGAAACGAAGGGAGCCGGACCCCAAACATCTGAATGAACAAGATCAAAAGGACGCTGAGACACAGTCTCACTATGAGGATAAGGAAGCTGAATCTGTTTACCTAACTTACAACCCTGACAGTCTAAAGACACGTCTCCTGAGACAGACCCCAGAAGACCACGACGAACTAAGGACGACAGACGAGATCCACACAGATGGCCAAGACGGTGATGCCACTGCTGGAAGGAGCCGGTAGACAAAGTGGCAGAAGCGGAGAGACTGGCGGCGGTGGTGGCAGCGGAAGGAAGATGAAGCCAGTCAAACTCCCAGAGACGCTATGAGTCACGGCGCCGAGGGCCAGAACCAACCAGAGCTCCCGTGTGGCAGTCCTGAACACAACAAGAGTCAGACTCGAGAATAACTCGATAACCAAGGTCAGTAATCTGCCCAGCAGAAAGAAGCTGCAAGGTAAGGCGAGGAACATGAGCAACAGAAGGAACATGAAAAGATGAGTTGCTAAGAGATCCTCGACCAGAGACAGAAAGAGATGTACCATCAGCAGTAAGAACACTGACAGGTGAAACAAGAGGTGTAATAGAAGACAGAGTGGAAGAATCAGGAGTCATGTGAAAAGATGCTCCAGAATCAAGAATCCACGGGGAGGTACCTGACTGGGGAGGAGGTGGTCTCTCAGTGCCTGAAGAGTCAGTAGCAGAACCTGCAGAACCTGTCGAGGGAGAACCTGAAGCGGCAAGTAGGCGTCGAAGTCTGGCTATCTCCTGCTCGGTCAGAGAAGCTGCTGAAGAAGTCGAGGCAGACGTCGTCGTAGAAGCACTAGTGCCAGTAGAAGAACGGCGTGAAAGATGCCGCTTCTTCTTGTAGCACTGGGACTCAGTGTGGCCATCCTTGTCGCAGTAGGAACAGTGAGGACGGCCACCTCCAGACGGAGGACGGCCACCACCACCTGTGGTAGCCGCTGGAGGAGGCAGTGTAGCAGGCGGACGAGCGGCGAGCACAGAGGGGAGTGGCATCAGACCAGCACCACTCAGACGAGTCTCCTCCGCGCGTATCTCGGTAAGAGCCTCCAGGAGAGTGACACGAGGGTGGCGTGCAAGTAGCTGGGCACGCCTTTGCTCGAACTCAGGACGAAGGCGAGTAAGGAACTCGTAAACCCGCTGAAACTCCAGGTCAGCACGTACCTCCAGGCAGCACGGACAGGTACGACAGCCAGCAGTGCGAAGAGAGTCCAACTGACGCCAGACAGCAGAGCTCTGAGCGTAAAAGGCGTCAACAGTAGCATCACCCTGCTGAAGAGAGTGCTCCTGGCGAACCACGGACAGGTACAGGGCATCACCAGAGGGCTCGTAGCGCTGACGAAGATGAGTCCACATCTGGAAAGCCGAAGGGAGTCCCACAACCTCAGAAGAAAACTGAGGCTGGACACTGGCGATGAAGACAGCAGCAGCCCGAGCGTCGTCATCGTACCACTGAGTGTAGACGGTCAGACGATCCTTGTAGGAATCCAGAGCCTCCTGGTAGGCAGAGGCAGCTTTATCATCAGCTTCATCATCAGCAGCAGCCTTATCGGCTGTCGGAGGCAATGCAACAGGCGTAGGCTTCGTCGGAGAAATAGGGCCAGGCGGGCAGATGACATCGCCAGAGAGGACGCCCCAGAGACGAAGACCACGCATGTGAATGCGTATGTGAGACACGAAGTCGGTGTAATTAACACCATCAAAAATCACCGGGCAGCGAGGGAGGGAAACGGTGCCCATTGGTAGGCGGCGCTGGACGGCGCGGCGACCAAGGCAACGAAGTCTAACAGGCGGCGCTAGACGGCGCGGCGGTTAGAACGACGTTTTGTTTTTTTTTTTTGTTTTTGCTTTTTTTTTCTTTTCTTCTGCTCGGTTAAAACCTTAAACGGGCCAGAGGCCCGTTCGCACGCACGCGCGCACGCGTTTAGGGTTTCCCGCGGCGGCGGCGGGCTGGCGGAAGGCGGCCGGGCGGGCGAGCGCCAGGCGGGAGGCGGAAGGCGGCGGCGCGACGGCGGCGGGCGAGCGCCTGGGGAAGGCGGCGGCGCGGCCTAGGGAAGGCGGAGCAGCCGGCGGCGGCGACCTCGGGCGGGGGAGGAGCAGCCGGCGGCGGCGGCCTCGGGCGTGGGAAGAGAAGCCGGCGGCGGCCTCGGGCGAGGGAGGAGCAGCCGGCGGCGACCTCGAGCAGGCGGCCTCGGGCGGAGGCCCGCGACGGCGACCGGGCGGAGTCGGGCGGCAACCAGCGGACGGCGGGGCCGGGCGGCGGCGCGGGGAGGCGCGGGGAGGCCGGCGGCGGCGCGGGGAGGCCGGCGACGGCGCGTGGAGGCCGGCGGCGGCTCGTGGGAGTCGGCGACGGTGGTGCAGAGTCGACGACGGCGTGCGGAACCCTAGGTAGGCCAAAACCCTAGTTTTGGCTCTGATACCATGTTATGAATAGCGCTTGTATTCATATGAGGCCAATGGGTCAGTATATATACACAAAGTACAAGTGGTAAATATGCAAAGAACCCCTCATAACAATGGAGAATAACAAACTATACATATATCTCTAACATCTACCACCTGGAAGTGGAATCTCAGTGCATTTGGTTTCTCTTCACCACCCTCCCCTAATCTTTGTCCGTCTCGTCCAACCGAATCTGGCTTCAAATCCTTGCGGTTGGGGATTTTGGCTCATCCATACAAGACCTTATAGTAGAAACTTTAGGAGTCTGTCAAATTAGCCGATATCTCTACTTTGGCTATTGTGGCATGGCAGGATTTGCGCTGCACGCCTGCACATAATACTTGCAGGGCTGAGCGCGTGAACTCCGTCATGGCAATCGATCCCTAGATGGATATTCTAACAAGCCGATCGATCATGTGGCTTGTACGCGTGCGCTGCCCCTAACACCTTGTAGTGTTAACGCATAGCTCAGTTATTAGCCCGTGAGAGCAACTCCAGCAGGAGCCCTCAAATCAGAGCCCCTACTTTTGATTTGAGGGCTCCCCTTACTTTTGAAAACCCTGTTTTTTGAGTTGAACTCCAGCAGAAACCCTCAAATCAGGGCCCTCAAATTCATTGCAACTGAGAATGACATGTAGGACCCACTCTCATTCTCAACCCACTCGTCCACCGCGCATCCTCTCCTCCACCCGCGCCTCCTCCTCTCCTCTCAGCCGCCGCGCTCCTCCTCTCCTCCACCCGCGCCTCCTCCTCTCCTCTCGGCCGCCGCGCTCCTCCTCTCCTCCACCCGCGCCTCCTCTCCTCTCGGCCGCCGCGCTCCTCCTCTCCTCCACCCGCGCCTCCTCCTCTCCTCTCGGCCGCCGCGCTCCTCCTCTCCTCCACCCGCGCCTCCTTCTCTCCTCCACCCGTGCCCACCGCTCGGCGCCGCCACTCTCCACCTTCTCCGGCCGCCACGCCTCCGGATCCTCCTCCGCGCCACCACTTCTCCGCGGACGGCACCACCACAGCGAGGCGGTGGGCGAGCCGAGGCGCCGGGCAGAGGCATCGGGCGCGGCGACGAGCGAGCGCCGGGCGGAGGCGTCGGGCGAGCGGAGGTGCTGGGCGGAGGCGTCGGGCGAGGCGGCGGGCGAGCCGAGGCGCCGGGCGGAGGAGCCGAGGAAGCGGAGGAGGCGGGGGGCGAGCAGAAGCCGGGAGGTGGGGGCGGGGGATTTTTCACCGAGGCGGGGAAAAAACGGAAGAATAAGAGCCAGAGTAGGGGGCCCCTGGGAATGAGGGCTGGAGGGGGAATTTGAGGGCCTCCTTAAATTTGAGGGCTCTAGTAGGGGCTCTGCTGGAGTTCTATTTTTACCTCAAGCCCTCAAATATGAGGTTTGAGGGCTCAAGTAGGGGCCCTGCTGGAGTTGCTCTGAGAGGGGATTAAGGGCTTATTTGGTTGGTGCCTTGGTTTCATGATTGATAAAAAGTGGTGTGTGAAGGTGGCCTAATATTCTGACAGTGTTTACCTGGCTAGGCAAGCATGATAATGTAGTGTTGGTTGGGAGACCTGGCCTGAGCTCGGTTGCTCGTTGCTTGCTCGCTCGGCCTCCCAGACCTCCATCTTCGAGCGCCTGGGCTCCCTGTCCCAGCCTGGATCAGACGACCAAACGCACCCCAGGCGCGACGAATGAAGCTTCACTGTTCCCTTCTGTATTTCCTTCTATGTTCCCCTTTCACGTGGCAGTATGCTATTGGTTCCATTCATTGATTTTGCCAGCTGCTTTCATGCTGATGCGTGATACGTGAAAAGAGGATAGAGAGGGAAATACAGAAGGGAACAGAAAAGCCATTTTCAGACGCGACCTGGAAAGCTCCCGGCCAGGCGCGCGCGGCCCGGGGCGCGAAACAAACACGCCCTAAGAGCAAGTATAATAAGAGGCTGTTAGTAGGCTGTATGCTGAGGAGGAGGAGAGAGAAGAGAGGTGAGTTGTAAGTTTACAGCCAGCTGAAGCACAAGAACCAAGAAACTTTGTGAGAGAAAGGGGTAGATCATACAGCATTCAGCTGGCTGTAAACTACTATATAAATGGACTGATAAGTGGGCTGTAAGTGCCTATACAGCCAGTTGAAGGCTGTATTATTAGTCTTGCTCTAAGAACGGCTTGACTCCTGCAAACAGGCACAGGACACGTTCAGTTATTAGCCCGTGAGAGGGGATTAATAACTGAACGATGTCCTCTGGCTTCTGCAACCAGCTGGCCCCATGATTTTTCAGAGGCTTTCCTCCTGCCCAAACCATAATGATCGATCATTGCCATTCCGGCTGCGGCGCATCATCATAATTCATAGCGAGCGAAAGGTCCACACAGCTGACAGCAAATCAGATCTCTCTGCTCCGTGCTGTGCGTGCATGTTTACAGATGACATGTTCCGCTTGCGCGCGCGCGCGCGCAGAGATGCACGCAGCTGCCTCGACAACTACGTGCAACCACGCACGCTCGATAATTGATCGAAAATCCTCGCGGGGCAGCACGAGCGTGCATGCAGTCATGGCCTCCCGAGAGCGACTCTCAACTGTGCAAATAGATGGATTCCAATCCTGCACTGCGCCTGTACTGCTGCCCATCCTTATCCCCTCATGTAGGTTCGAGCAAGGACCTAGCAGAACGGTTCACAGAAATACCACCGTAGCCTTTTTTTTTCCTTCAAATTTAGGCTTTAAACATTTATTTTTATAAATCTAGCTCGCTTCGTGGACCTACCGATATACAGGAGCTCAGTAGATAACTGATTAAGCTACAATAGCTTGGTAAACACCTACCGAGCTCCCAATACTCATACCGAAGCAACCGCAACCGTAATTTGCACTTAAAGCACATTTAATCAGTACTAATTGTGATTAATTAGTACTAATCATAATTAATTAGTGCTAACTATATTAGTGTAATAAAAATATTGTGCATACTTAATTATAACTAACATGATTTATGCTAATTAATTATAATTAGTACTAATTAAATGCAATCATCACTAATTAAAGTCCTAAATAAAATATGATTAATTTAGTGCTTTAATTAGCACTAACTAAAATTTAATTAGTATTAATTAATTGTGAGTGCAATAAAATACTATGCACGCTTAATAGCACTGATATGATTATCGCTAATTAATTATATTAGTACTAATTAAATGTGACTAGCACTAATTAAAACACTAAATAAAACATGATTAATTTAGTGCTTTAATTAGTACTAGTTAATTATGATTAAGTACTAATTAAATGTAATTAATATTAATTAAATACATTTAGCACTAATTACGTATGTATTGTGCTGCACAGTCATGACATGCAACTGAGCATAGGGTGTCTCTGCCAAGCCAGAGGGGCTCGACAAGTTTCTCCCAGCTTGGTAGGTGCCTACCGAGCTTGGTAAATTTATGGAAGGAGCTATATTTGTAAAAAGTGTGTTCATAGGGCAAATTTTTTTAAAAATGTCTATAGTGATTCCAGTGAACAGTTCACATCAAGATTAGGTTCTGTCCATATTGGTTTCTGTTTAGAAAAGCCAAAAGCTGATACGAATATCTGGTTTTTTAAAGTGATTTCTCCATTCCTTTCGCTACCATCTTACTCTAAAGATAAAGTAGGAGGTCATGGATACATCACCACCCCACTTCTCTCACTTTCGCTTCCGTCATATGTACGTACTCTCTCATTTTTTGTATTGCTCACCTCTTCATTCTTAAAATTACTTCTTTCAATCATTACTATTTATTTTTAACTAAAACTTAAAAATTATAATAAAAATAATTAGTAAAAACTAATATAAATGTCTCGTAGGAGTATCACTGTAACAGCCCAGATTTTTAATAAAATTAAAATGAAGTAATGAATAAATAAATAATATTAAAATAAAATCTGAATTAAATTTAAGTATTGTTGTGCCTAAAGTTTAAAGTTGAATTTGCCCTGGATTTCTGTTTTTGAAAAAGCTGTATTCGAAAAGCATTTTAAGGAAAACCTAAAACTATTATTAAATAATATGATATTTTGATTTTATATAAAAATGCTATGTCAAATTAAAAATTTGGAGTTATTTGGAGTTTATTTGGTTTCCTGGATTTTCTGGAGTTTAAAAATGTATTTTTGAAATTAAAAAGTATTTTGAAGTATGAAAATTAAATACCAACATTAGTTGGAAATATTTTTATTAAGTTCCAAATGTCTCCAGGAGATTCTCTGAATTTTCCTGAGATTTTTGGAATTTATTTCATATTTTTCTGAGCTCATTTGAATTTATGAGGCTTTTCTGAAAAATCCAAAATCAGAAAATGAAATTAAAATCCCCTCCCCTCTCCCACCGGCCGCCACGTGGACGGCTAGATGCTGCCCACGTCCACCCTCCTCGCCCCATCCCGGCCGTCGCCCCCATCCCGCCTTACTCCCTCCTTCGCTCGCCACGTGTGTGATCTGGATTGCGCCACGTCGCCCCTCTTCCTCGGCCGTCCGATCCGCCCCTCTTCCCCCGCGTGGCGACATCTCCGCCGCCCGCGCCTCTCCCTCTCTCTGGCCGCATGGCCCCACCTGTCGGCGACGCCACCCCGCTCTCCTCTCTCTTACTTCCCGGGCCCCACTCGTCAGGTTATCTTCCCCGCCGCCTTCGTCCTCCTCGCGCCCGCCCGCCCCGGCCGTTGCGCCCACCTCCGCCTGACCCGGTCGCCACCCCCCTTCCTCGGCCACGCCGCCCACCTTCGTGCGCCGCACGCGCCGCGTCCACTCCCCCGCCCTACGCGCGCCGGCCCACCTCTCCACTCCCCACCTTCTCCGCAACTGCCGCCGCCCGCGCCCCCACTCCGGCGAGAAATCCGTGCGCCCCCGCTCACCTTCGCCCCTATTTAAACCCCCCCTCGGCATCGGAATTCTCCGCACTATCTCCCCATCCACTCCCCTCGCCCTCCCGGCCATCCCATCGCCGCCGCGTCGAGCGCCCTCGTCGTCGCCGCCGCCTCGGGACTACGGCGAGCAATCGCCGCCGCTCCACTCGCCCCCGCGCCCGGCCGACACCGCCATCGCCCTCCCCGCGTCGCCGCCGTGCCCGTGCGCCTCTTCCCCGTGTTCGGTCGCCGCCGGAGCACCCCGCCCGCCGGAGGCCGAGCCGCGCCGCCGCTCCTAGCTCGACGCCGGCCGCCTCCGCTTGTCGCCGAAGTCCGCGCCAGGTACCGGTGGCATCCCCTCGCTCCGCTCTTCCGTTTGCACCCGTCGCCGCTCGCCGCCGGCCACCGGAGTGTTGCCGTCGCCGCCGGGCCCGAGCACCCCCCGTGCCGGCCAGCCACGTCAGCGGCCCGTGCTCACGTGGCAGGTGAGGTGGCGCCACGTCTCGGCCACCTCGGCAGCCCCCGCCCCCGTCAGCGCCACGCAGGCACACCCCGCCTCCCGTGCCATCTCGGCCTCCTCCTCCTTCCGTGGACCTGGTCCATAGACCAGGGGCCCGCATGTCGGTGTCGGTCCACCTCGGGCTGAGGTCATGCTGACGCAATAAAGTTCTTTTTCCGTTGAAAAATAATTCCGGCCGAAAAAGAAATTCCTCGCTGACGCAATGCTGACGTCATAAATCCTTTTTCAGTAGAAAAATAATTCCAAAAATCCAGTTTTTCCATTTTCTCTGAATTTAAACTTCCCGGAGCCTGTTCTCCTTCGTTCTAACTCCGATTCAGCCCATTCAAATTTCTAAATTCATCAAAAATTCCCCTCTATCCATTTCTAGCCTCAATTCAAATGTTTGAAGTCAATTTGAATTTATTTGAATTTGGTGGGTTATTTTCACGTGTAGACTTCGACGATTCGGGAAATTTATTCGACGAAGATTCAAGCCAATTTGAAGACCAAGGCAAGTCACCCTCCTTGATCATGTTGATCCCAGATTTCAAAATAAAATTATTTTGTTTTAAAGTATTCTGCATGCATATTTTTATTCAACGTATTTCAATTCAGTTTTAAATTTAGTTAATGCCTACTTGTTAATCCCTCCATTGAATTTGAATCCTCAGTACCTTGTCACCTTAGATTCAAACTCTAGTTAATACATTAGTGTTGGCTAGAGGAATTTATATCAAATGCTTAGACTGCTTAGATATAATATTTGTTTTGGGATAACTTTCACATAAAATGATGACCCTGTTTACATAAAATGATATGTACTCTTGACTTTGGTGAGTCAAGGAGGTTTATGAATTATTTTGAAAACAAATATAAACCTGGTTTAGACTTAGGTAATTGGTTAGAGTGGTGGGTGCAGGCATGCCCTGTTGGTTGGAGCCGCAGTGGTTGATTGTCGTGCACAGGGGTATGTGGTTGGGCCTGAGTCAGATTAAGGACCGGTCTGTGAGCTACTGTTGCAAAGCCCTAATCGTACTGCCACATGGCTGGTATGGGACAGCCCTGGCTGAATAATTTGCGAAGTCCCAATCTGAGTCGAGTTGTAGGTTGAAAGTGAGCGTGGTTGGTGCCATGTGAAGTCTCACTTGGGCGAGCGTGGTTAAGCCATGAGAAGTCTCGTCTAGGCTCAAGAGGGGGTCCCGGTCTGGTGGATTCCTTACTGGGGTGAAACCTTAGAGTTGGCTCGACCAGGTTGAAGGCTTTGCATTGTAAAGGCCTTGTCATGACTCCTTGCCGCACACCTAAGGAAGTGTGTAACTCGCGTGGCACAAAAGGATGATCGTGTCTTGTGGGTAAAGCTGTACAACCTCTGCAGAGTGTATAATCTATCCTGGATAGCCGTGCCCACGGTCATGGGCATGCTGAGTAAAAGTTTTTCATGGATTAGACTTTGTTTTTCAAAATATTTTCGAAAACCTTGTGGATGGATGGAATCCACGAAAGATGAAAACCTTGCGGATGGATGGAATCCGTGAGAGATTGAAATCTGGTGAATGGATGGAATTCATCAGAGTTGCGCAGTGAAAGCGTGTGGATGGATGGAATCCATACGTGAGCTTTTGGAGAAGATGGTCCGGGTGGGATGCCCGTGGATAGGTTGGTGTATGGTCGGAGCCTGCACTGACGGTATTATTTTCTAACTCAAGTATTGTTTTTACTTATCGTATTAAATTCAGCAATTTCAATCTACTTATGGTATTTCTTAAATGCTGTTTTATGCAAACTAACCCTATAAGCCTTCCGTTGAAGCCTTTATCATTATGTTGCATTTTCCCGGGTGACCTGCTGAGTACAAGTTTGTACTCACGTTGCTTTTTCCACACAGAGAAGGAAGACATCAACTACGGTGAAGATCTGGACGAATAGGCCGCGTCTTACTGTCGTTTGCCTGTGGGCAGGCTCAGTGGGCTTCTTCCGCTTCGGTTTTTCTTCCGCTGCTTATTACTTAATTTTGGCTTATGTGCCGTTGATGTAAACTTTGGCATTCATGCCCATTTTCAGTTAATAAATGTCATTATGGTTGATATTTATCTTTGTTGTACGCTGTGTGCACTAGCTGATCCTGGACTAGTGCGATTTACACAGAGGATCCAGGAGTCGTTGCTCCGGGTTCCGACAAAGGTGGTATCAGAGCCATGACGATACTAAGACGCGACCGTTGGTAGAGTAGAATGGTCTGACCCTAAGGACTTATTTTACTAAACAGTAATTTCAAAAGTTTTGCTTATTCTTACCCCTTAAACTTTGCTTATCCTTATCTCAATTCTTTCTCGTCTTAATGTCATTTTTGAAAAACCTATTTCTGCATCTTCCCTTGTTCCAAAACAACTATAGATGGCAACAGCTGGAATTCTTCGACTCTGTCGCCACTTCAATCTTTTCATGGAAGCATCACGCTTTGTACCTCGAGAGCTGCGAAGGATGACACCAAGACAACACTTACCTCTTTAGTTTAAGTTGTTAAGCTAGATAGTAGACGAGGTTATGAGCTGTCAAGTTTTCTCTTTTGTCGACAGCCATAACTATTACTTATTATGAGGTTAATAAGGGTCTTAATAAACTTAAAATTCAGTTTTGGGTTGTGCAAAATATCCCCTATTCCTTCCTTTGCCTTGAGTCTCCTCTTTCCTAGTCTTTGGAAGCATCAAGCTGGAGCACCAACTGCCAACGACCTTCGTGACGGGATGTTTTAACCAAATCTCAGCTCAAGCCACACCGGGTAAGATCCAAACCTATTTCTCTGCTAGCCCGTGCGAATCTCGGGGACGAGATTCTGTTTAAGGGGGGTAGATTGTAACAGCCCAGATTTTTAATAAAATTAAAATGAAGTAATGAATAAATAAATAATATTAAAATAAAATCTGAATTAAATTTAAGTATTGTTGTGCCTAAAGTTTAAAGTTGAATTTGCCCTGGATTTCTGTTTTTGAAAAAGCTGTATTCGAAAAGCATTTTAAGGAAAACCTAAAACTATTATTAAATAATATGATATTTTGATTTTATATAAAAATGCTATGTCAAATTAAAAATTTGGAGTTATTTGGAGTTTATTTGGTTTCCTGGATTTTCTGGAGTTTAAAAATGTATTTTTGAAATTAAAAAGTATTTTGAAGTATGAAAATTAAATACCAACATTAGTTGGAAATATTTTTATTAAGTTCCAAATGTCTCCAGGAGATTCTCTGAATTTTCCTGAGATTTTTGGAATTTATTTCATATTTTTCTGAGCTCATTTGAATTTATGAGGCTTTTCTGAAAAATCCAAAATCAGAAAATGAAATTAAAATCCCCTCCCCTCTCCCACCGGCCGCCACGTGGACGGCTAGATGCTGCCCACGTCCACCCTCCTCGCCCCATCCCGGCCGTCGCCCCCATCCCGCCTTACTCCCTCCTTCGCTCGCCACGTGTGTGATCTGGATTGCGCCACGTCGCCCCTCTTCCTCGGCCGTCCGATCCGCCCCTCTTCCCCCGCGTGGCGACATCTCCGCCGCCCGCGCCTCTCCCTCTCTCTGGCCGCATGGCCCCACCTGTCGGCGACGCCACCCCGCTCTCCTCTCTCTTACTTCCCGGGCCCCACTCGTCAGGTTATCTTCCCCGCCGCCTTCGTCCTCCTCGCGCCCGCCCGCCCCGGCCGTTGCGCCCACCTCCGCCTGACCCGGTCGCCACCCCCCTTCCTCGGCCACGCCGCCCACCTTCGTGCGCCGCACGCGCCGCGTCCACTCCCCCGCCCTACGCGCGCCGGCCCACCTCTCCACTCCCCACCTTCTCCGCAACTGCCGCCGCCCGCGCCCCCACTCCGGCGAGAAATCCGTGCGCCCCCGCTCACCTTCGCCCCTATTTAAACCCCCCCTCGGCATCGGAATTCTCCGCACTATCTCCCCATCCACTCCCCTCGCCCTCCCGGCCATCCCATCGCCGCCGCGTCGAGCGCCCTCGTCGTCGCCGCCGCCTCGGGACTACGGCGAGCAATCGCCGCCGCTCCACTCGCCCCCGCGCCCGGCCGACACCGCCATCGCCTTCCCCGCGTCGCCGCCGTGCCCGTGCGCCTCTTCCCCGTGTTCGGTCGCCGCCGGAGCACCCCGCCCGCCGGAGGCCGAGCCGCGCCGCCGCTCCTAGCTCGACGCCGGCCGCCTCCGCTTGTCGCCGAAGTCCGCGCCAGGTACCGGTGGCATCCCCTCGCTCCGCTCTTCCGTTTGCACCCGTCGCCGCTCGCCGCCGGCCACCGGAGTGTTGCCGTCGCCGCCGGGCCCGAGCACCCCCCGTGCCGGCCAGCCACGTCAGCGGCCCGTGCTCACGTGGCAGGTGAGGTGGCGCCACGTCTCGGCCACCTCGGCAGCCCCCGCCCCCGTCAGCGCCACGCAGGCACACCCCGCCTCCCGTGCCATCTCGGCCTCCTCCTCCTTCCGTGGACCTGGTCCATAGACCAGGGGCCCGCATGTCGGTGTCGGTCCACCTCGGGCTGAGGTCATGCTGACGCAATAAAGTTCTTTTTCCGTTGAAAAATAATTCCGGCCGAAAAAGAAATTCCTCGCTGACGCAATGCTGACGTCATAAATCCTTTTTCAGTAGAAAAATAATTCCAAAAATCTAGTTTTTCCATTTTCTCTGAATTTAAACTTCCCGGAGCCTGTTCTCCTTCGTTCTAACTCCGATTCAGCCCATTCAAATTTCTAAATTCATCAAAAATTCCCCTCTATCCATTTCTAGCCTCAATTCAAATGTTTGAAGTCAATTTGAATTTAATTTGAATTTATTTGAATTTGGTGGGTTATTTTCACGTGTAGACTTCGACGATTCGGGAAATTTATTCGACGAAGATTCAAGCCAATTTGAAGACCAAGGCAAGTCACCCTCCTTGATCATGTTGATCCCAGATTTCAAAATAAAATTATTTTGTTTTAAAGTATTCTGCATGCATATTTTTATTCAACGTATTTCAATTCAGTTTTAAATTTAGTTAATGCCTACTTGTTAATCCCTCCATTGAATTTGAATCCTCAGTACCTTGTCACCTTAGATTCAAACTCTAGTTAATACATTAGTGTTGGCTAGAGGAATTTATATCAAATGCTTAGACTGCTTAGATATAATATTTGTTTTGGGATAACTTTCACATAAAATGATGACCCTGTTTACATAAAATGATATGTACTCTTGACTTTGGTGAGTCAAGGAGGTTTATGAATTATTTTGAAAACAAATATAAACCTGGTTTAGACTTAGGTAATTGGTTAGAGTGGTGGGTGCAGGCATGCCCTGTTGGTTGGAGCCGCAGTGGTTGATTGTCGTGCACAGGGGTATGTGGTTGGGCCTGAGTCAGATTAAGGACCGGTCTGTGAGCTACTGTTGCAAAGCCCTAATCGTACTGCCACATGGCTGGTATGGGACAGCCCTGGCTGAATAATTTGCGAAGTCCCAATCTGAGTCGAGTTGTAGGTTGAAAGTGAGCGTGGTTGGTGCCATGTGAAGTCTCACTTGGGCGAGCGTGGTTAAGCCATGAGAAGTCTCGTCTAGGCTCAAGAGGGGGTCCCGGTCTGGTGGATTCCTTACTGGGGTGAAACCTTAGAGTTGGCTCGACCAGGTTGAAGGCTTTGCATTGTAAAGGCCTTGTCATGACTCCTTGCCGCACACCTAAGGAAGTGTGTAACTCGCGTGGCACAAAAGGATGATCGTGTCTTGTGGGTAAAGCTGTACAACCTCTGCAGAGTGTATAATCTATCCTGGATAGCCGTGCCCACGGTCATGGGCATGCTGAGTAAAAGTTTTTCATGGATTAGACTTTGTTTTTCAAAATATTTTCGAAAACCTTGTGGATGGATGGAATCCACGAAAGATGAAAACCTTGCGGATGGATGGAATCCGTGAGAGATTGAAATCTGGTGAATGGATGGAATTCATCAGAGTTGCGCAGTGAAAGCGTGTGGATGGATGGAATCCATACGTGAGCTTTTGGAGAAGATGGTCCGGGTGGGATGCCCGTGGATAGGTTGGTGTATGGTCGGAGCCTGCACTGACGGTATTATTTTCTAACTCAAGTATTGTTTTTACTTATCGTATTAAATTCAGCAATTTCAATCTACTTATGGTATTTCTTAAATGCTGTTTTATGCAAACTAACCCTATAAGCCTTCCGTTGAAGCCTTTATCATTATGTTGCATTTTCCCGGGTGACCTGCTGAGTACAAGTTTGTACTCACGTTGCTTTTTCCACACAGAGAAGGAAGACATCAACTACGGTGAAGATCTGGACGAATAGGCCGCGTCTTACTGTCGTTTGCCTGTGGGCAGGCTCAGTGGGCTTCTTCCGCTTCGGTTTTTCTTCCGCTGCTTATTACTTAATTTTGGCTTATGTGCCGTTGATGTAAACTTTGGCATTCATGCCCATTTTCAGTTAATAAATGTCATTATGGTTGATATTTATCTTTGTTGTACGCTGTGTGCACTAGCTGATCCTGGACTAGTGCGATTTACACAGAGGATCCAGGAGTCGTTGCTCCGGGTTCCGACAATCACTCTACCTATAAACCAAGTCTTGGAAAGTTAGAATAATCCTGCGAGAACAGCGCGCATCACAAGCCGATGAGCTCCTGTTCATTTGTCCGGGCTTACCGTGCTGACAACATCTCAACACTATTGCGATTGTCCATACATAAAAATAACTAAAGATTAAATGAAGACTAGTCTTCCATTACATGCTAGTTCCAAGCAAGAGCAATAGACGTGGCCAAATCATCACGAAATACATCCATAGTGGCGGCATTGGCTTCCGAAGTAGAACCATCTGATGTAACTGCATATCGGTTATACCTTTCCGGTATTGTTGGGACAAAATGAGGATCACGATCGAAACGAGCAAAGTCCGAATCTTCACTATCATGCTCACGAATAAAATTGTGAAGGACCATACAAGCAACAATAACCATTTTTTGCTTCCACATCGGGTAGCTAGGCATCTTGTATAGAATTTGCCACTTCATTTTCAAAACTCCAAAAGACATCTCAATAACATTTCGAATAGAAGAGTGAATACGATTGAATTTTTCTTTAGGTGTTTTTGGTTCCATACCTCTATGCCACTCCGGCATATGATACCTTTCACCCTTGTAAGGAGCTAAATAGCCGGGCCGATTAGGATATCCGGCATCGACAACATAGTATTTGCCTACACATGGTGAAAACAATATAAGTGAATATTTGCTATCATGACAAAATAGACTAAATGACTAATTATTCATTCATATTACCTTGTGGAGGATGTGGGAAGAATTTTTCGTCCACATTGATTGCATTGTATAACACACTTGTGTCATGCATAGCTCCCGGTTGACCCGTGGCCACATATGTGAACCGCATATCGAAATCACAAACTGCTAAGACATTTTGAGTGGCTATCCCCGTTTTCCCAATATACCTCACTTGTTCATCGAGTGGAAGAGAAACACAAATATGTGTACCATCTAGAGCACCAATGCAATCTTTAAAATGTGGATACACTCGTCTATCATCTCTTATCCTCCTATGAACCGTACGAAAATTGGGATCCTTAGGTCTAATGAAATCCTTTGCCATGGCCATCAAAGAGTTAAGGACCTCGTTAAATTTCCTAGTAATGGTTTCACCTGAATGCTTGAATCGACTTTGAACTTTTCGACTTGACTCATTTCCGGCACATGTAAATAAAAACATGCCTAGGCTCTCATAGGTAGTCATATGCTAGGATGGTTGTAGTCCATACCTCTCCACCAATAAACCATGGAGGTCAAAGAATATTTCATTGCTCATACGAAGTTGACTATGGCATTCCCCCGGAGTGCGCCATGTCTCTAGCAAAAACCCCATGCCACTAGTGGTTGACGTCCTTGGTGGGTTTTTATCTAGGTACATGTCACAATATATTTGGGCAAGCATAGCACCACCTAAGACAATTTTGAAAAAATCATCGCTCTCATCACTAGAATTATCGCTAGACATCTGCAAGAAATGACATATATAAATGACAAGAAGGAAAAATGACAAGAAGGAATAAATGACATAATATGTAATAACTCTAATAAAAAAATAACGACATCATGTCCAAATGAGCATAAAAAATAACACAACACGTCCAAATGAGCATAACAACTAAGACAACACGTCCAAATGACACAAACAACTCAGCCTTCACTTTCCATACATCACATTGTACTTCCTCCTAAGCCAATTGAGCCTCTGATCGGGGGGGATGGTCATGAACATTTCCCTTTGGTCTTTCTTGACAAACAATTCGGTTGCCACAAAATGCTCATCGGTGTTATACCCAGCACCACATGCAACAACATGTTCCATGACTTGCTCAATGGTGATCCCACCTTGCCTACTAGATACAAAAGAGGAAGTAGTCTCAGATATCTTTGAGATGTGTTCTTGGATAACAAGTGCTGTGCTTGTCTTAGGTTTCTTGGTGGGCTTGTCAAGAATCACGCGAGCCCTTCTCTTAGCATTGTCAGTGACAGAAGTAACCTCCTCAACCTCATCCCCATTATCAAAAGAATTGCTGTCACCCGTGGGATCCTCCATGGGGTGCTCAGCCTCTCTATCATCAATGGGAGTATCATCATCAAGGGGTATGATGGGGTTGGAACTCATAGGATTCCAATGATCTTGCTCCTCATTAAGGATGTTGCCAAACATCACCTTCAAGTCATCTTCATTTTGGAGAGGCCTCTTCTTAAACTTGCCAACACCAGGAATTTCCTAAAACATGTGAGAAGGTTCGAAATAAGAATTTTTTTCTAAATTGCACATCAACAAATGTACATAGCATTATAATCGAACACTCACCTTTGTTATCTTCTTCCACCACTCGGGGTCCATGCTGATCGTTCCCGTGTTCCAATTGAAACCAGTCTCCGTTTGCTTCCTCATTAATTTCCGCCATGCAGTCAAATCCCTTCTCAACTTGTCCCATTTGTTCTTTAGTTGCGTTTTACTCAGCATTATTCTGGTGGACTGAAAAAACCTATTTGATACCTCGGTGTAGCCTACAATGTTCAAATGAGTGTTCGGCCGATTCCCTTTTCTAACTTGTTCGACGAACAAATTACAAACAAGAGTGGTATGACCATCAATCCAGTCCATAGCATCACCCTGACCATGATTTCCCAACCATTTGAAAAAGAAAAATAAGCTCCATGCATATAGGCTCTTTTGAAAGATGTAACATACGAGTTCTATCCAGTTCTAACCATGATTTCCCTTTTCTAACCAGTTCTATCCCACAAATTCTAACCATCACATTATGTTTCTTTATTGCAACAAGCTACTAGCTCACAAAAAGGAAACGTACATGCGCCACTACTTGAAACAGCTCAACTCATAGATAACTCATAGAAGATAACACTAATTGAAAACAAACAGTTAAAGCATTACTAACTCATTTTATTCAATACCATATTGCATATAGAAAAACCGGTCGTGTTCTATTTAATTTCCTCATTGATTTCCACTGAATAGAACTAAATTACTAGTACACATAAAAAGAAAAGGTGGATAGTCGTAGGCCATAACATTGCACCCACTCCCTTCATTTCCATGAGAACAATGGCAGATGGCATTGCCATCTCCTTTCATCACATTTCAGACAACACCCACCACTCACACACTCACTCGTCACTCCAAGTGGCCAAACTTTTCATCTAGAGAAAATGGAATTTTAATTCCAATTTCACCACCAATATGTATATACAAATGTCAATTAATTACTATGCATAGTTAATCTTACACCAAAGAATTGAGAGAATCAATTGTATGTTACAGATTCCTTGATATATGCATGCCAAGCAACAAATTGTAAGTAGGTAATTGAGTTGACGGAGCACATTGCACATTGCACATTCATACCTCATCATCCCTTGCCCTCTTGTTGGTCGACGGAGCACGTGTTCTCGCTTGCGATGCAGAGACCCCTGTCGGACCTCCAGCTGCTGCACCGGCCAGGGCGGCTGGGCCCCCAACTGCTACGCCGGCCTGGGCGGCCGCGCCCCCAGCCCCTGCGTCGGCCAGGGCGGCCGCGCCCCCAGCCCCTGCGTCGGCCGCCAGGGCGGCCGCGCCCCCAGCCCCTGCGCCGGCCAGAGGGGCCGCGCCAACGGAGACCGGGACGGGCGCCGCCGGCTGGTTCCAAAGCGCGCGCGAGAGCCCAACCCTAGGGGCCGATTTCGCCATGGAGGAAGAAGAAGGAGGTGGAGGAGGTAGAGGGGGGCTGGATCTACCAGATCCGGCCATCGCCGGAGGTGGCGGCTCGCCGGAGCGCCAGAGGTGGCGGCGCGAGGAGACGAGCGCTCGGTCCCTCGGTCGAATGGGGAGACAAGGCCGAATAGGAAAAAAACGGTTGGGATGGGGTGTGTAACCAGTGGCATTGGTGGGTAATTACCACATAACTCTACGAGTAGATACGAAACAAGTTTTCGTGGAGCACCCCTTGAGGTGCTCCATGGATTTTATGAATCTGGAGCTAGATCCAGTATTTTGGTGGATCCAGATTTCGTGGAGCTGGAGCGTTTGGGTAAAAATTCGTGGAGTGGAGCTGTTTTTGGTGGATGTGGAGCTGGTGGAGCTCTGCCAAACAGGCCCTTAGTTCTGTATTCGACCGTTGATTAGTTGTTTTGGGATGGCTAATCAGGCGATGTGTCTTCTTGGACGAGATCCTAATCCGCAAGCTACTGTTAGTGATATTTACATCATTTTTATATTTATAATCTTTTAAATAATATATTATTTTGTTCCTTAAATAAATATCTTTTATATTGATTAATAAGCATGTGACTTGCTTTAAAAAAAATTATTCATATTTTAATGTTATTCTAAATTATTCCTGATCTTATATCATTATGTGGGATACTTATAATTTATAGATCAGCACACGTATTGATTGATGATCATACTTTACGGATTATGAATATAGGGATTTTAAATCAATATAGACACATGTTATGTGGTTTGCGGTTTGCTATGTGGTTGTAGGCTGTGGTAGGAACTAGTGGGCTACGAGTACCTCTTTTCTTGAGCATCCGAGTACTTGTAAGTCGAATCAGACCAGTTGGTGATCAGACTAGCTGTGGTCTGAGGTTGTTCACTGGTATTATTGGAGTTTAGGGGTTTGACCAGGTTGTTCTTGCGAGTGTGCACGTGGTTATTGCTTGGTTCTAGGATTAGAATCAGTAAGTTGGGTGCATATATTTTGATTGTGCAAATTGGTGATCTTTATGTATCGTGCGGTGCTACATGATAGTTTGCTTTTTGTTGTTGATTGCAGGACTTTGGAGCTAGGTCATGGTAAGGCGTGGAAGGATCGGGACTAGGCACATGAGGTGTTGAGGTCCAAAATAGTTAGGAAGACACCGAAGATGACTGAGACTTGCGGGATTGTTGCAAGCCGGGATGACGAGAAACTGGAGCGGAAGCTACCGGTGGTAGATGTGACGGGCAACGGCAAGGTGGATAGGGACTAGACTCAAGGAGGAGTCGAGGTCCTGATGGTCGAGGGAGCCAGGTGCCGTCATGCGCGAGGGGAAGCACGTGGTGTGCCAAGTGACTTGGGTTATTTGCAAACGAGGACAGTTCGGTGGGATCCAGATACGTGAGAGGTTTAACGACAAGTCATTAGGCCACATTGAAGATGACGAAGCATGGGCGAAGCTCCATGGCAAATGAAGCGGGAAGCTTCGAGGAAGGCGGTAATGGGGCATTTTGGTAAATTGTCCAATACGAGAAATGTGACGGTGTGTGAAACCATGGTGTTTGCCTAAGTGGTTTAGGTCTTTGTTTGCGCTGAAAATGTGAAGTGGATTAAATGTTGGTTCACTAATGGGTTAATGGTATAAGCCACTTTGAGAAGCGTGCGTGAATAAAACCCGGTGTTAAGTGGGATTAACGGGTTATCCCCGGTTTGGCCTAATGGGAGGATCCATTAGATCTTGAATTCATTGGTGAGCCTATAAAAAGGGGAGGGGAGACTAGAGCTAGGGTTTGAGATGGTTGGCTAGGCCTTGTGGTGGCTAGCTCCTCCTCCCTCCCATAGAAGTTAGGTTAGAGAGTGGGTGTGGGCTTTAGGCTTAGAGCTTTGTCATCCCGAAGGGAGTGGCTAAAAAATCAATCATCTCAAGTGAGCAATACATCAATCTTTGATCTACCTTTCGTGTATCTTTTGTCTGATTAAGTTTGCTCAGCTTGATTCGGTTCTTCCTCTATTTTCCTTTTTTGCTTCTCGGCCCTGTCCTGTCTCTTCTTGATCTGAGAGGTTGTTCTTTCTTGTTTTTGTGATGATCTGACGTGCTGTATTATGTGGAATCATACTTAAATCCATCTTGGATATTCTCTTCCCACGAAGGTTATGATCATATCGGTATGTGACCGTGTTGGTTTTTAACCACTCGTTGGTCCTCGACTACGCTGGCTTTTCGACCAAACACTGGACATCGACAACGTTGGTTACGACCACATTGGTTACGACCACACTAGTTTCGACCACACTGATTTGGACCACGTTGGTTTCGACCACGTTGGTTATGACCATGTTATCTGCCTTTCAACCACGTTGTTGTTCTCTACTGACCGGTTGTGTTCAGTTCAGTTGTCCTGTGTTTTTCAACCTGTAGTCGTAACCAACCATGTTGATTTCTGACTAGTGGTCGTAATCCCACCACACGGTGCTCTGTTCCAGTCGTGGTCAACTTTGTATTCCTCTGTTTTTCAAGTAAACCTCATATCTTAATCTTCATAGCTTTGTAGCTATCAGAGTAAAGGATTTGTGAATATTTGGGGGGAAAATTTCTAGGCACCATTCACCCCCTGTGTTGACTGTCCGGTCCTACATAAAGGTAGCTTTCGAGTTACTATGAAACATACGGAGGAATGCGAGCGGTTAAGATGAAATTTGCCCCTCCTATATATAACGGGAGAGATATCTCTGGATCCCTCGATGTGGTTAGATTAAGGAAGTGTATAGACATACCGAATGTGGTTGAGAAGTCAATCACCACTGAGTAAACCATTACAGTTCGAGTGAAGGATCTTAAGATACACCCATCGAAACCCTAGACACAACCTTTTATAACCCCTACCACACGTGCTGGTGCTAGCACATCGACAAATGGCATTTTATCTCTAGACGTGTGGACTTGGTACAGGCGCTGCTGCGACTGCGGCGCTAATCGGGACGATCGTGAGGAGGATACGGTTGGCCAGAGAACGATTGACTACTTCTACTATACCGATACGTGCTACGTTGAACCGGTGACTTCAACTCTACTTCTACTGCACTGCATGTCTGTGGTAACAATCTATGATGTTTTACTTGTATGGCTTCCTGCTTCCTGATTTACACGGTAGAAAATTTTAATATAAGTTAGTTTAGCCTACCTATATCCCAACAGCTATTCCCTTCCTCTCCAAACAACGCGTTGTCAAGCCGGGGCATGGGTGACTGTAATAACCAGACAAGCGAAATGTTGGCGGCAACTTGGACTCCACTACCAAAACAGAGTTTAAGCTTCTGGCTTTAGGTGTTGGCTTTTGGCTGAACCTACATTATAGCGGCTGTTAGTTTTTCTGAGTCATTCAATTAAATAATGAAAAATTTGTAATATCGTCATGAACAATGCAAATAAATAAGAGGAAAAAGAAAATTTAAAAAATCTAAAATTAGAAGCTAACGTATTTTAAGTAACTTTTAATTTAAATAAATTAAAAATAAAAAATTAGAAGCTAAAATCGTTCGGAGCAATACATTATTCGGTAGGAGGTCGAGTGAAATGATGCAGGATTGCAGGTGCCGTTCTGTGTTGCAGGACATGTGTGTCCGAGGAAAGTAGCTGACGCATCGCTCCCTTGCTGCGCTATACCCTGCTTTGTTTCCAGCTAATCATGAGTATTACGAGTGACTATGGCTATGCTTTTTTGGGTTTTTAGTTTTGGTTCTTTAAGAGTCAAAATAAAAGGACGATTTTTTAAAACAGATTTTTTAACACAACTTTCTAAACATAAAATTATGTATGCTATTTATGTTGATGTTTTTATCATCTACTATCGTCTTAAAAATATAGATAGAAGTCATCAATCACAACTAAAACTCATTAGCTACAATATAAAATAACAAGGCCATGGCCACGACGGCTGATAAAAAAATAAGAGTTGCTCGCAGCTCGGTCCCTGAAACAGGGGATCTGGCTGACTACGTCGGCCAACGAGTGTGTTTGGAACTTGGCGGTTTGGACCTTGTTGAGTTGTTGTTCCCCGTAATATTGCCATTTCTTATGCAGGAGTGCACGTTTTCTCCGAGGCCACTCGTGCTTGTAACCGTGCAATTACGCATGCTATGCTTCGTTTTCTCCGAGGCCACTCGTGCTTGTAACCGTGCAATTACCCATGCATATGCTTTGTTTACGGTGATCAAAGTCTTTTAAGGACAGCAAAGCAAACCTTCGAAGCTCTGCAGACTGCAGGCCGCATTCTCCAGTAAGAGCAAGTATAATAATGGGCTGTAAGCTGGCTAAATGCTGACGTGTAGGAGAGAAGGGAGGAGAGAGAGGATAAGCGGGCTGCAAGCTTACAGCCGGCTTGGACACAAGAACCAAGAAACTTTGTGAGAGAGACAGGTGGGTCATGTATTAATGATGAAGAGCTAACTACTATATGGGTGGGCTAGAAGAAGGCTGCAAGAAACCTTACAGCCCGCTTGCTGGCTGTATTATTAGCCTTGCTCTAAGAAGTGTTTTGCAGCAGCAGTAGGAGTTGCTCTTACTGCTGAGGTGGAGGAGAGAGAAGAGAGATGGGCTGTAAGTTTACAGCCAGCTGAAGCACAAGAACCAAGAAACTTTGTGAGATAAAGGGGTGGGTCATACAGCCTTCAGCTGGCTGTAAACTACTATATGAATGGGCTGATAAATAGGTTGTAAATATCCATACAGTCAGCTGAAGGCTATATTATTAGCCTTGCTCTTAGAGCAACTTGCAGTAGAATAACGAAACCGTCATAAGAGTGTCCTAATGGTGTAGCTAGATAGCGTATTCTGTAATGATACTGATGGTAAATTAAAGTACGGTGACCGAAGTCTTTTAAGGACAGCAAAGCAAACCTTCGAAGCTCTGCAGACTGCAGGCCGTACTCTCCAGGAAGAAGTGTTTGAATATAATGCAGCAGCAGTAGGAGTTGCTCTTCTTAGAGCAACTTGCAGTAGAATAACGAAACCGTCAAGTGTGTTGTAACACCTCCGTTTTCAGGAGTATTATGAAACCCTCACAGCTGCCCAGGACTGTTCAACTACGAGTACATCCAACGAGTGTATAACATTGCCAGCACAAGCTTAAGAGCAAAAGCGAACTTTATTACAATATAAAGGCGAAAGCCAAGTATCACAGTAGGGTCAACTGCCCTTAGTTACATTACAACAAAAACTGTCACAGGCACGCCTGAGCGGAGAACGACCCTAATTCCACGCTTCATCAACCTCGTACAGAAACATCTCTTCGTCTTCTCTCGCTTCCTCAAATTTAATTGTTTCTGTTTATGTTTTTAGCAAGCATGAGTACTACCACTTGTACTCAACAAGTCACACGGAGCTTAATAATAATTTCATGCATGGTATATCAAGTAAAGGGGAAACAAGCCTATTATTTCATGTGGATGCAGTTTTGGTTGGGAATCATTTGAAAACCTTTAAAATGTACTTCTTTAAAGTAAATGGGGTTTTCAAACTTGATTATCAATATTCAACAATTCCAAATCATTACCAAATCTACTTATGCCTCATTACTGGATTCACCCATTAAACACAGCTTCGTTAACCGGAAGCACGGCGTATTCGAATACCATTTGTCATGACTTTGCAAAGCTGCCCTGCTTTACCCACAAGATCCCTTAACTCCCGCGACAGAGTTAAGACAACAAGGATGTTTACTGCTCAATTCTTTGTATAGACTCCGCCCAGTAGGTGTTTAATCTCAACAAGCTCGGACGACCCCACGGATCTCGTCCGACTCATCGCAGTCCTACAGTTGTATGGTTAACCACCTCCCATACGAACTCACCCTCTGTCTCCCCCTTTCCAGTTGCAGAGGTTCAATTGATGTTGAGCAGCTGCTAAGCCAGGTTTGACGAAGTCAAGTTTGACTAAGTCAACGCTTGTGGTTGGGCGGTTACTATGTCCGTTACTTAGCATAAGGGTCTAGTCCTTACATTTTAACTGAGGCATCAACCACACACGAACCCAAATTCAGTACACACTGTACTGCCACCAATCCACAACCGGCCTCCACCCTAGGATAAGGTCTTCGGATCCATCTCTGCGATCCTCTTTTATCCTATTCCCAACTTTCCAAAACTCTAGACCAATACCAAACCTTAACAGTATAAAGATTCAATGTGATCCTAAGCTACCATGTTATTAATAATCTTTATTTTATGTTATTAAGTCTTGTCAAGGTGAATGTGGCCATCAAGTTAAACTGGGCTTTTTGGGTGGTAGGACATAACTAGTATCATGTCATTCTAAGCATTGATTGTACATAAAATAACAGTGCGCAAATAACATAATGAAAATACAGTAAATAAATAACGTAGGGGATGTAGGATCAACATGTTCAAAAATATGTGTGACTTGCCTTGCGGATCGGTGATTTCAATTAATTCGTATTCTTCAGTAGACTGAGCTTGGACTTGCGCTTCTCCTTCCGACTTCTGTGCAAGCTCGACTTCGGAAACTAACGCAAAACAAGCGAAATAAATTAATCCCATGCCCGAAGGATTGAGCTAGGAATAAAGAAAATAAAAGAATAAAGAAAATCCGAAAAACTCCATTAAATTGGGCTTTTTGGTTTGTAGGAGGGCTATATGGGGATATGGGCCTTGGATTTGGGTTGGCGGGCTCGAAACGAATCCGGGGAGTATAAACATGTATTTTTGGGTTCGGGTCAAACACTGTTCCTCGGGCTCAGTACTATTCCTCGGGTTCGGGCGAGTTGGCTCAGTCGGATCAGGTCGTCTTAGCTCGGTCGGGCGCATCGAGCGCGGGGGCGAGCGGGTCCGGTCGGGTCGCGTCGCCTCGGCTCGGGTCGGGCGCGTCCGGCGCGGCGATGCGGGCGCAACCGGCGCGGGCGTTGCGGGCGAGCCGACTGGGCTTAGCCAACCTGAGGCGACTCGGTCGGGGGAACAGTGCGCGCACACTGTTCTTCTTCCTCGTCCGACTCGCGCGCGCAGAGAGGGAGCAGAGGAATGGGCGGCGAATGGCGGCGGCGCTAGGGATTTTTGCGACGCAATCTGAGGGTATGGACGGGTTGAGGGTGCTAAGGGGAGTCCATTTTGGGTGGTTGGGAGGACAGCGGAGGCGGCAATCGCCGGCACCAAGCTTCTCCTCCTTTGCGGTTGTTTTAAAATTGCAGGGAATTGGGAGCTTCCCGGGGCAATTGGCTTGGCTCTTGAGCTTCACTGGGGTCCGGGTAGGGTTAGGGAGATGTTGGCCGAAGCTCAAGAGGCCTAGGTTGCGCTGGCCACGGGTGGGGGTGGTGGTGGTGAGAGGGTGATCGGCGCTGGGGCAGTGGGGGCTTCGGGAGGCTAGGGTGATAGTTGGGGATGGTCTTGGGAGGCTTGAGGGTACTACAGGAGAAGGGAATTGGGAAATGAATGGCCGGAGATGGGACATTGAATTAGGGCTAGCGATTGGGGATTTTTTGATTACCGACGATGGAGGAGATGGGCGGGGCTCTAGGGCGTTCAGTGGGCTTCGGAGAGGTGTGGTGCTCCCTTTGGGAGGGTCGGGAGTGCTTTAAATAGGCTGGGAATGGCGGTTCACCGGTGAGGGGAAAATATCAGAGCTGCGGTGGCGGTTTCGGGAGAGGCCGGGATAGTTCAAGGGTCTCCGGGTGTATGCAGCTGGCTAGGGCGGTACAGAGCGGCGGTCAAGCGTGTCAGAGGGGTTGGTTGTCGGCCGTGAGAGGAAGGAGCGGGAAGGAGCAGAGGTGGGGCGCGCGAGCGGCGGTGGCGCTGCCACGCGATGCGACTGGGTCTGAGCGGTGTCAGGGCGGGGAAAGCAAGGTGGTACGGCGCGCTGACAGGCAGAGCAGGAGCTGGCAGGGCGGGCAGACGTGAGAAGGCGCGAGGAGGTCGGCGGCGACAAAAATTGGGGACGGCGGGGATATTTGCCGGTCATGAACAGTGCCGCGAAAAAATCCATCCGTTCATGGCGTGATGACATGGATTAGTGAAAGGTTTGCTTTGAGATTAGTGTGGATTAGGGTCATGGAGGAGGTAGGCAACTCAAAAACAGAAACTCAAACTCAATTTTGATTTTTCAAATTTTCGGTTTGTTTCATGTGTCCTAATGGTGTAGCTAGATAGTGTATTCTGCAATGATACTGATGGTAAATTAAAGTGCAAAGCGGAGTAGTAGCTACTATGAATACTGAATAGTGAAATAACTAAGGGGTATTTGTATTGGCTGTGGTTGATAGTTTTTGGCAGCGGCTGATGGGTTTTGGCTGAAAATAAATAGTAGTGGTTGAAAAAATGGCTTTTAGAAAAAGTAATCAAACGGTGAAAAAAGTGAGAAAGAAATATTGGATCGAGAGAAGTGGGTGTGTGATGCTCTCGTGCCCTTTACCAGTGGCGGATCTAGAATTTTCTCGTGCCTTGGGCTGAATTTTAGCAGGCTAACATTCTAGAACTAACACTAATTTATATCCACACCATGGCATAATAAAAGTACATCATAAATGAATCATTGATATAAATATTTAGCTCAATTCTTCAACATAAAACACTAAGAAAAACATGAAAAAACTAAACAAATGTAGCATGGTAGAGATATAATTTAAGTACCTAAATAACGAAGATTTACTCTCTATCCTATCCCACCATTTCTTCATTAACAATGTCTTGGTCTTCTTTATTTTGTCTTTCTAAATGTTCTAACTCCTACAATACAAATTCAGTATTCACTAACAACTAAGCATAGTAAAGAGCAGGACATGATGAATATTTAGTAAACAACAATATTCACTAATAACAGTGAAATAATAACAGTAAATAACAGCAGGAAATGAGGAATATGTAGATAGCCATAGAAAGAATGGCTTGTCTATTCCGAAAATGCAGACACACAAAAAATACAATAACTCCCTATTGCATATCCGAAAAACTATTATCTAGTACCACTGTACTAGCGAAACAAAGCAAGACTAAGATGCTTAAATATTATCTCACATTCTGTCTATCACTTGACACAATCACACAAAAAGCTTTCCACCTACACTGAGTATGTGTTTCCTTATGGATATATTATTATCAGAGTTATGAAATCTACTATATTTTTGTACTGAGGCATCTTGATCTTTCTCTTTTGGTGGTACAATTGCATATGCGAAGTATATATTGTACTAGAACCTATTAAACATATTTTGATGTGTACTTAGATCCTTAAAGTTCAATTTTACTTTGACAACTCTCTAACTTAATTGTATACTTATTCAACCATCATTTAAGTAGTTGAAAGAATGAGCACGTTATTTTGGGGATTTAGGGACTTAACAGCACAATTTTGAGATCCAGAACATCCTGCCATGCCCTGTAATGTCTTTTTTGAGACCCTGAACAAACTAGGTAAACTTAGAAACCTACAAGGATAAAATTCACAATAAATAAAAACCAAACAAATTTGACAACCTTCATTGCGATTTACTTCTTTCCTAGGATTTGCAATCTCTCTGTAGTATCAGTCAGCATATGAACTGAAAGTCAAATAGACAGTGCTCTGGTTTATTTCTTTTGGATCACTGGACTAGAAATATCAGTAGTTTAACTTACCTAGAAATTTCCCATCCTAAAAAAATTCTACATATTACAACAAGATCCTCACACATCACAGCAAACTTTCCAAAATTTCTACTAAAAGTAAAAAAAGAAAAGGCAACTTAACATACCAGGAAGTTAGGGTTCATCATATGCAGGGAAGGGTGCGGTGTGGAAGTTGGGCGCCGACAGGGAGGGGGGTAGCATAGGGAGGGAGCTAGGCGGGAAGGGGTGATGTGGGGAGCCGGGGAGAGGCAGCGTGGGGAGGGAGCTGGACAGAAAGGCGGCAGCATGGGGAGAGAGCTGGGCCAGAGGGCGGCGGCGCGGCATGCGAGCTGCTGGGCGGCGACGGCATGAGGTGTTCAATGCGATTGGGGAATAGGGACGCTGCAAGGGAGGAGATGGGGGAGATTAGGGTTGGACTTCGGAGAATTGGCTGGGCATTTACGCGAGCATGGGAGCATGGCTAGGTCGCTCGGGTGACAGGACGAGGAGAGGGCCAAATGAGTAGGGCGGGCCGCTTGCCTACACGGGTTGGACCACTAAACAACTACTTAGGCTGAGCTAAAATTATCTGGGCTATACACTAGCAAATTTTTCATGCCCTGGTTGAAGCCTACCTTGCCATGGCCATAAATCTGCATCTACCCCCTGCCTTATCCTCGGAGTGAGATAGAAGCGAGAGGAGTGGAGAAATCATTTTGAAAAGCCAAATGTTTGGCCTGTTCTTTTCGGCTGCGGCTTATGGCTTTTGGCTAAACTTTTTGAATTTTGGCTGTTTACGGTACAGATTACGGAGAGACAGATACTCATTTGCGATTTTGGCTGGTACAGATGTTGGGCTTTTAACGTGTAGATCGTTTAACTTGTAGACCCTGTCTTGAGAAAATACTCCGTTTAAAAATTAGGTACTGTAGCAGAAGCCAAAAGCTGCTTTTAAAAGCCCAAAAGAACACCCCCAGTATTGGTTTATGGCTTCTCCAAACAACCTACAAATATGACCTAATCTACAGTTAGGACGGCGACCATACGTGCCAAATATTGCGTTGTCTACGTGGCATGTGGAGCTAGCGGTGCCTCAACCAAGGCGTGCAGCCGTGTAGGTGCACTACCGGTGAGAAGAAGAGGAAGCAGCAGTAGTGAAACCACGTCTTTGCTAATGTATGCTTTGAACCTAACGCGGGAGCTTCGATCTTCTGATTTCTGGCTGAAATTGTACTGTAACAGTTGTTACCTTTTTCTAAGTCATTCAATAAAAAAACCGTTATATCGCCACAGACAATGCAAAGAAATAAAGGAAAAAAATCAAAATAAGTTGAAATTAAAAGATAATATGTTTTAAGTTAGTTTTTTAGTTTAAATAAATTGAAAGTTAAAAAATTAGGAACTGAAGCGGTTTGGAAGAGGGTGTGTTGCATTACTAACTTAGATACGTAGCTTCGATGCTTTGCCGCGTCTCCTTAGGACGAAGGCAGGCATCACATTCTCAGCACTACAGCAGCCTTCTGATCTGCACTGTACATGCCTGGTACGACGTGGATCTTTTTAACTTATATTTTCTGATCTGCTGTGGTGCCAACTGCCAATGCTATCCTCTCCGCGTTTATAGTCAAAGCATCTTTTTAACTTATATTTTATGTCTATTTTCGAATAAATAAATAGAATAATTTTTCTGTTGGTTCTTAAAACGACTTATCGAAACAAATATTTTAAAATAATTTATCAATTTATTAATATTTGATTTATTCATACAAACACTCGTTTTAAGAGCATAAACTACCTCATACAACCAAAAAAAAGCCCAAAATATTCTTCTTCTTTTCCGCGCAAAACAGTCGAAAGTTCCGGCCGTGTGAAAAGATCAGGATTGAGCCGAAAAGTGCTATGTTTAAACAGGGCGAAGTGGATCCAGATGCTCACATGATCACTGTGTAATAGGAACGCCCCGTCGTCTGTCGATTTGGCGCTCTCAATTCTCTGCCAGTGTGAAGTGCATCTAGATGCTCACGGGATCACTGTGTAATAGAAACGCCCCGTCGCCTGTCGATTTGGCGCTCTCAAATCTCTGTGTTAAGGACTTCCATGACGTGCGGACACAAACATGACATGCCAATTGCCATCAATGCAAACCACGTCCACACCGATGCTGTATGACAGGACACGAGGAGCTGGGTTCAAGCATTCAAGATCAGAGCACCGTATGATGAGACATGAGAGCAAGCGAGAATAAGGGCCTGTTTGGATGGACTAGGATTAGTTGTTAGCTAAGACTAGTTGTTAGCTGACTAGTAGTTAGCTGGTTAAAGATTAGCCTAGTCCTGTTTGGATCCAAGAACTAATAAGTACTACTATCTCAATACAAAGTCTGTTATACCCCTATGCATGGCGGTCTGGGAGGGTTGGCGTGGGTATCAGCGTCTTTTTTCCATCCTGCTGGTCCTTTAGCCCTCATTAGCTGAGTTTGATGGACTAGTTGGTTAACAACTAGTTGGAGCTTTGGTTAAACTTTAGCCCACTCATTAGCCCTCCTGTTTGGATCCTCAAGGGCTAAAGTTTAGCAACTAGTTGTTAGCTCAAGGGATCCAAACAGGACCTAAACTTCGCATTTCTCCTGCCGGGATATTGTAACTACCAAACAACTCGTGTGTGGCCACATTTACGAGCCAGGAATTCACTGGAATTTCGCAGAAAAGAATCATCCAATCATAGATTCATAGTAGATGTGAGGTTTCGGAAGAAATTTCTATGGGAAGTCCAGCTTTGCAGTTTGCACACAGTGACACAGGGCCTTAGGTGGTGCTCATTTGGGTTTTTTGGGTAGCTTATAGCTGAAAAGCACTGTAGCTAGCTGAAAAAACACTCTAGCTGACAGAGGCTTATTTAGCACAATTAAATTTAAAAAAATTAAAAAATATATTAGCCCATTACGTATAATACAAACAAATACGGGAAAAAAGAATCGGCAAAAAAGCTCAACAAAAAATCAAAAGTTCAGAAAAAGATGAAATTTATAAATAATGAAAAATAAGTTAGAAGTTAGAAGCTGAAACCGAAACGAGCGGAGCTTAGAGCCACCATTGGAGATAGAAACCGAAACGAGCGGAGCTTAGAGCCACCATTGGAGACAGTACAAGACAGGAACGATGGATTTTGCTTATACGTTTAGACTCCTTAAGGAACGCAGAAATTTCATAAAAAAAACAATTCGCTTTGTGCATGAATTTTTTAAAAAAATCACCAGTATCATTGGAGCAAGAAAAATACTACTAGTAGTCACGTAATTACACTGCAGCAGTAAAATTAGTCCTCCTGGTAGTGGAAGTTCTAAAATATCTCTGACTAGCCAGCTGGCGCTCCTTGGTTCCAAAGCTACAAGACGACAGGCACAAAGAACCCGGCTTCTTCCATGCGACAACGAACCGTCTCCCCACGTCCCCCCCCCCCCCCCCCCCCTGCTCTGGTCTGCGTCACCACCACTCTTCTGTCCGCTGCGCACTCGCCTCGCCACCCTCCCCCATAAAATCCACCCCGAACCAAAACCCCACACCCAAATCCAACACAAGCGCTCGTCTCTCTCCCCCACTCACATGCGCGCATAGGCCCCGGGCTTTTACTCTGCTCGCAAGTCGCAACCACCGCCATGCCTCCCCCGCTGCTCGTTTGCCTCCTCGTCTTCTTGCTCGCCGTGCCGTGGCCGTCCGAGGCGGCAAGGCCGGAGGTGAAGCCGCTGCTGTTCGCTCTGCGGGCGCGGCAGGTGCCGGCGGGGGCCTTGCCGCGGCCGCCTAGCAAGCTGCGGTTCCACCACAACGTCAGTCTTACCGTCTCGCTCGCCGTTGGCACGCCGCCGCAGAACGTCACCATGGTGCTCGACACTGGTAGCGAGCTCTCCTGGCTGCTCTGCGCGCCGGGCGGCGGCGCCAGGTACGCCTCCTCCTTCCGCCCCAGGGCCTCGGCCACCTTCGCCGCCGTACCCTGCTCCTCCGCGCAGTGCCGCTCGCGCGACCTGCCGTCGCCGCCGGCCTGCGACGGGGCCTCGCGCCAGTGCCGCGTGTCGCTCTCCTACGCTGACGGGTCCGCCTCCGACGGGGCGCTCGCCACCGACGTCTTCACCGTCGGCGAGGTGCCGCCGCTCCGGGCGGCGTTCGGCTGCATGGCCACCGCGTTCGACTCATCCCCCGACGGTGTCGCGACCGCCGGGCTGCTGGGCATGAACAGGGGCGCCCTCTCCTTCGTGTCGCAGGCGAGCACCCGCCGCTTCTCGTACTGCATCTCCGACCGCGACGACGCCGGCGTGCTGCTCCTCGGCCACAGCGATCTCCCCTTCCTGCCGCTCAACTACACGCCCCTGTACCAGCCGGCCTTGCCGCTTCCCTACTTCGACCGCGTGGCGTACTCCGTCCAGCTCCTCGGCATCCGCGTCGGCGCCAAGCCCCTGCCCATCCCCGCGTCCGTGCTCGCGCCGGACCACACCGGGGCCGGGCAGACCATGGTGGACTCCGGCACGCAGTTCACCTTCCTTCTCGGCGACGCCTACTCCGCTCTGAAAGCCGAGTTCTTGAGACAGACCAAGCCCCTCCTCCCCGCGCTCAACGACCCCAACTTCGCGTTCCAAGAAGCGTTCGACACCTGCTTCCGCGTGCCCGAGGGCCGCTCGCCGCCGGCGAGGCTCCCGGCCGTGACGCTGCTGTTCAACGGAGCGGAGATGGTCGTGGCGGGGGACAGGCTGCTGTACAAGGTCCCGGGCGAGCGCCGCGGAGGCGACGGCGTGTGGTGCCTGACGTTCGGGAATGCGGACATTGTTCCCATCACGGCTTACGTGATCGGGCACCACCACCAGATGAACGTGTGGGTGGAGTACGACCTCGAACGCGGCCGCGTCGGGCTCGCGCCAGTCCGGTGCGACGTCGCCAGCGAGCGCCTTGGCCTGATGCTGTGACGCGCGCGGCTTCGCGCCATGTAGCCGCCGCGGAAATTCGCCGAACCGTTTAACCAACCAGAAGTACCAAAGCTGCTGCTTGCTTTGGAACCTCTCTTCATCCTCGTAGTGTAAATTATGCGCCGCCTGACCGAGCGAGTTGTGTAAATATCGAAAAACATTATTTATGGTAAATCATCCTCGTATTTGTTTGTATTATACGTAATGGGCTAACATATTTTTTCTATTTTTAAATTTTTTAAAATTTAATTATGGTAAATAAGCCTCTGTCAGCTACAGTGCTTTTTTCAGCCAGCTACAGTGTTTTCAGCCATAAGCCACGGGCTTTTCAGCCATTTTGATCACAACCATGTATGTGGCAAGCTTCATTTCGTTTTCACGTTCCTCGTTTCTTGGGTTAGTTCTGGTGCTAGCATCGAGTGACGTTAACAGCAATCCAACGAGCTGCAGTCTGCTAACAGACATGGAACGTGAACCTTGGATGTACTAGTCTCCCTGCAAACTTGGGTTCATATGGCATCGGTGTGACACGAAGCATCACAGACAATACTAGTAAGATACGTGACGAATAATGACGATGGCACCTCGCCTTCGGCTGCTTGAGATTCTCTCGAATGCTTCCGGTCCGGGAAAACTGAGCGGTGGCAACCCCTACAGTCATGGCAGGCAGGATAAAAGAGAGTGTTCAGGGGAGCATGTGTTCTACGTTGCCGACACGGGGTTGACAAAGAAGGCGACCGACACGGGTTTGTCGTGATGATTATAATACTACACAAGAAGGATCTACTTGTATTAGTTTTGTTTACGATGACTAATCCACAAAGAGGGTCCCTACCATGGTTTTTTCCCCTTTCTGCCTGGTTTGAATTGATAATTGGCAAAGTTGCATCGAGCGTCACAAAATAGAACGCTTTGTATCACAATATAATAAAGAGCCCGATTCTAACGAGGAGATACTTACGGGCGGTGGAGCATCTCCAAGAGAGGCTCAATATTTTGTCCTCTAAAATCTCATATTAGGAGTCTTCTTAAAAAAATTGTCCTCTAAATCTTTCCCCTCCTTCAGCAGCTCCTCTAAATTTGGATCCCTAAAATTACTATCTAGGCACTGTATATTTGATGGTGATCCACCTCAATTTTAGAGTACCAAAATTATTGGGTGTATTTTAGAGTATCTGTTGGAGCTTGTTTTTAGCTTTCATACCCAATATTTTAAGATAGGGGGTGAGAAAGAGCATCTCTTGGAGATGCTCTAAGTTTAGAACATCGAACCATGCGCGGCCCTGCGCGATGTCTTACCCCGTTGCTTTATCTATGTCTGAAAATACACAGTAACGATTAAAAGAAACTTAAAAACTGATTGCTAACACACAAGTACAAGTTAGTTTAGAAACATGGTGTACACGACAAGTAGACCTAGAAATTACATATGGGTCAGAGCTGATTTCATCCTTGCGTCGTCAAATATGGCAAAGACCACGAAGATGATGGAATTCTGACCCATCTTCGATCTCGGTCAGCCTCCAAGACATCACAACACAGATCACATGCAAACAACCTTCTTTCAGTTCACAGATGAGCAAACCACAGCAATGCCTAGGCTGAGGTTGGTGAGAGCACTGCATAGCCACAGGTAGCTGAGAGCATTGCACATCGATAGGAATTGCACTGCACAAAGTATATGAGAGAGGCCGGTGAGAGCACTGCACAAGCAAACACAAACAAAACATAGCAAGGAATGCACACATAACAGACCAAAGATCTCACAAAAATAGACTCAACTGAGTGACATTGCAGAACTAGAAATCAAAGATGAACTAGAAATCAGAGATCATAGGAAACAAAATTAACTGACATTGTAACACATAGATCCCAGAACATGGAACTACAAATCACAGACTGCATAACTGAACTCGGTAACACAAATGGCATGGCATATCACATACCGTAGTGAACAATCAAGTTTTTGAACACACCGAATTAACCATGATGTCCACACAACAAAGGAATTCACAACTAATTAGGTAGTCATCTCACTGACACAGAACAAAGGAAATGAACAAACTAGGCTAATACGAAACTGACAAACCATGACCGACAACTAAGAAACCGTGACTGGCAATAGTACAACTCACTAGGGATGATCCTTCAATTTACATAGATAAAAATGTGCACCAGCCACATGTGCAATGTGACAAGCAAACCCAAGTACAATTCTCTGTCCTTCAGCCTCTCCCATGTCCACCTCACCCAAGCAAGTCAACCGTCAATTGTTTCCATGGAGAGGAAGCTAGTGCGGAGCTCCGGTTTGATGAACAACTGTGAGGCGTAGTAGTACTCATCGCTTCCTTCGGTAGCCCTCATGTCCTTCACCAGCTTCACAAGTCTCATGAATTCTATACCTCGTTGAGTCGAGCATCAGGGGACGTGGCACTAACCCCGGACAGCCAACTGGTAGGCATGTGCGTCCTCTCGTATATGTCCACCAGATGCTTTAGCTCGATGTCAAGGTTGATGCTCTTTGTAGGGTTGGTACCAACCGATGCCTCTTGCCACAGGAGGAGCCAGGTGTTCCACCACCACATGCGGTCTCTAGTGGGATAGCGGGATTGTCGTCATGCTGGAGTGGGTTTGTGGGGAGGGCACCGTCACCATCTGAGTCTAACGTGTCGACACCCGACACAAAAGCGTACTCACTCGTGCTAGGTGGTGTTCGTGAAGACGAGCTTCATCAGGTCCTCGTGGGGAAGGGAGCCATTCTTGAACTTGGACATCCCAGACTTTCCCTGCATGGGGCAGACCAAAATATGAGTTCATCAATACAGCATTGTAATGCATCCCAACTTGACTGAACTGAAATTTGCACTTCGCACTCTCATCTTAATGTAGTGGCCTTTGCCTAACATCAGTTGTCAGCAGCGATGGAGCCAGTAGCTGGGTCCACACTAAGACCTGTTGGATTCATCTTCAATCCCTTCCATTTGGTGTAATTGCATTTAAGGCTCTTCCACTTGTTCTTCATTTGTTTGGTCATGTACGAATGACCAGTGCGCTCTTGAAATTTGTGGAGATGGTTTTTCTGCCCCTGCTTGTTCAAGTATCCATACAGACGGTTCTGGGCCACAGACTCTTCGGTGCATATTTCCACTTAAACCTAGGTAACATCACAGCCCCAGGATGCCTTGTCCATCTACAGCCATGCTAGAGCCGGCAAATGCAAGGGCAACGAACAAATGTGCACAATACCTCTAACAAACCCGGCAGCAACGCATGGGATATGAGCTCACCCATAAAATGATTGCACAAAATGTACGACACGAAGAGGAAGGGAACCGGCCATACTTGGCTGTGCGGGGGGAGCATGATGGGAGGAGGTCAACCAGAGGCTGAAGTCACACGGACGAGGACATATAGCTCACAGTACCCAAGTGCCAGAGCTTATGCATGTCGGAGCACATGACGTAAAACCTCCCCCAGATTTCAGCTGGGCCCCAGGCATTGATGGCAGCTAATCTGCGGATACCACATAGGGAAGCCACCGCGAATGAGCAGGGGGATGAGACACCGATGTGGAGGGGGTGGGCCGATTGGACGATGCAAATCTGGTCACCATAGCCGCCATTGGGGGTGGGGGTGGGGGAATCATCCTGAGGGGGAGGGGGAGCTCTGCTTGCTCCAGGGTACATCAACAACAAGCATAAGGATAAAATACTGAGGCTATGCAAGGCCTTGTATGGGCTGCGACAGGCGCAATGGGCCTGGAACTCAAAGCTTTGGTGTCACTTGGGTTCATGAGAAGTCCACTCGAGCATGCGGTGTACCGGCAGGAAAAAAACAACACGTTCTTGCCCGTGGGGGACGCACGTCGATGACCTCACCATTACCGGCTCAAGCATTGATGACATCGGCGAGTTCAAGGTCTAGACGAAGGATCTCTTGGGTGTTAGCTATAGCGACAATGACTTGGTGGGCAACACTGATGACCGCAAGAGCATCACAGGTACGACATTTTTCTTTGGTGTAAGTTGATCACTTGGGTGTTGTAGAAGCAGAAGATTTTTGCACTGTCCTCGTGCAAAGCCAAGTACATCAAGGCTACAACAACAGCATGCAAGGCTATCTGGTGAAGCCAACTCCTCGAAGACCTGATGGGTGTGGAGCCAAGGAAGGCAAAGCTACTCGTGGACAAGTTAGCAATCACTTTGTGCAAGAACTCCGTGCTTCATGATCACATCAAACACATTGATACGAGGTATCATTTCATTCGCGACTGCATTGAAGATGGCAAAGTAGATGTGGAACACATCGGCAAAAATGTGTAGCTGGCTGACACTCTCACGAAGGCTCTTGATCGCGTCAAGTTCATCAAACTAAGGTAGAAGATTGGGGTGATTGAGGTGAAGCCGGTGTGTCATGGTTAGAGAGTGATTTGTTAGACTTAACCACGTCGCACCTGGGTTACTTTACATGTTTGTTTGTCACGTCTCATGTTCGAGACATTACATGTGTTCCTAGTCGTACTGAGTCAGTGCATGTGTTAAGAGAATTAGTGCATGCGTTAAGTGAATTCATGAATGTCACGAATAGCTCAGACGTGGGATGGCACGTCGTGGAGAGCTAGACGTGTCATGAATGTTGGGCTATTGATTAGTTCAAGTCTATCGATTTTATGTTTGTTTAGTATAAATTCCAATGAAGAAAACGCCGCAAACCAATTCAGGGGCAGCACAAAAAACTATTGTCTCGTGAGTTCATTGCTCCAATGAGTCTAGGCATCCACATGTGTCGTTTCTTTGTGATCATAGGTCACTTTGAGTACGAGTTCCTTCGTGGTCGTATATGAGTGCCTTTGTGGTATATACGAGTTCCTTCATGGTCATATATGAGTGCCTTTGTAGTCATATACGAGTTCCTTCATAGTCGTATATGAGTGCCTTCATGGTTGTATACAAGTTCTTTCATAGTCATAATTGAGTTCAGGTATCCGCGTGTGTATAGATTCCTCGTGATCACGTGCGTGTACTCTGACTTGTCGCTACATGTATTGTTGGAGATTCAAACTACAGCTTCTTTCGGGCAGATTGCCACTAGCTAGCGTTCGAAACCCATACTAACAGTTTGGCAGAGATGGCATCCAAAAGGAAAAGTTCTTCGACCTTCATCTAGCCGACAAATGCTTCTAAGCAAACCCACTAACTGTAACATACAATACTAGTATTGGCTAGTTGTTTGATCCTTGCCACCTTTGCGCGGAAACTCACATAATTACTTTCTTTGGGTTGTACTGTCACTCAACTAGCACTTGTTTCCCCCTAAACTTAAGATGGCTTTTGATCTTGGATCAAACCTTGAGAGTAATGGGCATTTCTCAGATTTGTTGGGACAAACTTACCTTTCTCTGAGTCACAGTGTGTGGGATGATTAAAATACACAAGTCTTGTTTCTTTAGACTATGACTGATGTTTTTTGAAATGATAGTGGGTAGCGGAGACGTTAACGTGGATGACACACATGAATTTGATATTGGAAAACCGTTTGGAGAATCCACTTCAACAAATTGTTCTATTTGTTTTGATTTTAAAGAAACCAAAATCACAAAAGTGAAAGACCGAATATGGCAACAGAGGGGAGGGGTGAATGGTGCCTCGATAAAATTTCCTCCAAATATTCACTAATCCTTTACTCTAATAGCTACAGAGTTATGAAGATCAAATTGTGACACCAAACCTCAAGCTAGAGAGAAAACAACTGACTGTTTTAAAATTTTCAACACAAATGGTACTACCACTGTGGTAACTGCGGTGCGGTACTACTGCTCCCTAATGAACAGGGTGAAACAACCCATGTTCAAAAATGAAAATCAAAGGAAGTTTTGACCTGTAGATCCAATGACATGAAAATTGGTAGAGATCTACTCTAAGGTATTGTGAATCTATTCCAACAAATGATCATAAAAAACATGTTCAAAGTTGTGACCTTTTTTAGTTTAAAAGAAAAGTGCACCACACCCGAGTCAAAACCAAATCCGGTGAATACAACTTGCTCGTGGGTGGATGATGACCAAGAGGGGTGTATATGTATTTCCACATGTCACAGCAAGTTAGATCACCAAAGAAACAAAATAAAAAACCCTCGGATCATGAGATGATTAAAAAGACCAAAGTTAAGCAAAACTAGGTTTTCTTATGAATCTTGCTATCAAAGTGGTTTGATGGATCGAGATATATTTCAAAGAATTATCTCCATCTTTTATATATCCTTGGCATAACAAGATCACGAGAAGGGAAGAGAAGATATCAAAATTGACCAAAAATCAAAGTACATCAATCAAAACATGATAGACAAGAGAGGCTCAAGGAGAAGCACAACAATTGATATATTGTTTACTTGAGAAGGCAGGTTTTATAGTAACTCCACCTTAGAGGACAAAGATCACATAAGGCACTCACTCTTTAACCTAACCCTAGAGAAGATAGCACATAAAATGGGTTGGATAGGATTCCTCCATATGTCTCCATATTAACCCTCTTTTACAGGTGGGCAACCAGCCACCTATACTCCTTAGTGGATGCTATCCATTATTATAATGGGGAATCTATTAACCCCACATATACGGGTTTTTCTCACATAATTTCGTTTATGCACGTTTTTTAAAACGTATAAGCCCGTATCCGCTAAATCCTTAGCTTTGATTTGTCTTGATGAAACCAATTCCACCTTGACCTAAATTGCTCTCCCAAGTGCCACACATGAGCCGCGATTTTTATCCAAAATGGTTTACAGTATTTTGGTCAAACTACCAAAAATACCCTTCGTTGACCCGGTCTTCACCATCCTTGGCAAGCAATCACCATGCTTGCCACGTGTAGGTGCACCACTAGCTTGCCATGCGCCGCTAAGTCTCTCCCATCCTGATTCCACCGAACCACGACTCACTTGATCCGTTTAAGGTACATGGTGCCATCTCGCTGTTCGAACTCGTCTTTAACATTTCTCGTCTTTCTCGTGCTATGCTTGAGCTCACCATCTCACCCGACAATCTTGATCGTTCTGGGCCTTAGCTCCTCCATTAGCCTAGCCTCGATCCTCACTGTTGAACACAGTTGACTCCAAGCGACCCTGCACATCCAAAGACAAAGAAATCATTTTCGGGCATAAGTTCTTCACAACTTAACCCATGTTAGCCAAAATATGCATCATGCAATCTTAATGCAAAGGCCTAGGTCACCTCAACTTAATTCATGACTCAATTTTCCTAAACCCTGTTTTTCTGCGAAGATCGATAGTACTGCACTTAACATACCGGTACTACCGCACTGTAGTACTACCGCCCCCAAAGCGGTACTACTGCACCCAACTGGACTCTTTAGAAAAAATGCACTGCAACTCAGACCAGAACTATCGTTCTGCGGTATGACCGCGCTCGTAACGTCGGTACTAACACTCTATGGCACTATCGCTTAAATACCTGCGGTATTTCCGATTTTTCCGACATTTCCAAAAAACAGCCCAAACGAAATGTAATCTTTGCAAAAATTACTTAACAACTTCACAAAACTTGTAATGGTTCATCACAATAATATTCTGAATCTTCTTATATGGTTCTTAGGAAAGAATATGGCCTCATACGTATAGCAGTTAAGAAGGGATAAGAAAGGGTGTGCGGGGAGGAATTGAAGGCAGCCAAATGTGCCAAAATGACGTGTGACTGAATTTTCGAAGAACGAAGAATAAAGGTTGGACCAACAACTCAGGATTTACTGGCTATCACCTGTCAGCGGTGCTAGCATGCTTAAGGTTTCGAAGGGGAAAAAGCGCTCAAACCCCCTGCTAAACTGCAAGGCTGCAGCCCTCACGGCTCCGCAAGTTGGGACGTCGCCCCGCAACCACATGGACGCACCACGCCACGTTCCGGACGTCCATGCGCTACCAAACCTCAACTCGTCGCCGCCACACCCCCCAAACTGGCACGCTCTTTCCCCCGTCAAACACCAGCGAGCTAACTGCGAACTGGAAGTAAAACGACGCGCTCGCTGCGCGGCGCGGCTTTCTCCCCTCCCTTCCGCCGCGGTCGCGCGAAACGAGCTCCCGAGGCCGGGCTTGTTCCCCGCCCGCGGAATGCCCTCTCCCCGCGGCCGGGCGAAAGAGGAGCGCTAGGCCGCCGCGGCGGGGATGGCGGGGCGGCCGGGGTACGTCACGCTGCCGATACTCTCGGTGCTCGCGGCGATCGGGTACGTCTACTACACCACGGTGTTCCTGGCGATCCCCGCGTGGCTGGGGCTCGCCACGGCCGCGGGGATCGCCAACGCCGCGGCCTTTACCGCGCTGACCGCCGCCTGCGTCGCCACCTACGCCGTCGCCGCCTCCCGCGACCCGGGCCGCGTGCCGCCGGCCTTCGTGCCCGACGTCGAGGACTCCGAGAGCCCCATCCACGAGATCAAGCGCAAGGTACGGCCAGCCCTCCTCCACCGGCAGCTCACCAGATCTCGCGGGCGCCGTGTCGGCGTGCTGCAAAGTTTGGATCTTTTTAGTGGAATGGTATTCATATGTTGCAGAATTAGACACTTTGGCCTCAAAGTTGGGATCTTGGATTTAGATTCAGAATATTGCCTGTAAGCAAGATCCAGTGAGCTGGTGATTCCGTCTGTAGGGTTTGGATCTTTGGAGCGGAACGCTCCTCTACCATTTTGAGCTCAATATTGAGAAATTTGTGGGAGGAAGAGAGTGACAGTGTTTTGGTCTGCATCTGAGTCTATGGAGGGGTGTGGACGTGTGGTCAGTATCTTGCTCTGGATCCTTGCACACTTGCACGTTGCAGCGATCAGTATTTGATTGATGAAAAAAAAACTTAAGATGGTGGCATGTTCTGCTGCTAAGAATGCACTCAGTGCGGATCTTCTCTAGATCTTCTGCAGAGCATTGGTGTTATGAATTAGATAATCTAGATCTAAGTATGAAATATAAGTCTTGCATGCAGAGTGCATCGTTTGTGAATGGGAGGGTTTGCATTTGCGTAATCAATGCATGCAATGGATTTGACCACATTAGCATACTTTGACCTGGTAAGCTACTAAAGAATCAAAATAGCTGTCGATTCATAAGCTGGATGCGATTAATTGTTTTCTTGATTTTTAGGACTTGATATTATTATTGCCTATCATGTGTTGTGTAAGGGCTCACATCCATCGCATAGTAGGTGTTGTATTTTTTAGTTGGTGGATGTACCTATGTGAAGACAATACATTGCATTCGGCTATGTGTTTTGCTTTTGCCTGTTATGATGATTTCAGCTATAATTACTTTGCTACTGAATCTTATTGAACCGTCAATGTGTATTCTGGTCCCAAAATTTGAATGTGGACTGTCATTGCCCAAGAAGAGAATAAACATTATTATCTAAAAGCAACCTCAGTTGTTGGGGAATCATATCTTGCTTGCATTAAAAGATTTCTATTTTTGTGTTGCAATGGATTCCAAGCATAAATCATGACTGGCAATGCACTATGTTCAGATTTTTTGTCAATTTAGTTCTCAAACTCGCCTATTGGTTAGTTTTTCCTTCCAAAATGTAAAAAAGGGAAGGCTAATATTTCTCACTGAAATAGATTAAGGTGGCACTTGCAATATAGTAAAAGTCATGGGCCTTTGTACCAATTTACACTAAAATACACCTTTTCCTAACGCCGGTGTTCAAATTTATTTATTATCATCTATGTTGTATCGTCTTTACTTCGCGTGCTTGTTCTGACTTCAATGTCACAACTGCAGGGTGGTGATTTGAGATATTGCCAGAAATGTTCACATTATAAACCTCCTCGTGCACACCATTGCCGTGTCTGCAAGAGATGCGTCCTAAGAATGGTGCTGACTAGTACTAATAGCGTGATTTTGGTTGTTCTTTTTTGTGGCTCCTGTTTGCATTTATTCTACCTTTTCTGTGCAGGACCATCACTGTATTTGGATTAACAATTGTGTTGGACATGAGAACTACAAGATTTTCCTCGTCTTTGTGCTGTATGCTGTAATTGCAAGCTTCTATTCTGTGGTACTTTCCTCCATCTACTGTAGCAAATATGGTTTATCAGGAGTTTGAGCATAAGAAGATTTGTATTTGTATCAGGTTCTGATAATAGGGGGTACTGTGCATAGTTTACCTAAAGATGAACAGCCAGGCAGTGATTCTTCTAGAACATCAATTGTAAGTACCTTGAGAAGGTTGTTTCAGTTGCCAGCACGTAAGACCCTGATTGAAACTATCATCAGAAATTTCATCTGAATAAGTAACACATAAATGTTTTTCAAATGTGCAGATTATTTGTGGGGTCATTCTGTGTCCATTAGCTTTGGCATTGACAATCCTGTTGGGTTGGCATGTTTACCTCATCTTTCATAATAAAACTACTATCGAGGTTTGAAAAATAGGATCTGTTTTCTTGGAAGACAAATATTTAATAGATTTATAATGGCAGTTATGTTGGTGGTTTGCAGTACCATGAAGGAGTTAGGGCAATGTGGTTGGCAGAAAAGGCTGGAAATCTTTATCATCATCCATACGACCTTGGTGTCTATGAGAATCTTGTTTCAGTAAGAATTATTTTCATCGATTCTCCTTTCACATCTGCACCAAAAATTTTAGTGTCCAAGTATGCTGCCAGGCAATGGTGCAAATGCCTTTTTCAAGATATTGTGTTGGTATAACAGCATCGTTTCCCCATTGAAGATGGTATACAGAAATAACTTTGGTGCTGCCTTCTCCATGCCCATGCCTGGCTTTCTGCTTGTCTATTCAAAAGGAGTAGATGGGCAGAAACTAAAGCATGTCATTTGTATATATATAAATTTTGGCAAGAGAAGTTTGTGCCATTTGTTTGCTCTTGCTATCTATAGTGATACTATATTTGTTTACTTTTTGTTTGCCATTTTTCATATTAACCTTTTCTCTATTGGGGTTTCCTCATTAAACATTATACTTTAGTTCAAATATACATTCTTGATTTGTTAGTTCATTGCTTAATTGTTAGAGCCAGGAGGCATCAGTTATTATTAACCGTAGCCAAGAATTAGAGATAGCAGGGACCAAATAAGTCACGCAATACAACAATATTTGGTAAGGGGCCAAAAATAGTATTGATATTTTGTGTTGAGATCTAAAAAGCAGATCATGAGGGGGCCATGGCCCCACTAGCGCCCCCCCCCCCCCCCAAAATGATTATTTATTTCTCAGTGTTTTGTGATTTTTCTACACAGGTGCTAGGGCGCAACATGCTCTGCTGGCTCTGTCCATTATCAACGAACATAGGAAATGGTATTCGTTTCCGCACATCATATGATATTCCACTATCTACACCAATGTGACATCAGATAGCCTTACATTCATGTTACATATTTGCTAAAGAAACTTGGGTGCCCATCCAATTACCAAATGTGTTATCCGCAACCATTTTGGTTTATCAGCTCAGAAGTGCATTTGTTAATCCTTCAAAAAAGGAACCATCTGTCAATGATGCCGCAAGTGTAAGATGCAGGATGACGAGCTTCACAAGCTATCTATCTGGAGTTAGAAATGTTAACTTAGTTGGTTTGTCGTTTACTTTTTTTTATTGACATAATGAGAAAAGTGGCTATTACCGTCCTCTATTAATCTGGAGTGGGCTGTACTCATAGAAAAACAGTCTAAAGAGCTAGACTGTTCTGTTGTAAATTAAATGCCTATGTTGTTGTTTTTTGGAGTTCATGTATTGCGTTGTCAGATCATGTGACATCATCCAAGATTATTTGTATAGAGTTGTTCAGAAATAGATTTAACATTTGTGAAACATTTTGGCTGTACTACCTGCACCAGTGCGTGCTGTGTATTAGACGTGGTACACAATGGCTAAGACTACTGTGGTCTCTGTGAAAAATTCGTGGGCAAACTTCCTACATTTAAGTTCAGTTTGCCAATTGGCTGAAAGCTGCTATGATCGCTGTACAAGCATGCAACACCATTCTTGTCTTCTTTCCTGTATCGCTGCATAAGCTGTTATGATCGCTGTGCCTTGCCTAATTGTTGCTTGTTCTTGATTTGTCAGGTCCATACCTCGACTGGTATAGGGAATAACCCTGCAGACAGTAATCGTCTGGCACAGGATTGTAGTCAATGCAAGAGTTACTCCGTATTCCAGTATTTTCTGTAACTGACATTGCTGATGCATTGGCCGCAGTCCTGTGCCAGAATAGGGTGCAGAAGTAACCGGCGTTGACTGTAAAGCAGTGCTGTAGTTGACCTGCAGAGTGTGCAAAATCTCTGGGGTTGCCTCTATATCTCTTATGGTAGGATCGAGGCGCGGACGAGTTAGCCCATCGACCATTCTACACTTTCCTCCCTCTAAAGGTATACGCTCTTGCATAAATGATCTGATACTGCAAAGATGCAAAAAATGATCTGAAAGTGACACAAAGCAGCAGAGAAGATGTTTTTTTTTTCTCTTGAAAACATAAGAGATTTGTATTTCATTTATTAAGAAGATTTAGAGTTACAAGCATGGCGTGAAAGCCATGGGAGAATCTGAGAGGATTAAATTACAATTAGAGGAATGACCGACAGAAAGAGAGGCTGTCAGGAATGACTGAAAGCCAAGAAAAAATAGGTATTAAGCAGAGCCGGAGGAGGCCGGCCTGGAATCGATACGACAAAGGATGTCTCTCTGCTTAGATTTCTCAGAGGACCAAACCAAGAACTCCTGCTTAACATGTTGGAAAAATTCCTCAGTGCTTAGTCTCCCTTGGTTATGCTGTAATGTATTTCTCTCCTTCCAGATCATCCATACTACTAGAATGATTAGGACGTCAACTCCTCTTCTCTTGGAACCGGTTGCCAGACCCCTAACGACTGACCAATGGTCCTCCAAGGTTTGCTCGGTGAGCTGATAAGAGGTGCAGAGTGAAAGCCAAGTGAACCTCCGGTGCCATATCTGTCGAACCACCGGGCAAAGGATAAGAAGATGGTCGATCGTCTTGGCTTCTTGATCGCAGAAAAGGCAAGCTAAAGGTGCAGGGATGTTATGTCTTATCAGCCTTGAGAAAGTCCAAATTCCTTGCTTTAGCGCCAGCCAAGTAAACATTTGAAAGACTGAGAAAATTGTTCAGCCTTGAGAAAAGGCAAGCTGAAAGCAGCAGAGAAGATGTTTTGAAAGACTTGTTTATGTATCTGTATTCTTATTCTGTTCTTTTTACAGCCAGGCACGATCGTGAGGAATTTCAAGCGCAGTAGCCAGGGTGTAATTTGCTGCTTCGGACTCTACGCTACGTTTCAGCTTTGCTTGTAGACGGGCAGCCCAAGTATACAAACAATGCAACTTTTGTTTTGGTCGTTCATGTTTTGGCCGGATTTAATCCCAGTAGCTGTAATGCTGGTGATAGCGAGCGATTTTGCCTTGGTATAATCAGTGGTGGAGAAGGAAAATTTTGGGATCCTAGGCAAGCTGCGAGCCCAAGTATACAAACAATACAACTTTTAGCATTATGTATGTAGATCCTTACACAGACCTTATTAGCAAACAACGTCTCAATCCTTGATGATTTGCCGGCAGCAGGTCCAACACCTTCAGTCCCTTGTGGATAGCAAATACGTATTGACTTCAGGCTACAACATATGACATCATGGGTTCAACATTGCATTTGGCAATTATTCATGCTAACAGACAAGCATACCTCCCAACAGCTGAGAAAATCTTCATAAGATTCTGATAGCGATGCTCCTCGGGTAAATTTTCAGGAACAACAATGCGTTACTGAGTACACAAAAGACAAAAGTTCAGAAGCATGACATACATAGTGAATAGATTATTTGACTAATTAGATGCAAACCTGAACTTCTTCAGCATTCGCCTCGCTGAAGGGCAATCGGCATCTAACCTTTTTCCCATCATCTGAAACAACCTACAAATGATAAAAACCGTTGCCTTAGTAAAGAACCATACAAACTACAAAGCATTCCTTGTGTTTGGATAAGGGGAAATAGAACAAGAACATGACAGGATAGCTCTTGCAGTAGGATAATATACATTTCTAAACAGATGAGTTTTTGGTTTCATCCCTGCATTGAGGTAGCCATCTCCTGGGTTTAACTAATGAAATCATGTGTCTTCATTAAGCAAAGATGTGAAATACATGCAAACAAGTAATCAAGAAGAAAGTGGGTTGGGCTGTGTCAAGAACAGGGAGAACATACATATCAGAAAGAAAGAGTAAACAACTAAACATGATATTTGATTAAGATGCTTACTAGCTCCGACGACATACGTAATGCCGGTGCCCCTGCCGCAGTGCCGCCTGTCGGCCTGCCCTGCGCCCCAGCTGGCTGCCTGAAGGTTGCGGCTGCCGCAGCCTTTCCGCCTCCCCTCCCCTTGGCCGGTTGCCCCCTTGCTGCCTCCCCTGTCAGTGGCGTAGCCATGATTTATAGCTATGGTGATCCATTGTCTAAAATTTATTTAACCGCTATACATTTAACATGTCGGTACATAAATATATGAATTACGAAACGCAATTAAGGTAAAAAGGACATACAAACTTCATAAAATGGACAAATATAGCTTTCTTAACATAGAATTGAAATATTACATACCCATAGTAGTTGAAGAACAGTACGTTACTACTTCTTCTTCTTGTCAGGCCTGCGTCTTCTAATAGCCATAAAAGTGTTGATGATCTCTTCTTCACTCAATTGTAAGAAGATATCCCGCTCAATAAAAGTGACTAGACAATCATCCAGAAGGCTATCACCCATCTTATTTCTCAACTTATTCTTGATAAAGGTCATTGCAGAAAATATTCTTTCAACACTTGCGGTAGCCACCGGTAGAAGCAATACCAATTTGATAAGTAAATAGACCCAATGATAAACTTTATCTCTCTTTGTTTCAACAAGTTTTACTGAGAGGTCAACAAGATTGTTTAGGCCTTTGAACATTTCATCTTTTCTCATGTCATCAATAAAGGTTTCAAGTTGCAAGTCGAGTCTTAGCAAGTCAGAGCTTGAAAAATCATTAGGGTAAAATTCAGCAAGTCTATGTACCTTGTTTGCATCAAAAGAAGCGAAGGAATCCGCTGGATTCAAAGCAGCCATACAAGTAAGCAACTCCATATTTACCTCATCAAACCGACTGTCAAGCTCTTGACTAATTTTATCAATGACTCCAATATATACTTCTCTTCTGAAGTGATCATCATTTGTTTGGTTCTGAGCAAAACGTGCTGATCTTCCATACGGCACATAATTATGTTGCATTGCAGGAACTTGAATGTCATGTTTGTTGCAAAATATTGTAACCCTTTGAAGAAATGAAACCCACCCTTCAGACCTCATTTGCTGCATTTTACTCTTTGCCAAACTGACAAGTGACATTGCATTAAGAATATCTTGGTCTCTTCTTTGCAAACACTCAGACAATTCATTTGTGTGTCCAAGAATCTCAAGCATCAAATGAGCACTAAAAATAAAATCAAATGACTCAAGCACTCCAACCATAGTATGTATTTTTGGCCATTCACCCCTTTGTGATGTATCTTCTCCAAGAGCTATGAGTACATCACGAATCGTGGGATATATAGCAATCATGTTGACCACAGTTTTATAATGAGAGTCTCACCGAGTCTCACCAGGTCTAGGTAGCCCTATCTCTTGATTTAACCCACTTCCAGATTCTAGTATACCACACTCAAGTGCTTTCATGACATTGTCATATTGGTGATGTCGAAGCATACCATGACGCTTACAAGAAACACCAACAATATTTAGCAAGAGTGATACTTGATCAAAAAACCACACACAATCATTATTTCCTTTGGCAACAGCAACAAGAATCAATTGGAGTTTATGTGCAAAACAGTGTACATAATAAGCAGAAGGTGATTCTTTCATGATCAAGGTTTTCAGCCCTTTAATCTCTCCTTTCATGTTACTAGCCCCATCGTAGCCTTGACCACGGATTTGAGTTATAGTCAAACCATGACTAACTAGTAAAGATTGAATTGCTTCCTTAAGTGATGAAGAAGTAGTATCATCTACATGAACAATTCCAAGAAACCGCTCACATGTCCTTCCTGATTTATCAACATAACGCAAGCAAAGGGCTAGTTGTTCTTTATGAGAGACATCACTAGACTCATCAGCTAAAATTGTATAGTGATCTTCACCAATTTCCTTAATGATTTGATCTCTAGTCTCCATATTACAACATTGAATAATTTCTTTTTGTATGTCTGGGCTAGTCAATGTGCAATTACCTGGAGTATTCTTCAAAACAAACTTGTCTACCTCTTCATTATTTGCTGCAAGCCACTTCAAAAGTTCAATGAAGTTCCCTCTGTTGCTAGACTCTTCACTTTCATCATGCCCACGGAATGCCAATCCTTGTTGCAAAAGAAACTTCAAACATCTAAGTGAATAAGTCAACCTGATCTTGTAGAGACGTCGCTCCTCATTATCCACCTTCACAATTTTATCATCAATTGCTCCATGGGGAGTCATAAATAAGTTGTATCTTTCTTGAGCTGCGTTGTGAGCACTTGTTACACCACCCACATGTAAATCAAGTGCATCATTTCTATTCCAATTTCTCCAACCACCTTCAACAAATGCAGATTTCTTAGTTTTCTCCTTTGCAAATAAGTAGCACACAAAGCAAAATGTAGCTTCCTTCTTGATACTATATTCAATCCAAGGATATTTATAAAACCATATAGGATTGAATTGCCTATCCCTATTTCCGATTTTTCTACTTTCAAATTCATGTGCATAAGGTTGGAATGGGCCTTTAATAATATATGATCGTCGAACTGCATCTTGATCATTGACGGGATAATTTGCAATGGATTGCCTCTCCCCTGGATCAAGTGGAAGCCGACTGATATCATAAACCGGTTCTTTTTCAGCGACTGGAGGTGGACTTGGAGGCATTGGAGTTGGAGTCACATTTTCTTCAATCACTCTATCTTGATCCGATCCACCTTCTTGCTCTTCAATTTGCTCTTCTGGAACAGTTGCAGCCACGGAAGGAGATGGAGAAGAAGCCTTCTTCTTTGATGCATATTTCTGAAAAAGAGAGGCAATATCACCACTCCTCTTCATGTTTTAACAAATCTGCAAGAGAATTATATAAAGTTTCAATTTACCAAACCAATAATCTAATACTGTAAAAAAACATATAATTGAGTCTTTGGCTTAGGCTTGGCAATTGAGTCTTCATCTTAGGATTTTGATCAGTACAAGTCCTTTAATTCCACCTCATCTATGAAACACTTGAATCTTCCCATGTTTCTTCTATTCAGATTAATGTTCTTCTTGTTGGATGCCAAATAAATCAAATCCGATCACTGTGATTGAATGATCTCTAACTAAAAAATTTGATGTACTTACCTGCGCCGCGCCGATGCTCATGGAGTCGCCGCGCCGATCTCGCCGATAAAACAGTACGCGTCGCTCGCCGTGACGCCGTCGCAGGCTCGCAGCGTCGCCGTTTGGACTCGGGCCGTTAGGCGCACGGAGAAGAAATAGAATACAAACGGGCATCGGCGTCGGGCGCAGTCTGAGCGAGCGGCCACGCGAACTCTCGGTGATTCGGTCTCACGCGAACTCGTCCAGTGCCGTGCGGACTCAGGATTCTCGTCTCTGGGGCCTGGGCTTTGGCTGGACGAGCGCAGGGTGGTCCACGGCCCACAGGGACCACCCTGTAGCTCCGCCCCTGCCTGTCGTGTCGGCTGCGCCCTGTTGGGCTGGCATGCTGCCTACTGCTGGCTGCAGCCTGTAGCCCTTGCGGCCTCGCCATGCCGCCGTCGCCATGGTGCCCGGGAAGTTGTCCATGGGGCTACGCCGGCGCAGGCGGAAAGGTCTTAATCCTCCATTGCTCGCGCCGGCGAGCCTGGGCAGCCACTCAGGCTCGCCGGGTGGTGGCTCCGCCCATGGGTATAATGGAATGATGATGATTCCATATAAAAGAATGCACGATGCATGGCAACATGAGAGCAGTATAAAATGTTTTAACACCTGCCGATTCTATGGCAAAAACTGATACGACGGTGGTGATTTTCGGCATGCAGTAACGTGTCATTTTTCTTTTAGGAAAGCAATGGCTGCAACAAATACTAGTTCCACGTATGGCGAAGCCATGGTATCTTAGAATATAGGAAAAGGTGACGGGCAACAAATCTTTGTCTGCCATATTGCCTTCCGTGTGTCAGTTAAGCCTTACTGAGGACACGCATATGCACGTGAAGGATCCCGTAGAACACAATTGAAGAGTTTATTGGAGTATCAACTTAGGTGGTGATGATTTGAGCTTTTTTTGATGGCTTATGACTGAAAAGCACTGTAGCTAGCTGAAAAAATATTGTAGCTGACAGAAACTTATTTAGTACTTAATAAAACCGCTCAACCGAATCATGGATTTATTCTATCATACTTGTAATCTCTACTAATATAAAATAAAAAGAGAGTTTGTCCGTCCATCTCCTTTAGACTCTCCTCTCCACGAATCCACGATCTCCCTCAAAGAGGAGCGCCGACATGAGGCCCCCACTTTCTACGCTCTCTCCTTGCTCGATTCTCACCTCACTTGATACTCTCGACTCCCTCGCCTCCTCCGCCTCTACCCCACCCTGGCCCTTGCCTCTTCTGCACGCAAGCCGCCCCACCCCTGCCCCTCGGCTGCCTCACCTCCTCCCCGCTAAAGCTTGCCTCTTTCTTTGCTGATTTAGCGATTTTTTTGGTGAATGAATGAATCGAATCGAATTGGAAAGGTTCAACGTGTGGCGGTTCATGGAGAGGATGCAGGGGAAGCGGCTGATGTTCGTGGGGGACTTGCTGAACCGGAACCAGTAGGGTTCATCTTGGCGTCTCCTAGACTCCAACCAAATCATCTTCTGATGTGCATCTACCTTTGTAAAGTTCCTCCCAACATGTTGATTGTTGAAGCCAGAAATTTGAAGATAGTTACGCATTGTTGAGGAAATTCAAGGATAGTTGCACATAAAAAATGCATCTGCTAGCATTTACACATCATATCTCCAAACGACATTGGCACCATTTGATCGAACAATTTAGGTTAGTTTTGCCTAAATTCCCTTATGTTTCTCATCACGGACAGTAATTCCAGTCCAAGTACTAAGCATTGCTACGACTTTCCAACAGATGTACTACGTCTGTTGCCTGTCTTTACTTCCTACTGTTATACGTGATGTAAACCTTCACGAATTGTTGTGTTCGTCGTGTATGCACAAGGCTACTTGTCCACATCCACTGTTGTGTTGTTGCTGTCGTCCGGATCCCACATAGGCCGATCCTTTCCTCCAATGAACAATTCACTACTTCGGTAGCGAGTTGATTATTTCAAGTTTTGAGTAGCTTGACTAACAGGGGCCTCTTAAATTAATCACGCCATCTAATCTGATACCTGACAATCTCCAGATTCAGATGGGAAAGGAATACTTGATAGAATCTTTGCCCTTTATGCACCATTGTAGCATCAGTAGAGCTTGGTTATATTCTTCAGAGGTCTAGGTGGAATCTCTGTACGCTGTAGGTATAGTGTTACTAGTTGATTTTGTATATATTATCATGGATTTACAATTTCCTTCTAAAGTCCCAAATCCTAAAGATGTTTTCATAGTTCACTCTTAGTCCCAAATCCTGAAGCTGTTAAGCCGTTTCTCTGTAAAATCTAACAAATAGTATAAGAAGTTCAAAACAGTAAAAATAATAAGAGCACAACGAGGTGTTTAACGTCAGAACCACTAAACAGGTTCAAAATCAATGGACAGAAAGATTTGAACAAAATTAAGTGTATTATTTTGACCAAAATTCATATTGTCCTATTTTGCTGCGACGGTGCTAGAATTTTCAACAAAGTTCAGAATATTTTATTTTCAAAGTACGAAAACATTAGAGAATTAAAACTACTGAGAGGCCCACAAAAAACAATCAAAGATACAGCTTATTGCAGTACCTCATTTTGTCTCCTGTTAAGTGAAATATGATGCTTTAGTGTTTACACCATTAAAATTTCTTTTTGATGCATTAGCCTGTGGTATTTTGGACTTTGAGAGCAAAGAAAACGCTAGAACGGCTATTCAAGCTTTGAATGGCAAGCGTGTGTTGTTGGATATAAGCATTTTCTAATTATGAATCTTTCCCATAATTCTTCTATATGCAAAATTGGTTACTTTCATTGTGAAAAGCAGTTACCAATCATAGCAAATCGATCTTTGAAGCAATATTATTCTCCATAGTTTTTCCTGCGACATTTGAAGAATTCTTGTGCAAATCACATTACTTACAATGTTTCTTGTAATTGTTCTTAACTTCGTATAATGGTGTGCAAGAGAAAATGCAAATGTGTATGGAGTTGTTGTATAATAATAATAATAATAATAATAATAATAATAATAATAATAATAATAATAATGACTATTGCACAGGCGACTGAAATTTTTTTATCTTTCAGTCATTTGAAGTTGCACTTTGAATCACCTAAAGTTGCAGGTGTTTTTTTGGAGGGGGGTTGCAATTTTAGTTGATTGAGAGTGCAATTTCAGGTGACTGAAAGATAAAAAAATTTCAGTCGCCTGTGCAATAGCAAAACTGTAATAATAATAATAATAATAATAATAATAATAATAATAATAATAATAATAATAATAATAATAATAATAATAATAATAATAATAATAATAATAATAATAATAATAATAATAATAATAATAATAATAATAATAATAATAATAATGAACTGTGATATTTTCTTATGACCTAAAAGGTTTAATAACTAAAATTATAATTGATAAACAAACTTGCATTGTTTTTCCAAGCATAGCTTACCTTGTTCATGATTGTTTTGAGTGGTAGTCAGGATCTGGGGCACATTTAATTGTGATGGTATTTTCTCCCCTGGTGGGTTGGAGCCTTGTAGCATAAGGTAAGGAATGATCCTTTGCATCAGTTGGACTAGCCTGACATATTTCATAGAAACCAACATATTCTATCTCTCTTCGTGTACTGATTACTGCTAGCACTGATGTTTTAGCCTTTTAGGTGTTCGGTTTTCTCTGTGCTTGAATTTGAAATTGGTATAGCCGTTCTATTTACACCAGCATTAATTTACCTTGTTACCTTCTCCCATTCACTTTGAAGTTGCTTTTCTTTTGTTTTCACAATAGCGGTTGTGTAAAGTGTTTGGATTGTTATCTGCATGGGAGAAACTCTATGGACTAAAACTTACCTATAAATCTTTATAGGAACTGTTTTATATTGCTATGTATAATAGAATATTTACAATGTAGTTTGGGGACCAGGCTGTCTAGCATTATGGGATAATTGGTTCTCACGATAGCCCTTTTATTGTGTATTTTACTGTATCATGTCATTCTAGAAGAATCTATGAATTTAATATAGAATTAATAGCGTCCACTACTGAATGTGAATAGGCTTGTACATATATGTTTTACGATATGTGTAAGATAAACTTGATGTTTACTTATTATGGGTATTGATAACAATATATACTCTATTACAATATATAGGTACCTTGCTAGTTAAATTCAAATTTGTAGACTTATCGCTGAGCGCTCCGGCGTACAAATCATCAAGCCGTGGATCGGAGAAGCCATTGCACGCGAATCGAGCAAGCTTGGCCAACAAGCACTCAGTTATCATATTCTATCAGGCGTAAAGATACGTTCTAGTCCCGACGCACGCACACACCGTAGCCGTACCTTTCCACATTGTTAAACTTAAAATATTGAGTTCTTTTATAATATTTTATTTATAGCTACAAAAACATAATTATAAGAAAGTACACGGTATAACTTTTGTCACATAATCTATATATTGTTACACTAATTGTCGATCAAAGTTTACAAACTTTGATTCTCGAAATACATAAATACATAGACACCTTATGAAAATCCACCGAGGGAGTACATGGAAGCATGCGGAGCATCTCTGAAACTAGTGCGACTATTCTAATGCGAATTGGAGTAGCAAACAAAATGTCATCACCTTCTCCAACACGTTCCACAGAAGCGGGGTAAGTCACGATATCAAGAGGACCATAAACACACCAACAACAAATGTCCATGGAAAAAACCTTAACAACAAAACAGAACTTCTTACATCTTATTCGGTTTCAAAAGATAAATAAAGGTCGCGGAAGCAAAATCCCATTCACTTGCCACAAAACCTGCACACCAGTTAAAACTTAACAGTCCAAACCAGAGAGTTTCGTACGCTAAACATAACGAACACAACCCATTAGCATCCCTAGCCACGCAGCAAGACGACCGCAAATCTCCACCCCCTTGGATGAGCCATCAGCATTTCGGAAGATCGGACGGCGGAGGCAGCATCTTCTGATTAGGCAGCGGCCCGTCGTTGACCAGCCACGCCATCGACAGGCCCCAGCTCAAGTGCACGTCGAAGTGGCAATGCATGAGCCACACACCTGCCGCATACGTACATGCACCAAATTAGCCAACGTTCGTCACTGCTGAGACAACAAAAGTCCATGTAAGTCAAGCATGCATGCCAAATGCGGCATAAACATTACCGGGGTTGTCGGCGAGGAACCGGACGGCGACCCAACCGGCGGTGGGTACGCTGATGGTGTTCCGCTCGGCGGGGTCAACGAGGTTGTACTTGGCCGGATCGTTGACGGGGTCGTAGTTGCCGAACCCTTGCCCGACCACGAAGAAGTTGAAGCCATGCATGTGCAGGGGGTGGCTCTCGGCGCCCTGGATGCTCGTGCCCTGCATCACCAGCTCCACCGAGGTGTTGAACTTGAGCGGCACCACCCTCGTGCCGTGGGTCACGAACGTGTTGTTCGGCGGGGTGCCGGTGTAGTTGAACGGGTGCGGTGGCGTCGTCGGGAAGTTGGCCATGAGCACGCCGGCGTACCGGCGCTGGTAGTGCGCCTCGAGGAGAGCGATCCTGGGACGGAAGAAGGAGTTGTTGTTGATGGACGCGGCGAACTTGGTGCCGTTCGGGCCCTGGCATGTCTGGTTGGACGGACACGGGTCCGTGCCGAGGCCGACGGTGAACAGCACGTGCCGGTCGACCGTCTGGGGCACGCGCGCCGGGTACAGAGCGCTCGCTAGGCTGCGGAAGTTGCTCGAGAAGTTTGCCACGGCGTTGGTGTCGTTGTACAATGGCAGGGCCGGAAGGGCGAGGTTTCGGGTGGAGCTCGGCCGTGTTGGGGCGTACTCGAGGACGGCCGCGGCGGTGGTGTTGTCGAACGTGCCCTGCGTGTTGGTGTAGGGCGCGATGTGTAAACAATGGAGAAGCGTTCTCACCTCGTTAGAGGCCGCATACCTTTGTTATATATCCGTGAATCACGGTATTGGTTACAAGAGATAGCATGATTGAGAGGGAAACGGGATCCGAGTCCTTATCTGAAGACTCTATCCAAAACTCTATACAATGCTTTCTATTCTAGAGAGATTCAAACCTATTTTATCTCTAACATTCCCCCTCAATCATAACTTACATAAGTTAAGATTGTATCTAAACATATCTAACTTCCTTGCACACAAGGCCTTTGTAAAACCATCAGCAATTTGATCATTGGTTGAGATAAATTGAACATTCAATAATCTCTGCGCTACTCTTTCACGTACAAAATGGTAATCAACTTCAATATGCTTTGTCCGAGCATGAAATACTGGATTTGCGGACAAATAGGTTGCTCCTATATTGTCACACCAAAGTTGAGCTGTAGATGGACTTGAGATTTTTAACTCCTGTAACAAGGTCTGTATCCAAATTACTTCTGCTGTTGCATTTGCTAGTGACTTGTATTCCGCTTCAGTACTAGACCTTGACACCGTTGCTTGTTTGCGTGCACTCCAGGAAACCAAATTACAACCTAAGAAGACTGCAAACCCACTAGTGGAGCGTCTATCATCAATACTTCCTGCCCAATCAGCATCAGAGAATGCACTAACTAGTGTAGAAGAATTTTTCTTAAATTTTAGTCCAGTACCAAGAGTGTGTTTAAGATATCTGAGAATTCTTTTCACAGCAGTCCAATGAACAGTGGTTGGTGAATGAAGAAACTGACACACCTTATTCACAGGAAAAGATATATCAGGCCTGGTGAGAGTTAAATATTGAAGTCCTCCAACTATACTTCTGTACTTGGTAGAATCCTCAGATCCAAGAGCTTCACCTTCTTGCAAAGAAAGCTTCTCTGATGAGCTCAACGGTGTGACTGCCGGCTTGCACTGTATCATATTGACCTTTTTTAACAGATCCAAAGTGTATTTGTCTTGAGATAATAATATGCCATCCTTTAACTTTGAAACTTCAATTCCCAAGAAATAATGTAAGTCACCAAGGTCTTTTAATGCAAAATCAGTAGCAAGATCTTTGAGTAAGGCAGTAACAGCATCTTGTGATGAACTAGCCACAATGATGTCATCAACATATACTAGCAAAAATATTGTGACCGGTCCTTTATTATAAAAGAATAGTGAGGTGTCTGCCTTAGAAGCTATAAAACCAAGGTGCTGTAGTTTCTGACATAATCTGGCAAACCAGGCTCTAGGAGCCTGTTTAAGACCATAAAGAGCTTTATCTAACTTACATATGTGATGTGGCTTTTGCTAATCCTCATAACCTGGGGGTTGCTTCATATAGACCTCCTCCTCAAGAACACCATGAAGAAACGCGTTCTGTACATCTAGCTGCCTTAAGCACCATCCTCTGCTTACTGCAACAGACAAGACAATTCGTATGGTTGCAGCTTTAACTACAGGACTAAAAGTGTCCTCATAATCTATTCCATACCTTTGTTTGAATCCCTTTGCAACTAAACGCGCCTTATACCTGTCAAGAGATCCATCTGCTTTCCTTTTAACTTTAAAAACCCATTTGCAATCAATTATATTTTTTCCTTGTTGGGCTGGTACAAGGTGCCAAGTTTTATTCCTCACTAATGCATCAAATTCACAATCCATAGCCTGTTTCCACTCTTTATTTGCTAGTGCTTCATCAACTGTTTGAGGTTCTCCTGTGGTTGCAAAGTAAGCGTACCTGATCTGCCCATCTTTAAAGACTTTTGGCTTGCTGATCCCGCTCTGTGACCTAGTGTGTGGCCGATTGGAGGTGCCCATGCCTGCAGATGATCCCACATCTTCTTGCCCCGGCGCTGCTGCAGTGGGTCCACCTGAAATTAACTCTTCTTGCCCCGGCGCTGCAGCAGCGGTCCCTCCGGAATTGAAATCGGAAAGGACAGGCGCATGTTGGCCGATTGCTTCATGCCACGTTTCGGTAGCGGACGCATCTGGATTGGAGTTGGAGGCGACAGGCGCATGCTCGCCAACTGCTCCATGCCACGTCTCGGCAGCAGGCCCGCCTCCACTCGATGGATTGCGATCGGACACAACTGGCACCACGTCTTGCGTCCATGGGACAAGCGACTCGTCAGGCAGGGCAATTACTTCTTCATTGGTTCTTGCGCCAGTAGCCGGGACAGCAGCTGAAGGTAATATGTCATGTGATATTTCATGTGGATTGTGAGCATAATGTCCATCAAAATTCTCCTGCGCTGCCAAAACTCCACCAGAAATATTAGTAACATCAGAAGAGTTATCAGGAGGGTTAGTATACGCATTAGTAGACTGATCACATGCCATTATTCCCCCGTGATCAATATTGGGAAAAAGATGTGGATGAAGCAGAATTTCGGAGCGAAGGAGTGCACCGGCATTAGAATGAAGTTTTGTGAATGGGAAAATAGTCTCATCAAAGATGACATCACGGGATATGTAAACACGGCCTGTGGATACATGAAGGCATTTGAATCCTTTATGTAAGAGACTATAGCCAAGAAAGACACATTGTTGAGATCTAAAGGCAAGTTTATGAGAATTGTAAGGACGAAGATTTGGCCAACACGCACACCCAAACACACGAAGGAGCGAATAATCTGGTTTTTGTCCAAGTAATCGTTCCAAAGGTGTTGAATATTGAAGAAGCTTACTAGGTGTACGATTAATAAGATAAGTAGCTGTGACAAATGCCTCATCCCAAAACTTCAAAGGCATGGAAGCATGAGCTAGGAGAGATAAGCCAACCTCAACAATATGACGATGTTTGCGCTCGGCGGCTCCGTTTTGTTGATGAGTATGAGGACAAGAGACACGGTGGGTGATGCCTAATTTTGAGAAATAGGCATGTAATTTCTCATACTCTCCTCCCCAATCAGATTGTATAGCAATAATCTTCCGATTTAGAAGTCTTTCTACAAGAGCTTGAAATTCTTGAAATTTTTGTAGAACTTCAGACTTATGTTTGATCAAATATATCCAAGTAAATTTGCTAAAATCATCAATAAAATTGACATAATATCTCTTTCTGCCTACTGAATCAGGAGCAGGACCCCAAACATCAGAGAACACAAGTTCTAAAGGAGCAGTAGAAATACTTGAGGACTTAGAATAGGGGAGTTGATGACTCTTGGCCTGTTGACAGGCATTACAAACTGATTCTTTATTGGACTCCTCGGAAAACACAAGTTTATTTCTAGAGACAACTTGCCGAATAATAGTATTAGATGGATGACCTAACCTATCATGCCACCTAGACAAAGTAGGTTTGATAACACTGAAGACTTGTTTCTGAGACTGAGATGATGATGATGACGGTAACGGATATAGGCCACCTTTACGCTTGCCTTGAAGCAGAACTTTCCTCGTGACCTGATCCTTGATCAAAAAGAATTGTGGATGAATCTCAAAGAAGGCATGATTGTCAGCGGCAAGACGATAAACAGATATCAAGTTTTTCTTGGCATCGGGAGTATACAAAACATTATTTAGATAAAGAGGACGATCAGGGGTATGAATCTGAGCATGACCAGTATAACTAATACGCATACCTGTTCCATTTGCTGTATGGATCTGATCGCCACCATTGTACTTCTCCCTGACGCTCAACTTATCTAATTCACCGGTTACGTGATCTGTCGCACCGGTATCAACATACCAATTTGTATCGATTGTGTAGCAGAATGTGTAGCGGCAGCTGCAGATTTCTCTTGCGGAATAAAATCCGGATCATAGCGATGCCAGCAAATACTCACCGTGTGCCCGGTTTTACCGCATAGCTGGCAAACTGGGCGTTCTCCTCCACGGCCTCCAGTATGCGCACGTCCTCCAGCGCGCCCACGACCAGCAGAGAAGTTCCCACGGCCGCGACCACGCCCGCGTTGGTGACCACCGCGGAAAGTAGCAGCGTTTACTGAGGATTGATATGTGACTGCACCTTGCCGAAGATCTGCCCGGCTTTCAAAACCCAGCAGCTGTGCGTAAAGTTCTGCCACGGTAACTGATTCTACTCTTGCTGCCAACGCCGATACCACAGGCTCGAAATCAACATCAAGACCGGCAAGTATGTAAGCCACCATCTCTTCATCATCAAGTGGCTTGCCGGCAGCTGCAACTTCATCACCCAAAGCCTTCATCTTGGTAACGTATTCATTGACAGATGAGTTACCTTTCTTCGTTGTGGAAAGTGCGATGCGGGTGTTGATTGCCCGCGCACGAGTCCTTGAGGCAAACATCTCCTCGATGGCTGCCCATAGTTGCGCCGCAGTTGTCACCGATACTACCTGGATCAAGACATCACGTGAAAGAGATGACATCAAGTATCCAAGTACCTGCTGATCTGCAGCAACCCATTGCGCATACGCTGGGTTAGGTATCTTGATGGTTTTGTCGCCATCTTTGGCGTCAATTTCCTTCGCAGGTGCGGCAATGGAACCATCGAGGTAACCAAACATCTGGGCTCCTCTGATGGCTGGAAGGACCTGCACCTTCCATAGCAGATGGTTGTTTTTGCTGAGCTTCTCGGTCACCGGCACACCAAACGGCGAAGAACCGATCGGAGCTGATGAAGACATTGCACTCATGGCGGCTGAAGATGTATCTACGAGGAGGATGGCTCTGATACCATGTAAACAATGGAGAAGCGTTCTCACCTCGTTAGAGGCCGCATACCTTTGTTATATATCCGTGAATCACGGTATTGGTTACAAGAGATAGCATGATTGAGAGGGAAACGGGATCCGAGTCCTTATCTGAAGACTCTATCCAAAACTCTATACAATGCTTTCTATTCTAGAGAGATTCAAACCTATTTTATCTCTAACACGATGGCCATGGCGTAGGCAGGGGAGACAGGGTTGGGGGACGTCGTGAGGAGCACGTTCATGGTCTGCCCCGGCGAGATGACGAGCGTCTTGGCGGTGAAGGGCTTGACGTAGTTGGCGTCCGCCTCGACGACGGTGACCGTGTGGTTGGCGATGCCGAAGAAGAGCTCGTCGTTGAGCGCAGAGTTGATCAGCCGGAGCATGTACGTTCTCCCGGGTTGCACCTTCAGCTTGTACGTGTCTGGCACGTGCATTAAATTGCAGACATTTTCAGCAAAGAAGACAAACGAGTAATTTCCCGATGGCTTCCAGGCCCGCCAGATTAATCAGTAGAGAATCTACCTTTGGACGAGCAGTTATACGTTGGGCCGGGAAGCCCATTGAAGGTGTATGCGTCGGAGACATTTGGGCCTGCGCCAGTCTGAAGGGCCTGGTTGATCACCGCCTCCGTATCCGCGTTGAACCACTCACCTGCCATATAGTCCATGCACAAAACCTCCAATCACGCATCATACAATATCACACATTGCGAGATCGGTATCCTGACCTACAGCATCATCAGGCGCGCGGGAGTTACGTACCGAACATGATGGGCACCTCCTTGTACGGCCGCGGGAACGGGTAGCCCTCGCCGCGCTTGGGGAGGATGACGAGCGGGCCGTAGAGGTGCACGCGCAGCCAGGAGAAGTGCGCGTGCCACCACAGCGTGCCGCGCTGCCCCACGATGGTGAAGTCGTAGACGTAGCTCTGCCCGCCCTGGATCGGGCACTGCGTTATGTACGACGGCCCGTCCGCCCACCCGTTCCGCAGCTGCCGGATCCCGTGCCTGCATCGACGCTCACGCGCATTACAACATCACGCGCCGTGTTCGACACCGACCGGCATGCGGTTAGCCACCGCGCGCATGCTGGCACTGACGTGCGTTGTGGCATCATGGGAATGTATTACGAGCATGCATGACGTGTGCTCTGATCTTATTCTTACCAATGGAACGACACATTGTAGTTCATGTGGTTGTGGACCTTGACCACGAGTCGGTCGCCTTCCCTCACGACCAGCTTCGGCCCAGGGAACTGCCCGTTTACCGTCGGGATGCTCTTGGTGACGCACAGCCGTGTGAGGTTCGTCATTTGCACCTGCAGAGGCCATCAGTGGCACACGAATCATTTAAGGAGGACCATGCATGCATGTACCATTCAGGAGGTACCAAAACACTAACGCGTGTGTGCATGCATGAGGCTTACATACATTGAACGTGTAGTGGCGGGTAATGCCGGCGGTGAGGCCCGGCAAGGCGAGGAGGACGGCGAAGGCAAGGAGGGGGAATGCAGAGGAGGCGTCATCTCGTCTGAGACCACGAAGGGCACTCATTGGCGGTTGGCCGAGTTGCACTTGGAAGCAAGTGAAGTGGTGCACCTGGCGAGGATTGAGTACGTACGGGGTCCATATAGGGCCATGATGCTCGGTATCGTGCCCTGCATGGTAGGAGGTCACAGCGTGGTAGTGGTTGGCCGAGTTGGTGAAAATCCATAGAAAAACTTGCCTTTGGGCCATTCGTTGCTCCGCCGCTCCTGGTCAGGGAGGCCTGTGGATTTATTTCTTGGAATGCAAAGCCAAAATTTTCTAGATTTGAATAAACATCCGATGATCAAAGTTTTGTGATTATATAATAGGATTATGATCACAAATCACCAATAAATAAATGAATTCTTACACGTTTCTCGAAAAATATTCAGAACACATGTGCAAAGTTAAAATCTGGAGGTGTCATTCATAGTTTCATCTTCCAGTATGAAGCATATATAATTCTCTCTGACTCTAGGATAATGGGTTTATTTTTTCACAAGGTATTAAGAAGGTGAAATATCAATTCCTAATTGGAACGTGGAAGGCTAGCTTTAGGAGCACTTTACCTTGCAACGGAACTAAACAGTGGCGTTACGTTGCTTACAGCTGTTTGGTTGTTGAAGTGGAGCCTGCTCTTCGTTTCTTTCCTTATATTGGAATTTCTCTGCTTTTCTAAAGATCATTGAATATCATCTAATTAAGTGAGCAGGAACCGATCGGCTAGACGGTTGGCTTTTCCCTAATGGATTTACATTGACATGCTCGTGCCGTCTTAATGTGATCTAGTTCTCATACGTTTCAAAATATAAAACATATAGTTTATCAAGTTTGTTTCAAAATACAAAGCGTGTATGTAAATTCATTGATGTTTTTTTTGTCTACCTTTATTTGTCACACCTGTATCTCTCTAGTATTTATATGTAACACTCACATACTATTCTCTCACATTCTAAGGTATTTATAGTATGGGTAGCATGATTTTTCCTCGTCTTTCTCTTCGTTTAGCAGCCTCCTTGATCTCTATGCCTAGCCAAAATAAACCTTATAAAAAGAAACAGAGGGAGCTACATCTTTAATTTGGGGCCCAGTTAAAAGTATTAGTAGTATAAGTTGTGTTTGTCTTAGTAACCAAGGGAAGCCTAGGAGGATAGGAACAAACAAGCTGCTAAACAAGCGCTACAGTTGAATGAATACTACATCTAACTTTGAGGTGTGACCAAATACTGTCTCCCCTGATTTCTTTATTAGGTCAGCGCCCTAGCTTATTACTCACAAATGTAGGCTATTGGCAACAAGAATATTGTGAGACCGCAAGGAGCTCACCTTATAGTTGTGTAAGTAATTAATTTTTTTAGAAATATTACGAAGTTTGAGTTTGGTTTTTGGGAGTTTGCAATTTTCAAATTTTGGTGAAAACCTAGTGGTTAGACCGGTTAGAGGTGGCGGTCCAACTGGCCACTGGTCAGATCGACAGCCAGCAGCGGTCAGACCGGCCAGATGGGACAGCTCGGTTGGAATTTGGGAAAATGGGAATTTTAGTCTTGATTTAGTTTGACCTAGGTTGTTGCATATGTATTGCTGGTGCATTTATGGACTAACATAGGTTAAGTTGCGAATAACTTGTGTCCAAAAATGGGTGTTTGGTCTATTATTGTATAGGTGGCTTAGAGGTGACTGTGGTCAATGGCGAGGAAACCGGGACTAGGCTGGAAATAACTGAGGTCCAGAACAGTTGTGGATGTCGTGTTGGATAGTTGAGCTCAAGCAAGGCATAAGATGGACAAGGACCATGAAAAGTGAAGTTTAACTAAAGAACATGATGCATTGGAGATGCACATCATACTTTACGATGATGCTTCCAAGATGGAAGCTTTGAGGTAAGTGTTCTCGTTGTCATCAATTGGACATATTGGTGATTTTGTCTCGTGCAGTGCTATGTGACGGTTTGCTTATTTGTATTAGTTGTAGGATCCAAAGCTACGTCATGGTGAGGCAGACGGGACCGAGACTAAGTTAGAAGAGCTTAGGTCCAAAGCAGTCAAGGGATCGAGACTATGCTCAAGAGGAGTTGAGGTCCAGACGATCAAGGAGCCACTGAAGATGACTGAGGTTTGTGAGGTGGTTACAAGTCGAGACGATGAGGAGTCGGAGCAGAAGCTACCGGTGAAGGACATGATGGGTAACGGCAAGGTGGACCAAGACTAACCTCAGGGAGGAGCCGATGTCCAATGCAGTCAAGGAAGTCGGGTGTCGTCATGTGCAAGAAGAAGCATGTCGTGCTTGAAGTGACTTGGGTCATTTGCAAGCGAGGATGGTTCGGTTGGATCCGGATGCGGGAGAGACTTGGTGTCAAGTCATTTGGGCCATATAGAAAATGACGAAGCATGAGCGATGCTTCGTGGCAAAGGAAGTGGGAAGCTTTTGGAAGGCGGTAGAAGGGTATTTTGGTGAATTATCCAATACTAAAAAGTGATGGTGTGCAAAACCGCAGTGTTGGCTTGAGTGGTTTAGCTCTTGTATGTGTTGAAAATGTGAAATATATCAAGTGCTGATTCACTAATGGGTTAATGAGTGTGAGCGCTAGCGTGCATGTGTAAGTGTAAAATTTGATATAGTGTTGGGTTAATAGGTTTGCCTATGTAAGTGGATTAAACTCAACTAGAGATGTTGGTTAGGATTTCCCTTATAACCCCTCTTTAGTGTGCTTGTTTGTCCATGGGGAATGTGTTCAAATTTCAAAAGCGAACTAACCTGAGTTATCTATTTTCTTAAAGGGAAAACAGATAATAAAATCATGTTTCCAGTCCAAGAAAAGGAATACTCTAATCCTATGTCAGAATAGGGCTCCACATATGTAGAAAATAAAATTAGTGTAACTCTATAGATCCCAATCCTAATATGATAACTAGGCTAATGAAATTGTAGTGTAACTTTGACATTTAATATTTGCAGAAGCCATCAAAACAGATGTAGTCCCAAAGTCGCACAAGTAACATGACTGTAGTAGGACTATAGGAGTATGCGCTGTATTCATTTCTCAATGATACCATAGCACATATGGTGGAGATTAGAGGGGGTGAATGATCTTTATCTCTTTTTTGTCTTCAACAAAATCAATCTCCTTTGGTTTCTTCACTCAATTAGCTATGAGAAGCTAATAAGATCATAAGCACATCAAAAATAGGGACACAAAAGAAGCTAACAAGCCATGGGAATAGAAGTAGCAACGATCAGGCAAAAATCTTACTAGGCCGTTCTGACTATCAGCTTAAGACTGGTCTAATCGAGCTAGGTGGTCTGACTGTTGGTCTAGGGCCAGTCTGACTGTTGGTTCTAGTCTAGGGCTGGTCTGACTGCAGGTTTGGGGTCAGTCTAATTGGTCCCCTATTTCTAGACCGAAAAAGACATCTCATGTCAAAACTCAAATATAAAGAATTTGTTCAAATCTCATCCAAACATCCTCAAATTTTTCATGAGACTTGTTCAAGGCATTAGCAAGCTAAACCAATTAAAAATCATAAAGTTCTTAGACTCAGGTATACTAATTTGAGAAAAATCAAATCTAGGTCTTAGAAACACCAAAAACCCTAAAATCCAAATTAGTTCTTGCTCGAGGAGATTCTAATGAAGAGGATGATCCAGATCTACTCTACATGTCATAACAAGCTAATCTAGGCACGGATTCATGACAACACGTACCAGCTTTTCGCATTGAATGAACAGCACGCACTAGTTTCCTCAATGATTTGACAACATGTACTAGCTTTCTCCAGTGAAATGACAACACGTAAAAACTTTACTCCTGAATAGTACACATCGACCACCTATAAAATTTGGGTAGGCCCCACGATCGGACCCAAGACTTCGATTGAACTGATCTCAAAACTAGGGGAAGAGGAAAGGGAGAACAAAGGAGAGATACAGGATGTCACTACATCGCTAGTAGGGTTGTCCAACTATTGAGAGATACTTTGCAAGCAGAAGTAGGTGGCCAAGAAGAAGGGATCATACCCTGATAATTCATGCAAAGATGTACTCGTGCTATAGAAGTTTTCGTGGGCACGGTGTGACTATGGCAATCCAACACATATCATTCAGTCCACACACCAGGCAACCACCGCCCGGGTGCACTACACATGCGGCGAAGTTCGTATAAGCATGTATTTGCTATTTTACATTGCATGTTCCATTTCACACATATCTAACTCACTTTGTTTATGCTAGCAGAATATGGAGCACTGCTACTTCTTCTTATAGATCAACGACACAAATATATATGGCAGGGCATTCATCGAGGATGATAGTGGAAAGGACAAGGGTAAGACACCAGTGATCGCCGAAGCCCCCATTGAACGCCAAGTTATTTTCGACTGGGACAAATCTACACAAGTTGTGGAAGCCAAGTACTGGATTGGGTCATGAGGGTTAAAGCCCATAAAGGAGAGGAGGGAAAAGCACCAATGGACCAAATATGTACAATGACTAACTAGAACTATGACTTCCAAAAGGCGCACATGTATCTTAGTTGTAGTTAGGATTGATAGTTAGTTAAAAGCACATGTTTTAACTAGTTTGCATGGGTATTTACCTAGTTACAAAGAACTAAATTTACTGTGTGGCGTTGCCAAGCCGGTGCTGCAATCGAGCGCCCCGGACCCCGAGGCTCTACCTAGCTAGGGGTGGATATCGAGCCAAGTACTTATCTTATTGAGCTTTTCCTAAAATTGGCACGGTTTTATTTAATATTATTTTATGTCCAGTTTGACACGAGTATAATTGAAGCAATTTTGGCACGAGTATAATTGAAGAGATTTTGAACTAAGCCAATGAGACCCACTAACTTGTTTTTTCCCACCCCTACCCCCCGAACCTCTGCCCGCTTGGCCAGCCTGCTACTGAGCCATAGTAGCTCGGTAGCACCTGCCAAGCCGGGGTGGCTTGGCAGCATCGTGGGGCTACCCACCTGTTGCGCCACACCTACCACTGCCTTGCTAGCCCCGTCTGCCATGCCATCGCCCTCCTGCCAAGCCACCCTAGTGTTGCAGGTAACACTTGTCGTCTCTCCCGCCTTCCGAGCTCGGGAAGGAGTCTATTTTTGTAAAAACAGGTGTTCAGAGATCAAAATAAAAAAACATGGCAACAATGCTAAATACATAAATAGTCATTTGAACAAGATTGCGCTCCTGATTTGACTGTTCAAATCTGAAAATGCATGCCTGGAGTCTGAAAAAAAGGGGGAATGTGTCGCCTTCACTGGCTTTCTTTGTAGAATTAATGCAATGCGTGATCTGTGACTGTGAGCAAACTAGGAATCATTTATGTACCCTCTTAGGCGGGCCTAAACCTTTTTTTTTTGCCTGCTATGGAATTGTGCATTTCGCCACACTTCTTTAATACTCCATCCGTTTATCAAACGATCGATGTCATCTATAATATTACAATTTAATCAACATGTGTGCTACTCTAGTGTATAGTAGTAATGGCTTTGGAAATAATGAATGAGAGAAGTATGTGAAGGAAAAACTGGTAAAATAATATCTCAAATTGTAGAACGATATATATTTAAAAACAAAATTTGAAAACTAGAATGACATTAGTAGTAAATGACTTTGGGGATAATGAATAGGAGGTGTATGCAAAGGAAAAAAATGGTAAAAGGTTATCTCAGAATTGTAAAATGACATATATTTAAAATCAAAATTTGAAAAGTAGAATGACATTAGTAGTGAATGATTTTGGGAATAATGAATGGGGGTGTAAGGAAAAAATTGGCAAAAAGTTAACTCAAAATTGTAGAATGGTATATATTTGAAAACAAAATCTAAAAACTACAATGACATGAATTTAGAAAGGGAGGGAGCAATACAAACCATGATTCTCTTATGGTCAACAAAGGGTGTGTTCTTTTCGGCTGTGATTGATGACTTATGGCTGCAGCTGATAGCGTTGGACTCTAGTGTGCGTTTGCGCAAACGAACCGAATGCCGATAAGTCGATAAACCATTTCGAAATGACGATTGAAAAATTGTTATGTTTGTTTGTTCGGAGAAACCATAAGCCAAATATTATAAGCTATAGTTGGTGTTCTAACTAGATTTTGGCTTAAGCTTCTGACTGTGGCTTTTGGCTGAAATTGCACTGTAGCGACTGTTATCTTTTTCTAAAAAAATGAGAAAAAATAGAAAAAAATTGAGGGAAAAAAATAAAAATTATTATATCTTCACGGACAATGCAAAGAAATAAGGAAAAAAAAGTAGAAAAAGTCAAAGTAAGCTCAAATTAAAAGTTGATACGTTGTAAGTGGCTTTGGGTTTAAATAAACTAAAACCCTAAAAAAACTTGAAAAAGGTTTAGAGCGAGTATAGGATCAAAAAACGGACTAAGTGTACGCTACCTACTGTGCTTCTACGGTCCTGTAAGTAGCAGATTAGCACGACTCATCGTGTTAGTTGCGATGGCACAAATACTTTTTCTGTGGTCAGTTAGATGTGATGCTACGACCGAATCGTGTCTGGCTTCAAGCTGAAGGATCTGACTAAAGTCTCCCCTAGGTCTCGTAGTTCAGTGTCATGGAGTGGTTGGGGGCCCTTGCTTTGCACTTCTCGCATGCAGTAGCTGCAACGAACTCCCTCGAGGGTCGGTGCCTCGTTGCTGTCTTGATCCTCCTTGTAGCCGACTGACATTTTACAAGTCGCGAGTGTAGTCATTGAGAATTACTGGCGACCTATCGCAAACATGTGTACGTGGATATCATTCTGCGAGCACAGCGAAGTTCTAGATTTTGTTTTTTGATGGTAGTGGAAGCTGCAACTGCAAACCTAAAATCTCAGACTTGTAGTGGGAGCAACCAATTTCGCATTCTTGTTACTCTTGTTAGCTTGACATAAAAAAAAAAGGTTTTGTTCTGTACCACCCTATGGCCTGTACGTAACTACGTATGATATACGCCCTCCATCATCTTCCTCCCGCTGCCGCGCGGGCCACCTCGCCTCACGGGGCTGCTGCCCGGCATCCTCCGAACACCATTCGCCGACCGAGAACAGCCGGGAGCTCACGCCCCTTTTTTATGATCTGTAGCTTATAATTTTTCTTAAATAAAGAAATATAATATTTTTTGTTATTTTTTTGAAACGACTTATCGGAATAGCATTTTCAAAGTGATTTATCAGTATTCAGTTCATTCACGCTAGAACTAAAAGCTATCAATAGTAACTATAAGCCAAAAGAACTCACCCTATATTATCCTACTCATCGTTCATAATATCTGGAGGCAGTCCGCGTCACCACAATCATTTTCCTTCCACTCTTTCAGGAGCACGGAAGTAAGGTCCTAGCACTAGTCACACGCACGGTCACATACATTGCAATACTCCTAGCTAGGAGGCAGGTAAGGCCAAGCCAAGTCATGCTTGTAAAATTATATTGAGAATGTCTATGATTTATTTATATGAACAATTAGTAATCACGTCAAGTTAAAATTTGAATTTACAAGATTTTATAAATTTTTAGAGTTTCTGTCAGTCGGAGGCGGTGTGACAGGCTCGGGTAGGGGGTCTGATCACATGTCTGGTGTGATTGGATTTTGGGGGCGGTCGAACCGCTGGTGTGGTGCAACCGGCTTTTAGTTGGCCGCCATTGGTTTTTTCAGAGATGTTTTCAGGTGCTCGACCCGAGTGGTCAGATTGGCTATAGGGCAATCCACCAGGGCTAGCAGTCTGATCGGTAGCTCAATGGCGGTCAGACCGATTTTGCCTGAAGGTGAAGAATCTAGACCTACCGTTATGAATTAATGGTATATTTTGGTAATTAATGATAATCCCATATTTAAGGAGACCACGCCCCTCTAGTTTCCTTCGATTTCGTTTAGTTAAAAGTTAGCTACATTGCAACTTCATGTATTGGCTTGTGTCGACTAGACCAACCCTGAAACCACTTCGAATCCCACCATATTGAATATTTCAATCCTATTTGCAATTTCATATTGCTTATTATCTTGTTCTTGCGTGTTCTTCGGTTGCATGCAGGAATAGACCTTCGTGGTCAGGTCAACCACATTTTTGGCACAGTTGATAATGACTCAGAGTGTGGTTTAGTGATTACTTGGTATTCTAGTCATGACCAGTTAGAAGAAATCGAAGTTATCATTCTATTTAGTGATTGCTTGGTGTTCTGGTCATGACCGGTTAGAAGAAATCGAAGTTATCATCCTATCGGAAGATCAGGACCCCATTGTCTCATCAAGTGTTATTAGAGCTTCAGTTGACCGGTAGGAATTTCTTGTATCCCTAGTTAGTAGATTGGTTTTATTTCCTATAGTCCAGAAATATTTGCCCTACAAAAAGAGTTAATTTCCACTATCCAAACCCTGTTTGTGCCTTTTAAACTGTTAGTTTTAATTGCTAAATTGAATTTATGTCTATTTTTTGCTTTATCTAATTGCTGGTCATATCCTTATTCCTATAAAAATCTGAACAAAAAAAAATCCCCACGTCAAAATCTATCAAGAATAGCCCACACCATAATTTCCAATTTCGGCCACACCAGCTCCTTTTCTGCCATCTCCACAAAAAATGCCATAACTTTAATTTCCGAAATCCTTTTTGAGTGAAACTACCGCCATTAGATCCATAAATTCCTTCTATAACTGCCCCTAAAATTTTGCTTCATTCTAATAAGGCAGTTAAAAGATATCTTCGGTCAAAAATTTCTGGATTAAATCTACAACAGTCAAAAATTGTGATATTTGTGCGAATTTTTAGGTCAATTTCCAGAACTTGGCCCCAAAACAAAAGTTGTAGAAAAAGCCGTAAGGAAACAATACAAAAAGAATTACTGAAAAAATGCAACTGAAAAGAAGTTATGGCCAAAACACGGACGTACTGTCCAGATGACAGAAATCTTCAGTTTTCATATTTCGGTCAATCCTTGTGCTTTTCAATTCTAGATTTCATTCTTTTGAATTATCTTGTGTCTATCACTCCTATACATTAGTATACACTTGATTTAGCCTTCATCTATGTTTTTTGATCAGCAGCATAAGCTACGTGCTAGATACAAATTATAATTCAATTCGGTGTAATTTCTGAAATTTACAGATTGTAATCCTTTGCTACATATTTTAAGTCTGTCCAAGCTCCACCTTCTACTAACCTAACATGTCTCATCATACTGGTAATTGCTATATTCATCAATTGAGTCAAGTTATCATGAACTAGCTGCCAGTTGCACCACCTGTTTTGCATTTTGTAAGAACTTGTGAGAGCTTGGTGAAGCCTACAACAACCAATTGCAAAGTCTTTGACAACCGATCACGAAGCCTATGACTATGACAATAGATCGCGAAGTCTACAGCTACCGATTACAAAGTGCATATGTTGCACTTAGTGAGCTTAGAGAGGAAAATCTTTGTGCATGTGCTAGACTTGGTGGGGGATTTCATATCCATTGAGCTTTGGTAGTTGATTCGATCGAATATGTGTCTCTGACTTGTTACTTTTGGAGGTTTCTGATTCCTAGACAGCTTGGAGGAGTTGGGTCGATGATCCTCTCAAGAAGCATATGAGAAGGACTGATGTGTTATGATTAGTATGGTGCTCACAGTCTCCGGAGTGGAGAAAGAGTAACCCTAGTGGAATTGAGGTGTTGGCTTAATTTGTGGAGCCAGTCTAATTCATTTGGGTTTACCTCAACATATATTAGGGAAACCATTTTGAATACCGTAGTAAAACATCGTGCGTCAAATTGTAGTTTGCTTCCTGGTTGCTCATTTACATTCCAAGAATTAAAATTGATTGTGTCATCCTAGGAGTGCAAATTTTGACCTAGTTGTAGCTTGTTGGTGCACTTAGCTGAAATTAGATGATTTAGGCCTTAATTGACCAAAACCAATTTGATGTAACACTTTTGTAGGATCGAAAATGGCAACAGAGGGGGTGAATGGTGCCTTCAAAACCCACCTCGAGTATTCATGCACAAATCTTCTTCTTCGATAGCTACAACAGCTATGAAGACAGAAGAAATATGCTTACCAAAATCAGACTGACAAAAAAATGAAACCGGCTTGGCCAAAAAGGGCTTCAAAGCAACACGGTTGAGTGCTCACAGAGAATGAAGCGAAGAACAGAAATGTGCTTTGCTGAAAACAGAGAAAGGCACAACAAAAACAGAGAAAGACACAACAATATGACTAGCTTGTTCAGAATTAAACAGATCGGCGCAACAAAAAAACCTAACACAGTAAATACTGAAAATTCTGAAAAGGGGACATCAGGGAACTGAAGTGAACTGAACTGGAAGCTGCCGCCAAACGAAAAGAGCACAACCAGAAAATAGAGGCTGCTGAACACAGAAGCTTCAGAGGATAGCTAATTGAACAGAACACAAACTGAAAACCAACTAAAAATCATATCGGCTACAGGGAGAGAAACAACAGACCGAAAAATGCACCAACACGCAGCTTCACTTGATCTGGCCGAAGGGCTTAAAAATTATTGACTGCAGAAAGTCTAGACTAAAACAGAACATACCTGAAATTACAGAGACAAAGAGCCGCAGGCAAAAAGAAAAGCAAGACAGAAAAGAGAAAGCACATGAAAGTCCTGAAGAAAAAGAAAGTTACTGACAAAAAGAAACATCCGACACAGTAAAAACTTGAACGGACAGAAAAACAGAATGAAAGGGGAATGAATTGCTATTCTTTTCAGGACAAGAGATTGGGACTACAATCCAAACAGCAGATGCACATCAGGAACACGAAAAATACAAAACAAAGAAACAAGAAACCGAAAACTGAACTTAAGACTGAAATACGGACAAAGAATGAAACGGATTCCCAAAGGCTTACTGTTCTTGATTCTTTTGCACATGAGGCTTTTGGTAACACCATGAAATCACCTCACCACAAGAAAAACTCAAGCCAAATCATTTCTCACCAAGAAAATCAAAGAGCACAACTTACTCTGCCTCCAAACCCTACAGTATCAAAAACAGAGCAAGTGCAGTAATCCAGATTTTGGAGAGAACTTGACTGAAAAAGATGATTGCTCTCGGGAATATGGTAGCCAAGGGCTTAGAGAAAATTCCCAGCTCAAAGCAAGGTCATCTTGCAGGTTCTTACACAAAGATTCAACTTAAGCACAAACAAGGCAGAAAGAGACAGAGAAAAGGAAGAAACTGAAACACAATCACTGAAAAGAGAAAGCACGAAACCAAATCATCTTTTGAGGATTTATCTTTTGAGGATTTCTCATAAAAGTCAGAGACATGAATGCTTACAAGGAGTTTGTTCTACATCCATCTCAACTCAATTTCATACTCTTAGATGAACACACGCAAAAACAGGAAAACACCTACTACTGCCTACACCTCTTACAGAAATAAAGGAACACACACACAAATGGAGAGCCAAAGCACAAAAACCCTCAACTAGCACTAGAGAGCACCTCTCTATTTATAGCCTCCACTAACGGGTCCTCATGACACTTTACCCAATAGCTTCAACTACTCTGCGCTTTATCCATTAACTCGAACCGCATCCGCTTCCGTGAGCCTGAGTCAATTTTACCGAATTGCCCCTCACGCTCCTTCCCGGAAGCTTCCTCTTTTCTTGTTGTCCACGCCTCGCAACCACTTCGAGTCCTCGCCATCTTTGACACATCCCGACCGCTCCGACCTCAGCACCACCTGTGCCTAGTCCGGTCTCCCGTGCCTCGCCACGACTCCGTCTCGATGTCCTGCAACCATCACAGACAAGAAACACATCACATAGCACCGCTCGAGATAATGTAATCACATAATTGAATTAGAGAGAGTTCTTAAGCACAAAATAGCCCAAACCTATCGAAAAGAAGAATAAGCACCCTAAGCACGTTCGACCAAGTTCGACCAGGTCCGACCGAAGCCGACTGTACCACGTAACGACATGGCACGAACCACACAAACAAAACTCAAACTTTCCAAAACACGAGTCAATTATCCATCACGAACATGGGGTCACCTCCACATGGTCTCTCAACTTTCACTCCCAAAACTCAATTTTAGCCAAAGAGAATTTTAAAATCGCCTATTCACTCCCCTCTAGTCAACCTCCTCAACCTTGCAGAAGGTATCCGAGAGGTTTTGGATATTTGTGGGAAATGGTCATGTGTTGAGTTGTGGAGTACTACGTCATTCCATTTATAGTGCATCAAGCATGTTGGACTAATGTAAGTCAAGCTGTGAAGAACTCATTCCTGAAAATGATTTCTTGTTATTTGATATTTAGGAAGCTTGGAGGAAACCATGGTTAACGGCATAGACTGAGACTAGACTCGTGGATGAACAGAGGTATAGTCAAGGAAGTTGGGCGGGATGGTTGAGCTCCAGCAAGGCACAGGAAAGGCTAGGGATGTTGAAGGGAAGGTCTAAGTAACAGTTCATCAAATGGTGTGGTCGGTGCAAATGAGGCGTGGTTGGGGTAACCAACACAGAGAGATTGTCGACACGTAAGCTATTAGTGAACCTACAAGTTGCAGGCATGGAGATTGCCTGCAAAAAAGGAGATGACCATAGACTAGGTTTGGGGAAGAGGTGAGGTCCACGATTAAAGCAATAGTGTTTGGGCGAGGAAGCTAAAATATTGAAAACAGTGATGGAACCAAAACCATAGCATTTGGGGGTCATTGGGAGAGCGATTTAGGTCAAGGAGATGCTGAGGAGGTCAAGTGGATGGGAAGCTTGCTCCTCAGCGGGTTTGGGCTTACACGCTTTGAGAAGCGTGCATAAGTCATGTATGAGTATAAACCCGTGTGTGGGGTTATGGATTTCTACAGTTGTGCTAATGGATAGTATCCATTAGAGTTAAATGTGGACTGGTTGCTCTATCTATATGAGTCAATGGTGGACCTAGAACAAAATTTTAGGAGGGGCTAGTGGGACATGACTAACCAAAGATAAGAAAACTAAACATAAATCAAACTATCTTTTGCAATGTAAAATCATACATAATTAGAATAAGAACATAGTAATAATGCAAAATACATCAAAGATTGTATCTCGGTAATGGGTAATGTGCCTCCCAAAGCCTGTAAATATATAAGCAGTTATATGTACACCAAAATTAGCAAACTTAGTGATGAAATTAAGAATTGCAATTGTGAATAGTTATAAAGATTGTAAGAAAGGTTGAAACTAAAATACCATATCAATCACAATTGTGCAATTGAAAAGTACATTTGTGCTTTATACCTATTAATGCAAAGCTGCAACCGACAGTCCCCCTCAGGTGGTTAGGCCCTCACAGCCGACTCTACACTAGGAATTCGTATTGCTATCAAGTGTCAAGGACCATTTCCATTAAGCAATGAATACTGAAGTTTGAATAGTAAAGTACTAAATTGAATACATTGTACATAATAACATCTGGCATCTGACCACGCCGGCTGCCACACCACAGCCACTTACCATGCCCAACTTCCCAAGGCCAACTGCCCAAGGCCGGTCCCAAGTCCAGATTCATTCCACAATCCACATTTCCACTTTTCTTTCTTCCACTCTTGGCTCCTCCTCCAGTAATCAGCACTCCCTCTAGTGACCGCCATGCGCCGTGTAAGAATCAGCCCACCTCCAAGCCACCCGCCATGCACTCACCCCCCATCAGTCGTCGCCAACACCACCCGTCGCCTATTGCCAACCACATGAGAAGGGGTCAAGGCTCAAGGGGATGAAATCAAATAATTGTTGTGTTGATGTTGCTGCTACGGTGTTGCCAAATTAACAAATTGGATCTAGCCAATCTGCACATGTGATGTGGGCTTCGTCACTTTGGTATTTTGTTTTCCTATTTTGGTGGGCTTTGCTGCTTCAGCCTTTGCCCTTTGGCGCTTAGCTACAATGCAATGCTGTTTGTTGCTGTTGGTACAAGTCATCTGTCTGTGCATGGCTTAGTCTGACTCGATACTTCCATAGGCCTTAGCCTCCTACCTCAGCCCTCAGGCAAACAAGGCATGTCACAGCATGGCAATGGCCGGCCGAGGGCCAGTGGCACCCTAGCCGAAGCTAGGGGCTACCCACTCTCTGGCCGGAGGTAGGGTGGGTGCCAGCCCTCCTGACCCACTGAAAAATCAAGCTCCATTAAGTTCGTTTTGGTGATAATGACAAATATAATTATGAGGTCTTGGTGATAATGACAAATGCAATTGTGAGACTAATCTTATTTATGGATTATGATATTGCTTAGTCTCATTAGGATGAAAAGGTGAAATCAAAGATGGATGCATTCAAAATCACATTCTTATATATTAGTACATTTCTTGGATCCAAAATATGGAATGAACTCCATCAATGGTCTAAAATGAATATGTGCATGTGTTTTCATTACACACACTTGTATGCACATATTTAGGGGAGTTCACTTTATGTTTTGTGATTTCATTAGTATTGATCCATGTTTTATTTTACACATATATTAGGATCTCTACTTTGAAATATATCCTTTGAGTATATAAAACTGGTGTAGTCTATATATACTCACATTGACTCATATTGCTTTATACTCAATTATCTATGTATGGGACTAACATGATTATCAAGTGTTTGAAAGGTTTAGTCTTGGATTTTCCTTAATGACTTAAAGATACATGCTAAGGTTGATAAGAAGATGGACATGGCTCGAGACAAAGGTCATGCATGCATTTGAATTTGAATTCTAAATTCAACTATGCATTGTCAGGATAATTGGTAGTACCGGAGTTTGAACGGCGGAACTACCAAAGCGCGGTATGACCGTAGCTCCTGAACGGTACTACCAGAACCCAGAAGTTCTGGATTTATGGGGTGGCACGTTTTTTCCAGAGAGGACCAAGTTTGGACCTCAAGATAAATGGAAGTATCGTGCATGAAATCGGAACTACCAGACTTATAATGGTGGTAGTACTGCACTTTGAGTTCAAATGATTTTATATTCAATTTATTATCTCATTATTTGTTGAGATTGTCATCAATTACCGAAAGGGAAAGATTGAAAATCTAGTCCCTCTATTATGAGTTAATGGTGAGTTTTGGTAATTAATGACAATCGATTTGTGGGACTAACATTTTTGATGAGTTGAATAAATAGGTTAGGTTCCATGATGATGATGAGTTTAGATGGCTTCGTGAGTTGAAGGTCATCAAGAAGATGATGCATCATGTGTTGATGTACATCAAGATTCTGAAGAGAAGATGTTAATGAGTTGATCATCAAGGAGATGGTTATGAGTTGATCTTCAAGTTAAGAGAAGATAATGACCCGAACTTGAAGTGAAGATGTGCATCATCAAACTTTAAGAGGATGTTCAAGGCAAAGGTATAAGTAGCTAGGGCTAAGGATGTGTTCCTATTGTTTTACCTGTCTTGGTGTTTGGTTGAAAGACCGGATTGCTAGTATAGGTTTGCTGTACTATTAAGAGGGTCTTATCTAGTAGCTTGAGTCTCATCATGTGTTGATAGCTCAATCCCGCTTACTCTAGCTCTCCGTAGCATGATGCTATTATTTGCAAATGTGTTTTTGTAAATAGTTGAAGCTCATGCATCTAATCCTTGTAACACGTGACTATACTTTGCAAATGTGTTTTGCAAAAGGTTGAAGTCCATGTACCTACTCCTTGTAGCATGATCTAAGTTTGCAAATGTGTTTTGCAAAAGTTGGAGATCATGCATTATCACTTGGCATGGTCTAAGATTGTTTGTTGCTATTTCCTTCGATATTAGACCGTAGTAGTGACTCTTTAGATGTCTTGTGATTTTTTCATTGATCTAATATATTTGAGATCATGCAAATAGATGGGTTGTATAGCCCTTTGAATAAGCTTTCCATACAGTCTAAGATCACTCAATTCCAACATTGGAGTCAAAAGTTATGACCATTTTTCCGAGTGTCGTCTGTGCTGAAAAACCGAAAACAGAAGTACCGCCCATATAACTGCGGTAGTTCTGAAAAATGGAAGTACCGCTTTTATAACTACGGTAGTTCCGTAAATAACTGAATAACGGCTATTTTTCTAGCCGTTATGATGGGAAGCGGAAGTACCGCTCCTATAACGGCGATACTTCTGAAAAACCTGTTTTTTGACTCCAACGGCTAGTTTCGAGGTGTGGCCTATAAATACTCCCTCATGGCAGTTTGAGATATAGTTTTTTTGGCACTCTATTTCACTCTCTTGAGCTAGTGTGGGCTTCTCCTCTCATTTGTGCATGTGTTGCACCTTGTGAGCAAGGAGAGAGGTCTCTAGTTGCATGTGTTACATCTAGAGGTGGATTTTGTATCCACTCGAGCTTGTGCATTCGTTGCACATGGCGAGAGTCATGCAAGAGGCTTGACATATTACTCTTGGAGTTTGCCGACTCCTAGACGGCGTTGGAGGTGTCGTGTCTGGTGATCTTCTCAAAGAACCTTGTGAGAAGGCCCAGCGTGTGTGAAGGCTGAAGCTCACCTACCCGGAGCGGGAAAGAGCTACCACTAGTGGATTTGAGGTGGAAAACTTAATTTGTGGAGCCGGTCCAATTCGTTTGAGCTAACCTCAACGTGGACTAGGGGAGACCGGTAAATCTCTGAACACCACGGTAAAAAGGGACCGTGCCATTTGTGGTTTGTTTTCTTGTGCTCAATTTATATTCAAGCAATTTACGTACATAGAATTAAATTGATTACTTGTCTTCCTAGGATTACAAACTTTGTCATAGACTAATATTGTTGGTGCACTTAGGTGAACTTATTTAATCTAGGCGCTATTTGTACTAAACTAAATTGATTTAAGCTTCTGCATTGTTTACTTGGTTTAGACAAACAGGAAAGGTCTTCCATTGATATTAATTGAAAGAAGAATTTTTTAGACCGCCTATTCACTCCCCTCTAGTCAGCCTCCTCGATCCTACACCCACCGGTCGGTCCGCTACTGATATGAGTTGAACGGGCTGGAGGTATGTGGACAAGGGTGAAGGAGACCAACCAACCATCTTTGCATTAGGGTTTCCTTATGGTGGAAGCTTTGAGTGAGTGCTCTTATGCAAGTTCTATCCTCTATGGTGGAGTAGTTGTAAAAATTTTATCTATAAGTTGTAATAGATTAATCTATTTTATCACACATGGTGTGTTCTTGCTCTTGTTGATTTTGCACTTATTTTAGTTGGTGTTTTGCCCTCTTTTCTTTTCTCTTGATCTTGTTGGGTTACAAGTATGTGTAAGTGTTGGAGATGGCTCATGAGGATCATATTTCATCCATCTAGAGATCAGCTATAACAATATCTTGAAGGTTGCCTAATTTGGCTCGATTTGGAGCTCTTCTAGTGATATCTTGCTCCTAGGGATTTAGCCTCGAATCTTTGGGTGCTTTTAGTTGTTGTGACATGTGGGAAGTCATTTAGAGCCATCTTGGCAATCCTCAACCTACGAGCAAATCATATATTAAGTTCTTGAGTTTTGCCCAGTTTTGGTGCAACCTTATTTGTCTTGAGGAAAGATTAGAACTTTAGTCAACATCCATGCAATCCTTGGATCAAATAGGCTCCTGAGATCCTCAACAAGATGTGTGCATAGTTCTGAATCATTTGGATATGTATTTTGGAGATTGCACCATTTTGTTTTGGCTCGGGCTGATTTTCAATTCTGGGAACAAGGTTGTGACCCAACCTTTCCCAGGCTTACAGTCTGACCAGAGGCCAGTCAAACCAGCCATCTCCAATGGTCAAACCACTCGGCTGGTCCAACGCTTGCTCATGGCAGTCTGACCGGCCCTAAGGAATTGAACTCCTTTTCCTTTAACACTTTTGTGAGTTCTTTGTTGGTGAGCAAACCTGATCTTCTTAGCTTCCAGTTGTTAATGGAGTAAAAGTTTTGAATGCATCATTCACCCCCTCCGATTGTCATATCGGGTCCAACAATGTCATAGGGCTCCCCACAGCCACATTAACTGCATCGAGATTCAAGAGCACACACAGCTCCCTCTCGTCTGTATTAACTCCTTGGGAAAATAATGGTACATGTTTCAGCATAAACTATAGTTTGCAAGTGTTGGTACTAGGGATGGCAATCGGGTGCGGCAGGCACGGGTAGTGCTCATCCATAACTATGCTCTCCGGCCAATTCCTCACCCACGGGCATGCCCGTGAAGGACAATGGGCAAAGAACCTCACCCATGCTCATTGCCCACGGGCATGCCCGTTTACCCGCCACCACTCAAAACAGCAGCCAACAGTCCAACACATAGTATATGACAAAATTAGTGATTCAAATAGCAGCTCACTACAATTCAGATCCAGGTTGAGGATGAAGTATTAAGGCCTGCGAAGATTGTCCAAGTTGGCTACTACTTGCCGGAGTTACCGCCCGATAAAGAATTTGATAGCAAGCAAATCTAATGTAACACAAAACATAAGCACCAGATCAAGATTTGGGAGGGGGAATGGGTGAAAATGAACCTCGAGTTGGGGTCAGCCTCTTCCTGTAGCGTCATCCACTTCTTCAAGCATGGGGGTGCGGCGCTGCAACTTGGTGACAAGAGTATGTCAGAGTGGCCTGGTGATGGGAGTATGTCAAGGGCGGAGAACGCGAGAAGAGAAGAGTGAGTATGTCGAAGCCAGAGGAGGGCGAGAGGATTTGCCAAGGTGGGCTCTGGTCTAGTCTAGGACACGGTATGGGCGTGTGACGCTGTAGAGTTTGGGGAGTCAAGAGAGAGCGAGATAGATGCGAGAGGGAGGTGGCGCGATTTGGGTTTGGGGAGGGATGAGGGGGACAGGGGGTGGTCGAGTGGGGCTGGGTGGAGACATAGAGTATTAGGGTTTTCTCCTAGGGCCCACCTATCAGAGGAAAATGTTAGGTAAATGGGCAAAGCGGACACGAGTGGAGCTCACCCATGTCCTTGTCCGTTTGCCCGATGGGTAGAGGATTGCCCTCATTTCCATGTCCATGAGCAAAGAGACCCCTATGCCTAGTTCCATTAGAGTATTTAACCACATGCACGTGAGCAACTGGCCATAATTGCCATCCCTAAGTGGTACATCATATCAACTGTAACAAGTCCTAAACAGGAGTGCTCTATAGTAGTAATGAAGCATAGACAGGAGATTTTTCAAGCCTTTAAGGTACAACTTGATCGGTGAACACTATCCTAGCTAGTAAGATGCCGCGCATACAAGTGAAGCAAAAACTACCAAGGTACAACGACATTCCCTGTACCAGAGCCACCCGCACAACGTCACCGGACGCATTCTTCAAGCCATAATTGCCGCCGCCACCACCATTACAGGTCTTAATAAATAAATTGACTACATCTCATCACATCAAGAACCAATAACATCAGCAGAGAGTTCGTACAAAAACGCCCAATAAGCAAGCAGAGCACAACAGTGCCAAGAAACATATATGGGATTTCATCTTCTCTCAACCAATACAAAACAGTATGCTTATGAGCTGTCATCTCATCTCAAGCCACCACCACCTCCTACCTACCAACCTACTACTCCCTAGAACCCCCTGACCACCTCCCTAACCCGGTAATAATACCCTGGAGTACAACAGAGGAGAAACTAGCAAAGTATCTATAGCTCCCAAAATTAATCTAAAACAAAGCTCGCCGCCGCCTAATTATGCGCATGAGGACATGTGGTGGCGTGGCGGAGCGCAAAGAGCGCCTCGATACCCGGCGGCTGGAAGTAGCCGTTCTTGGGCGGGACGTGGCTAGAAGTAGCCATTCTTAGGTGGGCCGTGGTGCTTCCCAAAGTCCAGCACAACTTTTCTCGATGCTGTGGGGCAGGGCAATGAGGCCAGGAAGCAGCATTCCTGTCGCTTCAACGGCTTCCACCTGTCGCCGCTTCTGTACTGCTCTCCATTGGGGCTTTTTTTTTGGGGAGGGGAAGGAGTTTTCTTTCCTTTATTTGAAATGGGGAATTGGGAGGGGCGCGTCCGCAATGGAAAGATTTTCCTTTGAAAGGATGACACTGGATGGCCTCCTTCCGATGCAAGACGGGCCAGAATCAATGACGTGGAGAATCCTCCGCCATTGGATCCTTCAGAGGGAATTAAACGGGAAAAGGCGCGCGAAGGGGCAGGAAGCCGCAAGGCATTGTTTCAATTTAAAACTCTTCTAACCAAGGACGTGCACATTTTGATTTTACATACTAGCCCCTACTTGACCACGAGATGAGGGCCTATTTGCCTATATGTGAATAGAGGGCCTGTTTGATATGGTTGCAGTTATGGGTTTTGACTAAATTTTTTGAATTTTTGTTGTTCACGACAGAAATTATGGAGAGATACTCGTATGCGATTTTGGCCAGTACAGATGTTGGACTTTCAACGCATACTATAATTAATTTATAGACTCCGTTTTAAAAAATATTTATTTCAAAGTTAGACACCGTGGTAAAAAATTAAAAGCTGCTTTTAAAAGTTGTGTAGAACGGGCGAGAGTTCTTTGCCAGGGTAGTTTCGGAAGAACGGTCGCATTGGACTCCACTGCGTTACGGTGAATTTTTTGTACGGATAATCCATTTTTTATTTGAAATTACAGAAATATACCCGCGAGAAATTTTTTTACAAAAATAGGCTCAAGTCGCGCAATGGGAGGGCGACTGGAGCCTATCGCCCAACCAGAAGCCGATTCTGTCCCTGTCGCTCTATTATCAGGCGACTGCATCCAGTCGCCCTCCCATTGGGCGACTTTAATGCAGTCGCCCAATGGTTGAGCTATAGGTATCAAACCTTCGCCAAAAATAGTAAAAATTGGTGGAGATATTCTTCATTGATCCAAAAGCCTTCAGAAAAAAATTTGAGCAATTTCGGCTACGGGATCAAAAGTTATAGCAGTTTCAATCACTCCCCGTTTCCTCTCTTTGTGTTCCTCGATTGTTGTAACTTTTGATCCCGTAGCCGAAATTGCTTAAAATTTTTTCTAAAGGCTTTTGGATCAATGAAGAATATCTCCACCAATTTTCACTATTTTTGGCGAAAGTTTGATACCTATAGCTCAACCATTGGGCGACTGCATTAAAGTCGCCCAATGGGAGGGCGACTGGATGCAGTCGCCTGATGGTAGAGCGACAGGAACAGAATCTGCTTCTGGTTGGGCGATAGGCTTTAGTCGCCCTTTCATTGGGCGACTTGAGCCTATTTTTGTAAAAAATTGTACCGCGAGTATATTTCTGTAATTTCGAATAAAAAATGGATTATTCGTACGGAAAATTCGCGTTACGGTGGGGGTGTTCCCGGGGCACGTGGGCCCCGCATCGGAAGGAGCTGGTGTGAAACAGCGGCTCGGCGCGTTGACCCGTACGCGGCGGCTCGCCCCCAGGTAGGCCCTGCCCCAACCAACCTGGGCCTTAACTGACTCGGCCTATCATAAGATAGCCCAGAACTGCAGTACACGCAAATGATGTTTTAGGCCCATTCCGTCTCGCGTGTCCATTCTCTCGTTCCGTTTGACCTGACATGAATATGCATGTACTAATTGTACATGCTCATTCGAAGGGATAAACTATACATGCAAATGATGTTTTAGGCCCATTCCGTATCGCGTGTCCACTCTCTCGTTCCTTGTTTGACCTGACATGAATATGCATGTACTAATTGTACATGCTCATTCGAAGGGATAAACTATATTGGAGTATATATTTATACTGCAGGAATTGTGAGCAATGGTCTTCAGAGAAATGCCAATGCTTTAGTTAATGCTTGCGACTTTGACCTGCATTGCAACTTGCACTTGCCGGGCTATTAATCCATCTGGAGTAGGTACCATGGAGCTGTCAGAACGATCGTGGTAGGTCAAATATCTGAAGTATCTGGGTTCTATCAGCTTGTCCGGGACGAAGGTCAATCAAAAGTCCTGCCTGCAGCCAATGGCTCCCGGCGATACGTCTCCTCGCAAGAAGCCAATGAACCTTCCCAGTTCCCAGAGGACAGAGCCATACGAGCAATAAACTATTTGTGTATTAGTATCTTTATAAATATTTGTGTTGAATAGATGAAAATGATGTATGTAGATTTGTTTAAAAAAAATATTTGCATGATATTATAATTCCATTAGGTTTTATTACTATATATTATGTACTCCATCTGCCTCGTAAAGTTCAAAACACACCATACGTATAGGCCAAGAAAACAATTAATATTATTGAACTGCATACTCTATTAAATACTATACTACAACTACTTAAATATTTTTTTCAACATTAAAGTAAGAGTATATGATGGGAACATATTTAATTCCTACAATGGATTTATATTTTAGGATGATACTTTCTAAGAATAAAAACTTATATTATAAGATGAAAAAATTATTATAATAAAAATAAATAGTTAAAATTGTATTTTAAAGATTGTATCATTGTCTTAAAAATATACGCACGCATGGGTACCGCCGTAGTGGTGTGCAGCTGAGGCGCCGGTGAGTGAGATGGGGATCGGATGAGCTAGCTAGCCTCATGTAGTGCTCGCGCTCCTGCAGTGGATCGCTCATTGATGATGACACCTACTTGACAACGCTAGAGCCCGACATGCCTGATGCCTGATGCTACATCCAACCATAGAGGAGGAAAATAACAAGCAATTTTGGGAGGCTGACTTATTTAAGTGACATGATATTGATTAATTGCTCTTGGGCCGACAACAGCTACTAGAGAAGATGAATAGAAGTCTAAATTAAATTTGAGTTATTCGAAATCTTTTGTAAGGATAAATAAAACTCTTCACTACAATAGCTATGAAAAGTTATAAGGTTATAGGCCAATCATCCACAAAGATAGCTCTAAGAAAAATCAAGCCAAATAGTTCATGTTATGGTTACGTGTTAAACAGTGGATAAAGGAGAGGTGTAGAGTGTGCGTATACAAGTCTTTTCTTACACAAATGTTCCTCTCCAAGGAAACTCTTCGACTTCCCAAGGGACTTCCCATCGCCCCAGCACCGGCTCCTCCTACCCCCACCCCTCCGCCTTGCCGCCGCTGGAGCACGCCGCCGGAGGCATGTGCGGGTGCTAGGAAGGCGGCGGCGGGGCTCTCGGGCCTGGATCTGGACGGCGGTTTCCAGATCTGGGCGCTGGGTTCGAGGTGGCAGGGCCCCTGTGGTGGTCGCCGGCGGAGGCTGAGCGGAGTGAGTGGCGGCGACCGGCGGAGGTTGCGGGGGTGTGGTGGTGGTGTTGACACTCGCGTCGAGATGTGTCGGGGATGTGCGGCGGCGCCCTGCAGCCCGGCCGTGTCTCGTCTGCGATGAGGTTGACGGCCTTCGGCGTGCACCTCCGGCTTGCTGGCGCCCGGATCTGGTTGTACTCAGGTCCGGCGGCGGTGATGAGGCTCGGCACGGTGAGGGTCGCCGATCCCGGTTTGGAGGCGATGGAGGAGGAAGGCGAGAGAGAGGTGGGGTCGGAAGAGTCCGCGGCGGCCAACAGCGTCGAGGGGGCGGAGGCCGGTGGCGGCTCGGCGGATCTAGTGTGCGCCGTGCGGCGGCAAGATCCGGAGGGAGTGAAGGGGAGGTAGGCGTTGGAGAGCGGATCCGTCGTTGGTTTGGGCGCGAGGTTGGTGTGGCGGCGGCGCTGTGAGAGCAGAGCAATGGTTGGAGAGGGTGGGCGCGCTGGAGCGCGTGGAGGAGGCCGATCGGCGGTGGCGGCAATGGCCGGGAGGCGGCAGGCTGTGGCTGCTGGGTTGCCCAGGGATCCATGGCTCGACGTTGCTCGAGCGGGAAGCGGCTCGTCGTGGAGGTCAAGGATGGCTTTGTCATGGCCTTGAGGCGTGTAGATCCCCGGTGTGATGGTGGCGATCTTTTTTGTGTGTGTAGTGCATGGGTTGCCGTGGAGGTGCTGGCGAAAGCCGTGCCGGTGTTCCTACCGGTCTCGATAACTATGACGTCTTTGGACGCCATTTTCCTTCCTGAAGGGTTGTCATGGCACTCCATAGCCCTCATGTACTCTATTCTCCAGGTGAAAGCCTTGTCTCGTTGGAGGCGGGCGGCGTCGGCGACCCTCGTCACTTCTTTGGAGACGTCGCCTCGGAGGATTCTTCGCGCAAAGTAGACTGGAGTTTGGGTGGTTCAGTTGGAGGAGGTTAGGGGCTTGGTTGAAAGCAAGGACGAAGAAGAAGTGCTGAAGCTTAGTCTTTCTAGCTTTTTCATAGTCCTTAAGCGCTCTTTCTTGCTGTTGTGTACTCCTCAATGTTGAGGCTTTGAGCCTAAGAGCTCGTGTATCTTTTGGCTGTGTATATCCCAAGTGGATATAGAGGCCGGATATTATATCCTTTATCTAAAAAAAATATTCCTCTCCCCTCCATGGTGTACTAGGGGGCCATATTTATAGCCATAGAAGGGGTTATTTATACAAATACCCCTTTTAGATCTCTAATAGTGAGGACAAGTATGTCTTTTACTTGGTATAGCCATATTGGGAATGTCATGTAATTACAAACATAATGGGCCTTTCCCCTGGTAGGCCGATTGGGTCTAAGTGGGGCATCTCCCCCAACAGTAGTCTCTCATAGCCAAGAGCTTCGCGATTGGCTGACAGAATGAATGTTTACAGCAACTCTAGTCATACACAAAGCCTAAGGATGACAAAAGCTCAGCCACAAGAGTCTTACATCTTCCTCAAGGTTCTCTCTAAGAACCATAACTCTCTCTACTTAGCATAGATGGCTCAGCTAACCTTCCCTTGAGCTTAGCCCCTGAGCCACCCCTCTCCACCCTTTTATAGTGGAGGCACACAAGAAACCCTAATCAGCCCCTCTAGCTGGGTTTCATCCACTTACACGGGCTAACCTGTTAATCCAACACCATTCCAGATTTTACACTTACACTTGCACACTTCTTAAAGCGCACACACCTATTAAACCATTAATGAATCAACACTTGATCCACTTTACATTTTAGCAGAACTATAACCTAAACCACTTATGTCACGCCGCGGTTTCACACATCACTACTTTTTTGGTATTGCATAATTTACCAAAATACATGTTTACCACCTTCCATGAAGCTTCGCGCTTCTGTCACCTTGACCATGGACCTCACCTCTTCCTCAAATCTAGTCCATAGTCATCTCCCCCTTTGCAAGTAATCCCCATACTTGTAATGTATAAGTCCACCAATGACTCACGCATCGACAAGTCTCTCCGTGTCAGTTCCCCCGACCACACCTCACTTGTACTGACTGAATCATTGGATGAACCTTTGCTTGATTTTTCTCTTCAATATCTTTTGTTTTCTCTTGTGCCCCGCTTGAGCTCAACCATCCCGTCCGGTTTCCTTGACCGCACCTTAGCTCATCTCCAAGCCTAGTCCCGATCCACGTCATCGACCGTGGATACCTCCAAGCATCCTGCACATCAAAGAAAGAAAATATTTTCGAGTATAAGTTTTTCACAACTTAACCCACATTAGTCTAAACATGTTCATACACCATGAATGCACGTAACTCGCTGATCCTATCCCCTTAGGACCAAACAACAAACCACAGTGCACTCACCTAGTACATTACCGCCAGCACCGGTTAGATCGCCAAAACCAGGCCGGTTTGACCGCCCCGTTCCACCTTGAGAATAGGGAGTGGTCTGACAGCGGCCACTAAGTCGGTCAGACCGGCGGCATTTTGGCCGATGTGACCGCTAACCAAAGGTCGGTCATACCGTCGCTTCCCTCATTACAACACTCGATAACACCCTCACTGAAAAATAGTTACCATCAATTAGAATCCGATCATTCTGCAACTCGGTCCGACCGCCATTCAAATCCAGTACTACCTCACTTGGTTGATCAGACCACGGCTCCTATGCCAGTCTAACTACCGCTCAACCGACGGTTTGACCACCAGTCCTAGGCCAGTCAGACCGTTCTTAGCCGGTATGACGGTGGGCCCATACCGATCATACTGCCAGCAACAAAAGTAACTAAAATAACTATAAACTCTCAAAAATTAAATTAAAACTTTGTAAACTATCTGAACTAAAAATTAATTACACTAAAATTCAGTTACTCATTAGAATAATAAAGTTAGTGGTCACAGAGTTGCATTGGAATGAACCATTCTGGTAGTAGTAGTACATGCTGAACGTACTAGTACATGTTTGTCAGGCCACCGAATCGATCGATGAGCGCTGTCAACATGTACTTTTCTGTGATTTGCAAGCCGGTTAGTTTGAGTGGAGCATATCCTAGTCGTCGTACTGAAAGCGAATCTGGGGATAACGCTGTCGCCGAAGGGTTAAAACGCCTGAAAGACGGCGGGTCGTACGTCTGAGTCTCCGATCTGAAACTGTTGTGCGTCCGTCACACAGTGTTACTGTGTTCACGGACCTGATGGTGGAACTAACCGTATCCCATGGCTACTTGGCTAGCCATGCAAATTCAGGGCAAGCGATCGGGTGATTAATTTTGAGCTGCACTTGATGGATCAGCTCCCCCCGCGCGATTCATGTACTGCATGTTTACGTAAATTACATATGACATGTAAAGTAAATTATGTATAAGAAGATTTGAAGCTAGGTTTTAGCTTGTTTCGAGCAGACAAGTTTTTCAGAGATTTTATAGGAAACGTAGTTCCGAATATTTTCCGTGTCTAAAAATGGGATCTGCGACTAATATTGCACTACCTGCCAATCTGCCATATTCATATATCCCTATTTTATTTCTTAAAAAAAGAAAGGTGTTCTGTCCCTGTGTGGGTGGGGATCAAGCTGAAGACTCCGATGGAACTCATGTATCCCTCCAGTAGTCCGATGAGCTGAAACGTATCGAATACAAATTAAATAATCTCAAATACGAATATAAATTTATATTTTTAAAATAAATATGAATACGATTTCATATTTTAAAACGAAAACGAATTCGTACATTCTTAAATACAAATACAAATCGAGTGCCGCAACGAATACGAATTCAAATCGAATATGCTCATAATTCGGTCGAATACGAATATCCTAAAACTTTTGTAACAAATTTCGGTAGAACAAATTTATATAACATGACTACACGTCTACACGAACTAGCAGTGTAGCGCATATAGTTAGAAAGTATGCAAAATAATTTTCACTTCTTATTTATCAGAAAATTGATTCCTACAATCATCCCCAGGAAGATCGACAGGGATGAAAACGGATCGAATACGAATAGAATAGTCTCAAATACGAATACAAACAGAATAGTCTTAAATACGAATACGAACATTCTCGAATATAAATACGAATACAAACATTCTCAAATACAAATACAAATATTGTCATATATAAATTTTATTTATCACATTCATATTTTTTTATATGCGAATATCAAATTAAATGAATTATGCTTCATCGTTTTCATTTCTACCAGTGAACAAAGGAGAGAGTTATTAGAGCATAAGACCATCGTGCTCGGACATTCCTAGTGTCTCCATGGGGTGGTTGCATCGATCGCCGCTGCTTTCTTCCACCCAGGACGAACTACGAGAAGATAAGACATGCAATGTCTACCTACCTGGTCGACCATATTACTATCCCGGAATTGACCTCTGGATGATCTGCATACTAGTGGTTGAAAAAAGAAGCACGTTGTATTGTTCAACTGTAGTCAGCTGACTATATTTAGGTTCTGCTTATTTCGATTAAAATTTTTATTTCTGATTTATTTTTTACTATTTATAAATTTTGTTTTTTCTGAATTTTTTTGGCTTTTTTGCTGGTTCTTTTTCGTATTTATTTGTATTATCCGTGATGAGTTAATCTGTTTTTTAATTTTTTAAAATTTAGTTACATCAAATAAACCACTATTATCTACAGTGTAATTTCAGATATCTATAGTATAATTTTAATCATAAGTCAGCTTATTTTAGTCAAATTGAGTGGCAGCTCTGTGACCAAGCTAGTGTACCACAGAAAGTACAGTTAATGGTAGCATGACGCAAGCGCTCATGCGCAAATTAAAACGAAATTGAATCTTCTAATAATTTCCTCGGTCCTTTCGGAAAGAACAGCTTTGCATCTCCCTTTCAGTACTAGTAGGTGTCAGGGGCAGAGCTTAACGAAGGTCAACATGGGTCATAGTTCTTCAATTTTGCAAGTCTTTGGAGAAGACAATGGATATCAACGCTACCAACTACCTGAGTATAAAAATGGCCACCCCTTTTCTATGAAATTCATTCACTTTTGAGTGTTGGCCCCTATTTTATTTGTGGCCAAGCTCCGCCACTGCTAGGGGTAGCTACTTTTTAAATTAAAATTAGCAAGCGTGTACAGGTTATGTAATGCATGGATAATTAAGCAGTGCATGTGGCTACTAAAGTGTTGGCCCCTATTTGATTTGTGGCCAAGCTCCGCCACTGCTAGGGGTAGCTACTTTTTTTAATTAAAATTAGCAAGTGTGTACAGGTTATGTAATGCATGGATAATTAAGCAGTGCATGTGGCTATTGTAGTAGTGAAAACGGATCAGATAATATTTAAATTATATTTGTATCTATATTTTTCAGATTTAAACACAAATCGGATAAACATCGGATATGAATACGGACCAGACAAATGTCGGATACAAATTTGAATAATATTATACTCAAAATCAGATCGGATTTGACTATTTTTTGGATTCTAATAATTATTCGTGGTCTCTCCTATTTAAAACATGATATCGAATTATTTTAACATTTTAAATTGATAAATAGTTGGCTCTAACATATAGCTGCGCATTAAATGTTGACATCAACAAATGAATCATTTATCTCATGTATTTATATAATATAGCTTTTGAGGATAGCTTCTATCCTATGGCACGATAAAGTTTAGCAAATTGATATTGGTTTTACAGTAATATTTATGCCCCTTTTCTTTTTGTTTATCATGTAATTATTGATTATTGGTATTATTTTGCCACTAATCCTAACTAATTCTAGAAATATTGCAAATAAATAGATTATAAACATTAAAATAAAGTATAAAAAAGCTTTATTAGGGAATGTGTTAACATAAAAAAATTATGAAATACCAAATTAGAGTCTACCATGATGATGGACTCATCGAGATGATCAAAATGCATATATAATATGTCCAATTTGGAGGTCAAATGCAAAATATATGTATTAGCTAGTCTCTGCAATTATATATGCCGAATCTGAATATCCAACTCTGAATCTAATTCTTATTCGGCTCCAAATCCATGTTACGCCATATCGAATTCGCATCCGACATCCGAAACTTTATCAGTTCAACATTCGAATTCAGATCCGTTTTTCCTTCGGATTCTATAGCCAGATAATCTGATCAAATCTGGATGCGTCTTCACCCCTAGACCATTGCGTTTGTTAATACTACGTAATACACAAGGACCCTCGAGTAATCACTACCGGCAACCACCGTGGAGAGCAAACGATTGGCAAGTATATAATACAAGGAGGCCTTGGGAAACGAATTCGTTATACGATGGATATATCGATCCCATTCGCGAGTTGGTGTTGATGCCGACGATTATCGTAAGTGTCGGGTTCGATCGATCAGTACTTCGTTAGTTCAGAAATTCGGAGGAAGCTCCGACTGCGAGTGTTCAAAAAGTTTTTTTTGGCCCGCTCGAAATTCGGACGAAGCTTCGACTGTGAGTGCTAAAAAGTTTTTCTTTGTCCGCCCGTCTCTTTCTGCGGGGTTGGTTGTTTGGTGGGAGGTAGACTTGACGGCAGAGGTGCAGACACGCCCACGAGGCATAAAGACTTTATCCAAAAGAAGTCTACTTTACAACCTAAGGTCCTGTTGTGAATGGATATTTCCATTCAAATTTCAATGAATTTGTACTTCTTTATGTAAAATTCCTGTTATGGCTTAAACTACGATGTTTAAGTTTATTTTTCAACCAACAACTCTAAAACTATCTAAAACACAATATTAAAGTATCAAAACCAGCCTACTTAACCCCCTTGACCCATTCCAAAGCAGTTTTGATTGATGTTGATGCAGCATGTCTACCACATCATCCAACAAATCATCTAACAAATTAGCAAATAAAAAATCGTAGAGGGGTGGGCCCACATGTCTTCCACTTGCTATCTTCTTCTACTTCCTCTCTCTTCTCCTATCACGTTGACGCCACCGGCACAACCCTTCTCCAAGCTATTGGTCCTTCCCATCTTCTACTGCCTCAAGCCACACGCACGCCCCTCCATGCCCCTACCTGTGCCCCTCCCCCTTTCCTTCTTCCTTGTCTGGCTCGAGGCGGCAACAACCTCCATACGCCCGCACGACTGCTCGTCACGTCACTACTACTCGAGTTCAACGTCAGCGCATCTCTGAGGCCACCACCATCTGCCTACTCGTGTTTGATGTGGTTTTCTTGTTGTCGGGGAGCAAGGCAAGCTCCAATAAGAACCAACGAGAAAATAGAGAGGAATTTTTGGTGGGAGGAGAGGGGAACTTACTGGATTCAGTGTGACTACTTGGCGTAGGTGATGAAGAATTCATGACAAATCAAGCTAGATTCAGGGCATTCAAATAAAAAAGTAATAAAAAGTATAGGACCAAGAACGGTGACTAGAGGAAGGTGAATAAGAGCCAACCTAATTGACACTTTTCTAAATCTTTCATTCAAAGGAGAAAGCAAAACTCTTCACTTCAATAGTTATGAGAAACAATCAAGATCAGAGACAAAATACTCACAATTAAAACTCCAAGAAGTACCGTGCGAAACAAGCCTTCATACCCCGAGTGGTCTGACCTCCTGTGCATCAATCTGATCACTGTTGCAAGCCGGTTAGACTACCCATGCGTACTAGTCAGACCGCCCTCAGGACAGAGCAGAAAATTAGTACGATTTCAAACTAAGAATTGATGCAACTTTTGATCCACAGCTCCTAATGATCTGAAACTTGGTATGCACATTTTCTAGGATATCAGGAACCTATTCCAATCATAGATCATAAAGATCAATGCCAAAATTACTACCTTTATCTAAAACAAGAAATATTGCATAAAAAATAGGAAAAAGAAGGAAACCTCAATCTGCTCTTGCTCATGAGTCCTTGATGAACTAGAAGACCTTGAATGGATTCTCACATGTCATAGCAAACTAGATCATAGCACAAACTCAAGCCAAAATATTCACAAGATTAAAACCCCAAAATCATCCTCCTCTTTAGCAAAAAAAAAGGGCAATAATAAGAACTTGCTATAGAAGATACCTAGATGGGTGAGATTTAGTCTCCAAAAGACAACTTCATCACTTATACGTCCTTGGCATACAACAAGATCAAGAGGAGAAGGAGAAACACCAAAAGGCAAATTAAATCAAGATTTCGTCACTTGAGCAAAGAGGAGAAAGACTTGGATGAAATTTGATCTTTATTGATACTTGGAGATGAATATTCACAAATACTCTCTAGCCACATCACAAGCCTAAGAATGACAACAAGCTTAAAACAAAGTGCCACAACTTATCTCATAAAAGTTTTTTCCAATAACCTAACTCCTCTCCAAGGTTTGGCCTAGGAAAACCCTAACCAATATCTCTAGTTGTGTTTCATTCACCTACATGGGATAACCTGTTAACCCAACACAATATCGGGTTTTATCCTACACAAACACACTTCTCAAATCGCACATATCCATTAACCTGTTAGTGAACTAACACTTGATCCACTTCATATTTTCGGCACATCATTAACCTAAACCACTTAGGTCAATGCCGTAGTTTCTCGTACCGCTACTTTTTCTATATAAGACAATTTACCAAAATGCTTCTCTACTGCTTTCCACAAAGCTTTCTACTTCCATCATCTTAAGCATCATCTTAAGCACTCTCTTATTTCATCTTCACCATGGCGATATCCAACTTTCTTGATCATTCAGGACCTTAATTTCTCTCTAAGCCTAGTCCAAACCTCAGCTCCTCCCTAAGTCTAGTCCCAATTGACCTTGTCATTTTCCGTCAAGTCCACCACTAGTAGCTGCTCCTTTAATTTCTTGTCTTTCTAGTTAGTAACCACCCTGCAAGCCTTATTATCTTCGACTCTGGATCTCAGCCCCTCCTTGAGCCTAGTCCCAATCCCTTGACAACTCTAGACCTTAGCGCCCCTCGTCTAGTCCTGGTCCCATCTGCCTTAACATGATCTAGCTTTGGAGTTCGACAACTAACAACAACAAGCAAACTATCACGTAGCACCGTACAACACACAATTATTAATTGAACCAATTGATGAGTCAAGAAACCTTAACTTACACCAAAGCATTTCGTATGTTTTGACATGCAGCCTGTAGTGTCCAATGACTAGTCATCACGCTTTCACACATTCGATCTCCCTTGAACCGTCTCTACACGCATCAACCTCGTCATTTGGTGCACCACACGCGCCAACTTATCTCTTTACGATCCTTATCTTCTTTATGTTCCTGTTTGAGCCACATAGGCTTACCCAGACTTACATGACCATTCCGTACCTCAGCACGCCTGCCTAGTCCTGATCCAATGCTGCTAAACGCTACGTCCTCTAACACACTTGCACATTCAAAGAACAAGTAACTATATCGAGTACAAGTTTCATACACTTGACTCACGTTAGCCAAAATGATGCATCATACAACAAGCCACACAAAGCAACTGCACCCATGCCGTGCATGCACTCAACCATCTCTCACCTAAGCCCTACCTGATAGCACCAGTTAGACCATCAACACCCAACCGGTCTGGTTGCCCCATTCCTCTCTGGGAATAGGGGAGTGGTTAGACCGTTGGCAACTCAGCCGATCAAACCGCTAACCCTCAACCATCTGACCTCTTGACAGCACCAGAAACATCCTCTCTGAAATTTTGATGAAAGCCTATCTAGTTTCAACCTGAGTGTCCATTTTCCATAAGACTAGGTGCAAACTGATCCACAAACATTACCACACAAGTGTTTGGTGCACAGGTCCTTTTTGACCTAAGGCCGGTCTGACCACTGTGCATGATCGGTCAGATTGCTTCGGGCCGGTCTAACCACAAGCACAATGTTAATCAGATCGTCATCTCTGACAGCAACTCCCAAATTGCAGTCTCCAAAAATCTAAACTCAAACACCTAAAACTCTTTCAAACTGAAGTCAATCGAGCGGCAGCTTAGCAGCTTCCCACTGACGCTTGCGCCATTCTGACAGGTCAAATTGTTGTTATCATTTTTTGCAACTTAGTTATTCGTAGGGATTCAAAAGGGAAGGTGCGGGCCAGCCCAGTACTAGGCAACGATGACCCATTACATAATGTTAGGGTATTGGCACGACCCAATTACTCACGGGAACCTAATGGAATCTTAGGTTTCATGGACTGGGAAGATCAGGAGAACAGCTGAATATGATAGATCTTAGCATCCTTGAAAGGTTGAACAACTAGGAACATAAGCTTAAGAGATCATTGGACCAAGCAATTTACCAAATTCAGCAGACAAAAATCACAAGATGTAGAGAAAAATTGGTAAAATGCCACGACATCCACACCGGCAGCCGTGCACCACCGGGACCTCGAGCTCGTCATCGCGTGGCTTCACCTGTGACAGAGCAGCCTCGACGCTGTCACCGAGCTCCCCTGCCTACCTCAGTGACCTCGATGTTGACAGTGGCGAGCCACCGGATGCGCCACCGTGGCCTTGACTCCATCGGTGTGCACATCCACATGCTCCTCGACGGGTTCGACGCTGTCGCCGGGCGCCTTTGGGGCGTCGTCGCAGCCTAGACACCAGCAGCCATGGGCAACCTCATGCGCCTCGCCGGCTTCGATGTCATCACCGTGTGCCTCCGAATGTGCCACCACAGCCTCGAAACTGGCATCCGTGTGACCATCCTCGATCTATCGGATTTGGGCATCTAGATCTTTCGTTGTCGTCCTCAATCTACCAGTCACAGTCATCGATCCACCAGTCGTAGCCTTGAAGCCGTTCGCCTTCATTCCTGCTACTGCAAACCACAACCCATGGAGCTCCGCTTCCGCTTCCGCACCAGCGACTGCAGTCCACGCCTCTCATCCTCGTTCGCGTCTGACTCATCGATGCGGCGCGAGCGGATTGAGAAGGTGTTAGAATATTTAGCATTTTAGTGATTAAATAATTCTGTAAATAAATCATGACTATAAGAACAACATAAATACTAAATATAGGTAAAAGTATAAATTAGATCGTACACATATGTCTCTCATAAATATGAACTAGCTAGATAAGTATTATGAACAACAAAACATATATATTTATATTAACAATTCAAGAAAACTACGGAGTACTAGATGTTACCGAAGCAAAGCAAAGGGGGTTGCGAAGAAGAAGAGACCGTTATCGAGAAGATGCAGAAGCAGTCGCTGAAAAGAATGGTGAGCAGTCGCGTAAGTCGCTTCTCTAAAACTTGATTCGCTCTCTCCCATACAAGATTGCAAGGACGATGGTCTCGGAGACCTGCTCCCCCTATGACCGGTGCACGCTAGTGAAGGGACGAATTAGTCGATAATAGGGCAGTGACAAAGGAACCCAACTCAGACACAGATCCTCCTGAGAGAATTAGTAAAGCCTTTTATATACTTCAAAAGGAAGGAATCCTCAATCGCATTTTTCATAAATGGAAGATGCATTAATCGTAATTAATGCCATGTGATTAGAGTGTTTTAAACTTCTCCTTCCATCCTGACATATGTGTATGGCAAAAACAAAATTACAAAAGAAAGCTGCATTTGAACCCACGGCCAAGCCGAAATACTGGCCTGGCTTGGCATGGCGAGGGGAGCGAGCGCGCGTGTGTAGTCCTCCTTTCTCTTACTTCACCAAAGCTAGACATGCTCCACCTTATAATGTGGTGTCTCTTCATCTTGGCTAGCAATGTGGTACTAAAGTATCCCATATGTCACCATACATGAGTGGCCTTTAGGATTTTCCTAGGAATTATTAATAAAAGAATAGACCATACAGCTTCTCAGTACATTTTTCCTGATAGATTTTAATCGTCTTTTCACGTGCCTAGAAGACTTGATGTTATTCTTTGCACTGTTCACTTTAACGAGAACCGTTTGATTATCATAATACATCAGGATATACATAATCAGTTTTTCAACCATCGTTAAGTCCATCAAGAGTTCACATAGCCATTCTGCTTCAACAATGGTTGTGTCCAATGCCGTGAGTCCTACTTCCATGGTTGACCTCATCAAAATGGTCTATTTACAAGACCTACATGAGACAGCAGCACCACTTAGAGTGAAAATATATCCACACGTAGCCTTAATTTCATCAGCATCAGATATCCAATTGGAATCACTATACCCTTCGAGTACGCCAGAGTATCCGGTATAATGAATTCCATAACTCATCATACCTCTCAAGTAGCATATAACCTACTCAAGTGCATGCCAATGATCATCTCTCGGATTAGAGGTAAACCAACTTAATTTGCTAATAGCAAATGAGATGTCAGGCCAGGTAGCACTAGCTAAGTACATGAGTGAACCAATAATATGAAAATATCTCAACTGATTCTTTCCTAGTCTTTGATTCTTTCGAAGTATTAGATTAGGATCATAAGGTGTTGGAGAAGGTTAGCTATCCATATAGCCAAAATGGCTCAAGACTCTTTCCATATAATGGGATTGCGGAAGTGTAATCCCATTCTCACCTCTGATTAGTTTAATGTTTAGAATTACATCAACTTCTCCCAGATTTGTAATGTCAAAACTTTGGGACAAAAAGGACTTAACCTCGTTAACCACGTTAAGATTTGTTCTAGAGATAAGTATGTCATCAACATATAGACAAAATATAACTACACCTCTACCATAGCGGTAGTACACACATCTATCGACTTTGTTTACTGCAAAGCCCATAATGTTAAAGTTCTATCAAACTTTTCATGCCATTGTTTAGATGTTGCTTGAGACCATATAGAGATTTCAATAACTTGCAAACCTTGCCCTCTTGACCGGTTACCATAAAACCATCAGGCTGTTCCATATAGATTTCCTCATCTAACTCTTCATTAAGGAAATCTATCTTAACATCTATTTGATGGATAATAAAACCATGTGAAGCAGCTAAGGATAGTAGTACTCATATAGTGGTCAATATAGCAATGAGTGAATAAGTATCAAAGAAATCTCCACCTTTCTTTTGAGTATAGCCCTTGATCGTAAGCCATGCCTTGTACTTTTCAACGGTACAATCAGGTTTAAGCTTTTTTTGAACACCCACTTGCATCCAACTGGCTTGCAACCATATGGATGATCAGTGATTTCCCCAATTCTATTAGCGAGAACGGAATCCATTTCGCTATGGATCACATCTTTACAGTACTCTACATCGGGAGATACATATGCATCTAAAATAAATTTGGGAACATCATCCACAAGGTACACAATGAAATCATCTCCAAAAGATTTTTCAATCCTTTGTGTTTTGCTCCTTCTAGGAGCAACACTCTCATCCTTCTCAAGGATTTGTTCATATTCATGTTCAAAATGCTCAATAGGAATTATGGGTTTAGGAGTTGCGTGGCATGGCAAGTGAGTGAGCGCGTGTGTAGTCCTCCTTTCTCTTGCTTTACCAAGGCTAGACATGCTCCACCTTGGCTAGCAATGTGGTACTAAATTATCCTACATGCCACCATGCATAAGTGAGCCTTTGGGATTTTCCTAGGAATTATTAATAAAAGAATAGACCAAGGCCCATTATTCCAATAGAAGGTGTACCACGAGCTGAAGCACGAGCACAACCTCGCCCTCGCTCGTGGCCTCCACGCTTGCTACCATCACCAATTGTAAGATCGAGGAGACCGACTATAGGAGGTGAATAGGCGGTTTCAAAATTTTCTTTTCTATCAATTATTTGGCTAAACTAAGTATATAATACGGAAGCTTAACTCAATTTGATTTGGCACAAATAAAGCCTAAATCAGTTAGGTTCACCTAAGTGCACCAACACCCTAAGTCTATATCAAGGTTTGCAATTTTACGTTGACAAGCAATCAATTTAATTCTATTTATAGAATATAAATTGCTTGAATTTAAATTGAGCACAAGAAAATAAACCATAATGACACGATTACTTTTTACCGTAGTGTTTGAAGATTTGTTAGTCTCCCCTAGTCCACGTTGAGGTAAGCCCAAATGAATTGGATCGGCTCTACGAATTAAGCCAAACACCTCAATCCACTAGTGGTACACTACTATAGAAAGGCACATCACAGTCAGTTCAAAACTGTCATCACAAACGGTTTCTGAACCGTCTGAATTTATGTGTATGTGATAATAAATAGTTATCATAGACGGCTCTTAAACCGTCAGTAATAATTACAACACAGACGGTTTTTTTAAAAAACCGTCTATGATATATCAAGTATCATAGACGACTAATACCAAAAACCATCTGTGATATGTCATACATCACAAATGGTTCTCAGACATATTCATTTTTTATATATTAGATATCACATATGGCTAATACTAAAAACTGTTTATAATAGCTATTTAAATGCAGTCCACATGGACCTTCATGAAACCGGTCCCTAATTGGGCAGCGTGCACCAATGTCCCTGGCAGGCATGGACATGCCAACCCCCACCCAGTGTCAACGGGAATGGAGCCAACAAACCTGATTCTGAGGATGCGCGGCGTGGTCTCCTACATAACGATACACAATGAGCTAAGGTATCCACCAAGTCTATCTATGTAGCATTCTAGAGATGTACATTACCTGGATATTATCGATAGGTAAGTAGGCGTCGCTATGTTCAGAAGGTTGCACAGATGCATAGCTACTCTGATGTTGAGGGGGACTGGGTATTGTAATAATGGGGATGGTTTGCGACTGGTTTCAGACTTCTTTTAGTTCGTTCCTTAATGCATCTATCTCTCCTCGAAGTGAGGCAGTTATGTCCTCAAGTTTTGCATCAAAGTCCCATTTCATACATTCCTCGCGCTCGGCCTTGGATCTCTTCCTAATCCTATACGCCTCGAAGTTGTTTGGGAATCCATGCCTCCAAGATACGTAAACCCCTAGGCCTCACGTGCAACCTGAGTGCTCCTTATTTTCATGTGCTGTGGACAGTATATCCCTCTCCCTGACTACTTGGAAGGAGCCTTCGAAAGATTTGGTGGTCAATGTTTGCTGCAAGAGTCAATTATGTTATTTTAGACCCCATGAAATTATGGACCTATTAACATCTAAATAGTTTAACATATCTTACCAAGCATTGGGGCACTTTCTTGTCTGTGGAATTTCTGAAAGAGGCGACGTCCGAATATGTGATTGATAACCTCACTCTTAACTAGTTTCGAGCGCGCTCATTTATGATCCCGACAAATGGTGGGGAGGCCTTCGATCGGATTATGACCTCATCCTCCATTCTCAATTGTGGGATTTTACCCGTGTACCCAGCAGTGCCGAGTCTATCGGGGTGAGTTTCATGCCTGGAGAGCCTTGCGCCGCACTTTCCTGTTGAAATTCGGTTGTCATCTTTATTCGCACAAAGGCCTCCCATGTTTTTGGCGACACGAAAGGATACCTCGTGAAGGGTGTGCGATCCTTAGTCATATACTGCGTGACAAGAGTGCTCTTAAAGGTCTTCCACACTTTTCCATTGTGAGAAGTGCATGCCATTGCACGAGTTCCTGGACTTCTGTTGGGATCTTGAGCGAGTTTGAAATTTCCATCCAGAACACTTTTCTCTCGTCTTCTGTCAAACCTTTCTAGTTTAGTACGATGATAGGGATTTGTTGCCTTCCGATTATCCTACATGTAGACCAAAATGTTGTAGCAGCTTTCTTTAGTTGCAAAAAGACACATCCGGAGAGACCTCCGTAATGGTCATTTGGTCCCATTTGGCAACATCGATGATGACAACGATATCTCTTTTACAAGAAAAAACTAATTACAATGAGCTGTGAGCGTTAACATTGGCACATGGTTGATCTTACAAGAAAGAAGAACATCCGGCGACGTATATTATTGTTACAAGGTCTCTTTGCAATACTAATATCCCAAATCACACAGCCCAGTGTCTCAGGTTTTACAAAGTAAGTTATGGCTGGATTCTCTTCCTCCTCCTCATTCCGCGTGTTGGACTTAGTTGTTGTCTTAGGTGCAAGAAAACCTTTGAGCTATTGCGCCCTTCATTTACAAATGAAAGACGCGACAGCTCAAAGGTTCTTTTATACCTAAAACAGCAACCAAGTCTAACACACATCATGATGAAGAGAAAGAAACAACATCTATAACTTACTCTGTAGAACCTGACACACTGAAATGTGTGATTTGCCATTCCAAATAGATCTTGTGGTAATAACGAAGTGAATCACAGAGGACACTAGAGTGTGTGATTTACTTCATTCCCTTCGAAGGTCTCTTTGGCATATATTATTGCTACAAGATCTCTTTGAAACACATTAACATGCCATTCTAAATAGATCTTGTAGCAATAACATGACCCTTCAACTCACTTAGAAACAATAGCTCCAACAATTTATCTCTAAAATTCATTCCCTAGCTATTTTATCCCTAGCTATTCTCTAGCTAAAACTATTACTCTGAATCGGAGGAGGGGACATGTAAGAACATTCGACGATATATATTATTGCTACAGGACAATAGAAACAATAGCTCTAATAATTTATTTCTAAATTCATTCCCTAGTTATTTCATCTCTTTGTATGTATTTCTAACAAAAACATATTCTACTTAACAGAAAAACACTGTCTAGATAGATCTAACAAAAACATATTCTATTTAACACAAAAAACACTCTCAAATTATTTCTACAAGGATTGCTAGTGTGACAGAAAAGATGATGAAGCAAAAACATGAAGCAAATCTATACCTTCGGTTGGAGCTAAGGCGATACGGAGGACGGGCGGTCGAACCAGGTGGGGGCGATGACAGATCCGGCTGGGGCAACGGCGAAACCGATGGATGGGGGCAATGACGGATTTGGTGGGGGCGATGACGGATCTAGCTGGGGGTGACAGCGAGGTTTTTGATCCAGCTGGGGGTGACGGCGAGCTAAGGTGATAGGGAGGAGAGGTGAGGAGATGAAAGGATGTGGCCAAGTAAGCGAATGATGGCACAAATCTTAGCAGGGCACTACTTATAGGAGGAATTATCACAGATGGTTCTTTTAAAAAAAATCATCTGTGATATTAGTATCACAGACGGTTCTCTTATAAAACCGTATATGATACAAACCACATCACAGGCGGTCCCATGCCTATCAAACAGAACGCTCTATGACTCCACGTCAAGCTAGTGCATCAGTTCCCGTGAAGGCGACGCTAAAAATGTATCGCAAGTAAGGCACCAAGGCTGAATCGAAGAAGATTAAGACGCCTCCTAGGGAATGGAAGTTCATGCTCAGAGTGTCATTGCTCCCTGAGTCACAATTACCCAGTCTTGGACTGCTTTGCAGGACTTTGCATACCTGATACATGCAGAGGTCCAACATGAAGCTAAATCGGCACAGTGGACTCACTATGAGATATGCGGAGGCACTTTTCCTCCATGACTCAGGCTATTTTGTCGTGACCTTCGAAAACTTATTTTTACTATTCAATATCGACGAACTTGACGCCTCACTTTTACGATGCTGGATACTGTAAGTGTACTGTACAATCAAGTTCTACTTTCACATAACACTGATAAATGACATAACTCATTACTTATGTATAGATTCATGATCCAACAAGTCCGGCAACGGCAAGAACTGGTGGGTTTCCTCGACCCACACTTGGTGTCTAAGCAATCCATCAACGATAACCGATCCTTTGTCTAAATTACATAACGAGGGGATGCTTGCTCACAGTGATAAGGACTATATCATGGTACCTTTCAACTAGGGGTAAGTGCTTCACTAGTTGCCAAATAATTTTTATTTGTACTTTATACACAACATGAACTTAGGATTAATCACTATGGTGACATGTATAACTAGGGGTCACTGGATTCTGATTATGATTGTACCAAAGTGGAGCAAGATAAGATACCTTGATTTTCTACTTAGGAGCAACCACGATTTCACTCATGTGTAACAAACAATTGATAGGTAAAGTCACTTCCTCCATACATAACTCTATTTTAGTCTTCCCTTTGTTTGCAATGGCTGAGGCTAATTTTTTGGAATCACGTAAGTCATTCAGCGCTTACTTTGCCAGGGAGGGAGACACAAGGAATCCAATGCCACACTACGACACAAGACATGATTTTCGGTACCCGCTACAACACAACAATTCTATATCACACTTCATTACAATACCTCTAGAACTGATAATATCTATGTATGTAATTCTATTTTTGAAGTGTCACTAGCAGCTATGGGGCACCATTTGTGGATTCTACGTTTGCCGCCATATGGAGGAAATCATGGACGCTAAGATGAATGATCCAGAGGACTTGTGGAGGGACTTGTGGAGTCATCATTGTTGGAGCTAAAAGTTGAGCATTCTTCTCTGGACATCCACTCTTCTATGCAATCATCCTTGGTTGAGGTTAACCTTTTTTAATTATCTTGAAGTTGTGTCCACATATCATGAGTGCTCTTAAGATTGCATATTGTATTGAACACATCTACACTCCAAGCACTAAATAAGACGTTGGTTGCTTGAGCTTTGAGACGTGAGCATTTCACTTCCTCAACTATTGGAGCAAGAGAATCCAATAGAGAAGAAAAACTCACATCTACAATCCGTCAAATTTTAGGGTTCATGACCTTAAAATAACATATCATGCGGAATTTCCAATTATCATAATTCATGCCATCAAATAGAGGTATTTCATCTAGGTGCACTATATTACTAGTCGTCATCCTTTAACTCTCTAGGCTGTGAAGCCTAATAAATGAAAGGCCAAGCTCTGATACCAATTGTAATATCGAGGAGGCTGGCTAAAAGGGGTGAATAGGCGGTTTCAAAATTTTCTCTTCTATCAATTATTTGGCTAAACCAAGTATATAATGCGGAAGCTTAACTCGATTTGATTTAGTACAAATAAAGCCTAAATCAACTAGATTCACCTAAGTGTACCAATACCTTAAGTCTATGTCAAGGTTTACAATTCTAGAATGACAAGCAATCAATTTAATTCTATGAATATAAATTGCTTGAATGTAAATTGAGCACAAGAAAATAAACCACAAACACATGGCTACTTTTTACCGTGGTGTTCAGAGACTTGCCGATCTCCCCTAGTTCACGTTGAGGTAACCCTAAACAAATTAGATCGGCTCTACGAATTAAGCCAAACACCTCAATCCACTAGTGGTAACTCTTTCCCGCTCTAGGTAAGTGAGCTCCAACCTTCACAACTTGCCGAGTCTTCTTACAAGTTTCTTTGAGAAGATCACCGCGCAAGACACCTCTAACGTCGTCCAAGAGTTAGAAACCTCTAAGAGTAATAAGTCAATCCCCTTACTTGACTCTCACCATGTGCAATGAATGCACAAGCTCAAGTGGATACTAAATTCACCTCTAGATGCAACACATGCAATGTAGAGCCTTCCTTCTTACTCACAAGGTGCAACACATGAACAATTGAGAGAAGGACCTCACACTAGCTCAAAAGAGTGAAATAGAGTGCCAAAGGTCTTTACCCAACTGGCCATAAGTGAGTATTTATACCCCACACATCAAAACTAGCTGTTGGAATCAAAACCCCTAAAAAAACAGGATTTTCGATAATACTATCGTTATAAGGTGGAACTACCGCTCCCCTCGCAACGGTCAAAAAACTAGCCATTATCAACAAAATTAGAAGTACCACCACACAAAGTCCGGTAGTTCTGCTTTCCGGTAGTTCCAATTAATGATGCGGTACTTCCGCTTGTCTCGAGGGCCAAAATTGGTGCTCTCTGGAAAAAACATACTGCCCAAAATTTCGGAACTTCTAGGATCTAGTTGTACCACTCACACCGAGTTGGTAGTACTACCTTCTGGTAGTACCGTGTAACATATGCTGGTAGTTCCGATGTCCGGTATTACCATACCACACAGGCCGGTAGTTTTGATTTTCCTGACAAGTGCATATACTTCAACAAATCTTACAGGATGCATATGCAAATTATAGTATCATGCACACAAGGATCAACCATGATTCCCAATAAGTTGCAAAACACATTTGCATACTTTGAAATCATGACACAGGGTATAGGTACATGGATTCTTCACGTTTGTAAAACACATTCGCAAACCTAAGTCACACACTACAAGGATTGTGTATGAGCTTTAATCATTTACAAAACACATTTGCAAATATAAACCTCATACCATAAGGAGTAGGAAATATGGACTTCAAACACTTGCAAAACACATTCACAATATATAGTCCCATGTTATAAGGATTCAACGCATAAACCTCAACTATTTGCAAAGCACATTTGCAAATGTAAGTATCATGCTGCAGAGAGCTAAAGCAAGTGAGGTTGAGCTATCAATACATAATGAGACTCAAACTACTAGACATGACCACTCTTAATAGTTCGGCAACCTATAATAGCAATCCGATCTTTCAACCAAACACCAAGACCGGTAAAAGACTAGGAACATATCCTTAGCCCTAGCTAATCATACATTTGCCTTGAGCAACCTCTTGAAGCTTGATTATGCATATCTTCACTTCAAGTTCGAGTCATTGTCATGATATGCATCAACTCATGATGCATCTTTCACTTGAACTCTATCAACACATGATGTGTCTTCTCTTGACTTGATAATCAACTTATGATCATCTCCTCTTGGACATGCATCAACTCATGGTGCATCCTCTTCTTGATAGCCTTCAACACATGAAGCCATCTTCCATCTCACATCTTGACTTGATGATCTTCAACACATAAAGTCATCACAAGTCATCTTTACTTGTGGAATCTAACCTATTTATCCAACTCATTGAAAATGTTAGTTCACAAATCAATTACCATTAATTACCAAAACTTCACCATAAACATATAATGAAGGGACTAGATTCAATAATCTTCTATTTTTGGTAATTCATGACAACCTTAACAAATAATGAGATAAAGATAATTTTGCGAGCATACTACATTTACACAACAATTGTATACTCTAGGATGAGCTTATTAAGTAATTAACTCATTTGAATAGAAGAGTTTGTATTTAAGATTAATTACTAATAAACTTACATATTCGGTTGTCATTAATCATCTAACTATTAACACATAATGGAGGAACCAAATGACAACTCGATTACAAATGATTGACATTAAATCAATCAAGAGTATATATGAACTACACAAGTTATATATACTCAAAGGATACATTTCAATCGCAAAGATCCTTAATATATGGTAAAGGAAACATGGATAGATACTAATGAAATCACAAAATATAGATTGAACTACCCCTAGATGTGCATGCAAGAATGTATGATGGAAACATATGCACATATTCAAGTTTGACTATTGGTGAAGTTCAATCCATATTTTGGATCTGAGGTATGCATTCATATATAAGAATAAGATGTAAAATGCATACCTCCATGATTTTTACCTCCTCATCCAAAAGAGATTTAAGCAATTTCATAATCAGTAATCACATTAGTCTTATAATTGCATTTATCATTATATCTAAAACCATTTGTCATTAATTACATCCAAATAAGACTTGGCAATATTATAGTTGATAAGTAGGTTAGTCTCATAATTGTATTTGTCATTAGTTTCATAATTGTATTTGTCATTATTATCAAAATCAACTTAATGGAGTTTGAACTTACATTACATCGATGCCGATACATTGCCATCACCCATCAATGGGAGATCGAGTGATGAAAGAAAGGTGCAAGGCAGATGGGTTTTGGCCCTGGTTGTCCCTAATTTTTGGTGGGTCGGACCACTACCCATTGGAGCCAAATTTTTCAGGAGTTTGCCAGTAGGACAGTGGGCCAGCCAACCCTTTTGCACCCCCTACATATTTGTGTACTATTATTAAGTTTAAGTATTCTTACATTAGATTTAAATGCTACACCCTCTCTTATGTTCTTTTCAAACTAGCTGATTGGTTTGCCTAATTATGCGGTGTATTGTAGTACTATAGTACAATGCATAGAGTTTAATTTTAGAATCCTAGATGCCAAATTTCAAATTTCTATTTGCAGATATTTCAATTTGAGACTTTTTATGTTGCATTCAATTAGCACCAATTTATTTAGAGATTGCAAGTTTACAACGGCCTATCTTTGAATTAAACATTGTTATATAGCTCTTCACTCTCTTTTTTTCAAACTACTACTAAGTAATAGTACATCTCTAACCAACCATCAGATCTAAACCTTTATAATTAGTGTCCACCAAACTAAATGTTAGATGTTTTCCATTTTTGTGATAATTTTAGCATATTTTTCCATTTTTTCTTAGTACCTTAAAATCACTCATCATCATTTTTTATATAATAGATGACATTTTGAAATTTTTTTACATTCAACCTCTCTAAAAATTGGCATCAATATGTTTAAAACTGTATGGATTGGCAATATAAAAACTATGGTTCTGTTCTTTTCGGTTTTTCAGCAGACTTTTGGCTTCGGCTTCTTTTAGCAATCATTGTTTATTAGACTAATAAGTTGCAACCAAAAGTTATAAGCTGCAGCCCTATATCAGTAGATTTGCAGTCAAAGGAATTTAACAGCCAAAATCATCTTTTGGATGTTAACTTAATTATACAATCATACATGCATAGGACTGTGTCGGTGTTTTAATATTAATCTTACATATGATTTATTTGGATTTGGGGATTTTCTCATAAGACTAAGTTATGGTCTTGCGGAATAGTGATACCAGAATTTTTATCCAGGTTTTGGCCTTCTCCTAAGAGAATAATAACTCTACGTCCTGTGCGATTACTAGTCAAAGGAAAATGATTACAAGAGTCTAATGTGCAAAAAAGTCTGCATCATCTCTAATCTGGTGTCGGGTCCCGGAGCAGCAACCCCAGGACTCTCTGTGTTATTCGCACTATCCCAGGAAAAGCTACTGCACACAGGGTCACAGCGATGTATATCTAACATACAACCACACTTTATTATAACCAAGGTTTAAGCCTCAAGGCCAAAGTTTACAATAATAGCATAAAACTGAAAGAAGATAGCGGAAATATAAAGATAGTGGCAGCCCATCCAGCCTTCCCACAAGGCGAATTGACTGTAAGATGCGGCCTAGTCGGAGTCCTCACCGTAGTCGTCAAAAGCTTCCTCTGGAAAGAGTTAGATTGAGCAACATGAGTACAAAAGTAGTCCACAAGTTACACCAGGAATTTTAACAGAGTGAATGCATGCATAGTATGTATCAAAGGATGGCCTATTATGGTTGATTTGCAAGAACGGCAATATTTGAAGTAAACACCATAAGTATAACAAAAGTTGAATTTGATACAGTAATTAAAAATAGATTTTAACAAGATAATAACGTTAGTGTGGCTCCAACCAACACTAACCTATACTCGGGTATCCCACCCGAACCATCTTTTCCAAAGATAACCAAAATTTTCATAAACCAGATTTTATCAAAACTAAAATCTAATCTGTGAAAAACCTTACTCAATATGTTCTTGATCGCGGACACGGCTATCCAGAATAGTTTGTACTCTACAAAGGTGTACAACTTACCCACAAGACATGTCCTCCCGTTTTGCCATGCGATCACACACTGCCTAAGGTGTGCGGCCGAGAGTTCATGACAAAACCTTTACAATGATCAATTGTCAACTAGATAACGCCGCCACTAAGGTTTCACCACAACATGAATCCACATGTTGGAGCCCCCTCTTGTGCCATGTGAGACTTCACGTGGCCTTCGCCACGCCCACATTCAACCTTTAGCGATATCTAGTTGAAACTTCACAAATTAGTTGGCTAGGTTCGTCCCATACTGGACTTGTAGTAGTACGATGTGATTTTGTAAAAGTAGCTCACAGACCGGTCCTTAACTTGACTTAGGCCCTACCTCAAACCCCTTGTGCCTGGCAATCAACATCGAGTCAACAAACTATGATGCATGCCAGCAAGCACCCACCACCTTACCATTGCCTAAGTCTAAACATGTTTTATAATTTTGTTTCAAAATAATTTTATAAACATTCTTGACTCACCAAAGTCAGGAATCCAGGTTTAAAGTTCGTCATTTTATGTGAAAGATTGTCCCAACCAGGATAGTCTAAGCATGGCTAAGCATTTCTTCAAAATTTCTAGTTAGTGCAATCGAATTAACTAGGTTTTTATCTAGGTTTGACAAGGGATGTTGGAATTCAATGTCAAATTTGGCTTTACAAGGAGTCTAGGCATAACTACAAGTTAAACGGAATTTAAACTAGACTTGATACAAAAGTAAGCATGCATAATAATTTAAAATTCAACATAAATAATTTAAAGTAATGGGTTCAATGTGGTCAAGGGTGTAACTTTCTTTGCTCCTCGTCGCCGAAATCGTTCGCTCCAGATTCTACGCGCGAAAAGCCAAATAAAATTCAAATAAAACTCAAATAAAATTCAAAAATTTAAAAAGAGTTTATAAATGGATAGTTTAGAATTTTAGAAAAAATTAGAATTTTGAACGGTTCAATTTGGAGTTCAAATGAGTAAATACGAGCTATTGGAAGTTTCAAAAAGAAGAAAAAGAAAAGACATATTTTCTGATTTATTTATACTGGAAAAGAACTAATTATGACACCAGCATTAATTTTAATTTTCAGCGGGAAATAATTTTAAACCAAAATGATGACGTGGACAGCCTGCTAATGTGGCCGGCCATGTGGCTACCACTCGGCTGCCACGTCAGCACAGGCCGGCTAACGTGGCTGAGGCATGGGCGACGCGCTCGTCGGAGCGTGGGCTCTCGACGGCGGCCAGCGAGGGGCGGCGGGGGTGGAGGGGGCGACGGCGGTTTCGGGCTTACCGGCGCTGGGGCTCGATTGGCCGGAGGGAGGCGGCGGAGGAGGAGAGAAGGTGCGACGGCGTCGGCTTAAGAGGCGGTGGCTCCGACGGTTGGGGCTTCTCGGCTGAAGGTGGGGAAGGGGCGGTGGAAGTAGGAGGTGCGGAGGAAGGCTTCCCCGGGGGGTTATAGGGGGACAGGGGCGAGCGGCATTGGTGCTGGCGCGGGCGCGGGAGAGACCCGAGGCAGCGGCTTTGGGAAGGGGAATGGCTGAACGGGCGGGGCAGCGCCATTAACGGGCAGCGAGGCGGGGAGCTCGAGGCGACGCCTCGGGAGGCGGAGCGACCAGTAGACGAAGCGGCGATGGCTGATAAAGGCAGCGGTCGGTGAGAGGAAGGAGGAGGAAGGTAGAAGAAGAAGATGACAAGGGTGGCCCACCTGTTAGTGAGAGAGAGAGGAGGGGAAGGGGTGGACAGCCCGATGGACGACATGTGGCAATGGAAGGCATCACGGCTGCCGATCGGTTAAGTGGCTATGGACAGCTAAGATTAGATCAAGGAAGGGGCAGACTCAACCAGAGAGCGCCACATGGCAGCCTGAGGACAAACCGAATTTAATTTTCGAATTAATTTTTCAGAAAATACCAGAAAACTTTATAAATGCTTAGAAAATAGTAAATAATGTTTGAAAATTCCAGAAAATTCATAGAAAATTCCTGGAGCTATTTTAGACTTAGGAGACCTTTCATATTGGCTCGAAAACTTCATGGTTTGAAGGCGTTGTCTCATATTGGGTTGTAGACCTTTCATAAAGTACTCCATCCTCTTAGCTTCGGTGTTAGTTTCCTCTTGAGGAAATTGGGATAACTGAGCAAAGGGGACGACCGTGAACTCAAATAATCCGTATCGGGTAATGGAAGCTGTCTTCTCTCGATCTTGCTCTCGGATCTTGAGCTGATGGTAACCCGAGCGCAAGTCGATCTTGGAGAATACCTTGGCACCCTTAAGCTGATCAAACAGGTCATCAATTCTGGGCAATGGGTACTTGTTTTTGATGGTGACAGCATTCAGGCCTCTTTAGTCAACACACATTCTTAATTCTCCATTCTTCTTCTTTACAAACAAAACTGGAGCCGACCAAGGTGAAACACTTGGTCGTATGAATTCTTTTTCTTGTAATTCAGCCAACTGTCTCTTTAGCTCTTTCAACTCACTGGCTGACGGTCTGTACTGGTGCTTGGCAATTGGCTTGGTGCCTGGAACCGATTCTATGGCAAGTTCCACTTGCCTGTCAGGGGGTCTGCCTGGCAATTCTTCCGGAAACACTTCCGGATATTCTTGTACTACCGGTACTTGATCAGGTGTGGCTGCTAGCATGTTGATTTTGTGTTTTCTCGCATCCTTCAATACTTCTCGGTTGGTTTGCTTGTTTTGTTTGTTTTTGTTGTTTTTTTTTCTACCTCTTTCTGATCTTCAGAGTTTACCAATGATACTGTTTTGATCTCACAATCTAACTTGCCTTTGTTCTTGGCTAGCCAGTTCATGCCCAAAATGACATCTAACCCTTGCATATCTGGCTGCAGCAAATCTGCTTTACCCTCTTCTAGATTGACTTTGACTCCTCTTCATTTGCACCTGTATAACATCCTTGCGTGTGTGGTGCAGGTTCCCACTTGGATGAATTATGTCGTACCAAGGTTGGATAGGATTGGGTCTGCTGGAATTAACTCTATTACAACATAACCATCACACCCATTTCACCTTACACAAATGGTTTTCATACACCTTCATAATTTTTCCACAAGCCTTAGTTAAAGTAATTTACAGACATCCATTCAGTTCTAGCTTACAAAAGGATAACCAAAAGTACATCATCTCATTTCTTGATCTGCATAGCTCATATTTTCTTGACTATCTGCTGGTTTTGGGCTTGGAGTTTAGCTGCTTCTGATGACAAACTCCTCCTGGGACACTGATGCCTGTAGTGTCCAATCTCTCTACAATGGAAACATGTATCTGTCCTTCGTGGACAGCTGCTAGCAAGATGCTTTCCACCGCAGGTGAGGCACTCGAAGGCGAGTGGTGAGAGAGCGGCATACTGCTGAGACTGTCCGGACTGGGTCTTCGGTATCGTCACAAACTGATGGAAGGGTTGGGATCGTAATGAGGGTGATTTCGTGGTCTTGCTCCGCTGAGCATTGTGTGAAGACTGAGATTTGTGCTCTGCTTTACGCTTTCTGTCATCCTCCATTCTGGTCCTCTTAGGGTAACTTTCTTCTTCTTCCATCGGTGGCAGGCGTGATGTTGATGTCTGCCTCTCTGCCTGCTTTCTAGCTTCTTCTGAGGATAAGGACCTCAGCGGGCATTGGTCACGAAAATGCCCATTCTGTCCGCAGTGAAAGCAAACCGTTTGTGCTGGAGGCGAAGGTTTCTTTCGTTTCATAACTTTCACGTAACCTGGTGTCTCTTCTATCTGGAGAGCTCGATCAACCAGGCTCAATAGGCTCGAAAACTTCATGGTTTGAAGGCGTTGTCTCATATTGGGTTGTAGACCTTTCATAAAGTACTCCATCCTCTTAGCTTCGGTGTTAGTTTCCTCTTGAGCAAATTGGGATAACTGATAAAATTGTTGTAGATATGTTGTGATGGAGTTCTCTCCTTGTTGAAGATTAAGAAAGTCCTGATATTTTTCAGTGATAACTCTAGGAGAGATGTAGGCTTTACGGAATCTCTTCACAAAGTTTTCCCATGTAATATCTGTTGGACCGAAATGGCGACAGAGGGGGGGTGAATGTCGATCTTTAAAAATCGCCCCCAACAAATATCTTCTTCTCCAGTAGCTATGAGAGCTATGAAGGAGAAAATAAGCCCTCACTGGAAATCACAGAGACACTGAAAAACTAGACCCAGAAGGAAGCAATCAAGAAAAGCAAATTCAGCGCAAAACTGGCCTCAAGCGGTAGTACCGCTTGGTCAAGCGGTAGTACCGCTGAGCGGTAGTACCGCTGGTCAGAGCGGTAGTACCTTTGAGCGGTAGTACCGTTCCCCGAGCGGTAGTACCTCTCGAGAAAAACAGCAAACAGGAAATTCAGAAAATTGAGAGATTCGCACCGATTCTTGGATTCTTGGCTTGGGAAACTTTGAGTATAGCTAGGGAACACTCCCAGAAGACTAAGCCAAAAGACAATAACAAGAAATCCACTCCAAGAATCAAGAATTTCAGATTTGGGTAAAAATCTGAATTCTTGCACGACCCGAGCCAAAAATCAAATTGCTCCCAAACGGTTGATCCTTTGGCTATGAAATTTTGAGGATAGCTATAAGATAGCCTCTGGATCCTCCATGCCAAATTTCAAGCCATTACAACAAGGGGAACACTGAGAGCACCAAAACCCTAGAAATGCAAAGCTTGAACAGGGGATGTCAAAAAGGCAAAACTGAGATTAAAACCTTGTCTCTGGGATTTTAATTGATCAAATGATCTTGAAGCACTATCCCATCATGGAGCAACCCATTTTACACCTCCACAGCAAGCAAGAACTCGAAAATCAAAATCTCAAGAAATCCACCAAAAGAGCATCGAAGGAAGAACAGAGAGCACGGGAATAAAAACTTCAGATTTTCATTTCTTGGATCACAAAGAACACAGAGGAGTCCCGATACCCCGACTTGATACAAAAGGAAAGATTACAAGCTCTCAACTCAAACCATCCTCTCCCTCTCTACTCAAGAACACAACTCAAGAACACATGAGGGAGGGAGCACTCAGGAACACATCGATGGAGGACAGAACAACCCTCTGCCTTCTCCACCCACTCTCAACAACTAAAGCCTAAAGCCTAAAGCAACCACTAAAGACTCTTTTGACTCTAGCAAACCCTAATTCCACCTCAAGTGCTCAAGGAGGGCATGCAGCCCCTCCTCTCTTTTTATAGCTCCTGGCTAACGGGCCTCCGCCCCGTTACGCCCGCTACGTCCAACGGAGCCCGCTCCCGCGTGTGCAGCCTTGCGAATTTCCCGATTCGCCCCTTCTGCACCTTCCGGGAAGCTTCCGCGCTCCTTGCCTCGCACGCCTCGCAACCACCTCGAGTCCACGTCGTCTTCGACACATCCCGACCGTTCTGACCTCAGCGCCACCTGCGCCTAGTCCGGTCCACCGTGTCTCGCCACGACTCCAACTCGACGTCCTGCAGTCACACAGACAAGAAACACGTCAAATAGCACCGCTCGACACATGAAAGCGTAAATACTATTACACTTACCACAGATGAAGTCAAAACCTGTCAAAACATTAGAATATGCATCCTAAACCCAAATGACCAGATTTGACCAAAGTCCGACCGAGCCCGATTGCGCCACGCAACGACTCGATTCCGAACCACTCAAACCAAACTCGACTGACCTAAACCTTTGTCAATTACTCATCACTCTCATGGAGCACGACCACATGGTCTCTCAATCTCCCCCTTGATGAGTCTATTGACAAACACAGAAAAAGCATTAAGAAGAGTTTGATTTTGAAGAATCCAACATGGTCCAAAGAAAGAAATGAAGCTAATGACCATGTCGACAGAAGGAACACTAGAGCAACAACTGAAAGAGCAAATTGATCTATAAAGCTCTAAACTGTTCCCAACAGACTTTTTCTTCTCTATTCTCCCCCTTTTGGCAATAAACGCATCAAGATACAATAGAGAGAATATGACATGTCAATGGATGAATATGGCTGAAGTTTGTTTATTTAAGCATTTAGAGCCATGAGAATTATCCATATTGACCATAATGAGATACACCAAGCCATAACTCTATAAAAAGCTATCTAGATCATGACCTGACATGTATAAGCTAGCTAGAACACATAGATGACAATCTGAAATATAGTGCATTAAGTGAGAATGCCAAGTCATCAAGAGGTAAAGTCTAACTAGAGATACCCAAGGATGATGCCGGCCATGTCAAGTAAGCTAAGCGGAACCAAGAAGCTAATATTGAGACCAACTAGAGTGCTATGCTCAAGAATGAAACATTGGCGCAAGTACTTGGTTCTTTTTGTAGCTTAAGCAATTTGAGCACATAAGACAATGTCTTTTTAAAGCTCATGGTCGTTTCTAACCCAAATTTTGTTTATGTGCTAGATCTCAAGCCTTATGCGACTACTCCAAGCAAAAAGCTTAAGAAGATAGTCTAGGTCATCCAAAACTCCCCTGAGTTCATGCCTAGTGCAATGGCAAGCCGTCTCATGAGAAAGAATTGGTGAAATCAGTTTTTTCGCACAAAAGAGATTTTTTTTTTGTGCTAGATCTCAAGCCTTATGCGACTACTCCAAGCGAGAAGCTTAAGAAGATAGTCTAGGTCATCCAAAACTCCCCCTGAGTTCATGCCTAGTGCAATGGCAAGCCGTCTCATGAGAAAGGATTGGTGAAATCAGTTTTTTCGCACAAGAGAGATCCTTTTTTTTAACATATTGTACTACCTCATGCTACATCAAGAGACTAAAATAGCTCAATCTAAGGCTCAATAAAAGATTCAACGCTCAGCTAAGCCTAGTTGACATGGCATGAATCATAAAGAGATAACTCCAGAAAGACTAAACTCAAATGCTAGCATGACAAGTTTTACTTCAAGTTGGGCAATTTTAATTAACTTATCATGGTAAAAGCTAGTCTACACATATGAAGTCATGATCAATCTAGCATATAAGGCACAAATCATGGCAAGGTGTAAAGCATTGTAAACATGTCATAACAGGATAATAATCAAGGCTCAATGTAGTTATATTACAATGCGAAATGCTAAAATGCAGAAAAAATCCAGCTCCCCCTCAACATGACATGCAACTTTTAGTTCAAGTTGAGTTAAGTCACAATTAAGCTCCAGAAGCTCCCAAATGAACTCTCCCTGAACCAAAGCAATAAATCGAGAAGCTGGCAAATAAAACCAAAACAGGCAGTCCTTAAAGCATAGATAAGATATAGAGACAACTATGGCTCAGACTGACTCTCATCTACCCCATATGACTCCAGGACAATCAGCTAACAGTAAATCACACACTAGAGAGCAAACACGTACCCTGTCTACCCGAGGGTGGCCCAACCCTCGCTAGAACCTACAAGAAGTGAGTGAGCTCGACCTAGTGAGATAAGAAGCAGCTAATCCTGGAAGCACAAGATAAGAGTTAGAAGTCTAAGCATCTCGGCAAGAGAAGCACTCTAACCTATGCTGGAAGGACTAAACCCAAATGCACCCCGAGTGCAATGCAACAGAAGCATAATCAATATAGTAAAGCAGTAAAGTCCAAAACTCCCCCTCACTACAGTCCATAAGGACAAACCACCCCAAGCTCTCCCCGCAGAGCTGAAAACCTCGAACTATCCAATGGCTTGGTGAAGATGTCAGCCAACTGGTGGTCACTCTCCACAAATTGGAGCACTATATCGCCCTTCTCTACATGGTCTCTAAGGAAGTGAAAACGGATATCGATGTGCTTGGTCCGAGAGTGTTGCACTGGGTTCTTAGCAATGTTAATCGCAGAAGTGTTATCACAAAAGAGTGGAACACTGTCGATAACTAACCCAAAGTCCCGCAGGGTCGAAGCCATCCAGAGTACCTGACTGCAGCAGCTGGCTGCAGCAACATACTCGGCCTCTGCGGTGGACTGCGCAACACCGGACTGCTTCCTCGAAGACCAAGAAACGAGAGAAGTGCCAATAAATTGGCAGGTGCCAGAAGTGCTCTTCCTATCTATCCTACAGCCAGCGAAGTCTGCATCCGAGAAAGCTCTCAAGGAAAGACAGGATGAGGAAGAGTACCAGATACCATAGTCAATGGTAGCTCGAAGGTATCGAAAGATGCGCTTCACCGCCTGGCGGTGAGATACGCGAGGAGAGGCCTGAAAACGAGCACACAGACACACAGAGAAGTGTATGTCTGGTCTCGAGGCAGTGAGGTAAAGAAGGGAGCCGATCATATTTCTGAACACTTTCTGATCAACTGGCTCGCCATCCTCATCTGGGTCAAGATAGGCTGTCGAAGCCATCGGAGTTGACACCGGCTTCCCATCACTCATATCGAAGCGCTTCAGGAGGTCACGAGTGTACTTTCCTTGATGAAGAAATGTACCCTCCCGAGTCTGCTTAATTTGGAAGCCAAGGAAGAAGGTCAACTCACCCATCATACTCATTTCAAACTCGGTGCTCATGACATCCGAGAACTGGGAAACCAGAGTATGGGAAGAGCCGCCAAAGATAATGTCATCGACATAGATCTGGACGAGCAGAAGGTCAGCGCCAAGCCGGCGGATGAACAAGGTCTTATCAACTTTACCCATTTCAAACTCATGACTCAACAAGTAGGACTTAAGCCTCTCATACCAAGCCCTGGGGCCTGCTTAAGTCCATACAACGCTTTGGAAAGCTTGAAGACATGGTTTGGGTATTTGGGGTTTTCGAAACCAGGAGGCTGTCGGACGTAGACCTCTTCCTCAATAAGGCCATTGAGAAAGGCACTCTTGACGTCCATCTGGTAAAGCTTGAAACCCTTAGAAGCTGCAAAGGCAAGCAGGATTCTAATGGCTTCAAGTCTAGCTACAGGGGCAAAGGTCTCCTCGAAATCTAGACCTTCAACCTGGGAGAACTCCTGAGCAACCAGTCTAGCCTTGTTTCGAATAACCACTCCATCCTCGCTCTGCTTGTTCTTGAACACCCACTTAGTCCCAATAATATTGTGACCTCGCGGGGGCTCGACAAGCGACCAGACCTTGTTCCTCTCGAAATTTTCTAGCTCCTCATGCATGGCATTGACCCAAGACTCATCAGATAAAGCATGAGAGACATCTTTGGGCTCAAAGGAGGTAATGAAAGCAGAATGGAGACAGAATTGAGATAAGCCAGATTTTGAGCGGGTAACACGCTCGAAAAGGTCTCCAATGATCTGCTCTGAAGGATGAGCTTTCTGGATATGTCTAGGAGGTCCAGGATGAGATGAAGAAGTGGCCTCTACCTCGTGAGCTGACGAGGTAGGGACAGAGCCACCAGCTCCAGAAGAAGCAGAAGGCATGGGCTGATCACCTCGAGGTGCGGTGGAAGACGGCACCTCAAGGGGTGGATGAGGAACAGGATCAGGTAGACAACCGTCGTCTCCATCATCCTCATCATCCACAAAGATGGTCTCGGACTGCTCTAAAGAACCTGAGATATCGGGCCTAGTCCCCGGACTGGCCTCGTCAAAGGTCACCTCACAGGTCTCTACCATTTTACTAGACTCGCAGTTCCAAACCCTATAAGCCCGCGAAGAAGGCGAGTAACCTAGAAAGATGCCATCACAAGAACGTGATTCGAACTTGTCTAGGTTCCCGGACTTCAGAATAAAGCACTTGCAACCAAAAACACGAAAATGAGAGACGCTGGGCTTTCGCCCGTATCTCAGCTCATAAGAAGTGCGGTGCAAGTGTGCCCTAAGAAATACTCGATTTGAGACATGGCACGCGGTGGCTATAGCCTCAGCCCAAAACTTCCGCGGTGTAGAGTACTCATCAAGCATCGTCCTGGCCATCTCGACCAAGGTACGGTTCTTCCTCTCCACAACGCCATTTTGTTGTGGGACGTGCGGAGAAGAGAACTGATGCTCTACACCTGTCTCACCACAGAAACTCTCGAAGTAGGAATTCTTGAACTCCGTGCCATTATCACTGCGGATCGCTCGTAAGGCACCCGGGAGCTCAACAGAAAGCCTACCGAAAAGACCTCGGAAAAGTGAAAACGTCTCATCCTTCGAGGCTAAGAAAAACACCCAAGAATACCTCGAGAAGTCATCGACCACAACAAGAACATACCACTTCCCTCCTGCTGACTGCACTCGAGCTGGTCCAACTGTGTCCATGTGGAGCAGCTGTCCCGGTGCATCGGTCATAGTGACTGTGACCGGAGGATGAGAAGCGGCAATCATCTTGCCATGCCGGCATGGAGCGCAAACAAGATGTTTGACCATCTTGAGTTTCGGCAGACCACGAATGAGATCGTGGCCGCTAACTCGGGTCAAATGGTCAAATCCAATATGACCAAGTCTCCTATGCCAGAAAGAGAGGTCGCGGGACTCTGAAGCAACTAAACACCTGAGAGGATCACCAGAAGACTCAGAAAAATCAGCACGAAAGATCCTCCCATAACAAGAAATCCCGCAGACCAGACTACCCGAAGAATCAAGAATTTTACAAGCATTTTTCTTGAAGCTCACCTCGAAACCGTCATCGGTAAGCTGAGAAACGGAAAGCAAGTTGTACTGCAGCTTACTAACCAAGGCAACATCCTTAAGAATAAAAGAAGCATTAACATGCACAGTACCTTTCGCGATGACGCGCCCAGACGAAGCGTCTCCGAAAGTGATCGTCTCATCACCTGGAGCACGGGCAAGGGAAGAAAACCAACGGGAATCTCCGGTCATGTGTCGTGAACACCCGGAGTCTACGAGCCAAACCTTTCCCTTCCCTGCCCGACGAACCTGAGTCAAACAGAGAGTAAAGTCTCAGTACTGGGGTAAATCAAGAGAGATTTTGGCACCCAATACTGAACAACACGTCGAGCAGATGAAGTAGTCAAGCACGACTGACCTCTATCTACCCTACGCTCTCTGTCACTCAAAGCAGAAGGTCTGTGAGCAGGCCTGAAGCTGTTGCGGGGTCCGACTGCTACGGGAGAGCGAGTCGGAACACCGGCAACACGCTGAACACGCCGCGGGTAACTGTCTCGACGGGGGAAACGAGATGTACCCTTAGGACGGCGGAAGTCATGACCAGGAGTAGCATGAGGACGAAAAACAGAAGACTCAGAAAAACCAAGTCCTCGATGCTGCCCAAACCCATCAACAACAGTAAACCTAGACCTCATGCTGGTCCTAGGTGCACTCAGGATCTGGGGCTGACCCTGAATACGCCTAGGAGACTCAACACGGTCTCTACGCGCGATCTTGGCGCGCCTGAAGCATCGATCAACTATGTGTCCATCCTTCTGACAGAAGGTGCAGTGATACTTCATCCTCTGAGAGGTAGAAGTAGCACGGTCAGGCTTCGCCTTCTGAGAGGCCGAAGCAGCTGGTGCAATCACCTTGCTGTCAGAAATCCCCTGGACATAGCCCGCTGACTTAAATTGGACTTTCTCGGTCCTGGGCTCGGTCTCGATCACACCTGGTGCTATGGGTCTGAGCACAGCAGGTGGATGCTTCCTCATATCCTCATAATAGTCATATCCTAGACCCTGATTAAATCTGCAAATCTTGGACTGGTCTAGAATAAGATTGAGCTTCTTCTTGCCGCCTACAAATCTCTCGAGAGTGTTCATAAGATACTGACACTCCCGGAAGAGAGAGGTGCAAGAAGAGCAGGGGGAAGAGGGAACAGCAGGAGGTAAGGAAGCGGATGAAGAACCAATAGCAGAGGAACGAATGGCTTGTGCACGCACAGCCGACTCAGAATGGACAGTCCTACTGCTAGCAGGTTGGTTCACGTCGCTAAGCGTCTCAACCTTACCCTGGGGCTTCTCCCCCTTCTCAGCACAGACAATACAAGCAGATGGTGGCTTCTCTAGTAGGTCCTTAGTTAGCTTCACACATTTCTCATCCAATGCAACCAAGTCAGATTTTAGTTTGTTACAATTAATGCATGGTGAGCTAACAGGGTCCTTAGAAGCATACTGAGCCAACTTCCTATCATGATCAATCATTTCTTGAAACTGTTTGGAGACAGATTCAAGTTCAGCAGTTAATCTAGGACAATTCAAACATGAATCAATAGGCTCAAGTAAAGAAGCACACAACTCAGCAATCTTGTGATCTGCCCGTTTTAGGTTCATCTTTAAATTATTGCAATTTTCACAAGACTCGGGCAGATCAAGGAGCATGGCATAAGGTCCTCTAGCAGCAATGTCCTTAACCTCACATGAGGTGGGAGAAGTAGTCTCATCAGTAGTAAGTAGGGTAACAGCCATCCTACTCAATTCTAACTCAGCAAGCAGACTAACATTCTCCACCTTAATAGAATCAAGCTCGGAGGACACACTATCATGCGAGGTCCTTAACTTCTCCAAATCACCCAGCAAAGCACAACATGTATCACAGTCGTCACGGGAGGGAGCAGATGTAAGAGAAGTAAGCTCCCGTGACAGTCTATCTACTTCCTTCTCTAACTCGGTACACCTAGTCCTAGCTCTAGCATGAAAACCTCCTAGCTTAAGGAAAGCTTCATTAAGTTGGTCATAGGAGGGACATACCTCGTCCGAGTCGGAGTACAGCTCGCTGTCGCTGAGTTCGCCCTCGAGGGCCATGAAGCACATGCCGGAGAAGTCGTCGCCGCTCTTGGGATCTTGGTCACCCGTCCCGTCATCATCGCTCCATCCCTCCACCTCGCTGAGGTCGAGGTCGTCGAAGGCGGTGAGGACGCGGTGAAACAGCTTCTTGGCCTTCCCAAAGTCGCGGAACTTCTTCTTTCCCGGCGTCTGAGCTGGAGGCTTCTTGTTGCGGTTCTTGTCGGTGTAGTCGATCTTGCCCGAACCGCCGTAGTCGTTCTTGCCCTTCTCCAGCTTGGGGCAGTTTGCCCGAATGTGGTTGGGGCCACCACACTCGAAGCAAATCACGGGTTCTCCTCTCTTTCTGTCTCTCCTACCCTTGTAGGCATGTGAAAACCTTCGGGCTAGGAGGGCCAGCTGATCATCCGCAAGCTGCTCTAACTGATCATCAGTTATGTCACAGAGAGCAGCAAGGGAGAAACCGCAAGAAGACTCAGAAGAGAGACCAGAAGCTGAACTGGGATCGGTGACCAAAGCCATCGACTGTGACTTCGACCTACGAGAGACAACGTCAATCTCGTGAGTCTTGAGGCGCGAGTACAGCGCGTCAAGAGTCAAGGTCGAGAGGTCTGTCGTGTCTTTGTTAAAGCCTTAGTTAAAGTAATTTACAGACATCCATTCAGTTCTAGCTTACAAAAGGATAACCAAAAGTACATCATCTCATTTCTTGATCTGCATAGCTCATATTTTCTTGACTATCTGCTGGTTTTGGGCTTGGAGTTTAGCTGCTTCTGATGACAAACTCCTCCTGGGACACTGATGCCTGTAGTGTCCAATCTCTCTACAATGGAAACATGTATCTGTCCTTCGTGGACAGCTGCTAGCAAGATGCTTTCCACCGCAGGTGAGGCACTCGAAGGCGAGTGGTGAGAGAGCGGCATACTGCTGAGACTGTCCGGACTGGGTCTTCGGTATCGTCACAAACTGATGGAAGGGTTGGGATCGTAATGAGGGTGATTTCGTGGTCTTGCTCCGCTGAGCATTGTGTGAAGACTGAGATTTGTGCTCTGCTTTACGCTTTCTGTCATCCTCCATTCTGGTCCTCTTAGGGTAACTTTCTTCTTCTTCCATCGGTGGCAGGCGTGATGTTGATGTCTGCCTCTCTGCCTGCTTTCTAGCTTCTTCTGAGGATAAGGACCTCAGCGGGCATTGGTCACGAAAATGCCCATTCTGTCCGCAGTGAAAGCAAACCGTTTGTGCTGTAGGCGAAGGTTTCTTTCGTTTCATAACTTTCACGTAACCTGGTGTCTCTTCTATCTGGAGAGCTCGATCAACCAGGCTCAATAGGCTCGAAAACTTCATGGTTTGAAGGCGTTGTCTCATATTGGGTTGTAGACCTTTCATAAAGTACTCCATCCTCTTAGCTTCGGTGTTAGTTTCCTCTTGAGCAAATTGGGATAACTGATAAAATTGTTGTAGATATGTTGTGATGGAGTTCTCTCCTTGTTGAAGATTAAGAAAGTCCTGATATTTTTCAGTGATAACTCTAGGAGAGATGTAGGCTTTACGGAATCTCTTCACAAAGTTTTCCCATGTAATATCTGTTGGACCGAAATGGCGACAGAGGGGGGGTGAATGTCGATCTTTAAAAATCGCCCCCAACAAATATCTTCTTCTCCAGTAGCTATGAGAGCTATGAAGGAGAAAATAAGCCCTCACTGGAAATCACAGAGACACTGAAAAACTAGACCCAGAAGGAAGCAATCAAGAAAAGCAAATTCAGCGCAAAACTGGCCTCAAGCGGTAGTACCGCTTGGTCAAGCGGTAGTACCGCTGAGCGGTAGTACCGCTGGTCAGAGCGGTAGTACCTTTGAGCGGTAGTACCGTTCCCCGAGCGGTAGTACCTCTCGAGAAAAACAGCAAACAGGAAATTCAGAAAATTGAGAGATTCGCACCGATTCTTGGATTCTTGGCTTGGGAAACTTTGAGTATAGCTAGGGAACACTCCCAGAAGACTAAGCCAAAAGACAATAACAAGAAATCCACTCCAAGAATCAAGAATTTCAGATTTGGGTAAAAATCTGAATTCTTGCACGACCCGAGCCAAAAATCAAATTGCTCCCAAACGGTTGATCCTTTGGCTATGAAATTTTGAGGATAGCTATAAGATAGCCTCTGGATCCTCCATGCCAAATTTCAAGCCATTACAACAAGGGGAACACTGAGAGCACCAAAACCCTAGAAATGCAAAGCTTGAACAGGGGATGTCAAAAAGGCAAAACTGAGATTAAAACCTTGTCTCTGGGATTTTAATTGATCAAATGATCTTGAAGCACTATCCCATCATGGAGCAACCCATTTTACACCTCCACAGCAAGCAAGAACTCGAAAATCAAAATCTCAAGAAATCCACCAAAAGAGCATCGAAGGAAGAACAGAGAGCACGGGAATAAAAACTTCAGATTTTCATTTCTTGGATCACAAAGAACACAGAGGAGTCCCGATACCCCGACTTGATACAAAAGGAAAGATTACAAGCTCTCAACTCAAACCATCCTCTCCCTCTCTACTCAAGAACACAACTCAAGAACACATGAGGGAGGGAGCACTCAGGAACACATCGATGGAGGACAGAACAACCCTCTGCCTTCTCCACCCACTCTCAACAACTAAAGCCTAAAGCAACCACTAAAGACTCTTTTGACTCTAGCAAACCCTAATTCCACCTCAAGTGCTCAAGGAGGGCATGCAGCCCCTCCTCTCCTTTTATAGCTCCTGGCTAACGGGCCTCCGCCCCGTTACGCCCGCTACGTCCAACGGAGCCCGCTCCCGCGTGTGCAGCCTTGCGAATTTCCCGATTCGCCCCTTCTGCACCTTCCGGGAAGCTTCCGCGCTCCTTGCCTCGCACGCCTCGCAACCACCTCGAGTCCACGTCGTCTTCGACACATCCCGACCGTTCTGACCTCAGCGCCACCTGCGCCTAGTCCGGTCCACCGTGTCTCGCCACGACTCCAACTCGACGTCCTGCAGTCACACAGACAAGAAACACGTCAAATAGCACCGCTCGACACATGAAAGCGTAAATACTATTACACTTACCACAGATGAAGTCAAAACCTGTCAAAACATTAGAATATGCATCCTAAACCCAAATGACCAGATTTGACCAAAGTCCGACCGAGCCCGATTGCGCCACGCAACGACTCGATTCCGAACCACTCAAACCAAACTCGACTGACCTAAACCTTTGTCAATTACTCATCACTCTCATGGAGCACGACCACATGGTCTCTCAATATCTTTCTCCTTAGGGTGTATCCACTGGATAGCATTCCACCAAGTAATTACGGGCTCGGACAACTGATAGGTGGCGAAAAGAACCTTCTCCTTATTTGTACACTGGATAGTATTCATTCTTCTCTCAATATCTTGTAACCAATTATCTGCATTCAGTGACTCTGTGGTTGAATGGAATTTTGGTGGTTGAGTTTGCAGGAACGCTGTAAACTTCAATGCAGTTGCGCTTGATGCTGACACTGACTCTTCGGGTGTCACCTTGACAATGAACGGTGGCTGTAACTCTCCTTGGTAACGGTTCTGTCCCATCATTGCTATTTTGCTGGCAACTGTTGCTTGATCTGTGGCAGGTGCACCCTACCCGTTGGTCTGACCACTCTGCTGCGTTGGTTCCATCTGCCAATTGGGAACTTGAGATCAGCTTTGCAGCGGCTTTGGCAACCATGAATAGGTAAGTAAGACATTGAATTTCAAGGTAAGTATAGGGCGAAAGAGGTAAGAACGAGAGCGAAAGGGGACAGGAGAAAACTTTGAATGCAGGGGGATTACTGGATATTAAGCAAACAACATACAAGATAATGAACATAAATTTACAATATGCAAGTGGTACACAAACCACTTAGGGTTCATGATTACACCTGCTTTACATTACAAAAGCACTACTACAACTCAGGGTCAGTCTAGACTTAGCGAACAACGGCTACTCCTCCAGCTGCCGAGAAGCGAAATTTTGAAACTAGACAAGCAAAGCGGAAAATATTTTGCAAAAGTAAAACTTAAGCAAGAGTAAACTAAGATAGATAAGGTAGCAACAAGAGAGGAAGGAGACAGCAATAAGACTTATATTTTTCGTAAACCCTTTTTATGGCTTAAATTAAGTTTTGCGATAAAATCGCTTCCTAGTTTGCCTTAGGTCTCAACCTACGGTCAAAGAGCCTGCTCTGATACCACTTCTTGTAACGCCCCCGTTTCCAGGGGCGTGTACGGACACGACATTCCGCAACTATTCACGCATGAACAGTTATGGAGTGTCGCGCAAGAGTATACCATTGCATGCTTACAACAAAAGTCCAGCATATATTTCACATAAGGATTAACATCCATTTTTCGACAGCGGGGCGTGCAAGCCCAAAGTATACTTACATCACAAAAACTCCAGAATCCGCTTGAGCGCGGCCAAGACCTAAAGCCACGGGTCCTCGTCGAAGAAGCGATCCTCAGGGGCATCCTTGACGGGGAAACCTTCATCTTAGTCTTGATCCTCTAAAGAGTGGATTAAGCAAGCCGTGAGCCAAACAACCGGCTCAGCAAGTCCCAAAGGGACCCTAACTTATTACATGCACGGAATAACAAAGGAATGGAGTATATTTGGTTTATTAACTTTGAGTGGATGCAGTTTTATTTGCAAACGTTTTATAAAACAGACCCAAAACTACTCCTTAAGATCTCAGGGGTTTTTCATGAAAATTTCATTAACCAACTAATCAAGTTAAAGCATGTACAAAACTACTTAAGCTTCGCTGCTGGAATCACCCAAGTGACACGGCTCCATTAACCGGGAGCACGGCGTATTCGAATACCATTTATTTGACTCTGCAGAGTTTGCTCAGCTTTACCCACACGATCCCTTAACTCCCGCTAAAGAGTTAAGGAAGCCAGGTCGTTTTACTGCTCAATTCTTTATATAGGCTCTACCCGGTAGCATCACTCAGTCACGGCCAAACATAAACAAACTTCTCTAAGCCGTTTTAAGTGTCTACTACCGTTGTTAGGTACCCAGCGGCATACCTAACTCCCCGGCATCCTGACATCTCATCCTGTAGAGTTTCAATTGAGTTGAGCAGCTACTAGACCAATGTTGACAAGTCAACTCCTGTGGTTGAGCGATCACTGTGACATTTGCTCAGCGTAAGGGTTTCAGTCCTTATATTTTCACCTGGTCCGCAACCTTGCCAGGCCTGCGACCCAACCTAAGGTAAGCGGTGGGCGTAGACCGTCTCGCGGTTTCCCACTCACCCTTACCCTACTCCAAACCTAAGGTAAGCGGTGGGCGTAGACCGTCTCGCGGTTTCCCACTCACCCTTACCCTACCTTGTGCACGCCGGCACTCTCCGCTCTAAGATACGGTGTCCCATACCACCCTACCTTAGAGTCGGGTTTTCCAAATTCTATTGGCCCACGGCCACAACCTTATTAGTGTAACACTTTGCATGATAATAATAGCCTACAGTTATCTAGATTAACAGATAATTATTTCTAGGGTTGCAAAGGCATGGCTACAAGTTTAACATGGCATTTGTCGGTGGTAGGTTTATCTACATAACATGTCATTCTAAATATTTTATTTTACTTTAAATTAACATTTCACAATTAGCATAATGCAAATAGTATAATAACATAATTAAATGGCATGGGTTGCAACATGATCAAAGGATTTGAGACTTGCCGTAAAGTTGGACGATCTCGGCTAGCTCGAACGTGGAAGCACCTTGGTCCTGCGACTGCCCTTAAACTTCCAGGAACTTCGAAACTAGCGCAAACACACAAAAATAAATAAGTCCAGCTTGAGACTAATCAAGCGAGGGAAAATAAACTATTTAAAAAGGAGTAAAGTGCATAAATCCTTCAAATGGAATTTTAGGAATTTATCTGGGATGAAATTGGAGGAAATGGAGGTCACAAATGGGTCCAAGATATTATTTGGAGCAAAGTGGTGAAATTTGGGAATTTTTGGGAATTCCTGTGATTTTCTAGGATTTATTTGGATTTTCTGGAATATTGGAAATTGATAAATCACTGGAAATTCCAATAAACAGTGCTCGGGCCGGCCCAGCGCTACAGCGCGGCCGAAGGCCAGCGCGGCCCGCGCGGCGACGCGCGGCCCGCAGCTCGCGCGCGCGCGCTCGGCGACGGAGCAGGCCGACTCGGCCCACTCACATGCGTGCTCATGCGGCTCGGATGCCCGCCGCGTGGCTCGGGCGGGTGGCGGAGATGTGGCGGGTGCGGGCGGATTGGATGAAGACGGGGAGAGATCGGACGGCTGCGGAGTGAGAGGGCGAAGCGAATCGGTATGGTGGAATCGGGCGGTCGACGTTATGTGCCAACGGGAGGATCGAACGGTGGAGGAGAGGCCACGCCATCATCTTCTTCCTCCGGCCGTGCGCGCGCAGCAGAGGGACGGAGACGGCGGCGCCTTCGCTCTCCGGCCACGGCGAAGGTTCCCGATGGCAATGGAGGGTACCACCGGGTTGGGCTTGGCTTGGGGAGTCCATTTTGGGCAGCTGGGAGGCGAGGGGATCAACGGAGAGGGCGGGGAACAGAAGGGGGAGGTTCGGGTGTTTGGCGGCGAGGGAAGTCACCGGCGGCGAGTTAGCTCAATCGGCCGCGGCTACACGTTCACGGGGACCGGGTGCTCACATTGGTGGCGACGGTGGGTGCTAGGGAGCTCCGGAGCGTGCTGGCCACGGAGAGGTGGTTGCGGCCGGAAGGGGGTCTCGACGGCGGCGCTCCACGGGGCTTTACCTGTCCAGAGAAGGGCGGCAAAGGGGTTAGGGGAGGGTGGAGATGCTCCAGGCGAAAGCAATTGAGAAATGGGAGAGGGGGAAGGGAGATTGGCTCCCAGGGGCCACCGGCGCAGGGGACGGCGAAGGCGGAGCCACGGGCAGCAAGGCTCCAATCGGCGGCTCTGGGAGGCGGCTGGGAGTGGTGGGAGGCAAATGGGAGGGGTGGAGGAGCTGGGGAACCAAGAGAGCGAGCGGGAGAGGGGGAGGGGCTTTTATACCCGAGCGGAGGGGGAGCGAGGCGTGGAGAGGAAGGCAAGGGCTCGGGCTCCGGGGCGACAGGGAGTGACGGGAGTGGGTGAGCGTCTCCTCCGCAAGATGGGCGGTGACCGGGGTGACGCACGGCGCTGTAGCGGCGTAAAGGCGAGGAGACGGGAGCAGGTAGCTGCGCAGGGGCGGGGGCACGTCCGCGTGCGGGGAAGGGGGGAGGTGGCGACCGCCAGGTGGGGCCGAAGCTGAGCGGGCCGACGTGGCGCGAGGACGGCCGCGCACTTCGGACAGGGGCTGTCGGGGCGGCGGAGGCGGTCGGGGAGCGGGGCACGGCCGCGGGCGCAGAGGCGGCGCGGCGCAGGCGCAACGCGCAGCGCACGCGCGTGCGCGGGGAGGAGGCGGGGAGGGAGAGGGGCGCCAGCGAGAGAAAGGGAGCGGGGCGGCGCCGCAGAGGGGAGAAGGCGGGAAGCGGGCGCGGCTCCAGCGGGAGAGGGAGAGGCGTCCGCGGGAGAGGAAGCCGGCCAGCGGAGAAGGCGGGAAGGAGCGGGGCGCCGGAGGGGGAAAAAGGCGCCCGGCCCAGAAAGGAAAGCGGCGCGAGGGGAGACTTTCCCGAAAGGGAAAGTTTCCAGAAAACACTCAAAAATGCAGCAAAAATTCACAAAAATTTTGGTTTGAATTTTTAGGGGCTTTTCACTGCTTATGCCACCAAGTACTGTACAACAGTCGCATGATTCTTCAAGGCGGGTAGACTTTCGTTTGAAGCTCGATGCCAATTTCCACACTCCATCCACACCTGGACTCTACGTCTATATAAGCCGTTCCTTAGTTCCACCTATGGCCTATGGGCCGGGTTATATGGCCAATACAAGCGACGGCGCCTCCAAGAACAGCTGATGGAAGATGTGTTGCAAGCTCAGGCTGTCCCAGCCGCGACTGCCGACGAGGTGGGCGTCTGGCCCGACGAGCTCGACGAGCAGCTCATAAGCGAGCTCCTCAGCGACGACAGCCTCCTCGGCGCCCTGGTCCCGGCTGCCGACGACTCGGAGTACTACTCGTGCGACACGGGATCAGCAGCCGGCGCGCCGTGCAACAGCGGCGGCAGCACCGCGGCCGAGCACGAGCTGCTGCAGCCGGCGGCAGTAAGCAGGGCTTTGTGCTCGGTGTACTCCGGCCCGACGATCCGGGACATCGAGAAGGCGCTGTCGTCGCGGCCGTACTCCTCCAGCCGCTGCTACAGCTCACTCTATTTGTAGGTGCATGCATGCATGGCTGTGAATATTCAGTACCGATCGATCATATATGCGCACTCACTCGAGGAGACTGAATCATGCGTGGTTTTGCTTGAAAAGCCGCAGGTTCGGAGCGTCGAGAGCGCCGGAGAGCAAGTACACCACCAAGGTGAGGAGCTGCGGCGGCAAGATGCCGACGGACGGGTACAAGTGGAGGAAGTACGGGCAGAAGTCCATCAAGAACAACCCCTACCCGAGGTGCAGTGATCGATACATCTAGCTACCATCTAACTACTTACTTCGCCTTCTGAATTTTTTTTTTTTTTATCATTGTTCTTTGGCATGCATGCGTATATTGATCATGCACCGGGCAGGAGGGGCCCGGATATATAAGAGCTTAATTTGCAAATTAAGAGTACCTACGTACTGCTAGTTGAGTTGTGACTAAGCGCGGAAGCGAGCTAGGTGACGGTGATCTAGACATGGTGATGCAAGCAGGATTCAGCCATGTCGTGCAATAAGTTTAGTAGATTGACGTGCATCTAAAGAAGAAAAACAAAACAAAAGATGGGTGTAACCGTGCAAGGAACTTGACGAAAACGGTATACATGGCCCGTGGCCGTGGCCGGCCAGGCGCGCGCGCACGTGGGGCAGCCCCATGCGCCACGAAACGCTGGGGTAGCTAGCAGCTGAAGAGCAAAGTCGCTGCAGTCCATGCATCCATGACCGCGCCGAGCCCGCCGCGCTTTTGTCGGCCATGTATGTGGTCGGTCGGACTGCTCGTACCCGCAGTTTCTTTTAGCAAAACTGCACATGTTGTACGTGTTTGGAGGAAGACAGGTCACAGGAGAGGAGGGCCTTTGGAGGAACACAGGTCACAGGAGACCGATCGACGCAGACGAGAGGGTACTAGAACAAATCAGGGAGGCAAAGAGGCAGAACAAGTAGAGAGAGAGAGAGGTGCGAGCGGCCGGCGTAAGTAGGAGACAGAGAAGAGATGAAAGGTTTTAGAGAACTTTATAAAGATGGGACACATCAATATTATATTTGCCATTTCATATAAGGACGTTTTAGGATTTGCCATTATGTAGATTGCAATTTAGAATTTACCACTTTATATAAGATCCAATTCTAACTTTGGCACTTTGACGTTTTTACCCCTTCTTCCTTCCGTCATCCTAGACCTATTTTCTTCTTTTTGACCGGCCATGGAGGTGGTGCTATGTTGCTCCACCCACTTCGCTCACCTCCCTTCCCTCCTTCTGTCTACCCGCACACCCACCTCTAGGACCATAGCTGTCACCTCTAGATAAGAGCACCGAATGCAAGGATGGCAGTGCTGCCGAGGTCCACGCAGAACAGGAGGGACATGGCTTCGGTGCCATGGCCACAACAGACGAGTGCTCTAGAGCACGGCCACGACCGAATGTCAGAGATGGTTGTCTATCCTCGTCCTCTGCGTTTGTCGTGATGCCGACCTCGCAAATGGCTATTTGAGACCACCGGCCATACCCCATCTGACCTGAGCGCCGCCAACCTCACCACCATGGTTGAGGCAAGACGAAAGCAAGAAGGGGAAGAAGTGGAGGAAGAAGGGTAGCGCCGAAGCCACGCCACTACCTCCCATGTCGAGGAGAGTGAGAGAGGAGGGAGGCAATGCAGAGAGAGGAGAGAGAGCATGGCCAGAGCTAGATGAATGGAAGAGGAGGGGAAGAAGGAGAAAAAGAAGTAGAGAGGCAAAATTATCTAGGTGATAAATTTTGAATTGCAATCTACGTAGTGGTAAATATTAAAATTGTACTATTTAAAGCGGTAAATTCTTAATTGTATCTATAAATATAGTACTATAGTGCTACGTGTCCATCAGTACACCGATTGAAGTAAACAAATTAAGGCGTGATGTAGAGGGGCTTGATTAGACAATGATAAATAGGTAAACGGAAGTGAATAGTAACAGAGGAATGATAACTTATGAGGACTGCAAGTTTGCAACCTATTATCCAACCGAAATCAACTACAAATCTACAGGGATCCTGTTTAATGATAACTCTAGCATCCGTTTTCGTTCCTACGTAGTACTCCGATAGAATTGCAATGTCGCTCTTAAGAAGCAGTTAAGTGACTAGGAGTAATTTTGGGGTCCAGACTCCAGTAGCAATAATTTTGCGGTCCAGACTCCAGTAGCAACCAACGAAAACAGCTGAGCATTCACTTATTCATTTCGTTACCTGCTGGAATTAATCAGGGATAAGCATAGACCACAGAACATACTATTCTATGTCAACTTTGCTTTCTCATCAGACTCGTACATTTCTTGGGTCAGTGGGCCACACCATGCGTGAACCGCCTATCGCTAGCACCTAGTGCGTGGCGCCCACCTGAACATTCAATTAAACACAGTTAACAACCTCTGCACGTTCGGTTGAGAAGTGACGAAACTTTAATTCACAACAACGACGTCATGGATCGAGTATTATTAATGTAATAGTTAGAGACTCGTACATTGTAATGAAATAATAAAAATAGTAAGATAAAATTTACTGTCTGGTCAACTTCACACATCAAACATTGAACAGCAAGTGACAGAGAGAAGGATGACCAGAATGTGCGAGGAGATGAGGAAAGTGGAGGGGTGGGGGTTGTATCCTGAGAGAGAGAGGGGAGAGATGAATGGTCTAAATCAAATCGGATGGCTGTAGAGAAAGAAGAGGAGGACGCACCGACAACCACCGACTCTTCTTTATATAATAATAATAGAGATTATACTTTCTGCGAAAATACAAGGTATTAGTTCATGTATAGTACTCGGCACAAATACATTCACTGAACTCACAGATAGTCAGTGGAACTGTGTAGAGGTGCACACGTGTAGGCGAAAGGTGCTTCGCGCTGGCTTGGAGGTTGGCACCAACAGCTAGGCAAGACTTTCAGATCATGTTCGGAAAGGTCGGCTTGTATTGGACATGCATACGCATTATCACATTCTATTAATCTCAGTTATTAGTTGTTGCTTCTTTTCATCCATTAACTCGTGCAACGAACAATCTGTATTTTCACAGTAGAGTGAGTAGCATAGATACACGAACGCCGAACGGCAAACAATAAACAGCCATCTGCGTCTCATTAACTGGCGGCGAAATAAATCAAAAGGGATGGGTACATGGGTGCAGATGAGCAGTATTTTCAGCAATCCCAATAAATAAATCAACGACTGCAAGTAGACCGGCCTATCGATCATAGGTACTGGCTACGCGTGCATCTTCATATCTAGCACATGTGCCAGTACAACTTAGCGATCCTGAAGACTAGTCAAAGAATGGGTTGCTAGATCTGTACTTCCATGACAGAAGTACTTCCATGACAGAAACAGAGCAGCGTACACTACTTTTTTTTTTAAAGCAAGAAGTAGTACTAGTTTTGCATCTACTTTTGCATGCAGGAGCTACTACAAGTGCACCAGCTCCCGGTGCAGCGCCAAGAAGCACGTCGAGAAGTCCACTGACGACCCGGAGATGCTGATCGTCACGTACGAGGGGTCGCACCTGCACGGCCCGCAGCCGCTCTTCCCGGGCCTGCAATCCTCGGTGATGGACTTCGCCGGCGCGGCGTCGACCGACGTCTACAAGGCGGGGGCGGCGAAGAAGTCCAGGCCCTCGCCGACGTCCGTCGACGACGGCGCCGGCGAAGGGGGTTTTGCCGGGCGGCTAGGGCCATCGAAAGAAGCGTGCGACGCGGTGTTACGAGGAGGCAGCAAGCTGCAGGGGCGCCAAAAGGGTCGCGACGAGGACGCCGTGCCGCGTGCCACTGCCACCACGGACTCGCGCGACGGCTGGACCTCCTCCGCGCCATATGCTGATGCCGCCACGGTGTTTTCTTCTGATTCGCCGGCCACCGACTGGTCCTGCCTGGATTTCCCGTGGTCCCCGGAAGCTCTGTTTCTGTAGCCCCCTAGGTATGGTCTGAATTGACTGGGGGAGCACGCGTATTTATAGATACCTACATATAGCTATCGTCGGTGAGTATTATCACGGTGTGATTTGATAGGTATATTGTGCAGAAGTGAAGATCAAAGCAGCAGATCCTAGTGTCGCCGCGAAAATAACCCAAGTAACCCATGGCAGGTGGGACTTGGGCGACACTGGCGAAAACTAGCTGAGTAAGGCGCTACGCCAATACAACAATCAACCAACCGGTTGGCACCTCTAATCCTCTATAGCTGATTGGGTTATATTGTGCGCTTGAAGTGAAGCCCAAAAAAAGTGTACATTACAATAACAAGTATATGTATTTTTTTTTCTTTCAATGGTACGTATATCTCAAAACGCTGATATAACCGTATAATCAGGTTGTTGGTGTTCGTTAATCTATCCTGTTTTTGACTGGTGAAGGGTGACAAAATTATGGTACGCAGCGCACTACTCCAGATTCCACTCGGTCAAAATGTTTGTCGACAAGTTATTTGAAATGAAACCGAATTTTCAAAAAAAAAATCTCAATTCCATTTTGAATTTGATTCCTCTTGAACCATAGCCTAATCCAGCTCAAACCCTAGCCGTCCACGTCACCAATTGTTGCCGACACTGCTTCAACGGAAAAGATTTGCACCGGCACTGTTCACTGTCCGAAAACCGCCGCCGCCATCCCTGTTTCGCCGCCGCCGGCCTCTCCCGCCCGTTCTCACGCCTTCTCGTGCTGTCTCGCCGCTGCCACCTCTTCATCGCCTGTCAGACGTCGTATGCTCTCCCCTGACACCCCTGCAGTGTGTCAGCCCCGCCGACCACCCTACTGCTGACTCTCTCGTGCCTTCTGCACTCTCAACTCTCCCAGTCGACCTGACACCGCTACTGCCTTTTGACCACCGCATTGCGTCACCCAAGACCGTCAGTACACCACCCTTGAACTAGTCGCGCCGCGCCTCCCCGACCCTTCCCGCTATGCCACGCGCCGTCGTCGCCTTCACCAAGCCACTGTGCCGAACTGCCTCTGGCGCCCTATAAAAGCCCCGAGCTCCTCCATTCGAAAGCATCGACGCCTAGTGTCAGTCAAGCACCCCCGAAGCTCCAGCCGTCCTCCCTATTGCCAGTAATTGCCAGAATTGCCGAAGTAAGCCACACTTCGATTCTCGTTGTACAGCCTATCATTTTCCAATTGCTCTCGTCTGTAGCTTCCACTAGCTCCCAGAAACACCCTCGAACCCTTGCCCTAGCTCCCTGAGCTCCCCTCATCTCTGCCGTCGATGACCGCCGTTCAACCGTAGCACCCTGCCGTGGACAGCCAAATCTCGGCCTCCCCTGCCTAAACCACCGTTACCTAGAGCTTGCCCTAACCCCAGAGATGCTCAAAGACCATCACTATCGACTGTTTAAACCTTAGCTTGCACTGGAACCATCCAAACATCCCGCGGAGGAAGGACCTCATCGCCGGCGAACGCCGCCTCCCCTACCCTTGCCAACCCCAAAAATAAAACCCTAGCAGTGCTAGGAACCCAACCATGGTCTCCGATTTCGTCGCAGTTCACTGTAGCCCTATCGATCGTTGTCGCCTTCTTCCTTTGTTTTCCGTCGCCGCGCGTGGACGGTTGAAGAAGACGACACTATTCATCGTGGACCGCACAGTAACAGGCCGAATCGGCTAGCAGACTGGGCCAAGATTTCACTGTAGCAAGTAGGTTCGGCATGAATAGTGTTTGGACCCGGATTGAACAGTGAACCCGACCCATTACTGTTCACCAAACCCAAAAATGCAAATTTATACCCATTTCGAGCCAGCCGATCCATTCCCTAGCTCCGTTTCGCCTTTTCGGACACCTATAAACCCTAAACCCATTTTATTTGGTTTTCCTTAGTTTTTATTTCTTTATTTCATTTCTTTCTTCCTAGCACAACTCTTCAAGCATGGAATTGATTTTTTTTTGCTTTATGCTAGCACATGACGTCGAAATTAGCTAATTCAAGAAGGAGAAACTCAGGATCAAGCTCAAGATCGAGAAACAGAAGAATACGAACTTGTAGAATACATTGATCCGCAAGGCAAGTCACATGACTTTGATCATATTGAACCTACATTCTGTTAATTATTATTATTCAATACTTTCATTATGTTATTTACGCACTGTTATTTTATGTACAATGAATGTTTAGAATGATATGATACTAGTTATGTCCTACCACCCGAAAAAGCCCAGTTCAATTTGATGTCCATATTCACCTTGACAAACCCTAGTAATACTGAATATACTATTTAGATAATCAAGGTAGTTTAGATGATCAAATATCTCATACTACAAGATGATTCGGCTTTTCCCGAAAAGTTGTTGGTTGTTGTTGAAAGTTGTTTCAGTAAGAAGCAAGGACTAAAACCTTATGCCAAGTAAAGAACATAGTGATCGCTCAACCACAAGCGTTGACTTATCAACCTGGTGTAGTAGCTGCACAAATTGATTTAATATCTACAAATTATTGGGATTCTAGAAAGGGAATAGCCCGCGTGTATGAAAGGTGGTATGGAAGCGGTAAAACCATACTTACAACGGTAGGATTACATGGGAGTCGGATCGCGATTTCTGCATTGGCCAATAGAATGCCGACTGCCTATGTTGCCATGTCCCTACCAGGTAGAGGCTATACAAAGAGATGAACAATGAAAAGCCTTGTTTTCTTGAATCTGGATGCTGGAGTTAAGAAATTTTGTGGGTAAAGTTGGATAGCTGTACAGAGTCATTTACAAATGGTATTCAAATACATCGTGTTTTTGGTATATGAAGCTGTGTTTAATGGGTGATTCCAATAGCGAAGTATAAGTAGATTTAGAATTGTTTTGGTAATGTTAAAGTCCGGTAATCAAAGTTTTGAAACCCCAAATTCCCTAAGAAGTTCATGATTTGTCACCTTGTGTTTAAAAACAAAAATGTTTACACATAAAATTGCATCCATAAATACTTTATTAACAACCAATATACTGCCATCTTTTGGAAACCCTGGTAATTAGTTATATAGCATTTTCCTATGTGATTTGTTGAGTATAGTTAGGTGTACTCATGCTTGCTAAAATCATAAACAGAAAATGCTTGCTAAGAAAATGAAGGAATCTATAACGACGACGCTGAGCTCTACGATATAGACGACGCCTGGTGTTAGGGTTTATTCTATACTCAGGCATGCCTATGGAGTTTCTTTTTGTAATGTATTATAATTTTGGGTTGTACGTCCCTCTGTGTAAACCTTGGCTGCTAAGCCTTAATTTTGTGATAAAGTTTGGTTTTTATGTTTAAGCTTGTATTGGAAATGATGCACACTCATCTACAGCACTCGCAGCTGAACAATCCTGGGCAGTTGCGAGGGTAACCTAACGGCCCTAGAAATGGGGGCGTTACATTATTTGTCAGAACACATTTCTCTATTTTCTTAAGCTGTAATTATAAACTACTTTCACCATTAAAACAGCTAAATTAGTACAGCAGATAAAGCAAATACATATGATGGATGTTGCTTGCTTTCACAACCTATTGCAATTATTTGTAGATTTAATGTGAAACACATTCTTATTTTCTGTTCAAGATAATAATGCTCCGATTTCCTAATAATTAAGATTGGCGATTGTAATTGGTTTGGTTGTGCAGTGTAGCCTGTAGGCGTAGTCATCATTGTTGCTTTCACCATTATGTATACTGATATGCTAATGTTGTCCCGGTCTTTCGATGAGAAGGATAATTTCAATTGGACGATGATCAACTCTCACGATCCAGATTATGAACGCAACACGTACGAACCAAGTAATCACTGAACTAATCACCAAGTCGTTATCAATAGTGCCAAAACCCAATTGACCTGATCACGAGGATCGATTCCTGCAAGCAATCGAAGAACAAGCAAGAACAAAGTAACAAGCAATCTTAAATTGTAAATATAAGAATTGAGTTTAAAAGATGGGATTCTGCAGAGGTTCTTTACGGTTGGTCTAGTCGACACAAGCGAAGAACAAGAGTTTTCACAATGAAAAAATTAAGCAAACGAAATCCAAGAAAACTAAAAGGGTGTGGTCTCCCTAAATAGGGGACGGAAAGCTGTGCAAAACTAAGAAATAAGTGATGATACTATTCATGGTACTGTTCATATGAACAGTACGGTTGTGAATACTACAGGCTAAGAGAGGGGGTACCTTCCTCTTGGGCCCAAGCATTACAATGCCCAATTTAGCTTAAACAGGTGATGCAACATATTCTTTTAATGATTGTGATATGCACATAATGAATTTGGAGATGAGGCTAGATCCATTAGGAAGAGGATGAGATAAACTTTCCATCGAGTACTCATGGACCTCAAACGGATTCCGTATGTGAAAGTTATGCGCATTTAAAGTTGGTACTGTCTTCGGAGGCCGAATTAAATCGCACATGTTTGTCTTCATGATCAGCTCCTAAGTTCCTAAATAAAAGAACACTATATGCATTAGATAGTAGCATATTCTTATTAGAAATAAAATGCACTCCTAGAAATGAAGTTACCTGATAGTTCAATTATTGTGCGCGAGCTCTTGTGATTGGACCTTGCAAGTGTATAAGTTCAGATCCATTAGTTGTATGCATGGAAGTGATGTCCTAATCATCCTTCCCTTCTTGCATTTTAGTCGTCTTCGGCTCAATCTCTTCTTCTCCTCCCAAATATGGCTTCAAATCTTCAATGTTAAATGTGGGACTGACCCTGAATTTTGCGGGCAGATCAAGCTTATATGCATTATCATTAATCTTTGCTAACACCTTGAATGGACCATCAATTCTAGGCAGCAACTTAGACTTTCTCAGATCAGGAAATCTATCTTTGCGCAAATGCAACTACACTAGATCACCAGGTTCAAAAGTTAAACTATTTCTACCCTGACTACCCGTAATCTTATACTTAGCATTCATGCGCTCTATGTTTTGTTTAGTGGTTTCATGCAATTTAAGGACAAATTCAACACGCTTCTTATCATCTAAATTTACTTTTTCAGAAACGGGGGTAGGCAATAAATCAATAGGAGCGCGAGGATTAAAGCCATATACTACCTGAAAAGGGCTCATCTTTGTGGTAGAGTGCAGCGATCTATTGTAAACAAACTCTACATGAGGTAGACATTCTTCCCACATCTTCAAGTTTTTTTAAGATAACTCTCAACATAGTTGATAGCGTGCGGTTGACAACTTCATGTATTGGGCATCCCGATCTGAAACAATGGTATTGGACACTCCATGTAGTCAAACAATCTCTCTAAAAAACAAATCGGCAACATTTGTAGCATCATCGTTCTTATGATAAGATATAAAATATGCCATTTTAGAAAACCTATCCACAACAGAAAAAACAATATCTCTCCCCTTCTTTGTTCTAAGTAGTCCTAAAACAAAGTCCATTGAAATAGGAATGCTAGGTACAGGAAGATGCATATATAAACCATGTGGATTAAGTCGGGACTTAGCTTTATTGCAGGTAGTGCAGCGAGATACATAGCGCTCAACGTCGTGCCTCATCCTTGGCCAATAGAAGTGTTCAGCGAGGATGTCCTCCATCTTTTTTATGCCAAAATGACCCATTATTCCTCCCCCATGCGCCTCATGTAACAACAAAAGACGAACAGAGCTAAGCTGAAACGCATAGCTTGTTAGCTCTAAATAAAAATCCATTACTGAAAACAAATTTATTTCAGCATCTACCATTTTTGCAATTGGACTGGGCATTTCTAAACTCATCATCAGAAGTGTATAGTTCTTTTATTGTTTCTAAGCCAAAAATTCTACAATCAAATTGAGATAACATTGTATACCGTTTAGATAAAGCATCAACAATCACATTTTCCTTCCCTTTCTTGTGTTTTATGACATAAGGAAAAGATTCAACGAATTCACCAACGAGCATGTCTATGGTTCAGTTTAGTTTGACTTCTAATATGTTTCAATGATTCATGATCAGAATGGATAACAAATTATTTGGGCCATAAATAATGTTGCCATGTTTCTAATGTTCAAACGAGAGTAAGTAATCCCTTATCATAGGTAGAATAGTTCAAACTAGGTTCACTCAATTTTTCACTAAAATAAGTAACAGATTTATCTTCTTGTAGTAACACACCTCCAAGTCCAATTCCATTAGTATCACATTCAAGCTCAAAAGTCTTACCAAAATCAGGAAGCTAGAGAAGCGGCTCATTTGTGAGCTTCGCTTTTAGAAGGTTGAATGATTGTTCTTGTGCAGGGCCCCAATGGAAAGGAACACCTTTTTTAGTGAGCTCATTCAATGGTGCAGCAATGATGCTGAAATTCTTGACAAAACGTCGAGAAAATTCAGCCAATCCATGAAAAATTCGCACTTGTATGACCATGTTAGGAGTCGGCCAACTCTGTATTGCGTCGATCTTGGCTTAATCGACTTCAATGCCCTATGGAGTAACTACATAGCCAAGAAACGATACTCAATCGGTGCAAAATGTTCACTTCTCAAGATTACCAAATAAACGTGCAACTTCTAAAGCATTAAAAACAACACGTAGATGATTAAGATGTTCCTCAAGTGATTTGCTATATATCAGTATGCCATCAAAATATACCATCATAAATTTTTCAATGAAGGCACGCAAAACTTCGTTCATCAATCTTATAAAAGTACTAGGTGCATTAGTTAAACCGAAAGGCATTACTAATCAGTCATATAGACTGAACTTAGTTTTGAATGCTATTTTCCATTCATCTCCTAATTTCATACAAATTTAGTGATATTCACTCCGCAAATCAACTTTAAAAAACATGGTAGAGCCACTTAATTCATCAAGCATGTCATCTAACTTAGGAATAGAATGACAGTATTTAATGGTAATATTATTGATAGCTCTACAATCAACACACATATGTCATGATCCATCTTTCTTTGGAACCAAAAGTACAGGAACAACATATGGACTAAGACTCTCACGTACGTACCCTTTGTCAAGAAAGTCTCACTCTTGACGCTCAATCTCCTTAGTCTCCTCTAAGTTGGATCGGTATGGCACGCGGTTGGGTGGGGAAGCTCATGGGATCAAGTCAATTTGATGTTTAATACCCTAATTGGTGGTAGCCCTGGGGGTATTTCAGCGGGAAACACATCATCAAACTTCTGCAAAAGGTTAGTGACAGTAGGAGGCAAAGAAACAAGAAGATCCTATCGTGAAAACAAAGCATCCTTGCACAAAAGAGCATAGCAAAAAAAATTATGCACTTCCAACTCACTCAAATCAGATTTGGTAGCTAGTAGAACAATCCCTTTCAGATTAATTTCATTATTTCTAGTGTCAGACCCAGATTTTACAATCCGGATTTCTCTGTGATTCCACCGCACTATTCCCTGGATCAGTAGATAGTGCTCACAGATTACAGTTCTTAATATCAAAGTACATACCATGCGAAAGCGTAAATATAATAGTAGACTTACTCGTGGGCCGATTAGGCCGAAATCCATAAAATGTAGCAGCGGAAGAACGAAGCACACAGGTGGGACCTTCAGGACATGCCCACAGGCAGCCAACTGGAGGTTCGTGACCTAGCTCTTGACATCTTCATCTTCTTCGCCATCATGATCCAAAAGTATTGCTGATGCATAGTGATCTGATTCCAGATTCTGGATTTGTGGAGAGAGCGAATATGAGCACAACCACCGTGCTCACGAGCCAACACATAGGATGCAATTAAATAGTATGCATGGCTTATCAAAGGAAGGCTCGGGTTATTTTATTTGCCGTAAATTGCTTTTGAAATATGATACATAGAAATCTCCTGAGACCTAGCCGTTTGAACTGAAACATAAGGTGTGAAAGAATGCAATAATAATAGCGATCCAGATTCCATCCACCGTTACATGGTCTCTGCACCATATGCTTAATCCTTCGGCGTCATAACCGCTTAACTTATCACTGGGGCGACACCCAGGGCAACACAAATAAGGGCCTTTCTCTGCCCTCCACTTTATCAATTCCACCCACAAAGTTTTTGAAATAGAACTATATCTAGTAAAGTTCCCATGTCCACCCTTGACCGTGGGCATGGCTATTCGAATAGTTTTAGACTCTACAGAGTTTGCACACTTTACCCACAAGAGATAAATCCACTCGTTGCCCCACATGATTCCTTAGCCATGTGGTTGAGTAGACTATCACAGGGCCTTTACAATGCGTAGTCCTACTGTGGTTACGCCCGCTAAGGTCTATCTTCCGTAGTATGCGCACATACCTCGGGAAGGGTCCCTCGTGAGCCATCACGGGCAAAGGCGGGGATGCGACCATCCATCCCTTTGCTCGTGGTCATACCTTCACGTAACCACCTTAGAGCCACACAAATTAGTAAACCCTGTCCATACTTTGCCAGCATGTGGTTGTATTATTTTACACTGGGAGGTCATCACGAGATTCAGTCCTTAGGGTTATCTGGGCGGTTCTACCACTATCCCCTTTGTGCTTCCACTGCACCACACACACTCACACCCTCGAACCATCCGCCCAGATAATTAAGCAACTTGAGGTTTTTGGGAGCATAAAATATCCATAACCAAATATACCAGTCATTTCCACCATGACTGCCCAAACCAATTTCTCATGATTCAAAGTGATGCTTTGGGGCATTTTGGTGCCCCCGATTATCTAAGCAGTACTAAGCATGGCGTATAATTATGGACTTATTTTCGAAAGAGTACCATTATAATTTTGCTAGGGTGACAAGGCACAGATATTCAATTGTTTCCAAAGGAGGTATAATACTAGCAAGTCAATTAATGGGTATATAACTAGAATCTTCAAACAAATATATATTTGCATATGAAATAACAGCATGCAATTTGATATTTTAAACAAAAGTAAATTTGCAGAAAATGTAGGTTCAACATGATCAAAGTATTGACTCGCCTGGCGCGGTTTACCGTGGTCTTGAGCTCACGCAATGCTTTCTCTTGAGCTATTGGTCTCTATCTTCACTTCGATCTTAGTCTCGCTTGATCCATTGAATCTTCACGACTTCTAAGTTCTAATTACGCGGCAAATGACTGAATCCAAATAAAAGAAAATAACTCAAAAAGATCCAAATAAATCTGAATAAACTCAATTTAGTTTTATTATGAGTTAATGGGTGATTTGGGTTATTTAAGGTAAGGTCGATGGTAGAATACGATGACTGGATCTTTTTATTAACAATTTCTTTTATTATTTTGGTATTTATCAAGGAAGTTCCATGTGCTAAGTTAAACCTATGAATTGGTGTATTTTGTCGAGTGCTGATGTTCAGGGCATATGATTTATGTATATATAAGTATTGTTTGAAAATTTTAGCTTACAAAGTTAATCTTAGGGGCTATGTCTATAGCATTTTGTGGTATGATATTTTATGTACCTCCATTTATTACTAGGCTAAGTTTAATTTGAATTAGGGTCTATTTGTACGAGTCCCAGCTTGCTATATATACAGTTATGCTCAATATTACTATATACTAAAGCTAGTGTTAAGATTTAGCTAATGGCACTATTTTTATCCTGCTTATACGTTAGCCACCATTAGGCTTATTATTATTTTTCTTTTTACCCCTAATTTTAGTTTAAACTAGTTATCTCGGCAAAGCTTGGTTTATAAAGTTATATTTCAATATTTGCTATTTTAGCAAAATCTACGGTTAAAATTTATTTAATGAAGGCATGTTGAATATTGGGCATAGATTTAATTATAATTATTGGTTGTCTTTATTTAAATTTGAGCATTTAATCGAAAGAGGTTTCCTTTATTATTGATTTTAATTAGTATTGATCTTATTTAGTATTTTAATCCCTTGAATTCAATTAGGCAAATAGCATTAATTATTCATATGTGATAACTAGCCCAAATACTAGTGGTTTTATACTCAAATAGTCCAAAATAGCTCTCTTGATTGCTTAGGGCCTAAAGGTAATGATTAAAGTCTAAATCATGCTATGGTCAACCCTACGATATCCACTAATATACAATGGTTTAGGTTTTTATTTCTTTAGACCACCCTCTATTAATACTATTTTAGATTTATTTACCTAGGCAAAGTTTATTGTACAAGGTAACATTTCATTATGGCTATTTGCTAAAATATATTAATGAGGTTTGTTTAAGGTGGCATGATAAGCATTGGGGCATATTTATTTAAGGGCAATCTTTATTAAATATGGACATTTACCCAAGGCCACTTTTCCTTACTAATGACTTTAGTAAATAATTAGATTTAAAATTAGATATTAAAAGCACACTAATTATTTATCATGATAACTAATCAAAATTTAAATCCTCTTTTACTAAAATACATGGGTTTATGACTTGTTCTTTAGAACATTTTCATTTGTTAAATCATTATTCCATGAGTGCACAACCTAAACAAGTTTTTACTCAATTTCTTAATATGCCTTTGATTAATAGTTAAGCTTTAAAACAAATATTCAAAGCACATTAGCCACATGATTTATCGTTTAATAGCACGTTTGCATCCTAATAAATTGTTGCGTCTTTTATAAATTAGTTTTGGATTTTTATTTGCCTTTTTCATCCACTGGATGTGCTAGCAAAAAGGTTAAAACCTAACTACTAACATTGCGGCTCAGGGGAATCGATCTCGGATCGGCCGACTGAGAGCGCACACAGCCAACTAATCGAACTAGCGATATTACCTGTTGGGCCGAGGCAGAGAATGCAATTAACCCGAGTGTGCAACGCTGGAAACAGGGGAGGCTCGGGGGCGAGTACGGCCGGTGGCGCCGCCGGCGAGGGAGGGTCGGAGAGATTCCGAGGATGGGAAAAATGGGTCCTTCGTGTTGTGTGCAAGCTGCAAGGGTGTCGGTGAGAACCGCGGAACACCGAAGCTAGGCCGACGATGTGCGGCGGCGGCGGCGTGGAAGGAAACTCGGCGCCGGCGAGGTAGGGGCAAGGGGAGCTCCGGCGGGGTCGGGGGCGCCTTCGCCTAGCTCTAAGGAAGATCTGGAGCGAAGGAATCGAACTGGCTCGGTGGGGATCGCTAGGAAGTCCGGTGGGCGGCCGTGGGGAAGAAGGTGCGCCGGCGAGGTTAGAGGGGACGGAAGCTCAATCGGGCGACCGGAGGGGATGAGGGGAGTGTGGGGAGGGTGCTGGTGGGCTCGGCGGTGCTTATAGCAGAGCGGGTAGGGCTGGCGTCGGAACCCCCACCCGTGAGGTCGCATCGGCCAGCGGCGGAGGCAGATGGCAGGTGCAGGCGGCGTGGCAGGCGGCGGAGGTGACCATACGGGCTGCGAGATCCCTAGGGGCGATTCGGCGCTAGCTTGGCAGGGGCGGCAGCTTTTGCGCCGCGCTATGTGACGAGGCGGGGCGGAGCGACCGCTGGGCAAAGCTCCAGCGCTGCCGACGCAAGGGGAAGGAGGAGGGGAAGATGGGCCAAGCCAGTGCGGGCGCGGAGGCGGGCCGGAACTGCGGGGTGGGCTGCAGTGGCGGGGCAAGAATGGCTGCTGCCCGGACGAAACAAGGAGGTGGCTTCGGTCCTTGGGTGGGAGCGAGCAACGAACGGGGGAGGAAGAAAAGGGGAAGGACAGCCGAGAGTAGGTGCTGCCGAAGCAGAGAGAAAAAGGAGAGGCAGTCAGGTTGGGCCGATAGGAGGGAGCGGGGATGGGGGTTGGGCCGAGCCAGTCGGCCGACCTGGCTCCCCTCTTTTCTTTTTATTTATTGCATACATTTGTATATGTATTTATATGCAGATTTATATATATATTCATGTATATATATATATATATCTTTATTTATTTCTCATTTGTGTATAGGTGTATATATTTATTTTTGTTGCCCTTTTACACTATTATTTTCAAAATGAAACTTTTATATTTTATTACCTCAGTTTTCTCTGGATTATCTTCTCATTTTCGTATTTAAAAATTTTAAGTTTCCATTATTTACATATTCTCCTTGTGACATTTCTAATTAATACATTTTTTTTGTTGATCTCTCTTAAATTTTTGGAAACCTCAACAAATTTTCATAAAAATACATAAACTCCGATTTCAATTGAAATATATTGCAAAAATAAATTAAAAGCTTTCCATTTTTTTTAAATTTTGAATTTTTGGGATGTTACATCTAGCACTTGTTCCTTTTATATCTTTCTTTTTAGATGGAAAGCATTCTTTAGCTACAATCTGATTTTCACTCTTTTCTTTCTCCTTATTTAATCGTTCAGCACATTCAAGTTCATCTTTTAAAATAGCTTCAAGAGACATTAGAAGTAAAATAATTTTCTTGCCCTTATGCATGAGAGTATATTGGTTGGCCCTACCATGATGTATAGTGTCTTTGTTATATTTTCATGGTCTACCTAACAATAAAGAACATGCTTGTATAGATACGACATCGCAATCAGCATAATCTTGGTATGAACCAATAGAAAAATGAACTCTCACAATGCGAGTTACCTTTAGCTTACCGCATGAATTAAACCATTAAATGTAGTAAGGACGAGGATGCTATTGTGTGGTCAAGGAAAGCTTCTCAACCATATCGATGCTAGCCAAATTATTGCAACTTCCTCCATCAATAATCACATGACAAGAACACTCATTAATCACAAACTTTGTTTGAAACAGATTATAGCATTGATTCTATTCAACACGCTCTATTTGAGCACTAAGGACATGCTTCATGATTATGCTCAAAAAATTATCACTTGCTTCAGCTCCAAGTCATTCTTCGTCAAGTTCATATTCATCTTGCTCATCTACAGGGCCAGTTTCAAGCAAGGCATGCTCTTTATCAATATCACTAGCTGAAGTATACTCACCATCTTCCCTAACAAAAAGTGCTCGCTGATTTGGGCAATCGCTCATCAAGTACCCAAAACCTTTACAGTGGTGGCATTGTATGTCTCGCGTTCTCCCAGTGGAAGCAACCGAAATAGAACTCATAACTTGTAGACCTGAAGTTGATTTGCTTGCGTCGGAGGCTCGAGACGTGGGTGTGGTGCTCGTTGGTCGGCCACAGATGGAGGAGTGTGGGGGACGGCTAGGAGTGGCAAGGGCAGCAGGGGGTGGCATCCTGTGCAAGGACTGCGCCTGATTCTGTTTACCTGCAAAAGAAACTCCAAAAGAGCCTCGGGAACAAGGCTGTCTTCCTTGCACTCCAAGTTCTGCTTTGCACACAATATGGAACAAACGGTTAATAGAATTGTACTCTTTATAATCTAGAATGTCCTGAATGTCATTGTTAAGCTCTCCAAAAAATCTAGCCATTTTAGCCTCTTCAGTTTCTTCTATCCCACAACATAGATAACTGATTTGCAATTCTTGATAGTAATCTTCTACGATGTTTCTACATTGTTTTAAACATTGTAATTTATTCAGCAAATCATGAGAGTAATAGGAAGGCACAAATCTACGTCACATAGTTCTTTTCAAGGCATCCCAAGTTATAGGTATGTGTTGTTTATTGTGGCACAATTCATTCCACCAAATAGATGCAAAATTAATGAATTCACTAGTAGCAGCTCTAACCCTTTTATTTTCTAGAAATTCATGGCATGAAAATTTTTGGTCTAAGGCTAACTCCCACATGAGATAAGCATCAGGATCATATTTATCAGCAAAAAGTGGTATGGTGAAATTAATTTTACCAAGTGCATCATCACGATTTTGTACCTCACATGGTGGCTCTCTTCTTATACCTTGATGATTGAAACGTCGTTGCAAATGTTCACGAGCATTGTCAAGATTGAAATGACCCTTGGACTCCGTATCAGCAACGTATGGGCTCTCTTCATCTCTTACCTCATCAGCCTATGAGTGAGCAATAGATGGGTCATAGTGTGGTTGTGTAACACTGACAGCAGTGGGGGCGACAGCAGGAGGTGGAGCTCTCTCTAGCTGCTCCACTCGTGTGGCAATCGCCACAAGATCGTTATTGGTGCGATCTAGAACCATCTCAAGACGCTCCGAATATTGACTCAACAAGCGTGAAAATCTCTGCATGATGACTCTCGTACGAGGCGTGAGAGATGCATCTTCCTCAATGTTGGACCTGTTATTCTCCTCTTGTAACTCTGAACCTGCCATTGTTAGTACAAAACAAAGAACAAAACACAGTGTATATGTCCCTATTAACTACTAGGTTCTGGAGGCTCAAAAGTCACTCACACTCAAACTTATACCAAGGTCTTACGAGGTCTTACCAATGTAGCAAGAAAGTGGTACAACCAGTGGTTGGTTCGTGATGCTCTCACTTGTGAATAGCCCTACGATTGTGAGGAATGATACCTACTGAGTTAGTAGGAAGTGGAGCTCGGAAGGCTTCAATATGGTAGTAAGGATTAATAACAATCAAATCAGTAATTGTAAGTTGAATAATTATTCAATGTACTAGTCAATGTTGCTGCTCCAAACCTAGTAAAAGCTAGCTAATGAAGCCCAATGTATGCACACACACGCAACAATCAATGTGACTTGATGTGAGCAAAAGAAAATCTCACACCAAGTGCTAGGAGAGACGCTAGCCCACTACTCAAACTTCTATCAAAGGTCACAAGATTGTTCACAAGATGTAGAGCACAAAAACAGGAATAACGAGCAATGTAAACAGCCTCTAGTTTGAGTAGAAACAATAGCTAGTCTCAAAGATGAAAGGGGCAAAGTTTAATATGGGTTATATATGCTTGTTTGAAAAGGCGAGATCTACAACTTTTTAGTTAGGGCAAAACCCAAATTCCAAAGGGAAGACCAAGAAAAAAGAAAAAAAAACAAAACCGAAAACTTGTGATGCGAGTTTAGGTCTAAAGATGGCTGATTTTGGGGGTCTTAAAGGATGACTGGTGCAAGATGGTCATTTTTTGGATGCGCCACATTGTTAGCTTTCCAACGAGTACAAGAATGTCAAAACGGACACCGTATGCAAAAGTTATGCCCATTTTACTGAAAGTGTCTTGGAATAGGATTCCTATTCGGATTAGAAACTGACTTGAGCTCAACGTGAAACTGATATATCTTTTAAACCAGTGGCCCAACTTGATGAATTTTTTTTGTGGAAGCTTGTGGCTATATGTAGAAGGTCTCCACCAATTTTTGCTAGTTTTAGGGAAAGTTTGATGTGCTTGTCAATTTTCGGGAAGGATGGCACTTTTTTTCTCCTTTCTCTTTTTTCCTCTCTTTTTTCCTTGTATTTTTTCCTTGAACGACTGAAACCAAACTGATGAGGGTTCCCCCTTTTGATTCTTGCTCCTTTCCAAAACTTCAAAACGGCGGTGGATATTGTAGTATGCCGCGGTAGAGAAGGCTTTTGCCGCAGTAGAGACGATGGTTGCCACGGCAGATGTTTTGGCTGCTATGTTAGTGATTGGCAGCGGATGTGGTTGTCGTCGCAGGGGATGTGGCAGTGGCAGCGGCAGGAGCTGATGTTGCCGCAGTAGAGAAGATGGTTGCCACGGCAGGCGTTTTGGGTGCTACAGCCGCAGCAGCGGAGGTAGTTGCCGCGGCAGGGGATGTGGCAACGACAGCGGCAGGAGTTGAGGTTGCCGCGGCAGGAAGAGGCAGGTGTTTTTAGTGCCGCGGCAGTAATGGCAAGCCATTTTAGGTGCCGCGGTAGGAAGACAATCAAGGCAAATTGATGACCTATGGCAGGAAGATAAAACACAGCAGTTACAACTAGACAAAAATCAACTAGGCACTAACTAGACTAGAAATCAGCAACTAGATGCGACGATGCAACCAGAAGGCACAGATTGGTTTGGGATAGGATGAACAAACCCTAATAATTTTTTATTTTTCATGGCTTTTGTGGACTTAGGTAAAAAAAATTATCACTGATCAGCCTTGAGCTCTGATACCTCTTGATGTGCTCATGTTGTACCGATCTTTCGATGAGAAGGATAATTTTGATTGGACGATGATCAACTCTCATGATCCAGGTTACGAACGCAGCACATATGAACCAAGTAATCACTGAACTAATCACCAAATCGTTATTAACCAAGCCAAAGACCCGATTAACTTGATCACGAGGATCAATTCCTGCAAGCAATCAAAGAACAAGCAAGAACAAAGTAATAAGCAATCTAAAATTGCAAATATATGAATTGAGTTCAAAAAGGTGGGATTCCGTAGAGATTCTTTACAGTTGTTCTAGTCGACACAAGTAAAGAACAAGAGTTTTCACAATGGAAAAACTAAGCAAACGAAATCCAAGGAAACTAGAAGGGTGCGGTCTCCTTAAATAGGGGAGAAAAAGCTGCGCAAAACTAAGAAATAAGAAGTGTGACTAACGAAATCCAAGGAAACTAGAAGGGTGCGGTCTCCTTAAATAGGGGAGAAAAAGCTGCGCAAAACTAAGAAATAAGAAGTGTGACTATTCATGATACTGTTCACGTGAACATACGCCCGTGAATAGTATGGGCCAAGAGAGGGGCACCTTCCTCTTAGGCCCAAGCATTATATGGCCCAATTTGGCCCAAACAAATAATGCAACACATTCTTTTAGTGAGTGTGGTATGCGTAGGATGAATTTGGATGTGAGACCAGATCCATTAGGAAGAGGACGAGATAAACTTTTCATCGAGTACTCATGGATCTCAAACGGACTCTGTATGTAAAAGTTATGCACATTTGAAGTTGATGTTGTTTTCGGAGGTCGAATTGAATCACACATGTTTGTCTTCATGATCAGCTCCTAAGTTCATAAGTAAGAAAACATCACATGCATTAGGTAGTAGTATATTCTTATTAGAAATTAAATGTACTCCTAGAAACGAAGTTACCTGATAGTTCAGTTGTTGTGTGCGAGCTCTTGTGATCGGACTTTGCAAGTGCATAGGTTCAAATCTATTGATTAGATGTATGAAAAATGATGTCCTCATCATATACTTTATTAATTGGAGACCGTTTCTTTTTCTTAACAATGTTGCAGGAGTAATTCATGTCACGGTCACTAACTAAGGGTACTCCCAATAGTAATTTCTGCTTGCTACTAAGAGGTTGCCATATCGGATTTTAAGTGATGTGGCTACTTAATATTTGTCAGACTTTTTTGTTATTATTAATATATGATGAATTTGAACTTGAAATTTTATATATAGATAGATTAAGTTTAGAAATATATGTAGAATTTTTAAAACTTTTTTATGAACTTTTTAGTCTAAATGCATTGTAAATATAATTTTTGCTATGGAAGAGAGGAAGATAGAGACAACTTGTTACTTGTATGATAACAAACTGGACACTCATAACCAAGAAAAGGGAAGGGAGGGTGGGGAAGTAGAGGAGAGAGACAGGATGATGGTATATTGGATATTGGTCCTATATAATAATTAATTTATTTTGGATTTTTAAAACAAGCTTTAGTAACAAATCTCTAAAGTAATAAGTTGTTGGGAGTTGTTCAACAGGCTTTAGGCCATGTTCTTTTTTCAGCTTTTGGCTTTTCTACAGTAACTAGCTTTTAAACATAGTGTCTTTTTAAAATAAGGTCTACTAGTTCATTGTAGTACATATTCTACCGACTTCATTTATATCAGCAAAAACCGTACGTGAGTTTCTATTACTCTGTAATCTCTCGTATGAACAGACCAAAAATCACAAGTCGCAGCCAAAACCCATAAATTTTAGCCAAAAAGAATAGGCCCTTAGTATCAAAATCTTTCTCTCCTCTCTAGTAGTAAGCTAAAGTAATAAGTTGTTGGGAGTGTGCTAAGTAGCTATTAATATCTTTTTCAAACACATTAGCTATTAATTAACTTATCGTTGCAAACTAAGAATTTTTTTTGAACGGACAGGAGCACTGTCATATATTAAAAGCTGATGCAAACTAAGAATGGTCCCCAGGTATGCATCTGATAGCTAGGTAATTGATTGTAATGCTCCGTTTGGTGATTACTCGTATATCGAGGCATGTTTGATCAAATCAAAAGCAACGCAGCTACGTTCTGTCTCCTAGTGTTAACGTCACTGCAGGCTTGCAATTTCCGAGTATATGCCATTCCGGTGTCATTTACATGTCGTTTCAGCGAGGTGGTTTTGGTTTGCAAAAAAAGTTGTATGGTTTCAATAGTAAGCGACTTTTACAGCAATGTTCCTATTAAAATACTGATTGGTAGGATTTCTAGTGTCATAATCCCCTTCTTATAGCCGGGGGAACGCCGCGCCCTCCGCTCGGCCACGTCGCCCATGCCCGCGCTCCGGCCGGCGCGTGGCGCGTGGCGCGGGGATTCCCGTACGGCCGGGGGAGGGAGATTCCTCCTGTTTTCCGAAAATTACGTAAAGGTCATTTTTCTTCGCGAACATATCTTTTTTCTCGCGAAAAGGTCCCTGACGGTTTTTTTGCGGCGAATTTTTCTGAAAAACCCCCTCCAATTTGCAGGATGGCGCCCCGCAGTTTTCTAAATTGCGTACGGGTCCTCATTTCATTACATACGAGTCCTCAATTTTTACAAAATAACTCTTTAACTTTTTCGAAAATACGCATGTGCCCTCGATTTTTTTAAAAAACTCCTCACAAACTATCGCCTCTTTTACTTCGGTGCACACGGTGGCTGGTGCGGCGCGTCGCCGCGCCTATGCTGCTAGTTCTTTTGAGACTCGGTAGAATTTCCATCCGATTACCATCCTAAGAAAAACTTGTAGTATTAATATGAGCAAAAGATGTCAAAAATTAAATTATTAAACTTTTTTCTTGTTCAATGCGTAAAGAGTTAACACGATATATATTTTGGAGTTTGGACTGATGGGAATTAGCCATTTTCGCTTAATTTTCTATCAAATGTTCTATTTGCCAGTGATCAGACTTGACCTTGCGATGGGAAAAACTTTGACTGGAGTACGCGGAACGTCTTTTCATGGAAAGCAGGAGCATTGCATTGCGCCGTGGAAACAGTTGTTGATTTATGTTTTCTCCGAGCAGCTTCTACAAGGTAAAAATAGTTTAAAATATATTAAATTTTTAAACGATTTTTTCTTTGTATTATCCATAGAGAATGGTGTTTTTCTTTTTCTTTTCTTTTTCTCTTTATTTTTATTTAATTGAATGAGTAAAAAATAGTAACAACTACTATAGAGCTATTTCAGTCAAAAGACACAAACTATCATAAAAGACCAAATTAAATGGGACCTCAGACTTAGTACCGCGCGAAGCAACAATCCTTCGTTTCTTAATCAGGGCTGTTGTTGAGTAACTAGTGACAGTGATCCTCCCGTAAAATTTCTTTTTCGTGAGAATTGTCTGAATATTTTCTGTTGAGTGGCCAAGATATTTCATTCATACGACTGGCGAGTCCGTGTTTTCTTTCATTCCAGCGTCATATGCCTTTCCTTTCTTTCTTAGAAATAGAAGAATTCCACTGTCTTGCCTCATGCATGCAAAGAGCTTAGAAGCAAAAACAAGGGGCACACCCGATAGTTTATCATAAGTGCTTATTGATTTGTCAGAAGTGACAAAATTTTGGTTATGTACCAACGCAGGGCCTTGGACTAGTTCTTGTTTTGATTGAAGGGAGTAAGCCTCAACTTGTACAGTAGTCAGAAATACAAAATCTTACGCCTACAGGGCGGTAGTTTGTACAGCAAAACTGGCAGCACAACCGAACTAGCTGCAAACTAACTGTACAACCGAACTGGCTGCAAAACCCAACCTCCGATAACACAAAAATACTTCTAACTTCTACTTAAAAAGGTGAAAACGATTTTTAAAACTGATTTCTTCGAGTCATTTCCAAAAACAGCTTCTCCAAACCATTTCTAAAAGCCGCCGATCGGCCTCTGTTGTCTTCTTCATGTTCACGTGTTCCAAAAGCTATTTTTTAAGTTTTGTTTCAAAAACCGTTTTTCAAATAAGAAGTACTACCGCACAGAATGCCATTAGAAGAGAAAGAGTATCTCGTCGCCGCGTTGTCTCGAGTAGCTCCATGCATCTCCTCTGCCACCCCAGCCCCCTCCACCACCACCTGCGGGCTGGCGGCACCGTCGCCGCCTCGCCCCACCGAACCTAATTGCCACATCCGTCACTGCCACGAGCTCTCCTCTCTCCGCTCCCTCTTGTTCTCCCTTCCTCCCCATCGTCGGGTCGTCGTCTCTCTCTGCCCTCCTTCTATACTCGGAAAGAAGGGTGAACCTTTAGTAGAGGAGCTGAATTTCTCTCCTTCGATGTCAGATCTGATGGCAGTATCTTTTTAGGCCTTCGAATCTAGTGTGCGGTAGGACTGATGAGGGAGAGTGAGGTGATGGTGACCACAAGTGAGGGAGAACGAGAGGGAGCAAAGAGAGGAGAGCACGTGCGGATACGGGAACGGAGCGGAGCGGATGAAAACTTTTCTGTTGAAAGGCTTTTGTAGATCCGTTGTCGGCTCTCCCGTCGGACTAGAGAAAATTGATAAAATGCCACTTCTTTGGAGTGGCTTCGATAAAATGTCACTTCTTTGGAGTGGCTTCGATAAAATGCCACTTCTTTGGAGTGGCTTCGATAAAATGCCACCCTCTACATAGCAATTGTTAAAATACCACCTAGTATATGATTAACTCTATGATTTGCCCTTTTAGGGGATTTAGCCATTTCTTTTTTGTTTTTTATTTTTTTCCACCAAAATGGTATACAAAATTACCCTAATACCATTCTCAAAATTCCACTACTCCTCAACCGATCGATTCATCTCCAACTCACCGATCCATCTGCAGTTCCAGAGAGAGGGCTCGGAGAGGAGAGAGGCAAAGGGGCGTAGGGCGCCGCCGCTCCGCCGCCGGCACGGGATGCCGCCGCCGCCGGCAAGGTCCGCCCCCGCCGGTACGGGGTGCCACTCCCGCTCGAGGTCTTGGGCCGCCGCCGTCGGCACGGGACGCTGCTGCCGCCCGCACACCCGCTCGGGGATTTGCCGCCGCCCGCACTGGGTCCCGCCGCCGCCGCGGGAAGACCTGAATGTTGTCTGAATTGTCTGAATGTTGATAGTATTCACAGTCTGAATGTTGTCTGAATTGTCTGAATGTTGACTGAATGTTGATAGTATTCACAGTCTGAATGTTGTCTGAATTATTCACAGATAATTGAATGTTGTCTGAATTGTCTGAATGTTGATAGTATCCACGCTAAGGAGTATTGTCTGAATATTGTTTTGCTTGAAGTATTCACAGTCAAAAGGGTACAAAAATTATTGAAAAAAGTTGCTACACCTGACCAAGCTCAAGAAGTTCATGCTGGTGTTTCTCCATGAGGATCAATGTGTTTCTCCATTTGTGCCGTCAAAACTGATGATTGGAAGACTGAGCTTAGAAACCATAATTTAGGACGAGAGACTACACAGAACAATGAGCTAACAATGAGCTATCAGTGGATGTCTGTGTAAAGAAAAGATATATATATCTACTTATATGTTCTCCAATCCAACCAGGCAACAAATAACATCAGTGGATATATATCTACTGTAACCAGAACTTGATAATTACGGTAACAAATATGTTCTCCAATCCAAGCAGGCAACAAATATAAAGTAAACATACCAGAAGCTTTGTTTACATCTCAGTACAAAATAAGGCCATAAAACATTGAGTTCACATCTCAGTACAAAATGAGTCCACAAAACATTGAGTTCACATCTCATTTGGTTTTTAGATAGCTACAGGAGATAGATCATGTCTTCTTTTTCTTAGGAGTCATTTTTTTCTTCTTGGGGATAGAAGAGCTACTTGCTCCCAAAGTGTCTCCTATTCCTCCACAAGCCCTTTCTCCCATAGTGCCTCCTCCTCCTCCAGTGGTAGATGTCTTGTCTCCTAACAGCATTGCAAGGCGCCTGCACAAATAAGGACATAAGCTAAGTTACTCACAGACAACAATATAGTTATATAATTCACACACAAACAATTTACTTACCTTCTTGTCACCATTCCCGGGCTTTCCTGCATTATTGTATCCCTGTCTGTTGTCCTTATTGGCGTAGAAGGTTCAGGTGGGTACTTTGTGTTATTCTTTCTAGACTTCCTTTTCCTACAAATAAGCATACGCAAAGGATTAATAAATAACAACAATGAAAAATTAAAAGGTCGTATAGAGATAAAAAAATGTTACCTTTTTTTGGTACCATTCAGTGGACACTTGTAGCTAGCTTGCATATTACCCTTCTCACCACATCTTTTGCATGTAACTGGTCCTCTAACCATTTTCTTTTTCTTGTCGTCATTTTTTGCACTACTCTTGCCACTGGTCTCAAGACATCCTTTAATCCTCAATTTCCTCTGTCTCCCCACACTCCTCTTGCCTAGTGGTGCACCCACATCGAAAGGCAATTCCACCTCTGGCCATTGTGACTTGTCGGGCATTGCTGGTATCTCTCTCTTGTATGCAGTCTTAAATTTGTCTATAGAGTAACACTCGTCAACATATTCTTCTAAGTTCACATTCTTTTGAGTTGTTAAAAAAGCCAATGCATGCCCACAAGGCTGCCCGGTGTGCTGCCACTCCTCACATGTGCATGTCTTCGCCGTGGCTGCAACAACATGCCTACCAAAATCCTTGCCATTGTCCCACACCTCTGCGGTATGTAAGCTCGCTGTTACAACCTTCAAATGTCCTAATCCTCTAGTCCTTGCCTTTAGTTGGTGCATTACAGCGGGAAGGATTCGACCATACAGCCTTTCTCCAATCCTCCTTCTCTTATCCCATAGAACCATTATCATTTCTCTTATCTTATCAGCTAGATCAACAACAGGCAAGTCCTTGATACCACTAATCCAGTTATTGAAAACTTCAGCAATATTGTTTGTGATATAGTCACACTTGATTGCTGTGTTGAAGCGACACCTCATCCACTTCAGTTTATGATATGTTGTCAAATGTTTCCAAACTTCAGGAGCTCCATTAATAATAGGGGTCATGTGCTTTTGGAACACCATCTCCCTATAAGCCCTAGCTGCAGGGTACATATTCCCAAAAGTGTCACCATGGAACACCTTTTGTACTGCATTTTCTAACCCCTTACAGGCATCTGAACAAATAGCAAGAGGTTCTAGATCCCCTATTGCCTTATGGAGCTGTGTCATGAACCAAACCCAGTTGTCCTCAGTCTCAGAGTCTATAAAACCAAATGCAACTGGATACATCCAATTATGCCCATCTATTGATGTAGCTGCAGCTAAATGTCCATTCCACCTACCATTTAATGCAGTGGAATCTACACTAAGGTATGGTCTACAACCATCAATAAACCCCTCAATGCAAGGTCTAAGTGCACAGAAAAACCTATGAAAGTATGCCCTCCCATCAACTACTTTGATGTCAATTTCCACAACACTACCAGGTGATCTCTTAAGAACCTCTTCCTTCCACCTATACAACATTTGGAAACTTTCTTCCCAACATCCATACAATTCTTTCAAAGCTCTCTCCCTACCATGCCAAGCTGTATCATAACCGATTGTTACCTTGTGATCATCTTGTAACCTTTTCTGCAACTCTTTGGCACCCATGTTAGGAGTGGTCTTGAGGATATCAATAGCCTTGTCAGCAACCCAGGCCTGCGAAGCTGTGGTTGTCTTTATCCTCATAGTAGACGTACAATTATGGTCTTCATTATGAACTGTGACCTGCAATACCAAATAAATAAAATCAATTAGAACCATTATACCCTAAATATAGTACCATTACGTAATGTCAAGAGTATATATCAAGTTAGTATCATTATAGTTTTATCGCTCTGCCTACGCCCAACAAGACTCCACGGACACCCCTCAACTCCACATTTTACCCTAAATCTGCTTTGGTCAGATTTCACTATGTCAAGCTCAAACTCCTTGTTAATTGCAAACTGTCTCACAGCCAACCTAAAATCCTTCATTGATGGGTACTTACTGCCAAGATCCATACAAGGGTTATTCTTGTCATAACTTATCACAAGTTCACCCGGTATTGCATCATCAACAGGAAGAGCTGCACCTTCAGTGCCCTCAATAACCGCAGGACCACTTGTTTCAATAGCACTATTAGATCTATCAACTTGCGTGGAGTTCTTTGCACTTTCATCTTCATCCCTCAAGCCTAAAAGAGCAAACAATTGGTCATCACTCATGACCTGAATCCTTCCCTCGTCATCTTGTGTTTGCTCGATCTCCAAGTTATCCTAGTCAATTTGAACTAGTTGTGAATTGGGCTCAATTCGAACCGCTGCTTCTGAAATGGACCCATACTCAATAAATAAAGGTGCACTTGTACAACTATCTAGATGTTCTTTATCTACAACTGAAACCACTGAATCTGAACTTGTCGCATAATCAACCAATTTAGCATCTACTCTAGACCCTTACAGCTGTTCGTACTGAGGAGATTCGCCTTCGTGGAGCAGGTCTGCTATCATCATCATCACTTCCTTCGGTGTTGGTGGCTTCTCTGGCTTCTACACCCGCTGTGCCTTTGGTTACTTCTTCCCTAGTTGTGCCTCCGCCAGTGACTGCTGCTGTTGGTAAGGGTCTTCACTGCACCTATTGCAACAAAGATGGACATGTGGAACAGTTTTGCTACAAGAAAAAGAAGGATATTCGTCGTGGTGCTCGTCCTCCGAGGGGCACTGGGGGCTCCTCCTCTCAGCAGAGTTCTGGTACCCCTGACACTCAGCAGCTTCTCACATTGCTAGGTCGCATGGTTGCTTCTGCATCGTCTGGTTCTGCTGCTCAGTCTTCCGGTGAGAGACCACCTTCTTCTTCCTCAGGTGCATCACCTTGGATTCTTGATTCTGGTGCTTCTTTTCATATGACATCTAATTCCACCTGTCTTACTTCCATTAGTTCTTTAGCTGCTCCTATCACTGTCCACACAGCAGATGGTACCTCTCTTTCTGTTACAGGACGAGGCACTCTTTCAAATTCCTCTTTTCATGTTCCTGCTGTTTCTCATGTTCCAAAACTAACCATGCAGCTCATATCTGCTGGCCAGCTCACTGATCATGGTTGTCGTGTTATTTTCGATTCTGATTCTTGTTGTGTTCAGGATCGTCGCACGGGGACTCTGGTTGGTACTGGCCCTCGCCGCCGTGACTCCCAACGGCTCTGGGAGCTTGACTGGCTCCGTCTTCCTTCCGCTGCCCCCAGTCAGTCTTCTCGCCTCCACCACTGCCCCTGCAGCTGCTGCAGCCTCCACCGCATCGTTTGCTCAGTGGCATCATCGCTTAGGACATCTTTGTGGTTCCCGTATGTCTTCATTACATCGTCGAGGTATTTTAGGGTCTGTGTCTGGTGATGCTTCTCTAAATTGTCAGGGTTGTAAGCTTGGCAAACAGCTTCAACTCCCTTATCCTTCTAGTGAGTCAGTATCTCAGCGTCCTTTTGATCTTGTTCATTCTGATATATGGGGACCAACTCCTTTTGTTTCGAAAGGAGGTCATCGCTATTATATCATTTTTATTAATGATTTTTCTCGACATACATGGATATACTTTATGTCATCTCGTAGTGAGGTTTTATCTATCTACAAGACTTTTGCCACCATGATTCGCACTCAGTTTGACTCTCCTATTCGTGTTTTTCATGCTGATTCCGCTGGAGAGTACTTGTCGGGAGCCCTTCGTGGTTTTCTTGCTGAGCAGGGCACTCGCTCTCAGTTTTCTTGTCCAGGTGCTCATGCTCAGAATGGTGTGGCTGAACGCAAGCATCGTCATCTTCTTGAGACAGCTCGTGCTCTCATGATTGCTTCTGCTGTTCCACCACATTTCTGGGCTGAGGCTGTTTCTACTGCCACGTTCTTGATCAACATTCAGCCCTCTTCTGCTCTTCAGGGTGGGATCCCAGTTGAGCATCTCTGTGGCCAGACTCCTGATTATTCCAGTCTTCGTCTCTTTGGGTGTGTGTGCTATATTCTTCTTGCACCTCGTGAGCGCACCAAATTGACCGCTCAGTCAGTTGAGTGTGTTTTTCTGGGCTACAGTACTGAGCACAAAGGATACCGTTGTTGGGATCCTGTTGAACGACGGATGCGGATTTCTCGGGATGTTACTTTTGATGAGTCTCATCCTTTCTATCCTCGTCCTTCTCCTTCCTCCACTTCAGCATCTGTTGTTGAGCCACTTTCATTTCTGACTTTTCCTTCCAGTCCTATAGTCACCACCCCACCACAGCCTTTGGTCTCTCCGGTGCCTCCTTCTCAGTCAGCACCTTCCTCACCACAGGCATCTTCTCCCGAGGTTGCATCTGATCTTGTTCCTTCGTATCCTCTCTACTATACTCGTCGTCCGCGAGTTGAGGTTCCTTCTGATATGCCCTCTCCTTCTGCCGAGTCATCCCCTTCGGTCCCTCCTCGTTATACACTTCGCGATCGCCAGTCTATTCGGCCTCCTGAGCGTTTTGGTTTTGCTGCCACTGCTCTTGCCGAACCGACTTCTTATCGTGATGCTGTTGTTCATCAGGAGTGGCAGCATGCGATGGCAGAGGAGATCGCTGCCCTTGAGCGTACTGGCACGTGGGATCTTGTTCCTCTTCCTGCGTGTGTTACCCCTATCACGTGCAAGTGGGTCTATAAGGTTAAGACTCGCTCTGATGGTTCTCTTGAGCGTTACAAGGCTCGTCTTGTAGCGCGTGGTTTTCAGCAGGAGCATGGCTGTGACTATGATGAGACTTTTGCTCCTGTCACTCACATGACCACCGTTCGCACTCTTCTTGCTGTGGCCTCTGTTCGACAGTGGTCTATCTCTCAGTTGGACATCAAGAATGCCTTTCTCAATGGTGAGTTGCATGAGGAGGTCTACATGCAGCCACCCCCTGGTTATTCTGTTCCTGAGGGTATGGTTTATCGTCTTCGCCGATCTCTTTATGGCCTTAAGCAAGCTCCTCGTGCCTGGTTTAATCGTTTCTCCTCTGTTGTCACTGCAGCTGGTTTTTCGGCGAGTGCTCATGATCCTGCTCTTTTTATCCACACTTCCTCTCGTGGTCGGATGCTTCTCCTTTTGTATGTTGATGATATGATCATTACTGGAGATGATCCTCAGTATATCACTTTTGTCAAGGAGCGGCTTCATGAGCAGTTTCTTATATTTGATCTGGGCCCTCTTCGCTACTTTCTTGGGATTGAGGTTATTTCTACCCCTGAGAGTTTCTATCTATCCCAAGAAAAGTATATCCAGGATCTTCTTGATCGTGCCTCTCTTTCTGATCAGCGGACAGCTGAGACTCCCATGGAGCTTAATGTTCATCTTCGTCCCACTGATGGTGAGCCTCTTGCTGATTCTACTCGCTATCGTCATCTTGTTGGGAGTCTTGTTTATCTTGGTGTCACTCGTCCTGACATTTCGTACCCTGTGCATATCTTGAGTCAGTTTGTTTCCGCTCCCACTCAACTCCACTATAGTCATCTTCTTCGTGTTCTACGATATCTTCATGGAACTATCTCTCGTCGTCTCTTTTTCCCTCGTTCCAGCTCCAGGCATATTCTGATGCCACCTGGGCTAGTGATCCCTCTGGTCGCCGGTCTCTCTCTGCTTATTGTGTTTTTCTTGGTGGTTCTCTCATTGCTTGGAAGACTAAGAAGCAGACAGCAGTTTCTCGTTCGAGTGCTGAGGCTGAGTTGCGAGCTATGGCTTTGTTGACTGCAGAGGTTACTAGGCTACGGTGGTTACTTGAGGATTTTGGTGTTTCTGTCTCTGCACCGACTCCTCTTTTATCTGACAGTACAGGTGCTATTAGTATTGCTAAAGATCCGGTGAAGTATGAGCTTACAAAGTATATTGGTGTTGATGCTTCCTACATGCGGACACAGGTGCAGGACCAGATTGTTGCTCTTCAGTATGTGCCTTCCGAGCTTCAGTTGGCAGATTTCTTCACAAAGGCACAAACCAGGGCTCAGCACAGTTTTCATCTCTCCAAACTTCATGTTGTTGATCCACTATAAGTTTGAGGGGGGGTGTTAGATGTGTATTTCATACCTGTGTATTTACCCCATTGTATAAGGGGTTTTGTGCATATTTGCCACACCTGTATATGTATATGTATTGGCCTATTGGCCTCATAATAGATACATGCGCTATTCCAACAGAGCTAGCCAGTGCCAATAATACGGCCCCGTTTGGCACAGCTCAGCTTCACTAGTGAAGCTGTTTTTTTTAGTTTCAGCTTCACGAGCAGCTTCACCGGTGAAGCTAAAGCTGTTTTAGAAAACTGTTTGGCAAAACAGCTTCACCAACAGCTTCATGCATGGCTGAGAGAAGTCAATTGTCCAAGATGCCCCTGTCTACCTGACTTGTTCTAACATTTGGAGTTGTATATTTGTATATGGTCATATGAATTAAAATATAATATATTTGAATGAGTATGAATTAAAAAAATTAAAATAATAAAATAAGCAACCTGTTACACTCACCTTACACGAAACGAAGGTGTTTTTTCTACCAAGCAACAACAATGTGATCTCATTCTTTGAGATGTTCATGTATTTCCCTCTACAAATGCCAACTTCCAGCAACGGCCAACGCATGCTTAACAAGTTCATCTCTACCCTTCAAGCACAGAGCCAATTGGATGGAACCAGACAAGCCACGAACCACCAATCAATCTAAATGCGTGTACGCCTGAAGGAGAGAGTGGCAAATGCGTGTAAATTTTTGTGAACTAGAGGGGCATTCGCTTCCTAGGAATATGGGCCTGAGGGAGAGAGCTGTGAAAAGCTACTTTTTTCAGCTTCATCTCTCTCTATTCCTTTGTGAGAGCACAAAAAAAAGAGCTTCATGGGTGAAGTTGTTTGCAAAAAGGGTGTTTGGCAAAAAACAGCTCACAACAGCTTATGAAGCTGTTGGTGAAGCTGTGCCAAACAGGGTCTACATGGAGCACAACTATTTAAAGCTACACCTTACTTTTATATGATGTAATTAATTGAGCTATGGACAATTTGACATCGTACTGATATTCATATTAATTGACTATGCACTTATTGATCTGTCTGTAAGTCATTAGCAAACTGGAGCGCCAAACTGTTGCTTACCATGAATCTGGTCATGCTGTTGCTAGATGATTTTTGGAGCATGCAGAGCCACTTCTTAAGGCCCTGTTTGGCAGAGCTCTAACTCTAGGAAATCTGTAGATTTCCTAGAGCTGGTCATCTGTAGCTCTAGGAAATTCTGAATCTAGAGTTGCAGGCATGTTAAGTGCATTTACATGACTCATTTCATTTATATTATATGTTAAATAAAAATATTTAAATTATTTTAATTTAATCAACAAACTACAGATCCATTATAGATCTCGGAGTTAGAGCTGTGCCAAACAGGGTCTAAAGGTCACAATTTTTCCTCGTGGAACCGCTGCTTTAGGGTTCACTTAGTATGTACCAAATGAGAATCTTTTGATGACCGAAGAACAGATTTTTGACATGACTTGCATGACACTAGGTGGCCGAGCTGCGGAGGAGGTACACTATACTTTATAGATCTTCGTATAACTCAGTTTAATATTAAAAGCAAGTGATGTACTTGTGCTTTTTTTTGCAGGTTTTGAATGGGAAGATCTCGACTGGTGCTCAAAATGATCTGGAGAAGGTTACTAAGATGACTTACGCCCAGGTTGCGGTATACGGCAGGGTTCAAAATCCCAGCAGTTACCGATCGGTAACCGCCGGTTACTATTTTACCTGTGGAGATCAGTAACCGAAAAACCCGACCGGTATGAATTTTTTATTTTCAAATTTTTGCCTGTTTTTTCCGGTTACTGGTTGGTTTTTCCGGTTACCGGTTTCAAAACATCTCAAAATTCAAATTTTGATTTTCAAATTGTGACTGATTTTTTTGCCGGTTACCGTTACCGGCCGCCGACCGGGATTTCTTCCGGTTCCGATTTTTGGAACCTTGGTATACGGCTTCAGTGAAAAGGTTGGGCTTCTTTCTTTCCCTCAAAAGGGAGAATGGTTTTGAAATGAGCAAGCCATATAGCAGCCAGACCGACACTGAGGTGAGGAAATGGGTTGCTAAGGCCTATGATAAAACTGTTGAGCTGATAAAGAAGCACAAGGAGCAAGTTGCACAAATTGCCGAGCTGCTGCTTGAGAAGGAGGTCCTCCACCAGGATGATCTAGTTCGGGTTCTAGGGGAACGCCCATTTAAGACAGCCGAGCCAACTAATTATGATCGCTTCAAACTAGGTTTCCAAGATGAAGATAGCAATAATGCTGAAGTTGATCCATTGTCATCCCTTGGCGAGGTTGTGCCAACATAACTTGGACAAAATGTAGATGCATATTACATCTTTATTTCACTTTTTTTTTTGTATTTTCTTTGGCATGAGAAGCTGTATAAAGAAATGCCTTTGTCATGGCCTTTGTTTTTTTGCCAAATTGAAATGTAGTCGGCTTTCCATAGGTGATCCTCCTGTCGAAATCTAGAACCAGTGGGAGTTCACGATTTGTCCCTGCAATTGGCACCAAGAAGTGTCCTGAGGTTTGTTGAATCCTGTTACTGGCACCAGTGTGATGAAGAACTGGTGTTCAGTGTTCACTGTTGAGCCAGTCTGATGGAGTATATTTGTTTTCCTTAGTTTGACGGTTTTGATACATTTTTCTTCTTCTTTTTTGTAGGACAGGAGGTTTTGATTAATTATTAAACTCCAGTTTATTTATCTTGCTCCAGACATGAATCAAAAAATTTACTAACCAGTTGTATCTTTTGGGAGCTCTAATGAAATAAATACATTTGTTTGCAGAAATATAATCATTACATATATCATGTTTAAAGTGCAAGTATTCACGTTGTTGCGAAGTCTACCAGACAAGGAAGTACGTTGAAAAAGACGGTGCAGATTTTCTATCTGAAAAGTTCCTGATGGGAAGCACCACCAGATGCTGCGCCTAAAATCTGAGAAATTAACCGGCAAATCAGGCACAACATATACTCGTCCCTATCCAAGAATTCTAACATGTGTGTTATATTCGTTAAAAGGAGATAAAAAAGACCTAGAATGTTGAGTGGTATACCTGGCTTACGTTTCAAGTGTACCTTTTCAGCCATGCCCATCCGTTGCGGGTTGTGAACATTGAAAGGAAGGAAAGCAAGATGTGAGGTTGGGTCAGGCATCCTTCTCTTCCTTTGGAGACTTGGGGGTAAGATGAACAGTTCGAACACAACACCCCGACCAAACCATCCACAGGAGACGTATCTGCTAACCAGCCAAGCTTACAAATTACGAATCTCCCAGTTTCATATTATATAAATCGTGCAGGCCAGACCATTTGTGGACGATGCGAATGTGTTGCCAATCAAGTAGCAGACTTAGACTACCTTCCTCCAGCTCAGGTCGTTGTCTACGCTAGCCCCAGTCCCTTGGCATGCAAGGATATGGTAGGAGCCTAAAGAAAAATTTGTGATTAGCAACAGGTCCAGTTGGTCTCACATCTGACCTTTAGTTTCAAAGCGAAAATTCAGCTACTTCTGATTTAACACATTTCCGATGGTTAGGTGTAAAAATGGAACAAAACCTCGGAAGATATGTAACTTGGTAAAAAAGTTTCATATCTAGTTAGTTCAACATCAGTACCTTTTTAGAAGTGTTAGGAAGTAAAATGCGGAGTTCCTTACGTAACCCCAAGTACTGCGTTTTAGGCCCAGTTTGAAATGCAAGAATTGAAAAACACAGAAATAGAAAAACAACAGGAATTGAGGTGGCATGTCTAATGAATTCCTACAGGAAAGAAAAGAATTGCTCCAAATGGTCATTTAGATACTTTACAGGAAAAACAAATTTTCATGAGGTTAGACCTCATGTTTGTTTTCCTCCAAAATTTCTCTAGAATAAGCCATTCCAAAGGAATTATAGGGGCTTATTCCTTTGTTCCAAAGGGCCACATAGGAAGTGTTTCAATTCCTACAAAATTCCTTTGTTCCAAACGTCCCCTTAAAGGTTGCACAAAACCGCAAGTAATTTGAATGGAAGCCAAGGTCCTGACGCTGTAGCTCTGGCTCATGACAAACGGCGGTGACAACAGTGGCCAGAGATGGTGTGGACGTGGGTGTTGACAGGGAGCTCTTGCCTGATATTCGAATTGCTTGTGATTTTGTGTAATGTCTTAGGCCGAAATATCAGGGGGGTTAAGTACCACTTACCAGTCACCTAAGGTTTTCTACAATTTGTGCCACAATTACTGGGGTTTTCCTTGATTAAATCACACTTCATATGGTTTAGTCAACACAAAATTTGTGAGCTATAAATTTTTCTGTTGTGGTATGAGCACAACAGTGGATACAAAGTACATTTTTCCCTGGAGAGATAGACTAAGAGAGCTAGAGAGCCAACAGAAAGAGCTGATGGGTAGCCCAAAATGACTGGTCTGGCTATCTCATTCCCCTCTTAGGGGTTTATATATATGAATGGATAGGATAAAAAATTCTCATTCTACTGCTTAATAATTACAAAAGGTAAGGATAAATCAATACATTTCCTTCTATACACAGTAATATGCTATTGGGTTTGTTCCAATGCCCAGTAGCTAAACCTAATAGACGTAGCGGCTAGGCACCCCCACAACAGTACGCACAGAGGTCTCGACGGCGAGCTGACGTGACTAATTAACTACCCGCCCAGCCCCCCATCCCACGATAATAAGCACGGAGGTCTCAAGGTACGAGTTGAAGCAATTGCTTGCTCGAGCCCGCGGGGGTCTGAACACTCTGAGCATCCCAGGACCGGATTCTCCTTTCACTCATGAAGCTATAACCGTTCCCATAGAGGTAGCCTCTTTGAAGCAGGCAGCATATGGAGGCGAAGCTGGGGTGTGGTTGCCCCTTTTAGGCAATGCCTACAAGGAAGTTGGTGAAGTCCCCGTAGGCAGCCGGAGCCGCCCCATCGAGGTTGAGCCTCTGACACAGGCAATGAAGTTCCATGCCGAAGCCACAAAGCACTTGGCGGGGTGAAGACTTGAAGCGCGCGAGCTCTGTCCCCTACCCTTTGAATGGACATCGACGAAGTCAGCGACGGGACGAAGTCTTGAAGCGCGCGCTCTCCATCCTCCCACCACTCGAACAGGCGTCGACGAAGTTGCGACCATGAGATGGTTGTAGAATGACACACGACTACATCGATCATGGCATGGTTGTGGGTGTTGACGAAGTCGCGACCACGATGTGGTCGTAGAATGCCTCATGACTGCATCGATCATGACATGGTCATGGGCATCGACGAAGTCCAACCACGACACAGTTGTAGAATGCCTCACGACTACGTTGATCATGACGTGGTCATGGGCATCAACAAAGTCGGCAGTAGGGTGAATACTTGAAGCACGCACGCTCCATCCATCACCCTTTGGACGGGCCTTGACGAAGTCAGTAGTGGGGTGAAGTCTTGAAGCATGCGTGCTCCATCCTCCCATCGCTCAGACAGGCATCGACGAAGTCACGACCGTGAGGTGGTTGTAGAATGCCACACGACTACGTTGATCATGGCGTGGTAGTGGGCGTCGATTAAGTCGCGACCATAAGGTGATCGTAGATGCCCCATGACTACATCAATCATGACGTGGTTACGGGCATCGACGATCTCGACGGTGGGGCGAATACTTGAAGCACGCATGCTCCATCCCCCATCTTTTGGACGGGCGTCGTCGAAGTCGGTGACGAATAAAAACTTAAAGTGCATGCGCTCCATCCTCCCATCGCTCGGACGGGCGTCGATGATGTCGTGACCACAAGATGGTCATAGAATGCCGCACGACTATGTCGATCAAGACGTGGTCATTGGCGTTGACAATGTCACGACCACAAGGTGGTCGTAGAATGCCTCACGACGGCCTCGATCATGACATGGTCGCAAGCGTCGACAAAGTCGCGACCACGAGGTGGTTATATAATGCCTCACAACTATGTCAATCATGACGTGGTTGTGAGCATTGACGAAATCAATGACGGGTGAAGACTTGAATCGCGCGTGCTCCGTCCCCCACCCTTCAAATGGGCATCGATGAAGTTGGCGGCGGGACAAAGACTTGAAGCGCGTGCACTCCATTCTCTACCCTTCAGACGGGCATTGATAAAGTCACAACCATGAGGTGGTCATAGAATGCCGCACGACTACACCGATCATGGTGTGATCGTGGGCATCGATGAAGTCACGACCACGAGGTGGTTGTAGAATTTCTTACGACTGCGTCGATCATGACGTGGTCATGGGCATCGACGAAGTCGTGACCACGAGGTAGTTGTAGAATGCCTCACAACTACGTCAATCATGACATGGTCTTGGGTGTTGACGAAGTCGGTAATGGGGCGAAGACTTGAAGCACAAGCGCTCCGTCTCCCACCTTTCGGACAGGCATTGACGATGTTAGTGGCAAGATGAAGACTTGAAGCATGCACACTCTATCCCCACCCTTCGGACGGGCGTTAATGAAGTTGATAGCGAGACGAAGCCTTGAAAGCACGCACGCTTCGTCCTCCCATCGCTCGGACGGGCGTCGACAAAGTCGCAACCACAAGATGGTCGTAGAATGCCGCATGACTACGTCGATCTTGGCATGGTCACGGGCAGCGCACTTTGGACATGCGTCGATGGACGCATGAAGTCGCGACCACAAGGTGGTCGTAGAATGCCTCATGACTTCATTGATCATGACATAGTCATGGGCGTTGATGAAATCACGATCATGAGGTTGTCGTAGAATATCTTACGACTACGTCGATTATGACATGGTCATGGGTATCGATGAAGTTGGTGGCGGGGTAAAGACTTGAAGCGTGCACACTCTATCCCCCACCCTTTGGATGGGCGTCAATGAAATCACGGCCATGAGGTGGTCATAGAATGCCACACGACTACGTTGATCATTACATGGTCGTGGGCATTGATGAAGTCGTGACCATGAGGTAGTCGTAGAATGCCTCACGACACGGATGTCAGTGAAGTCGCGACCACGATGTAGTCGTAGAATGCTTTACGACTACATCGATCATGACGTGGTTGTAGGTATTGACGAAGTCAGCAGCGGGACGAAGACTTGAAGTGCGCTCGCTCTGTCCCCTACCCTTTGAACAGGAATTGGCAAAGTTGGCACGGGGGATGAAGACTTGAAGCGTGCAGGATTTGTCCCCCACCCTTCGAACTGTTGTTCGATGTCATTAGTGTGGCGAACTCCCTGGTAGGACACGTAAAGCGCACAAGGCTCACTAGGGTTATCGCTAGTGCAAGGGACTCCCTGGTGGGATGCGTGAGCGTGCGCAACCACGCATGCTCCATCCCCACGCCTCCCATCCTTCGGAGCTGAGTCGGTGAAGTTGGTGAGAGGGCTTCCTTCCCAAACGACCGAGCATGGTAGTGGCACCTGAGGAAGGGGTACCTTCGCTAGTGCCCGCACCACGCGATTTATTTATACTCCATAGAATGGCTCGGCACACACGAGGTTCCCTGTGCATTATACTCCACAGAGTACACCGAGGCTAAAGCCACTGTGCGATTTTTTTCTATACTCCATAGAGTGGCCCAGGACACATAAGGTTCCCAATGTTTTATATACCGCAGAGTATGCTGGGGCATGAGACCACGGTACGATTTGTTTATACACCGTAGAGTTGTCCGGGACGGCTAAGTTCCCAACGCTTTATACTCCGTAAAGTATGCCAGAGCGCGAGGCCACCGTGCGATTTATTTATACTCTATAGAGTTGCCTAGGACGGCTAAATTTTTGGTACTTTATACTCCACACAGTACGTCAGGGCGCGAGGCCACTGTGCGATTTATTATACTGCGCAGAGTACGCTGTGACCGAAGCCACCGTGTGATTTTTATACTCTGTAGAGTGGCCCAAGACACGCGGTTTCACGGCGCTTTATATTCCACAGAGTACGCCAGGGCGCGAGGCTACCGTGCGATTTTTTATACTCCGTAGAGTGGCCTGGGACACACAAGACTCCTGACGCTTTATACTACGCAGAGTACGCCGAGACGTGAGGCCACCGTGCGATTTAAGTACAAATCAGATCGAATAGCAGCCTAACAAGAAAGCTAAAACTAACAAGTGCCAAATATCATGCATATATGCTATACGACCAATTTGAAGTTTCTCTACCTTCTTACCGGTCGAAATCCAACGGATCTCTCTGATGGCAACGACTATTCCTCGCGTAGCTTCTTGCGCGTTCTCCACGGACGGTGCAAACTACTGTGGTATGAGCACAACAGTGAGTATAGGGTACCTTTTCCTCCTGGGAAGATAGACTAAGAGAGCTAGAGAGTCAACAGAGAGAGCTGGCGGGTAGCCCAAAATGAGTGGTCTAGCCATCTCGTACCTCTCTTAGGGGTTTATATACATGAATAGGGTGGGATAAGAAATTCCTATTCTACCCCTTAATAATTACAAAAGGTAAGGGTAAATCAGTATATTCCTTTCTATATACAGTAATATACTATTGGGTTTGTTCTAAGATTCAGTAGTTAAATTTAACGAGCGTAGCGGCTGGCACCCCGCAACATTTTCTATTTTGGAAGAAAACGTGAGCCGAATTAATTTGTTCACTCAAGTCGATAAGAAAGCGTCGCCCAGTAAGTCAATAAATATCAATTACCCTTCCCGTGGTACTATATATTTGCATTGCAGCATAATAGTCGCCATTCTGCGTGTTAATTAAGTCATGAAAAGGCTAAGGGGATGGTCAAGATGACATACAAACAAATCAGTGGTTGACTTTAGCCACACTCCGAAGCTAGAGCCAAGCATGGGCCCCTCCCACAGTGTTGCCTTGTGGCGACCTCGTGCTCAATAACCAATCATGCACCGAATAAAGCTTAAGCGATTGAAGCACGTCTCGACGGAAATGCCCGAAGCGTACAGATTAACTAATCTTGTGCCATGCATGCTCTTCCCCCTCTAGTATATATAGACACCTCGAGGGAACACCTAGCATCTCAAAACACATCCGTGGCCATTAGCCATCGAGAGCTCAGACAAGTGTACGTAAGTCGAGAGCTCAAGAAGGCATAAAAAATGGCTTTCTCCTACCTTCTACCTTCCTCTGTCCTCATCGCCGTGCTAACGCTCTTCTCCATCAGCGTGGCGGAGGGCGCCACCAGGGAGTACCAATTCGATGTAAGTGGGTGCGACGTGCATGCAGTGCTACCGCCGCACGCTCTCAAGTTAATTCTTTTGCGCTTCTCTTAGCTGCACGGTATTAATTAGAGGCACGCAGAGCCCCCTCGATAATGCAACGTTGCAATAATGCAGGTGCTAACGGTGAACGTGACACGGCTGTGCAGCAGCAAGAGGATCGTGACGGTGAACGGGCAGTTCCCCGGCCCGACGGTCTTCGCGAGGGAGGGCGACCTCGTCGTCGTCCGGGTCGTCAACCACGCCTCACACAACATGAGCACCCACTGGTACGTGCGCGCGCGCGCGCCACCCTAGCTAATCACTTGCAGCTGGCATAGAGAGTTTACGATCGAGCAAATCGTTCGCAGGCACGGCGTTCGGCAGCTGCGGAGCGGGTGGGCGGACGGGCCGGCGTACATCACGCAGTGCCCGATCCAGCCAGGGCAGAGCTACGTCTACAAGTTCACCGTCACCGGCCAGCGCGGCACGCTGTGGTGGCACGCGCACATCTCCTGGCTCCGCGCCACCGTCTACGGGCCCATCGTCATCCTCCCCAAGGCCGGCGTCCCTTACCCGTTCCCCGCGCCGTACAAGGAGGTTCCCGTCATGTTCGGTACGTACGTACATACATATGTATGTATGTACATGGAGTGTGGTGTACAAAGTAAACACTCCATGGGGGTAATTAAGTTTATGCATAGGAAATTAATGACCAACTTTATTGGCTTGTTTTGGGTGTAGGGGAATGGTGGACGGCGGACACGGAGGCGGTGATCAGCCAGGCGCTTCAGACGGGCGGAGGCCCAAATGTCTCTGATGCTTTCACGATCAATGGGCTCCCAGGGCCTCTCTACAACTGCTCTGCCAAAGGTTGTGTGCTTTACAAGCATGCCCAACTCTGCATACACAACTATATATGAATCGAACTGTATACTTATCGAACAAGTTGGCTGCATGCATGCGCGTGTCATGCAGACACGTTCAAGCTGAAGGTGGAGCCTGGGAAGACGTACATGCTCCGCCTCGTCAACGCTGCGCTCAATGACGAGCTCTTCTTCTCCATCGCCGGTCACCCGCTCACCATCGTCGAGGTCGATGCCGTCTACGTCAAGCCCTTCACCGTCGAGACCCTCATCATCACCCCCGGGCAAACCACCAACGTGCTCCTCACAACCAAGCCGTCGTATCCCGGCGCGACCTACTACATGCTGGCCGCGCCCTACTCCACCGCGTCGTCCGGAACCTTCGACAACACGACCGTCGCCGGCATCCTTGAGTACGAGAACCCCAGTTCCCACTCCACCGCGGGCTTCAACAAGAACCTTCCGGTGTTCAAACCAACCCTGCCACAGATCAACGACACGAGCTTCGTTGCCAACTTCACCGCCAAGCTCCGCAGCCTCGCCACGGAGCAGTACCCGGCGGCCGTGCCACAGGAGGTGGACAGGCGGTTCTTCTTCACGGTCGGGCTGGGCACGCACCCTTGCGCCGTTAATGGGACGTGCCTAGGGCCCAACGGGAGCCGGTTCGCGGCGTCCGTGAACAACGTCTCCTTTGTGCTGCCCACGACGGCGCTGCTGCAGTCGCACTTCACCGGCATGTCCAAGGGGGTGTACTCGTCCAACTTCCCGATCGTGCCCCTGTCGCCGTTCAACTACACGGGGACGCCGCCGAACAACACGAACGTGTCCAACGGGAGCAAGCTGGTCGTGCTGCCGTACGACACCTCCGTGGAGCTTGTGATGCAGGGCACGAGCATCCTTGGCGCCGAGAGCCACCCGTTGCACCTGCACGGCTTCAACTTTTTCGTGGTCGGGCAGGGGTTCGGCAACTTCGACCCGGTGAACGACCCGTCCAAGTACAACCTCGTCGACCCCGTCGAGCGGAACACCGTCGGCGTGCCGGCGGCCGGGTGGGTGGCCATTCGCTTCCGTGCAGACAATCCAGGTGAGAATTACTCATTCTGCTCACCGATTAATAGGATCATTACAACGGTTCATGCACTGCAAAAATAAGATCAGCGTGGCATATAACATAACTAAAGAGGCTGAGTTCTGAATAAGCAAGCATGAGTTGTGGAGAATCCTAATTGCTTCTTTTCACGTGTGCAGGGGTATGGTTCATGCATTGCCACTTGGAAGTGCACGTCAGCTGGGGCCTGAAAATGGCATGGCTGGTGCAGGACGGAAGCCTCCCCAACCAGAAGCTCCTCCCTCCGCCGTCCGATCTACCAAAATGCTAGAAGATATACGGAATTACATGTCACCAGGGACGGCCGTGATCGACCGGCCGTTCATACGTACAGAGACCGCGTCTTCTCCAATTTCCCATTGGATATTCCTCTGCTTTTGCTTTGCATGCGTTCTCAATTGCTTGCTTGTGTTGCGCGCGGTTGGTGCTATGCAATGCTTAGCTGTTGTGAGAGCCATGGGCAGGTTTCTTGATCAGAGGCAAGGCCTTTTAATTTTGGACTGCTTATTAATTGCCATCTTTTGTAACATGTGCGGGAACTGGATCATACATGTCTAATACTTTGTACCAGTATTTGATTTTCTTTGAAGAAATAATATTTTTTGTAAATTACCAGTACTTTGATTTGGGGAGGGCAACAGAGCACTATACCGTTCCAATGGTATAGGGTCCTAAAGCTGAAACTTGAAGTTTCAAAAGGTGCTCAAGTTTTAAATATTGTAAGTTTCAAAAGGTTTCAAAGTCTGAAACTTAACTTCCAACAGATTTTAAATCTGAAACTTTATGTTTCATACGTGAGTTTTCAAGTTTCAAATGGTACTCAAGCAGGCCGAACTAGCTCACTTGTCCCCTATGTTCATAGGTGCCAGAGTCTGCCATCTACCTTTTGACTGAGTGCCGCTACATAAAAACGGTCTGGAGCACCGTGGCATGCTTGTGATTCGTTTAATCCGACTGCCTGGCGCACCTACTCTTCGGTCCGAGACTGATGGGAATCGGTTCTCCTTATGTCTAGTGCACCGCAAAAAGCAATAGCAACACTCATGATGCTTGCCACTTGGCAAATATGAAAAGAGCAGAATGCTAGAATCTTCCAGTCCACTCAGACGTTTCCGGTGCATTTGTTTGCCGCCATAAAAGAGGAGACCGGTGCCTGGGTCCTAGCAAGGGGAAAAGGCTAATGGAGCTATTAATTGCCCTGTAACACCATAAACGACACTTGAGCCTATGACCGGCCTTGACCCCCCTCTCCTTCCCCCCTCCCTCCTATCTCTTTGTGTTCCTTTGTCCCTCGCCTTTACCATCTCCCTGTCTCTCGCAACTCTTGTTTACTTCTTCCTTATGAATTAATTACGGCAACTCTCATGCTGGTTTCAAAAAAAGGTTTAACGTGTTTCGTAATTCTAAAGCTTGAAGTTTCAAAAGGTTTTCGAGATTCAAAAATGAAACTTCTAGTTTCAACAAGTTTCAAAATCTGAAACTTAAGTTTCAACATGTTTCAAATGACTTCCGAATTTGAAACTCAATTTCAAACCTAAGCTTCGGGCAAGCTTCGCACAAGTTCTAGGCAAGTTTCAAAAATCCAAAATGAGTTTCACAGGTTTCAAGCGGTTTTCGGAACATTTCTAGCCCAAAAATCTGTTTTGTAAAATGAAAAGAAATATAATCTTCATATGTTAGCAACTTAGGATACATGAAAGAAATTTTTATCAGTTACAATCTTTCTCCTTTGAAAAGATTTCAGAAGCTATGGATGATTCGGCACACCGGGCGGCAACTCTGCCGCTGCTCTGTTCTCTTATATTCAGTTGACAACAGATTACATGCTACAGTTGTGATATTCTCGCTTGGTCACAATCTTCTGAAGAGGGGAAACAATCTTCAGAGATAAGGAAAGACAGATGTTACAGATATATTTCGGATTGCTATCTCTAACAAATCAACTACAAACTGTTATGAATAGCGCTTGTATTCATATGAGGCCAATGGGCCAGAATATATACACAAAGTACAAGTGGTAAATATGCAAAGAACCCCTCATAACAATGGGGAATAACAAACTATACATATATCTCTAACACCCCCCCTCAAACTCATGGTGGATCAACAACACTGAGTTTGGAGAGATAGAAGCTGTGATGTGCTCGAGTCTGGGCCTTCGTGAAGAAATCCGCTATCTGAAGCTCTGAAGGCACATACTGAAGAGTAATCACCTGATCATGCACACCAGTCCTCATGAAAGAAGCATCAACACCAATGTGCTTGGTGAGCTCATGCTTCACAGGATCACGAGCAATACTGATAGCACCTGTACTGTCTGACAAGAGAGGGGTCGGTGTAGTGACAGAAACACCAAAATCCTCAAGTAACCACCGTAGCCAAGTAATCTCTGCTGTCAAGAGAGCCATAGCTCGCAACTCAGCCTCTGCACTCGAACGGGACACTGCAGTCTGTTTCTTCGTCTTCCAGGCAATAAGAGAACCACTAAGAAAAACACAGTAAGCAGAGATAGACCGGCGATCAGAGGGATCGCTGGCCCAAGTAGCATCCGAATAGGCCTGAAGCTGTAACGAGCTGGAACGTGGAAAGAAGAGACGGCGAGAGATAGTCCCACGAAGGTATCGCAGAACTCGAAGAAGGTGGCTGTAGTGAACCTGAGTGGGAGCTGAAACAAACTGACTCAGAATATGAACTGGATAAGTGATATCCGGACGAGTAACAGCAAGGTAGACAAGACTCCCAACAAGATGACGATAGCGAGTCGGATCAGAAAGAGGCTCGCCATCAGAGAGTCGGAGGTGAACATTGAGCTCCATGGGAGTCTCAACAGTACGCTGATCAATGAGAGAGGCGCGATCAAGAAGATCCTGAATATATTTCTCTTGGGACATAAAGAAACCATCTGGAGTGGAAGTAACCTCAATCCCAAGGAAGTAACGAAGAGGACCAAGATCCGACATAATGGCAAGCTGCCACTCAGGGTGAGTAACAGCATCCTGGTAGGAGACAGGCTCACGAGTAGCTGCGCCAGCAAAGGCAAAACGGGCAGGAGGCCGAATCGACTGGCGGTCGCGGAGAGCGTAGCGAGGAGAAGATGACCCATCAGGAGAAGATGAAGCATCAGAAGAAGATGGAACATCAGGAGAGGATGGCTCATCTGAAATATTCTCAATACGAGGTCGACGAGTGTAGACGATAGTGGGAGGAGCCTGGGGAGTCGTAGGAGACGACACAGGCGGCGACAACGGCGGAGAGGCCACAGGGGGAATATGTGGAGACTCAGTAGGACAGGTGGACGAGGGCAAAACAGATATAGGTGTATCTGGAAAGGTCAAGAAAGATAGAAGCTCCACAGAGGAAACCGAAGAAGAGGCAGGACGTGGGTAGAATGGACGAGACTCGTCGAAAGTCACATCCCGAGAAACCCGCATCCGTCGACCAACAGGATCCCAGCACCGATAGCCCTTGTGCTCGGCACTGTATCCCAGAAAGACACACTCAACAGACTGAGCGGTCAGTTTGGTGCGTTCTCGAGGGGCGAGGAGAACGTAGCAAACGCAGCCAAACAGATGAAGGGCAGAGTAGTCAGGAAGAAGACCACAGAAACGCTCAACAGGGATCGCACCCTTAAGAGCAGAAGAGGGCTGGATGTTGACGAGATAGGTGGCAGTGGAAACAGCCTCGGCCCAAAAGTGAGGTGGAATAGAGGCGGCGATCATCAGAGCACGAGCCGTCTCAAGGAGGTGCCGATGCTTGCGCTCAGCGACACCATTCTGAGCATGAGCACCAGGACAAGAGAACTGAGCGAGAGTGCCCTGCTCAGCAAGGAAGCTGCGCAGGTGACGAGAGAGGTACTCGCCAGCAGAGTCAGCACGAAGGACACGAATAGGAGTGGAGAACTGTGTGTGTATCATAGTGGCAAATTGTTTATAGATAGGCAAGGCCTCACTACGAGAAGACATGAAATATATCCAAGTGTGGCGAGAGAAATCATCTATAAAAATAATATAATAACGATGACCCCCTTTCGAAACAAAGGGAGCCGGACCCCAAACGTCTGAATGAACAAGATCAAAAGGACGCTGAGACACAGACTCACTATGAGGATAAGGAAGCTGAATCTGTTTACCTAACTTACAGCCCTGACAATCTAAAGATACGTCTCCTGAGACAGACCCCATAAGACCATGACGAACTAAGGACGACAGACGGGATCCACACAAATGGCCAAGACGGTGATGCCACTGCTGGAAAAAGCCGGTAGACGAAGTGGCAGAAGCGGAGAGACTGGCGACGGTGGTGGCAGCGGAAGGAAGGTGAACCTAGTCAAGCTCCCAGAGACGCTGTGAGTCACGGCGCCGAGGGCCAGAACCAACCAGAGCTCCCGTGTGGCGATCCTGAACACAACAAGAGTCAGAGTCGAGAATGACCCGATAACCAAGGTCAGTAATCTGCCCAGCAGAAAGAAGCTGTAAGGTAAGGCGAGGAACATGAGCAACAGAAGGAACATGAAAGGATGAGTTGCTAAGAGATCCTCGACCAGAGACAGAAAGAGATGTACCATCAGCAGTAAGAACACTGACAAGAGAATCAAGAGGTGTAATAGAAGACAGAGTGGAAGGATCAGGAGTCATGTGAAAAGATGCTCCAGAATCAAGAATCCACGGGGAGGTGCCTGACTGTGTAGGAGGTGGTCTCTCAGTGCCTGAAGAGTCAGTAGCAGAACCTGCAGAACCTGTCGAGGGAGAACCTGAAGCGGCAAGTAGGCGTCGAAGTCTGGCTATCTCCTGCTCGGTGAGAGAAGCTGCTGAAGAAGTCGAGGCAGACGTCGTCGTAGAAGCACTAGTGCCAGTAGAAGAACGGCGTGAAAGATGCCGCTTCTTCTTGTAGCATTGGGACTCAGTGTGGCCATCCTTGTCGCAGTAGGAACAGTGAGGACGGCCACCTCCAGACGGAGGACGGCCACCACCACCTGTGGTAGCCGCTGGAGGAGGCAGTGTAGCAGGCGGACGAGCGGCGAGCACAGAGGGGAGTGGCATCAGACCAGCACCACTCAAACGAGTCTCCTCTGCGCGTAACTCGTAGCGCTGACGAAGATGAGTCCACATCTGAAAAGCCGAAGGGAGTCCCACAACCTCAGAAGAAAACTGAGGCTGGACACTGGCGATGAAGACAGCAGCAGCCCGAGCGTCGTCATCGTACCACTGAGTGTAGACGGTCAGACGATCCTTGTAGAAATCCAGAGCCTCGTGGTAGGCAGAGGCAGCTTCATCATCAGCGAGGCGAGCGGCCTCAGCAGCAGCCTTATCGGCTGTCGGGGGCAATGCCACAGGCGTAGGCTCCGTCGGAAGAATAGGGCAAGGCGGGCAGGTGACATCGCCAGAGAGGACGCCCCAGAGACGAAGACCACGCATGTGGATGCGCATGTGAGACACGAAGTCGGTGTAATTAACACCATCAAAAATCACCGGGCAGCGAGGGAGGGAAACGGTGCCCATTGGTAGGCGGCGCTGGACGGCGCGGCGACCAAGGGAACGAAGTCTAACAGGCGGCGCTGGACGGCGCGGCGGTTAGAACGACGTTTTTTTTTTTTGCTTTTTTTTCTTCCGATCAAACTGACCGAACCGACCGAACCAAAACCACGGGCCGACCGACTGCTAGGGCAACCGAAGCAGAATCTTCGAGCGGCCTAGGGCAGAGCGGCGGCGGCGGGCGACGACGGTGCGACGGCGGCGTCGGAGGGGAGTCGGCGGGAGGCGGAGGCGGCGAGTCCGGGCGGGCGGGCGCCGGGCGGCGGAGGCGCCGAGGCCGAGCGGTCGGGCGAGCGCCGGGCTGGAGGCGGGCGAGCGCCGGGCGGCGCCGAGGCCGGCGACGGCGGAGGCGGCACCGATCGGAGGGCGGCCGGGGCCGGGCGGGCGGACGCCGGGCACACGCGGCCGGGGCCGGGCGGCGCAGGCGCCGGACGGGAGGCGGCGACCCTGGGCAGAGATCGCGCGGCGGGAGGCGGAGGCGGCGACCTCGGGCTGAGACCGCGACGCCGGCAGGGCGGCGAGGAGCAGCCGGTGGCGGCAGCGGAGAGAAGCGGCTGAGCGCCGAGGCCGAACGGGGGAGACGCCGGCGGCAGCGGCGGCGAGGCGAGTCGGCGGGGCCGACGGAGCGCGGGAGGCGGCGACCACCGGGCGGAGCGGACACCACCGGGCGGAGCGGAAGGCGGAGGCGAGTCGGCGGGGCCGACGGAGCGCGGGAGGCGGCGACAGCGGCGGAACCCTAGGTAAGCCAAAACCCTAGTTTTGGCTCTGATACCATGTTATGAATAGCGCTTGTATTCATATGAGGCCAATGGGCCAGAATATATACGCAAAGTACAAGTGGTAAATATGCAAAGAACCCCTCATAACAATGGGGAATAACAAACTATACATATATCTCTAACACAAACATCAACTACCAAATCAGCTATTGAACGAGTCTATTACTTCTGACATCCTTGACATCGCTTTTGGCTCACGCGAGCGACGATTGAGCTCGCGTGGACGTTGCCAGCAACCAGCGGGCGCAGCGGCACGTCCGACAGCAGTTGTCCCTGGCGGCGGCCGTTCGCTGATCGCCAGTGTCGTCCGGTGTGCTCCGCTATACCTGCAACGCCCCCCACACACTAGCAACGTGCGTTCACTTCTTTCGTTGTGCGTTCACTTCTTCCAGAATACCAGCAACGTGCATTCGTTCGTTTCACATCTTTAGCTTAGTGGTTCAGAAACTCTGGCAGATCCTTCAGAATTCGCATGAAGAGCCCCAACCCCAGGTCCAGAGAGATTCCACACGATATGTCAAAATTACATGGTTGCATCAAGTCATCAACTTAGGCTACACTAGTGAATAGTGGTACATTTTGATAATGGACGGGGAACTATAATTCATCGTGTAATTCATCTATATTTGTACCTTCAAATATCTTATGCGTTGGATCAGTTTTCGCTTCACCCTGCTGATTGGGATAGATTTACTGCTTGTATGTCTTATGTAAAAAGTTCAACTATATGAGGTAGCATTCTCCAAAAAAAAAACTATATGGGCTAGCAAGAAATCTCACTACTTCAGTTTGTGCGAGACAACGGAAAACTATTGATGTTTGGGTAATTAAATTGAAATACATGTTGTACGTTCTTATTCTATCATGTCATTTTAAAACACTACCAATGTGGCAAAAAGAATGTGGCCAATCTAAAACGTAACGAAGTAGTCTAACATGGTAAATATTGTTATACAGGAGTAACGGGACCAACCCAAAAGAAACCAAGCTGGGTGGTGGGCCTGTTGGCCTGACCCACAAAATTCTTAGGTGTAAAAAATTTGGTCAGTATCATTTATCACCTTTTTGTTCGATGAAGATGGCTGATTGAGAGAGACGTTTATAAGAAAAAAATAATGTTTGTGAATGTTGTTCAAAAGGTTCATATCTTATGGTAGTTTACTGATCGGATCAATAATGAAAATGTTATGATAGTTACATATAGTTACGCTGCATTATGCTTTTGAACAAAGTATACTGTGTCCATTGAAATATCATTTATCTTCCGTTCAAAAGCAAAAAACTGATATTTTTTTATTATTTTAATTCTTGCAACTATAGATTGCCTGACGAAATATTTGGCGAAATACATAATTTACTTTCGGACTGTGGAATTTTCTCTGAATATCACATAATACTATTTGAACTATTGCGTAGCGTATATGTAGAGCAATTCTTAACACATGTTAGTATACGGGACTCTCTTTTTCAGTTTCTAAAAGTTGTTTTTCGACTTTTCTATAGTGACTAGGTTTTAAACGGAATATCTTTTCAAGTCGGGATTTACAAGTTAATTATAGTACACACTGCAGCCACTTTATTTATATCGGCCAAAACTGCACATGAGTTTCTGTTATTCTGTACTCTCTTACAAACAGCTTAAAAGTCATAAGCCGCATTTACAAAAAAAACAAGCCCATAGAGCAGTAGGATCTATTAGCTTTTCGTATATGTGCAACATTCCAAACTAGTTATAAGCTACAGGGAAGAAGTGTATGAAAAGGTATGAACTGGAGGGATCTCAGTGTCAGTTGTTGAACGTTGATGATCCCATTTTATGATACTGTTCTTCCCTTCTTTTCGAGCCAATAGAATACAAGGAAAAATGTTGTATCGCTCGATTTGTAAAAACAGAGTGGTTAAATTTGTAAAAATGGATATTTAGAAATCTAAATTAAGAAAAAATGACAATAGTAGCATCTATATAAACAGTTCATAGACTTATGGACCAATTTTAGTGGTGATCGGTTCGGCTGAAAAGCTCATGGCTTATGGCTGAAAACACTGTAGCTGGCTGAAAAAAGTACTGTAGCTGACATAGGCTTATTTAGCATAATTAAATTTAAAAAATTTTAAAAATAAAAAAATATGTTAACCCATTACGTATAATACAAACAAATACGAAAAAAAAGAACCGGTAAAAAAACTCAACAAAAAGTCAAAAATTCAGAAAAAGACGAATCTTATAAATAGTAAAAATAAGTCAGAAGCTAGAAGCCGAAATCGAGTTGATTTGCATCTTCGTGACAAACAAGGTCGCAAGCATCTTGCAGAGGTCGGTCTCACTTCTCGTCACGCTCGTGCCTCTCGTACTTATCATGGCAACCCAAGTGTCCTTTTTCTTTTTCTTTTTTTTTGTGTCGACACAGCCTCTCAACCCGTGTCCCTTACGACGGTGGCACGAGAAACAAGATTACATTCTTCCCCCTATTGACCAAAACCGAGGCTTCTTGGTTGCCCGGGACGTTGACGCTCGATTGACACGTACAAGTGGCCCATGGGCAAAGGTTTCCCACCCCAAGCATACGTTGACGCCGCAAATTGCACGGTAGACGCGTTCTTCTGCACCCCGTCTCAGGCTTTCAGCTCGCTGGCTGCTTCACATGACCAAGGCACAGAAACCACTCGAAGAGACATTGGCCTGTAAATAATGCCCAACTTGCCCTTTACACCGTGACACCGGTACTTAAAAGTAGCTAAAACACACTGCCACCGCTATCTCGCTGAGCAACAGGCTAAATCGAATAAAAATCGGTGCAGTTGCACTTTTGTATATCCCGTTTGATTCTACGAAATCTAGTCGGAACGTATAATATTCAGGCCATCACACCAGTATTCTCCTCTCCGTGCCAAGATGTCTACTCAGCCCTCCACTTGTAACCGGGTTCTGTGAACCTGCGTGATGACCTAGTGTGGAGTGTGGACTGCATATTTTCTTTGGGATAGCCTATTGCACAGGTAACTGAAATTTTTTTATTTTTCAGTCATCTAAAATTGCATTTTGAATCACCTGAAGTTTCACATATTTTTTTGGAGGGGGGCTACAATTTTAGTTGATTTGAATCACCTAAAGTTGCAGCTGTTTTTTTGGAGGAGGGCTGCAATTTTAGTTCATTGAAAGTGCAATTTCAGGTGACTGAAACATAAAAAAAAATTCAGTCGCATGTGCAATAGCAAAACTAATTTTCTTTTTAGCGCCTCCACGTGTACGTCCGTCATCAGCGCTGGGAGCCTGCAGCTTTATTTTTCACCACACTCCAGTCCAGGCCTACTACTTCGTCTAGACATACGCTGATTCGTTCGCGCCAACGACCACGACCTGCGCATTGCCTGTAATCGTTGGCTCTTTTCAGGCTTATACTAATTAATTTCGAACGAAGTGGTTTTTTAATATAGGGTCTATAGGTTCGCCGAGCTGCCGTAACTGAAAGGAGCTAGCCCGTTATCGCCGAGTTGCCGTAACTTTCGCTGTAACTTTCTGCCGTGATCGTTGCTGTGTTCTGTTGGATTGTTATTGCTTCCCACAATGATGTGTTGTGCTCGTTTTTTTGTTGAGTTTGTTATTGTGCCTACATGTTATAGTACCTCGGCTGGCCACCGTTAAGATTAGGGTGGGAAAAAAAGCTCGTTAGTGGAGTTCGTTGGCTCGGTTCAAAACTCGTTTTTTGTTGAATTTGTTATTGTGCCTACATGTTATAGTACCTCGGCTGGCCACCGTTAAGACTAGGGTGGAAAAAAAAGCTCGTTAGTGGAGTTCGTTGGCTCGGTTCAAAATTACTTCAATTATACTTGTTAATTGGTTAAATATTAAAATAAATTGATTTTAAATGAATTTGAATTTTTTTTCTAGCTCGGCTCTACTCGGCTCTAAAAATACTTTCAAATTATACATAAAATGATATTAAATCAAACTATATCAATTTTAGGAAAAACTCGATAAGATCACTATATCCACCCCTAGTTAAGACGGTAGATTCCCTGTAGCATCTATCGCTGTTACAGCTTTTATGTATTTCTTACTTGTAATTCTGGCATTGTCGAGATTCGTTGGACCGATCTTTTCTCCCCTGTGCATGACGAGAGAGGACGGGACGATGCATACGGCAAAAATGGCTGCTCTACTTTGGCAGATGCGCCGTCCTTTTCGGAAGACAGTGATGTCCATGGCAGGCGATCGTTTGGAGCAGTAACTAATTAAACCAGCATCTTTCGTGTTGTCTGTCATGTCGAACAGTTCACACGTTGCCGACCATTCTTCATTTCTTCTAGATACCCAGGTACACGTTTGTGTTTTGGTGTGTGTATCATGTAACCTTGGTTGCATTTGCATACTTGCATTTGTGCAACTCAAATGCGACAGACAGGTGTGGAGTGGACAAGCAAAAACAACGATCAGTTCTTCACATATTGGAATTCATGACAAGGTGTATTTACAAATGTAGATTAAGCAAATGACAAGGACACGGCTATGCATACCCAAAACTCGAAACAGTACTGAATAGTCCTAAAGAACTATAATACAAGACTGATCCATACATGAAACAATCCCTAGGTCTAGTACTTAATTATAACATACCTAGCCTGCTCCACACAAAAAATGCGCTAACTGTTCCTGTCAAGACTGATCACATATGGCACTAGAGTATTATGCAGGTTCGTCATCTGCAACAACAGAGAGATGAACCGTGTCACTATACAAGAAGACAACTGGTGAACAAATGATTCTCCTTTTCAGTACTAGTTCAAATAGAATTACCCACTAATAGGATGTTGGCCAGGAACAGCCCAATTGCCCAAAAATATGAACAGGTCTCCATTTACAATACTCTGCAATCGTAGAAGCTGCAGAAGCTAGGAAGAAGATCGGTGATCTGGCTTCCATGTCGAGAGAGCGAACAAGATGCGCCCTTTCCATCCTTGCAGTAACCACCTGTTATCCTCATCGATGATGAAGTCCTTGTGGTAGCACTTGACCTTCTCCCGTGCACGCTTCATGATATCCTGGTTCCGTGGCAGCTGCTTGAATCCAGCCCTCTGGTTCCGCACCTGCCATTGCTTGTATGTGTCGGGCCTCTCCATCCTCTCCAATCCCTCACAAGAGATCACGTTGATTGCCTCCCGACTAAACAAAGCAGACTCAATAAGCAGCCTCTGCTCATTATCCCTTGGAATGTTCGTCTCCAGCATGTCAAAGATAGCAGAGTAGTGGAACAAGGCCTCCCGGAAGCGTGTCACGAAGAATGGTGCGTTGTAAGATCCATTGGTGATCCCATGAATGAACACATGTGGGTTCATCTTCCTTATTGTGTTCAATGCCATGTTCCTTGGACTCTCGGCCACCACACTCTCATCCATCAAAGTCTTGAACTTGAACATGCTGTTGACAATCAGAATCTCATCCTTCTCAATGTGGAGGTCCTCTATCCGAACAGCCTCAAACCGAGATGCGATAGCTTGGAATTCAAAAGGAACATTAAAGGTCTGAGCATAATCACTTAGATATCTTCCCGTCTCCAATATACGCTCTGCTGGTCGAAAACCAGGCTGAGGTGTGTCGATTCCTGTGATTCGAAGTTTCGGAGGGCCTGCTGGCCTATTAGATAGCCGTTGAATGAGACACGGCCACTGAAAGCCGTAGTATATGCCATAGTCGACAATGTGAACTTTCTTGGCCTTCTCCACAGCATTCATAATTGTTTGATTGGCAAAGTAATGAGAGATCTTCTTGAACGGGCAAGCCGCCAAGTACAGCTGGTAAGCTTTCAGTACATCAGTGCATGCAAACCGCATTGTTGTAAAGGACTTGTAAATCTGACTCCCATTACCAGCAAGCCTCGCCTCAAGACCATTGGCGAAGCAGTGTGCCAAACGCTGGTCACCATCACCGTTGGCAGATGCATGCTGTCTGATCTGCTTCAGGAGCTCAGTCGCACTACGCCGGTCATCAGTTGCCACAGACTGAGCACAATGAATAAGGAGAGTCTCCAAGTCAACCACTTCCTTCTTGGGCTGTTTCTTGCCACGGCCCTTGCCATGGATACCATTTGAGTGCTTCGCAACGTCATGCTGCAGGGCCTCACGCAGCTCCTTGACACCTTTTGAGCATGTCTCACCGTTGCACAGCAAGACCTTGTCCATCATCTCTCGCACAAGGTGGTCTGTGTCAACCACCGATGCCGAATGCTTGCTGCACCTCCCTTCCTCTGCATCCAAGTCATCACCATAGAAATGCTTCTTTCCTCGGTGAATTGCTGCATCAACATCAGCCTTCTCCATCTTCACCTTCACAAACTTCTCTTCTTTAATCTCAGCCTGCAAGCTTGGAATTGACGGCAGCTTGTCGACGTCAATCACAAGGTTGCTCTCATCAGGCAGAAACCTGCTTGCCTCTTCAAGCCCCCTGGAGAACTGCATAGCCTGCTGGCTCTTCACAACAAAATCGTTCAAGCCAACATCAGGCACAAGACCAGCCGAGCTCAGCAACGACTCGAAGCCCTCTGAGAATGTAACACTGCTGCCGTTCGAAGACGCGAACGACGATGACTGCGAAAGCAAGGTCTCAGGCACCGGGTTGGTCTGGAGTTGGTAGAATTCCGTTGGATCGTACGGCCACGCGCCCCCCGCTTCCACCAGGCTGCTCTCGGGGCTCAGATCCTGATACGGCGGCGGCGGCTGCAGGAACGCGGACGTGGGGAACCCGAGAATCGGCGGCGTCTGCACTGCGCTTAGGCCATCGGACGCCGCGCCGCAGTTGCAGGAACTGAGGCTGTTGCAGGAGTTGGTGACGCTACTTCCGTCCGGGCTCTCGACCGCACAGCCACCCGAGTGAGGCGGCTGGTCGGCGAGAATCTCGAGGAACGGCTTCTCGGCAGCGAGCAGCGCGGCGTGCCCCGGGTAGTGGTCGAACTTCTCGTCGATGTCCTCGGCCATGAGCCTGCGGTTGATGTATCCCAGCACGATGTCCGAGAACGCCTCCGAGTCGTCTGGCTGCGCCGCCGCCGCCGACTCCGACGCGGCCGAGACATCTCTCGGTGGCGACGCGCTGTTGGTGGACGCAGCCGGTAGCAAGGGGGCGGCAACATTCAGGTAGCCGCCCGCGTTGACACCGTCGTACGGTAGGAGAAGCATCGACTCGAGCTCCTCCGCCGTGAACCCATTGGCGGCCGCGATTTGGGGGTGGATTGGTAGGTGGCCGTCGCGCTTCGATCCGGGCAGCAGCGTGCCCAAATCGTGCAGCCCAGCATCCATGACCATCGATATGAGCTCAGCACCACACCAACACTGCCGCCGCCACAAAGCATGCAAGGCCAGAGCACTCCGATCGATCTCCTGCCTGGTAAATGGGCAAAAATAGAAAGGAAACAACAGAAATTAGCGGAGGAATCCACAGGTTAGAACGCGCTGACCAATTGGATGCATCACTGACAAGCACCGTACGGATATCGGAGTCGGCGAGCTCCTCCTCGTCAAGGCGCGCGTAACTGCGCTACGACCCGGGAAGGAGGCGAGCGAGACGCGACGGGGATAAGACTGGACTCTGGAGGAAAGGAGGCGGACGCGGGGGGCGATGCGGACCAGTGTTTTTAAGAGGCGCAGGTTGGCCTGGCCCGAGCCGGGTTTATTATTAACTTGGGTGCGTGCGAAAATGTCGACACCCCGCGGAGCGCGCGCCCTGTCCGTGCGCCCAGTCCACGAATGCGATGCGAAGCCTCATGCGGGTGGCTGCAATCCGGTGCACGGGGTGGGTTCACCGAAGGATGTGCGGTGCGCGAGGGGAGTTTCGACGAACCAACCTGCAGCCTCTTGGGCCGCAGGGAAGAGCTGGGGGCGGGTGGACTATGTCCGTAGACCGTCTCGTTGACTGTTGGAGCCTGGGCGGGCCCAGTGGAAGTGCTGTGTGCCAGTGTTACCGAACAACTGCTTCAGCCTTACGGCTTCATGTTTTTTTTTGACTTTTTTCTTTTATTCCTTTGCATTTTATACTGATATAATGTTTTTATTTTTTATATTTAATTACGCACAATAAGCCAACGGCAGCATAAAGGTGGCAACAAGGCGGGGGTCCCAGGGGAGGCCCCCGTGGCCCCATCGCGACCCCCACCAACATGCCCCTCACCCTGCCCTGCTAAGCCTACCGAAGAGATGTCCCTCGTCCTCGATCCACGGGATCCTCACAGGGAATAAAAAATATGTTACATGTTAATAATAATATCACATTTATTTATTAATTTATAATTATTTAAGTATACTTTTTACAAAATATAGCTTGAAAATATATTTTTTTAACATATAGATTCAAGTTTTAGTAAAATATATAAGAAAATAATACAATATCTCACATTAACAAACTATAATAAATTATTTTAAAGAGCACTGCTCCTCCACGCCATACTGTTAAGATCAATCCGAGCGATATAGCATCTAACAAGTGTCGCTCCTCCTACACCTTCTTCTCCGCCACTTCCCTCCCCTTCCTCTCTCTTCTCAACACCACCCTCCTCGCCTTCTTCTCCGGCTCGGCCCAACTCCACCACCACCTACGGCCAGTGGCGCCATCATCGCTCCTCGCCGTGCCGCCCCGTCCAACCTAACTGCCACAGCCGCCACTACCACCGCCCTCCTACCCCTCACATCGGCCCCGCTGGGCCACCGCCTCCCCCCGACCTCCTTTTATGTCTAGGAAAAGGGTGAACCTATAGTGGGAGAGCCGGATCCGACGGAGGAGGAGGAGAGGGAGGGAGGAAGCACTGGCATGATAGATAGAGGGGGTGTTATACTGTGAGAACGGTATACTGTTGATCATTTTCTCTATTTAAAAAGTATTTTTATATTTTACTAGGTCCTCATGGGGCCCCGCGAGGCAAGGGTGACCCCGTCCCCGCCCGTTCCCCTGTGGGGGAGATCACCCCCGCCCCCGCCCTTCATGGGGTTATTCCCCGCGGGGCCTCGCCCCCATAGGGGAATTGCCATCCCTAAGCAGCTGCAGTGCAAAATAAGGCCCTATTTGTTTTGGCTTTTTATCTGGCTTATAAGCAAAAAGTCAAAGCCTAACACAAAGAGGTAGCCTTTTCATCCAACTTATGAAAAAGTTTAAACCATTTTAAGCCTAAAAGTCAGAATCCATTGGAGAGCTGCTTTTGTGGCTTTTGTGGAATGGAATATCCAATTGTCACTCAAGTTCGCTAAAATTACCTACCAAATGGCATTCATATATAACTCCAAATTCTTTCATTTTTTTCTCCTTTTTCCTCCTTTCCACACCGTTTTCTTTTCCCTCACCATCTCTCCCTACGACGCTCGATGTCGGCCTCCTTCTTCGCTGCGCTCACCAACGCCAGTCTCCCTCGTCCTCGCGCCCACCTCCGTCGGCCTCCCTCGTCCCCATTCCCACCTCCATTGGCCTCCCTCTTCTCCGCGCCCCAACGCCACCGGCCTCCCTTGTCCCCGCGCCCACCTTCGCCGGCCTCCCTCTTCGCCGCGCCTGACACCGCCGACCTCCCTCGTCCTTGCGCCCACCTCCGTCGGCCTCCCTCGTCCCCACGCCCACCTCCATCGGCCTCCCTCTTCCCTACATCTTGACGCTGTCGGCCTCCCTCTTCCCCGCACCCCGACGCCGCCGGCCCCCCTCATCCCTCCGCCCACCTCCGCCGGCCTCCCTCTTTCCCGCGTCCAACGCCGTCGGCCTCCCTCGTCCCCGCGTCCACCTCTGCTGGCCTCCCTCGTCCCCGCGCCCTACCTCCGCGGCCTCCCTCTTCTCCGCGCCCCGACGCCGCCGGCCTCCTTTTCCTCGTGCCTGACACCGCCGGCCTCCTTCTTCCCCACGCTCGCCACCGCCGATGCTGATTGTTGTGTGTTCGTTCATTATTTGCAAATTTGTTATGTGTTCATGCATAATTAAAGACTAAGAAAATGCCAGAAAGCCTAAGCCTAAACAAACAGGATCTATACCTGACTTGCTTGAAAGCTAGATGCTTATAAGCATATTAAACCAAAAGACCAGTTTTAAACTATAAACCAAAAAACCTAACCAAAACAAACATGATCTAAATCATAAGTTTCGGCTTATCAGTCATTTAGAGTGCCCCTATGGCTGCAGAAAACTGTCTGTATAGGACCATAGATAAGCTTCGCAACAGCTTTCGCTTTTTGTGTATTCTATGTGAAAGACATATCAAACGGTGCTCTACGATAGCTGCATGGAAAATTATGTGAATGCGTAAGATAATTCTCTAACGAGGAACCAAACAAATTCGATCTCTTTAGAAATTCAAGCCTCAAGAGCGATCCGGTTATCCAGGATGTCCATTTTTCTGATCCAACGGTGCAAAAGGGAGCTAATAAAACGACCTTGCATTATTTTGAAAGGCATTGATTGGCGCCGAGATGTACGCCACACTCCTATATACTATTGATAATGTGATGTTTTTTTGGAATAGTCAAGAAGTAGTTAGGTTCGGTGTAGCTTGTGCAAGGTGTCGTCGACGGTACGAAGGAGGTTCAAACAACAATATCGGAAGAGACGGGCTGGCCCACTGCCTGGATCAGCAGACCGATCCATGTGTGCACACACGTACCGTGGTGACCATCTCTTATCGGATGTGTTCGGCATCGGTATGCACCAAAGCTTGATAAGAACGCGATCGTTGGCGCCGTGATCGTCAAAAGGAAACGAGACACCGGCCCTCTCCATGCTCGGCGGGGCCCCGATGTCGCACGGCTCAGATCGCACGCGCGTCTAGGCTGCTCTCGCCGTGTTTTGTTTTGCGAGCCAGCCGCAACTCCTGTGGTCATGACTTAGATGGTGCTTGTTTAAATTTATAAGCTTAAGTTTTTAGTTTTTTATTATAGCTATTGTTAGTATTTTTAGTATAATTAAATTTAAAAATAAAAAATATCATTATAGATAATATAAATGAATAAAGGGAAAAATAAAAACCAAAAAAGATAAAATTAAAAAATTAGAAGCCAAAAGTCAACAGTAGAAGTTCGTTGAAGTAGGGTCTAAACCTCTCGTCAGATTTGTGATTGGTGCACGCGACAGTGGGACGGGTGAGTGAGCCAGATGCACCGATGTATGGAATAGAGTTAGCTTAGCCACGCCACTTCCATATACGAGACGCATAGCAGCGTGAGGTCGAGTGGCAGCCGATCGACACGTCAGCAAGGTGGGTGCGATGAAGGGGCCCTCCACCAGCTCCATGTCATTGGACACACCTGCATAGCAGTGGGTTCTTTTGGGCTTTGGCTGATGGTTTTTGAATTCTGACTATTCGCGTTAAAGAGTACGAAGAGATAGACGAATGTGATTTTAGCGGGTATAGTTGAAGTCGGTACAGTGTCTACTACAATTGACTTATAAATACTGCCTTGAACAGACGTGCCATTTAGAAACTAGCTACTGTAGTAAAACCCAAAAGTCATAAGCAAGAAGCACAAAAGAACTCAACATGAAGCATATTTGGCTATGAAGCGAGTTTTTTAAAAACAGACACCTAAACACACGTTTTTAAAATTTAGTCTCCTCTACGACCACAGGAGCAACGATATATAATACATTATACATGTCACCTGTCAAACTCCCCGTACGTGGCAGGTAGTAACGCTCGCGGCAGCATAGCTGAGCTCGATAGGCCTGTCACCCACTTGCCGAGTTGGGTGTGCTCGGCACCCTCCTCTCGAGTCTAGAGGGCGTGGCACCCACCTGCAGCCCATGCAATTCACTGACGCCTGTTGTGCTGGAGCTCGCTGCTGCGGTTGCTACTATCTACTGTGACTGGGGAGCTTGGCAGATGACACATGTCGTCTATCACTGTTTCTGTGGTCGCAGTGAGACCAAATTAAAAAAACACGTGTTTAGAAGCAAGATTTGAAAGAAAAAAAAAGTCTCTATAATATCAAATATACGGTAACTTCGACACATCCGGCCAGCGCGGGATGCGAGGGCATCTTCATCGTAAACGCTCACCGAGGCGGCGAGGACATCACACACCCCACCCGTGCCGCCGGAGCCATCGTCTCGCCGTGGCCGTCCCTCCCTGAATCCGTCGTTTGTTGGGCGGTCATCCCCCTTGTCGCCCCGTTGAGCCACCGTCCACCAGAGAGTCTCCTGGGTGTCACCGGTGTCGCCCTCTCGTGCGCAGCGAATCTATTCTGGCTTCACCAAAAACAACGTTGCCATTGTTAACACTAGCGAGAGCGCAAGAGGGAGATCGATGTTTTCACGCGTGTTTCGCATCATAGAACATAAATCGTCCCAGTGGCGTAGCCAGGATTTGTAGCTATGGTGGTCCATTGTCTAAAATTTATTTAACTGCTATAAATTTAACATGTTGGTACACAAGTATATGAATTACGAAATTTAACATGTAGGCCACCTCTTTGCAACATAAATACTTGACATACAATACAATGATTATCTTTCATTAGTTAACTCTTTATAGTTATTCCCAGAATTCAATTGTACCATCTGCCAAGTCAATTTAATAGTTTCCCACGATGGCGCCCGGCAGCAACCAGTTTCTATACAGCAGTCTTTTCAAAATTATAACTTCTTTTCTACCCAAAATTATAACGCTTAATCTAACCAATTAATTGACTTGATTAAATACTTTATAGAAAGTTAATAAAATTATCTATAACTATCCACTAGATGACATTTCTATATTATGCTCATACAGTACCGAGATTACAATAGAAAATTTACTAGATACAAACTAATCTACTAATCGATCCTCTGATGAAAACTTGCTAATACTCTCTCTAATCTTGTCTCTAATATCTACTAAAATTAGCAAACTAGAGAGTAAAGATTCCGATCGTTATACACGTGAAGAACGCTAGCATCGTGACCCCTTTCTCATCTTCCCTCTTGATCTTTGCCCTGCCACTGCTCTTCTTTTCTTTGTTGAGTTTCCCCTGGCCGACGCTTTGCACACCCGGGACAGCCGGCCGAGTCGAGGCAGCGCTAGCACATGCGCGTGTGCTGGCGGCACAGCATGCGCTGGCGCGCGGCGTACTAGCACATGCGCGTGTGCACGGCTACGCGGCAGGCGCTGGGCGACGGGCAAGTACGCGGCAGCATGCGCAATCGCGCGGACGACATGGCTTTGGTTGGAGCGCAGGGTGGTCCGCGGCCCACAGGGACCACCCTGTAGCTCCGCCCCTGAATCGTCCCGTGAGCCGTGAGGAGCAGAAACGGAAACAAAGAGTTTGTGTGCATGCAAAGGAGCATGGACCATCGTATCCCCTACTGGAACAGAGTACCACACTACCGCCTACGACGACGTCAAGAAAGGGGGGCCAGACCTCCAACTAGGGGTGAAAACGGGTCGGATTCGGACGGATATTGCTGTTACCATATCCTAACCCATATTTTTTCTCCGGATTCGGTACCAATCGGATTCGGTGTCAGATCGGTCGGGATTAACCCATTTCGTTTGCACCCCTACTTGTTTGTAAGGAATGCATACAGTGCAGTAAATGGAGTATGACGCACTGATTTGATGTTACTATTTAATAGCTGATGTGGAAGATTTTATTTTACCATTGCAAAAGAAAATGAAACGTCAAATAGTAGCACTAACCTGAAATCAAACTTGAAGATGTATCGGATTCGGACGGATATTCGGATTCGGACGGATATTGCTGTTACCATATCCTAACACATATTTTTTTCGCCGGATTCGGTACTAGTCGGATTCGGTACCAATCGGATTCGGTGCCGGATCGGTCGGGATTAACCCGACCCGTTTTCACCCCTACCTCCAACCGAACAGGACCAGCTATGCTCTGAATCAAACTACTCCGAGCTTAGCTTTATGCGGCCATTATTGCAACTTGTATGTATCCGACCTAGGATATCTGATATATCCAAGCACCTGCGTCGATCCATACGTATACCCATACCACAAGTATTAAAAATGGGTGACCACTGACCAGGGAAACTGATAATAGGAATACTCCTTCCAGTCGTAAAATAAAGTCTTTACGAAAGGAAGTCTTTTCGTGTTACGTGCAATCAAACATTATAAATGTTAGCTATTAATATTTTTTGAATATTTAGAATGGGTATATAAAAATTATATATGTAGATTTGTCTTAATTTTTTTTAATATTATAATTTTATTGGGTTTTATAAACATATTAACATAGAAATGAGAAGTTAAAGTTGTATTTTAAAGACTTTGTCGATGTCTAAACGATTTCTTTTGTAACAGGAGTGAGTATTAAATTGCAGATATACATGCAAGGCAATATTCGAATAGGAAACAAAGGTCATCCTGAAAGATGCTAGGAGCTTCTTCCCCACATATCCATCCTAAGCTGGAACTGGCAACCCGATCGTCCAAATTCAAAATTCTCTGCTCGGCTTCCATGACTGGGACATCGAGGACAGCCATGTGAGAGGGAGATTTCAAAGACTTTTACGCGCCTGGCTGACTGGATCAACCAAGTTCAATTAGCGGCTTCGTCGGTCAATCAACCGTGGCTACTGCTCTCTCTTCTCCCGCCGCTTATCCATTCAAGTAGTGGATTTAGTGGTCCACTGAAGAATTTCGAGTCCTTCACACAAACAAGTATTTGCAGTCATACATGCGAACCTTTATTTTTTCTGAGCTCTTTATATGTACAATAGTAGAGACAAGTGTTATCTATATACTCCATATTATTTAAAAATAAACTAAAGACAACTAAAACAATAGATCGTCTCTTAAGTTTATCTCTATAGCCCCACAATCTTTTAATTATGGCATAAAAAAGTATTTGTTATAAACAATAACTCATATAGTAGTATTTTATATGTTTATATGCCATAAATTTATGGACTAGAGTGGTTCCTTCACGAAAAGACAGCTAAACACTCTCTTCTCTTCTATGTGTATGGCAGCAAAGCTCCTATATAATAAAGTTCACAGAACCATTGTACAAGCCTTAAATCAATCCCCCCCCCCCCCCCCCCCTCATTTGTTTTCTTGCATCTCTTTGTTAATTGTTTTAGGATGTAGTTATGTACGAGCTGCATCACATGCAGTGCAAGTGGATTGAGCCCCATGATAGCTTCTAGAAGGTCTCGGTACATTGGACACCGGGGATGAACAACATAATTGACAGGTGGAATCTTTTCGGACCAGACAGGAGGATGAGTTCGAAGTACAGCAAAGCTAGCATCGTGCCCCGCAATGCCTGGTCGTTATTTTGTAGGGTGTTTCAGGCTTTTTTTTTCTTTTAGGTTTTGTTTTCTTGGAGCAATCTATTTAGTTTATACTCGTCTTGGTATTGTTTTATGTATGTGATCATTGGCAAAAACAATCTCGGTATGCATACTCACGCCCAGTATGCTTCCATCGTAGCAACAGCTCGTTCTGAAAAGAAATAAAAGAGAACGTGAGTACATCACCTAGCTAGCTTCCTTGCAAGTTGCAACAGTGACATTTTCAATGGAACCTACTTTGTTCTAGCAATGTTTACGATAAGATGAAGCGCATTATGTCTGAAAAAGAGCAGTTAGAACTACAAATAAAAATATAAAAAGCTAGGAGAACATATGTTCTAGCACTAGGCTACTCCTATGTTAGACCATGTGGATGGTCGTAGATTAATATATGATGAATAATTGATATTTTGCTTTGTTTTGGATTTTGTATTTGTGAAAGATTTGGTTGAAGCTCACGACCACGTTCAAGCTCACGACCACGTTGAAGCTTGATGATTGGTAGGAGCTTTCGACCACGTTGAAGTTTTCGACCACGATAAAGCTTTCGACCACGGCATGGTTTCAACCACGTTCAAGCTTTCGACCATGGTGAAGCTTTTGATCACGTTCAAGCTTTCGATCACGGCAGGCTTTCGACCACATTCAACTTTCGATCATGGTGAAGCTTTCGACTACGTTCAACTTTTGACCACGTTCAGTTTTCGACCACGTTCAACTTTCGACCACGTTCAACATTCGACCACGTCTGGTTTCGACTACGGTAGTGCGACTTCACTTTTCGACCATGGCAGTATGACTTTAGCTTTACGACCACGGTAGGTAATTATACTCTTTCATGGTTGTACCACAAGTACTCGATACTCGTAGTCAGAGGACTCGGTACTCGGTAGGAGTGGTTTCACGACCACACCGTGTGATTGATGGTCGGTTTTGAGTACGTGTTGCGGCTGTGACTCGGTAGTCGGTACAACGAGTTAGCGGTCGTAGTAGGTGGTCTATTGGTCTGTTTTGGTTAGCGATAGTTTGTAGCGGTTGTAAATGATGTTGGGCATGGTCATAGATGTTAGCGATGGGTCAGAGCAGTCGTAAATGATGTTGAGCTTGGTCGTAGATGGTAGCGATAGGTTCGGAGCGGTCGTAAACAACCTGGGTGTGGTCGTGGGGGTTGTGGATCTTATCTGGGGTTAGACAAGGGTGTGATTGGCTAATGTGTGTTGCTCGGAGATGGTTTCTTTGGTCTTTGCATGTGCAGGAGGCGGCGGCCATGATCGGTGATGAGGAAGACCCGGACTAGGAGGGGGTAATATAAGGTCCAAGCGGTCGTGAGGTCACGCGAGGTGGTCGAGTTCGTGCTGGAAGCACATGGAGATCAAAAGTGGATGCTGTGTGAAGGCGTGGAGATGGTTACGGTTGGTGACAAAGAAGATCGGGACTAGGAGTGGGTAATCTGAGGTCTAACGGTCAGGTGGTCACGCAAAGTGATCAGGTTCATGCAAGTGCACGCGGTGATGACTGATGAGCGCTATGAAGATCCAGGTGGGGATCATGAGGCTTTGTAGCGTGTGTCGTATGGAGTCATGGATGGAGTCCATGATCTATACGAGTTGGTTAAAACCTGTGTTAGGAAAGGGTTTTGGGTCCCTTGGTTTGAGGAAGAGATAGATCTCGTGTCCAGGTGGTTTGGGACACAGCTTGAGGTGTTTGTGTAGGACATGACTTTGTTGCGCTGGCTATAAAAGCAGGGGAGGCTGCAGGCTAGCGTGATGAGGGGTTTTAGGGCTTTCAGGGAGAAGGTCTTTAGGGGTGCCGTGAGGTGCTTTGTAGCCAAAAAGATTTGATGATGAAATAATAGATCAATTTCCTTCATCTCCGATCACTTCCAGAGCATCGCCATTTTTCCTGTCTTCCGCGCTCTAAATTGTCCTCGGTAGGTTCTCGTTTGGGAGGTGGTCGATCAACTGGGATTCCAGGCGGAAGGAAGTTATGACCACGTGCAACGTTGTCGTATCAAGCAACTGAGACGAGAAGACTGGTGATTGGTTGTCGGCCGAGCGATGATATCGTTCTGTCGGTTGATCAGTTGTCGGCGGAGTGATCGCAGCTAGCAGGACCGAGCAGTCGGATGACAGTCGATTACGACCACGTTCAACTGAGTGGTCGTAACAAGTACAAGCGGCCAGAGCGGCAGAGGATCTTCGATCACGCACGAGCAGTAGGTGTGGTCATCGATAATACATATCATTTCTGTTTTTGTTGCTTTGCGTTGTGTTTTTGATTTCAGGAGATAAAAAGAAGAGGCAATCATTTACCCCCTCTGATTGTGCCATACAGTGTGCAGTAGTTAGTGTAGAGAGAAATTGACACACTCTATTCGCTGAGAAGGAGATATCTGGTCTGGTAAGTGTCAAATATTGCAACGCACCTACTATGCTTATAGTTTGATGCATTTGTTGCTGGCAGCGGTGCACCTTCAGTCCTTGAGAGCTTCTATGTGGCCGCTATTGGAGTTGTGACAACCTTACAATTTTCCATGTTGGCACGATGGAGTAAATCAGCAGCATACTTGTGTTGTGTGAGTGTGATGCCTTCACCACTTTTAATGATTTCAATGCCAGGCATATAATGTAGACCGCCAAGGTCTTTGATCACAAAATCATCATACAACTATTTTAGCAGATCACTTATAGCTCTTTTAGATAAACTAGCAACGATAATATCATCGATATATATGTTAGAAATTTAGGCAACTTATGACATAATTTAATCCAGAAATTATCAATTAAAATCATGACAAGAGTTGTGCTAGTACTGTTCATTTTTAGAACACTAAACAGTGCAACTAACTCTATGAACAATACTGTAAAGATCAGGAACAAAATGTTATACCCAGAGGCGGGGCCAGTGCCAGAGGCATCGGAGGCGCCGTTCTGCTCAGTTGACATGAGCAGCTGTTCGATGTAGTCGATCTCAGTTGATGCAGGATGAGGTACGCAGTGCAGTCTCTTGAACGACCTTCTGGAAGTAGTTGTACTTGCCGTGTAATGGAATGCCGCCGGGAATTAGCCGATCACGTCGTGTATAGAAGCGAGCAGTCATGCTGAGCACTCCCCAAAAACCTAATCGCCCGCCTATCCGTGCAGATGTCACAGCTTGACGTGGTTTCGGAGGCCTGCTCTCCCAAACGCCTGTGCGCGCAGGAGCTGGGACGTGGAAAAACTTGGAGGAGAAACTCAACAGAGAGGAGAATGTGTGTTTTCTGTATCTCGCTCGAGACTACTGTCGGACGCCCGAGCTTATACTCGTGCGGAGAAGACGAAGAGACAAGCAGCGTTACCGGGACAGGGGAGTAATCGTGAGTAACGGACAGTAACTCTCGCACGATTACTACTTGAAACCGACGGAATCAATTCCGGTAACTGCTCATTTAACGCCTTCACCAATCAGCCCAAGCAGCAAAACTATATTGCACCTTAGCATTTAATATGGGCCTTAGGATTTATTTGATTTAATTGAATTAAAATGGACCAAGTCCAAATTAAATCCAACAATATATAAGCATGTAAATTGTCACTCTAGCTTGATGAAATATAAACAATGAAGTGTCTGTTTTTTTAGATTAAGGATATAAAATCCAGCCTCTATATCCACAAAGGATATACACAGCCAATGAAGTGTCTGTTTTAGAGGGAACAAAACCTATCTCCTAAAGTTTGGAGCTTAACCGAGCGTACTAGGCACGCAGAGTTTACTTTGAGTCCGTCAAAAAGTCTTGTCAATTATGTTAGATTAATTGGGCTGGCTTGGTCCATTATTAATTTAGTAATTAATCAAATGAAATTCCTAGGCCCACTATTAATGCTAGGTGTAAAACTGTTTAGTCCCATATGGAGAATTGAGTGGGAGTTACACCACTTTAAAAGGTGGAACGTGATAACCCCCTTGTGAAATTGGAGAAAGCCATTACACGCGCGCGCGCTCGCTCACTCGCCTCGCCACGCCACGCCACGCCGAGCCGAGCCGTGCCGTGCCGTGCGGTGCGGTGCGGTGCGTGTGCGTGCGTACGTACGTACGTACACGCTCAGGCGTGTCGGGTGCGGGCGCGTTTTTCTTTATCTATTCGAAAAACGAAATGCACTGATGGCTGGCAGTAATGGTGAGGGATTATGGCTGCAGTTACTTTCGAGTAATGGTTGCTGTTACTAGTAACTAATGTCTGCAGTTACCAGTCTCTTCATTTTTTTCTGTTACAAGAGAACAGCATAAGAAGGCTCTCTTCTCCATACGAAAGAATAGTTTTCTCTCCCTCTGTTTTTTGTTGCTGCTCTCTGCAATCTCCGGTCCAGAACCTTGCGCGCACAAGTTTCTGGGCGAGTAGGCCTCCGGAACTTCGTCCGTTTGTGTACCTGCACGGGTAGGCGGGCGATCAAGTTTTTGGGGAGCGCATCGGCGCGACTACTCAATCTGCGACGTCTCCTTCCTAATGGTGAATCATTCGCGGGACTGCACTGCGAACATCTTCCTGCATCAAGCTTCATCCTGCATCGCGTCTTGATCGACTACATCGAATAGGCCATCATGTCGACTGATGGTAACGGCGCCTCCGGTGTCTCCGACACTGGCCCCGCCCGAGGGTATAAATCTAAAACTTTTCTGGTGTATTTGTTTCTGTGCGCTACGAATATGTTAATAGATGTTTCTGTTAGCTTGTTCGTTAGCAAATATGAATACATCGTTAATAGATCACTCATGCATGTTTATGTCATGTTTTATATGCTGAATTTCTGGATTAAAATATGCCGAAAATTGACTAGATATCCAACAATCCAAAAACTTGATAGGTCTTTTTCGGTAGTTGGCTTTGCTGCGTCGCTTAAACCGCACCCTCCGTTTGATGGTTCCAATTATAAGAGATGGCGTGCATGTGCGATCCTGTGGTTTACTGCCATGGAATGTTTTCATGTTGCACAAGGCAAGCCCGCTGAGCCTCTGTCTGCAGAGGACGAACGCAAGTTCAATTTAGCGGATAACTTGTTTCGAGGTGCACTTGTCAACATATTGGCAGATAACATTGTGGATGTGTACATGCATTTGCCTACGGGCAAAGAGATGTGGAATGCACTTGAGGCCAAGTTCGGAGTTTCCGATGCTGGCAGTGAGCTGTATGTCATGGAGCAGTTCTATGACTACAAGATGGTCGATGACCGTTCTGTAGTAGAACAAGCTCATGAGATTCAGGCGCTGGCAAAGGAGCTTGAGAACAATAAGTGCGAGTTACCGGACAAGTTTGTGGCTGGCGGTATTATCGCCAAGTTACCACCTTCTTGGTCGGATTTTGCTACTTCTCTAAAACACAAGAGGCAGGAGTTCAGTGTTACTGATCTCATTGGCACTCTTGGTGTTGAAGAGAAGGCGAGGGCAAAAGATACTCGTGGCAAGAAAGTTGCTGCTGAGGGAGGTTCTAGTGCCAATTTGGTGCAGAAGAAGAACCCACAGGCTTCCCACAATAAAAAGAAAAATAAGCCTTTTGTCAAGCCCAAGGCTACTACTGAGTTTAAGAAGAAAGGCAAAGGAAAGGGCGGCTGCTTTGTGTGCGGTGATTCTGGCCATTGGGCTAAGGATTGTCCAAACCGCAAGGATAAGCAGAAGAAGTCTGCCAACATGGTTATTAGTGATGCTGGAGGAACATCGGGGTATGGTAATTATTTACCTACAGTTCTTTCTGTTTGTCAATCACCTGAGTGGTGGGTTGACACTGGTGCTAATATTCATGTGTGTGCTGATATTTCCTTGTTTTCATCTTATCAGGTCTGTCGAGGTTCCTCCTTGTTGATGGGAAACGGATCGCATGCAGCTGTTCATGGTGTTGGTACGGTCGATCTGAAGTTTACTTCGGGAAAGACCGTGCAGCTGAAGAACGTGCAGCATGTCCCCTCCATAAAGAAAAACCTCGTCAGCGGATCTCTACTGTGTAGAGATGGTTTTAGGCTTGCATTTGAGTCCAATAAATGTGTCGTGTCTAAGTATGGAACATTTGTTGGTAAAGGCTATGAGAGCGGAGGCTTGTTCCGCTTTTCTTTGATGGATTCTTATAATAAATTTGTGAACCATGTGTGTAACGATGATGATGAATCTAATGTTTGGCATTCACGACTTTGTCATGTTAATTTTGGGTGTATGACGCGCTTAGCTAATATGAGTTTAATCCCGAAATTCACTTTGGTCAAAGGTTCTAAGTGCCATGCGTGTGTTCAATCGAAACAACCTCGCAAGCCTCACAAGGTAGCAAAAGAGGCGAGGAATTTGGCACCGTTAGAACTCATTCATTCCGATTTGTGCGAGATGAATGGCGTGTTGACTAAAGGTGGAAAGAAATATTTCATGACGCTTATAGATGATTGCACTAGATTTTGCTACGTGTACTTATTAAAAACAAAAGATGAAGCGTTGGATTACTTTAAGATCTATAAAGCTGAGGTAGAAAACCAACTTGAGAGGAAAATCAAGCGGGTAAGGTCTGATCGTGGGGGAGAGTATTTTTCAAATGAGTTTACTTTATTCTGCGAGGAACATGGAATTATTCATGAGAGGACGCCTCCCTATTCTCCCGAGTCAAACGGGGTTGCCGAAAGAAAGAATCGCACTCTAACTGATTTGGTTAACGCCATGTTAGACACTGCGGGACTTTCTAAGGAATGGTGGGGTGAGGCTATATTGACCGCGTGTCATGTCCTGAATAGAGTTCCTACAAAGAATAAAGAAGTAACACCATTCGAGGAATGGGAAAAGAAGAAGTTGACTCTCTCATACTTGCGCACCTGGGGATGTTTGGCCAAAGTTAACGTGCCAATTGTCAAGAAGCGCAAACTTGGACCAAAAACCGTAGATTGTGTATTTCTTGGTTATGCTATGCACAGCGTGGGTTATAGATTCTTAATTATAAAAACTGGAGTACCTGACATGCGTGTTGGTACAATCATAGAGTCCAGAGACGCTACATTTTTTGAGAATGAATTTCCTATGAAATGTGATGTACCTAACTTATCTAGTCAAGAACCTATAATTTCTCTTGATTCTTTTGTGCCGATAGAACATGTTGAGGAAACACCTGTGGAAAATCCTGAGGAGGATAACAATGAAGTTACTCGAAAGAGTAAGAGACAGAGGATTGCAAAGTCTTTTGGTGATGATTTCATTGTATACCTCGTGGATGACACTCCTAGAACCATTGAAGAGGCATATTCTTCTCCTGACGCTGACTATTGGAAGGAAGCAGTACGGAGTGAGATGGACTCTATTATGTCTAATGGAACTTGGGAGGTCGTTGACCGTCCTTATGGGTGTAAACCTGTAGGATGTAAATGGGTTTTCAAGAAAAAGCTTAGGCCTGATGGTACAATTGAAAAGTACAAGGCAAGCCTTGTGGCCAAGGGTTATACCCAGAAAGAAGGCGAGGACTTCTTTGATACTTATTCACCTGTTGCCCGATTGACCACAATTCGAGTACTACTTGCCCTGGCTGCCTCTCATGGTCTGCTCGTTCATCAAATGGACGTTAAGACAGCTTTCCTAAATGGAGAGTTGGAGGAGGAGATTTATATGGATCAGCCAGACGGGTTTGTGGTAGAAGGTCAAGAAGGAAAGGTGTGCAAGTTGTTAAAGTCTTTGTATGGCCTAAAGCAAGCACCTAAGCAATGGCATGAGAAGTTCGACAGAACATTGACATCTACTGGCTTTGTTGTAAATGAAGCCGACAGATGTGTGTACTATCGCTATGGTGGGGGAGAAGGAGTGATCTTGTGCTTGTATGTTGATGACATACTGATTTTTGGGACCAACCTTAATGTGATTGAGGAGGTCAAGGACTTTCTGTCCAAGAGTTTTGAGATAAAAGATTTGGGAGTGGCTGATGTGATTCTTAACATTAAGCTACTGAGAGGAGGTGATGGTGGGGTTACACTCGTGCAATCCCACTATGTGGAGAAGGTCTTGAGTCGCTTTGGTTATAGTGACTGCAAGCCTGCTTCTACTCCTTATGATCCTAGTGTGTTGTTGAGGAAAAATCGAAGAATAACAAAGGATCAATTGAGATACTCCCAGATCATTGGCTCATTGATGTATTTAGCTAGTGCTACGAGGCCTGACATCTCGTTTGCTGTGAGCAAACTAAGCCGGTTTGTTTCAAATCCGGGAGATGATCATTGGCGTGCTCTTGAGAGAGTAATGCGCTATCTAAAGGCAACCGTGAGCTATGGAATTCACTATGCTGGGTACCCAAAGGTACTGGAGGGCTATAGTGATTCAAACTGGATCTCTGATGCTGATGAGATAAAAGCCACGAGTGGATATGTGTTCACACTTGGAGGTGGTGCTGTTTCCTGGAAGTCTTGCAAGCAGACCATCTTAACGAGGTCAACAATGGAAGCAGAACTCACAGCATTAGATACCGCTACTGTTGAGGCTGAGTGGCTTCGTGAACTCCTTATGGATTTGCCGGTGGTTGAAAAACCGATACCAGCTATCCTGATGAACTGTGATAATCAGACTGTAATTATCAAAGTGAACAGTTCTAAGGACAACATGAAGTCATCTAGGCATGTTAAGAGGCGGTTGAAGTCTGTCAGAAAGCTGAAAAACTCCGGAGTGATAGCGTTGGACTATGTCCAGACAGCTAATAATCTGGCCGACCAATTTACAAAGGGTTTATCACGTAATGTGATAGATAGTGCATCGAGTGAGATGGGCCTGAGACCCACATGAGTCATACCACAGTGGTAACCTGTTCTACGTGATCGGAGATCCCGTGAAGTAGGATGGTGAAACAAGCTGTTGGTTGACTGGGAGGAGAGACCCTTACAGGGCTCATTTCTTGAATGATGCGCTTCTCTCCTATTCTGTATGGCAGGTTGGTTTTTACCTTAATGTGATCCGAGTGGCTTATTTAGAGCAGAGATGTCGGCCTACAGGACATCTTAGAAGGAACACACCTATATGAGTTCGACTGCTGGTCACAGTCTATGAGATTTGGGTGATCTCTAGATACTCATGGAAAAGGCATGGAGTATGACTTATACGCTCCAACTAGAGGGGATGCTTTAGGCAGCCTAGTACTAGTAAAGGAATTGGGTAAAGCTTGTTCGCACAAAACTGTCAATTCAAGGCATAGTCCATTGTTCAGTTGTGGATGAGTGTAACTCCTTTCCTAGATGGATGTTCAACTTACCAGTCTCCATCGAAACACTGGTATATCAAACAACAGCAGAACTGAGAGCATTTCTCGTGTGCCTTGAAATTTGGTGGGGATTGTTAGATTAACTGGGCTGGCTTGGTCCATTATTAATTTAGCAATTAATCAAATGAAATTCCTAGCCCCACTATTAATGCTAGGTGTAAAACTGTTTAGTCCCATATGGAGAATTGAGTGGGAGTTACACCACTTTAAAAGGTGGAACGTGATAACCCCCTTGTGAAATTGGAGAGAGCCATTACACGCGCGCGCGCTCGCTCGCTCGCTCGCCTCGCCACGCCACGCCACGCCGAGCCGAGCCGAGCCGAGCCGTGCCGTGCCGTGCGGTGCGGTGCGGTGCGTGTGCGTGTGCGTGTGCGTGTGCGTGTGCGTGCGTACGTACGTACGTACGTACGTACGCGCTCAGGCGTGTCGGGTGCGGGCGCGTTTTTCTTTATCTATTCGAAAAACGAAATGCACTGATGGCTGGCAGTAATGGTGAGGGATTATGGCTGCAGTTACTTTCGAGTAATGGTTGCTGTTACTAGTAACTAATATCTGCAGTTACCAGTCTCTTCATTTTTTTCTGTTACAAGAGAACAGCATAAGAAGGCTCTCTTCTCCATACGAAAGAATAGTTTTCTCTCCCTCTATTTTTTGTTGCTGCTCTCTGCAATCTCCGGTCCAGAACCTTGCGCGCACAAGTTTCTGGGCGAGTAGGCCTCCGGAACTTCGTCCGTTTGTGTACCTGCACGGGTAGGCGGGCGATCAAGTTTTTGGGGAGCGCATCGGCGCGACTACTCAATCTGCGACGTCTCCTTCCTGGTGGTGAATCATTCGCGGGACTGCACTGCGAACATCTTCCTGCATCAAGCTTCATCCTGCATCGCGTCTTGATCGACTACATCGAATAGGCCATCATGTCGACTGATGGTAACGGCGCCTCCGGTGTCTCCGACACTGGCCCCGCCCGAGGGTATAAATCTAAAACTTTTCTGGTGTATTTGTTTCTGTGCGCTACGAATATGTTAATAGATGTTTCTGTTAGCTTGTTCGTTAGCAAATATGAATACATCGTTAATAGATCACTCATGCATGTTTATGTCATGTTTTATATGCTGAATTTCTGGATTAAAATATGCCGAAAATTGACTAGATATCCAACAAATTATGCTGCGAATGGCGCGTGTTAATATCATAATCTGCGTGATTTCTTTCTCTACCTTTTTGCTTTGTTTTGCAAGCTCTTCTTCTAGTGGAAGAAAAACACTAGCACCTTCCCGGCATCTATGGTCAAAACAGTCTAGTCCATGTCGTAGAGGAAACCTCCCCAAATTAAACAAACATTTTCATGCACCATATATTAATGCATCTAACGAAACATGGCACCAGCACAACACCAGTGACCATCATCAACCGACTGCTTATCGGCTAAGCGTCCATTTGGGAATTGTTAATTAGGCGCAGGAAACAGTGTCCAGGCAGTGGCGGACCCAGGATTTGAATCCAGGGTATGCCTAACTAAGAAATTATTATTCAATGTTGATACTAAGAATGTGATGTGACACCGAATAGATTTGTATGATCCTCAAATTCATGTTGCTACCAGGGTTGTAGTTAAAAACAGTAAATAGAAACATATCCAAGGTCAAGTTCTGTAATCAGAAATTACACAACAATAAATAGCATGAGGCTGAGACAATAACAAAAGATCAGAAGAAATTGCATACCTTTAGGCGCCATCGAAGCTTCTCAACAGCCTAATAACTGCAAGTATGGGGGAAAGAAAAAGAGATTTAGAAAATAACAAAGGAACAGAATAAAACACTAATGCCACAAGGGAAAAAGGATAACACACTACATTGAGCTGGAACTAGTGCATCTCTTCGTTGCTCATAACTGGACTACTATTGTAGCTGACTATTCAGATACAGGGCCCTAAAGATCAATTCTGGTGTATTCGTGCTCATCCAATGTATATACCTACTCGAGATCTACACCAAAATTGGCCGTCCTCACAGCAATAGCAAGGACTACCATTTAACCATTTAGCATGTAAAATCTATAAATAAATTATTAGTCTAAACTCTAAACTCTAAATGATAAAAAAAGTAGAGAAAAATTACCCCAAATTGACAAAGTTCTTTTCTCCTTTTCTTTTATAATCGGCAGCACTCAGCACTCAGGCTCAGCCATTCCTCATTTCCTCCCTCTCTCGGCGGCCTCTCCCTCTCTCGGCGCCAGCCGAGGCCGCCGGCCGCCCGAGAGCCCGCCTCCTCCCTCTCTCGGCCTCTCCCTCCCTCGGCCCTCGCCGCAGCTCCCTCAGCGCCAGCCAAGGCCGCCCGAGAGCCCGCCGGCCGCCGACTCCCGCAGGCCGCAACTCCCTCAGCGCCGAGGCGGAGGCGGAGGCCAGAGGCCGGAGGCGCGCGGAGTGGAGGGCGCCGAGGCGGAGGCGGAGGCGGAGGCGCGCGGAGTGGAGAGCGACGAGGCGGAGGCGGAGGCGCGCGGATTGGAGGGCGCCGAGGCGGAGGCGCGCGGAGTGGAGAGCGACGAGGCGGAGGCGGAGGCCAGAGGCGGAGCCGCCGACGCGGAGGCCGGAGGCGCGCGGAGTGGAGGCGGATGGGCGCAGGGCGCTGGGCTGCGGTCGGCGGAGCCGGAGCGTCAAGCGTGGGTTAGGGGCTTAGGGCACGGGATTTTTTTGGGACAAATTTACTGTTGCAGCGGGTAGTCCTGGGCCTATATGGACTACCCGCTGGGCCCGCCCCTGTGTCCAGGTGCAATGTATCCGTATGGCCCAAGCTTTTGGAGTGCTTTGCTTCGCCTTTTCATGGGCAATGCAGGAGTAAGTAGCGGCTTGACCAGACGAGCTAGACTAGGGAGAGGCTGGAGATGTCGCCGTTTGACTTGGCTTTGCGGCTTCGGGTCTCGGAGTTGCCCGGCACGTAGTTCGATCTTAATGGATAACTAAAAGTTTTCTCCTTTTCTCGATCCGTTTTGAAAGGTTGGCTGCTTCGTTAGCTATGACATCATTAAGACACTAGCATCTGATCTTCTGTACCACTACGTAGGGGTATGTATTACTAGCAATGGTAACTCGGAATCGGACATTCTGCTTCCCAACTAGACCTGCTGCACCCATACATGGAGCTACAGTTCATAAAATCGATCACTAGCAAATTTCTTATTAAGAAACCTTGCCAGTGCACAAAATCATAAAAAAAAATCGTCAAATAGTCACTCGTGAGTCATGACTTCTCAAATGAAAATGTGCCTCTAATTATTCCTAAAAAGGAGCTAACCATTCCCTACCTTAAAACCCTACAGCAACAAATACTGTACGCATCATTTCAGTGTGCATAAACTTTCCTGGCTGCTGGTAGGGGACGTCAGAAAAGCCTCTTGTTCCCTGCTGTTAATCATTGAGTAAAGCTCCCGTTTCACAAAAAAGAAAGGCCTCTTGTCTATGGTCTTGTTCTTTACGGATTCTAAAATCGGATTTTAATTTTTGCTACAGTATTTAACTTTTAAAAAGAGTATTTTCTCAAGATATGGTCTACAAGTTAATTATAGTACACATTAAAAGTCCAACATCTGTATCAACTAAAATGATAAATGAATATCTCTCTATAATTTCAGTTAAAAACTATAAATCGCAGCTATATCAAACAGGCTCTATGATCGCAGGGTCGTTCCTGCATTGCCTCTTCCTTGCACAGAGTACTACGATAGCACATGCTTAGCTTCTAGAAGGTCAGAGTATTGCCCAGAAAATGAATGGTTCCCGTGGATCTCACATTAATTGCGCGTGGCCATGCATTCCCAGATTGATTTGGTGTCTGCCGCCCCAAGATGAGGAGGACGTGTGCTTCCAGAAGCAAGTGAACGACTGAAAGAAACCTTTGTCCGAAACCCAAGAGACAGACGCGTGGTACATATTTGCGATTAAGTCGGAGTACGACATGAAACGCTAATGATGTGATCATGTCAGGCTTGATGGAATATACTGGACCAGTGGTTTATACCGATCTGATATTGTACAGTACCAGTGCTAGTACACTTGTACAAGTCAAGGAACATCTACTTTACACGTCCGAATTCTTTTTCCTCATAGAATTCAAAGGCTACTAGTGGCGGCCCATATATGGCCCAATGAGCGCGGTCTTATGTTAGGGCACAATCGAAACGCTGGAAGAAATTTAAGGCCCAATAGGCCCATATAAGTAGAGAGCCGCCAGCCCATATAAACAACAGCGCGTGTTCGTGGCGATTTTTTTTCTCCTCTCCCTCCTGTCCTTGCCATATCAGTAACCTCCCCCTCTCGCGCATCCGTTCTCTCGTGGATTGTTTTACATTGGTGCCACTGAAATACGATCACGAAACTTAGGAGTGACGTGTTTATCAAATTGCCTACTTGCAGGCTGAAAAGCCCCTAAAAATTTCAAAATTTTTGAGCTTTTTCCCTGAATTTTTGAGTGTTTTCGGAAACTTTCCTTTTTGGGAAAGTCTTCCCCGTTTCCGCTTTCCCTTTTCGGCAGGGCGCTTCTCCTCTCCGTTGGCGCCCCGTCTTTTTCCGCCTTCGCTTCGCCCCAGCGCCCCGCGCCCTTCCCTCGCGCGCTGGCGCCTTCCTCCCTTCCCCGCTTTCTCCTCGCGCGCGCGCCTGCGACCGCGCCCGCGGTGGAACCGCCTCAGCACCGCCTCCGCCGCGCTATCCCGACCGCCGCAGAGTCTCCGCGCCACGCGTCGCCCCTTCTCTGCGCCCGTCCCCACCTGGCAGTCGCCGCGCCTTCTTCTCCCGCGCGCGGACGCCATCGCCCGTGACCGGAGCTCGCCTGCTCCCATCTCCTGTCGCATCGCCTTTAAGCCGCCGCAGGGCCTGGCGTCACCCCCCCTGCGCGGAGAGACTCCCCAACCACTCCCCTGTCCACTCCCTTGACCCCGGCGCCATTGCCGCTTTCCCCCTTCCTCGGATTCCCTCGCTCCGCCCGGGGCATAAAAGCCCCATCCCCTGCCCCCTTGCTTCCCTTGCTCCTCAAGCCTCCCCGATACCCCCATTCGCTCCTCACTACTCCCGTGCACCTCCCCAAGCTACCGATTGATTCCCCGTCGCCTCAGTCGCCGCCGCCATCGCCCCCTGCGCCGGTGACACCGCAGAGTGGATCTCCCTCCTCCTCCCTCCATTTCCCGATTAATTCCACCCAGAGCTTCTCCATTACTTCCTAACCTCTTTGGTACCCTTGTTTGGCCAGGTGGAGCCCTGTGGAGCGCCGCCGCCGAAGCTCACCGCCGCCCCTACCGTGCGCCCGTGGCCAGCCCTCCTCGACGCTCCCCAGCTAACCCCGCCGCCACTAATGTGAGCCTCGAGTCTCCGAGACCGTGAAACCACCGCCGATTCGACCCCTACCGGCTCCGGTGACCCCTCCACCGTCGGAGAGCCGAAACCTCCCCCATCTGCCTCCCGCTCTCTCCGTGGGCTCCCTCACCCTCCAATGCCCCAAAATGGACTCACCATAGTGAGCTCTCCCCTTTGGCACCTTCCGTTGCCGCCGGCGAACTCCCTAACGCCCGGTTCGCCATCGCCACCGTAGCCACCGCCCAGGAGCACTGTAGCAGCGAGAGGAGGAAGACGACTCCCCTCGCCGCGACGTGGCCCTCCCACCACCGTCCGATCCACTTGATCTCACCGCCTCCCGTGCGTCCGATCGCTCGTACCGGTTCGCCACCTCTCTTTTATCTCCACCGTCCGATCTCCCCGCTATCGCATCGCGTCCATCCACCCGCTCGCCATCCGGCCCGTCCGCCATGCCGCGTGTCGCCCATCGAAACCGCGGAGGCGCGTGAGAGTGGGCCGAGCGGCCTGCTCCTCGCCCGAGCGCGCGCGCCTGCGGGCCGCCGCGCGTCGCCGCCGTGGGCCGCGCGGGCCGCACAGTGCCAGGCCGCACTGTTGCTTTGGGCCGGCCTGGTACTGTTCATTCCAATTTTCAGTGATTTACCAATTTCTAAAATCCAAATAAATCCTAGAAAATCACAGAAAATCCCAAAAATTCCCAAATCTCACCACTTTGCTCCAAATATTATTTCAGACCCAGTGGTGACCTCCATTCCTCCAGTTTCATCCCAAATAAATTCCTAAAATTCCCCATTTGAAGATTTATGCATTTTACTCCTTTTTGATTAGTTTATCTTTCCTCGCTTGATTAGGCTCAAGCTGGATTTAATTATTTTGTGTGTTTGCGCTAGTGTCGGAGTCTCCGGAAGTTCAAGTGCAGTCACAGGAGCCAGGAGGTTCTTCGTTCGAGCTAGCCGAAATCGTCCAACTTCGCGGCAAGTCCCAAATCTTTTGATCATGTTGCAACCCATGTTATTTAATTATGTTATTACGCTATTTGCATTGAGCTAGTTCTGAAATATTAGTTCGAAAATAAAATAAAATGTTTAGAATGACTTGTGATATAGTTAGTCCTACCACCGCTAAATGCAATGTTTAATTTGTAGCCATGCCATTGAAACCCTAGAATTAATTATCTGTTAACCTAGATAATCGTAGGATATTATTATCATGCAAAGTGTTACACTGCTAAGGTTGTGGCTGCAGGCCAATAGAATTTGGAAAACCCGACTCTAGGGCAGGGTAGTATGGGATGCCGTGCCCTAGGGCGGAGTATGTCGACATGTAAGATAGGGTAAGGGGGGCTGTGGTGCGCCGCGAGACGGTTTTCGCCCGCCTCTTACCCTGGGTTGCAGGTTGCGGACCTGGCCGGGGTTGCGGACTCCGGGGGAAAAAATATAAGGACTAGACCCTTACGCTGAGCAATTGACATGGTGACCGCTCAACCACAGGAGTTGACTTTTCAACACTGGTTTAGTAGCTGCTCAACTCGATTGAAACTCTACAGGCGTTGTGGAGAAGGTGTTTGGGTAACAAAGGTTAGGCAGGCCGTGATTGGGTGCCTAACAACGGTAGAGTTCACTCGAAGCGGCACCGTTTTCTTTTTCTTTGTGTGTGTGTGTGTGTGAGCGAGCCAGACCCGAGTGAATTCTACCGGGTAGAGCCTATATAAAGAGTTGAGCAGTGAAACGACCTGGCTTTCTTAACTCTGTCGCGGGAGTTAAGGGATCGTGTGGGTAAAGCTGAGCAAACTCTGCAGAGTCTAATAAATGGTATTCGAATACGCCGTGCTCCCGGTTATTGGAGCTGTGTCACTTGGGTGATTCCAGCAGCAAAGCTTAAGTAGTTTTGTACATGTTTAAACTTGACTCGTTGGTTAATGAACTCTTTATGAAAAACCCCTGAGTTCTTGAGGAGTAGTTTTGGGTCCGTCTTCTAAAAATGCTTGCAAATAAAACTGCATCCACTCAAATTAATAAACCAAGTATACTCTCTTCCTTTGATGTTCCGTGCATGTAATAAGTTAGGGTCCCTTTGGGACTTGCTGAGCCGGTTGATTGGCTCACGGCTTGCTTTTGCCCTTCTTTAGAGGATCAAGACGAAGGTGTTTGCCTCCCCGTTGAGGAAGTCCCGGAAGGTCGCTTCTTCGACGAGGATCCGTGGCTTTAGGTCCTGGCCGCGCTCAAGCGGATCTTGGAGCTTCTGTAATGTAATTATACTTTGGGCTTGCACGCCCCGCTGTTGAAAATGGATGTTAATCCGTATGTGAAGTATATGCTGAACTTTTGTTGTAGGCATGCAATGGTATACTCTTGCGCGACACTCCATAACTGTTCATGCGTGAATAGTTGCGGGGTGCCGTGTCCGTACGCGCCCCTGGAAACGGGGGCGTTACACAGGCCTTCTTCTTCTGTTAATAAAAGATGTTGCCTTAACGAAAATGACTGCTAGAGGTTCTTTATGTCCCGGGAATTTGTGGATCAGGAAATTTTGAGCGATCGTGAGCACTGCTTAGGAAGGAGACTCCTGATATGCCTCTTGATAAACCACTTCAGTTGGTGCATATTGAACTTGTGAGAAATTGTTTCATTATTTTCGTTGCAGCAAAATAAGATTATAAGACTACTATTGGTTTTATCTCAAACATCTACCCGTGATCACTAGGCATAGTGATGTCTTTATTTTTGCGAATAGCTGACCAAGATAGATACAGTTGTGGAGGTGTAGACAGCTAATGCCCAAGACCATTTTATATGGGAAATATATCGCGATTCTGTGTAGTGGCAATGTACTAAGGGCTTCAGATACAATCACAAAGACAAATGAGGGCGTTTCCTTCTCTCTCTTTTTTTTTTCCTTTTTTTGTTTTTTGCATTTTGCAAGATATTTGTGATTACTTCTAAAATTTCGCATAAGGTTTTTTATTTTTATACAATTACTAATAGTGTGGTTTACCCACATAAAAATATACTGAAACTTACTATTGGAATTCGTTCCTTTTCAGGATAGGATTGCATGGCACAAAAGAACTATCTGACAATGAGATAGATAAGAGAACATTACAAAAAGGATTGCTGCTTGAATTTCACAAAGATTCCGAAAGATCTTTTCTTGCAGTTGTAGAAAGGCCTGACGGAAAGAAAAACTGGATGGTGACTGATCAGGTCTTAAAATAAAGAATACCTATAATTCGTCCAATAGAATAATTAGTGTCCAGTGAATTTATTTCCGAGTATATATTTGTACATTTTTCACAAATAGTCATTATGGACTCTCTAGTGACATAGCTGTTTTACTTTTGTACAGAATGATATTTTGTCTTATATAAAGCCCCAGTAGGTTACATATGTTGTACCAGGTATCATGAATTTTGATTATTCAAGAATAGCTGAATTTCTTGAGAAAGTGCGACATCTTTTGGTAAGAAACATGGCATGAGCTGTATGTTTAGTAATGTACTAGGTATAATGTGCATCATGACTGATCATATGATTTGCCACAGGACCCTACTGTTTTGGAGTGAGCCTGGATGGAGCTTTCTAAGAAGGATAGCAACCGCATAATTAGCAGCAGAAGTCATGGGGAGTGGCTCTGTTACCAAATGTTGTTGTCGGCGATTGGGTACGGGTCCAAGGACCGAGGGTAGGGCACTCGCCCTTATCTAGCCACCGACAGGGTTTTTCCCTAACGTGGTAGAGATACTCTGAGGCTTGATTTTAGAAGAAGAGAGAGTTTAGAGATGTTATGAATATTGTGTGTATATTCATGAGACCTAAAGGGCAATATATATGCAGAGTACAAGGGGGATATACAGAGGAATATGCCATGTACAGATAAGGAATACTAAGGCATATAAGAAAATAACAATCCTATTCTATCCTTAACACCCCCTTAAACTTATGGTGGATCACACACACAACGGGGTCGTCGGATCTGGCGATGGCTCGGCGACCGCGGCCCGGCGACGACAACGGGAAGTGGCGGCCGATGGCGGCGGCGGATCTGGCGATGTCGCAGCGGAACGACTGCAGACGGCGGCGGCGGAGCTGATGATGATTCGGCTCGGCGAGCGGGCGGCGGCTGCGAGGCGGCCTAACGCCGGCGATAGCGGTGCGCGATGGCAGCGGCGCGGACACAGGACGCCGGATCTGGTGATGGGAGTTGATGGCTGTTGCTGCTACCATACTAATATAACTAGGAGGTGACCGCCCCCGGCATTGAAGATCGTTCCTCCCAGGGGCAGTGGTAGCGAAAGATGATAGGAGGTTAGGGTATGGACTTAGACTCAAATACCATGTTAATATATGAACAATAAAGGATAGATGAATAGCTTGTTGATCTATTGCACAACCTAAAAGGTAATATATAGTGAATACAATGGACATAATCCTAAACATTAAGACAATAGGAAATACCACTAATACGCTTATACCCTTAACAGAACCAAGCATAGGGGGGATATTTATATGAATTTTCTATTATGAATTTCTAGAATTTAAAGCAATGATCTACTGGAGTTTTAAGATGACTATTACACTAACGAGGTGTAATGAATGGTCCAGGCATTGCTTTCGGTGCTCTGGAATTCCTTCTGCGGAGGGCCAGCGCCCAGTGCTTCCAGTGGAAGCATATCCTCTGCAGTAGTAGTTATAACGGCACATCGTGCCTTTATCTCCATCCAGCCATTCGTGAGCAATGGAGAGAAGATTTTGCAGGCCCACAGTCAGAGTGGTACCCCCTTCCTCTGCAGTCTGAACTTGTTCACGAGCGGAGAAAAATGGCTCTCTCTTGGTCGTAACTCATAATCTCTCAATTGCATCCATTTATGTTCCATGTCTTAGCCGGTCATCTTTCTTAGTTCCATATGATCGATCAAATATCAGATGAAGTTGCTCCCAAACATCATCCAAATGATTAGATTTCTAAGAAAGGATTTCCTTTTCTTCACACAAAACGAAAACTCCAGTTAAAGAAGAGATTAGATTGCAAAGGAAAGCTTCCAGTTTCGGAGAAACTTTCATGTGGATAGAGCTGCTTTGAGCTGTAATAGTCGAGTCAAGATACGGTGTCTGGCGGATCGTTTCTGATGCAAGGAAAAGATAGCAATGGTGGGCGGCATGTGAGCAGCAAAGCTTTCTCGCTTAGAGCAAGGATCTAACACGGACTCAACAGGAAATAGCGCTTGTTGGATTCCCCCACTGAGGCTTCGGAGCGGCCTCAATGCATACGGGAGAGGGAGAAACAAAGGGCTTCTCCAGGAACAAGTAATCTTCCCCATTGATTATTGATCTGTAATGAACGGGCCGATGGAATTGAAGGCACGCTGGTGACGTTAAAACAGCAACGGCAGAGGACATTCGTCCGCTTCCAGTATACACTCGATGTCAGTGTATGATGTGCTGCCATACCTTCAAGTGATACTATATGTGTCGCATTTCCAAGGCAAACCTTGTTCTTAATACGCTGGATTTTATGATGTTTATTTCAGCAAATGTTCAGTCATGCAGAGGGATGAAAACCACGGTCAAGGAAAACAAAAGGGGCACAAGAACGCGCTCCTTCCATCAGTCTACCAACAATCCAGCATTCAGCAATGGTGAAGACTCAGTTGTTTCAAAGAATCAAAATCATAAACGGATTTGACGACTAAACTTTCCTGACTATACATCTGAAGGGCTACTACGAAAGTACGAATGTAACATACATACACTTGGAATCACATCAATCTTTTAGGCATAAGATGCCGTTGGTATGTAAACCTTACATCCTGCAAACTCCAACACGGACACTACCGAAGGAAGCAAACTGGATTTCATCGTATCTTCTACTGACGAAAGCTGTGCCTCCAGCCTCCAACCTCTCCTCCATCTTCTTCAACCTGACATCGGGCATCAGCTATCGAATCAATTTCACGGTCCACGAGAGATCGATCGAGGTCAGTAGTGTATAAATCATGCACGTGCACATTTCTTTACCTTGGTTGCGGTGAACGTGAAGCCAACTCTGATCTCACCGTGGTACGTCTTGTCCGCGAGGACGACACTGTACTTGGTTGCGTTCAGCTGTGATGTGCCGCGCTCCATGCCTAAGCTGATTAGGTCCGTCACATTGACCCTGTGGTGCAGATAGATTCGAGATTTAGATTTTTTTCCCCTTTTCTTTTGCACTTTTAGCTGCCGATTCTTCACAGCTAGGACTAGCAACTCAAAGATTAGTATATTAGGCCAGTGGTTGGCAATATAATTGATTGGCATTGGCGTGCGCACTCACGTTGCTTCGCCTAGGAAGTCGTCGCTTGAGAGGTTGTCGTGGTCCATGATCCGGAAGAAGAGCTTGTGCTGCGCGTTTTCCGCGGAAGAGTTGATCTGGAACTTGAATACATCGTTCCAGCACGGGTTCCTCCCTTGGTCTGCATAGCAGTACACAATTCATTTAGGAAAGGCCACAATTGTGGCCTGTGGGTTGTCAATGTTATCGTCTTCACCATTAATTTTGCCGCGTAAGTTTCGTGCTCTGGATCCCACACTAGTTGAGATCAGGAAATTTTTGCGAACAGGAGTCGAAATGACGAGCAAAATAAAACCAGAAAGCCCTGAAAGGAAATTAAGAAGCGGCAAAATTCAGAACTAATTAAAGCGCTGACCTCGGGCGATGCTGCTCTTGCGCTCCTGGCTCCGGTACTGCACGATCACATACGGGTCTGTCTTGCCTGCACGGGCAACAGCAAACCGCACGCCGTCAAATCGAATCGTCAGTTCGCCATCAACCGATCACAAGAACGGAAAAAGAACAGTCCGTGCAACAAGCAGGAACAAAGAACAAGCACGAACGCTATTCTGTCTGATATAAGTTCGGTGGCGGGCTAACTCACCTAAGAAATCGTTGCCTGGGAGGGCCTTGGCGTCGACGAGATGCACCTCCAGAACACCCCTACCCATCTTCTCCGCTCGAAACCTGATTAAACCTTCTCTCTCCCTGCCGGCTGCTCTGCGCTTTCTTTCTTTGTTTCTTTCTCTCTCTTTCCGCGTCTCTCGATCTCGCTCCAAGCGCGCGTTGAGAATTAATATACCATACGAGGCCCGTGAGCGCGTATATAATACTAGCCTCATAGGCACGGCGCTAACCACCGTGTGTACCGAAGTAAAAGAGGCGATGATCCGCGAGGAGTTTTTTAAAAAAAACCGAGGGCGCATGCGCATTTTCAAAAAAGCCAAAGGGTGTTTTCGTAAAAAACCGAGGACCCGTATGTAACGAAACAAGGACCCGTACGCAATTTAGAAAACCGCGGGGCGCTATCCTGCAAATTGGAGGGGTGTTTTCAGAAAAAAAAATGCCGCCAAAAAAACCAGCAGGGACCTTTTCGCGAGGAAAAAGAACCTTTTCGCGAGAAAAAATGACATCTACGTAATTTCCGGAAAGCTGAGGGAAATCGCTCCCCCGGCCGTACGCGGATTCCTCCGCCACGCGCCGGCCGAGGGAGCGCCGGGGGTTGACGTGGGCGCGTCTCCTCGCGGGGAGTCCCCCGGCTTTGTAGGGGTTGGTATGCCTGCCTCCTAGGATGACTAGCTGGCTCTTTAAGAGGTCAAAACTCAAGTTTGGACCGACCTCACCGGCTCTAGTCGCCAACGTGACAACTCACACCTCTCTGAGTGTCAGTTTGGACCGGCTCAAGGCTTCCCTCCCTCCCTCCTTTCAGTCCTCCCCAGTCCCCAGTACAGTTCCCACACGATAAAAGTGTTGAGGAACGGCGAGTCCAGCTAGATCAATTCTTCCTAACCAAAAGAATAGATCAAATACAAAATAATATAAATAATAGATTGAACATAGAGAAATGATAGGGAAACTCCTTTCTTTATTATTTTCACTTTCATAAATACACTTTACAATGATTAGGATCCCTTATTTATAGACTAAGTGGAGGGTACCCCACCAATGGGCCAGACATAGGTCCAGACCCATATTTCCCAACACTCCCCCTTAGGCACTCATTCAACACATTTATACCTCATCAAAACTCTATAAAACTCTGTGGGAAAAATTTAGAGAAAAAGTACATGATACACGAATTGCCTCATTAAAAATCTTGGTCGAGAAACTTTCGTAAACTCGTCAAAGAAAAAAGAGTACAATTCACCTAATTCCATTTAATCTACATGATTTATTCTTTGAGTACTTGCTCTTCGTGATCAAGTTTTAATAGTGAGCTCGATAAGAATCCCTCCTAAATTATGCACTTCTCGAAGTCTCATCATTCCAATTCCATACACACATCTTTCAAAACTAGATGCTGAAAATGACTTAGTGAATAAACCTACAAGATTTTCACACGACTTAGTGTGCAGTACCTTAATTTCGTCTATGCGGTACCTTAATTTCGTCCATCTTTTGCAATTCATGAGCATAGAAGAACTTGGGGTTGATATACTTGTGAGATGACTCTTCACGTAACACATCTGTACTTGTGCAACACAAGTTGCATTATCTTCCTTGTCAATGCCTTTTGGTAGATTCTGCACTATACCTTACTAATAGGTTTACAGAAAATACGATGTCCGATCTAGTGCAGTTTGCTAAATACATAAGTGCTCTTACTGCACTTAAGTATGAGAATTCCAGTCCCAAGACTTCCTTCCCATCTTCCCTAGGTTTGTACGGATCCTTGTCTTGCTGCAAAGATCTTCCGATCATTGGTACTTTTAAGGGTATGCTTTTTCAAAGCCAAATATTTCTAACACATTCTAAGTGTAGATTTACTGTAGGTAAATATGTATGAGATAAATTGAACAATGGTACAAAAGGTTCTCATAATATTCCAGCATTTTCTATAAATTTTACTGCTAATTTTAGTGATTAAAGGCAATTTAAATAATTACATTTAATCAAAATAGTAAATAAATACAAAAAGCATAGAAATAATAACAATAATGTTAAGCATGCTTCAAAACCAAAAAACAACTCAAAAATTGGATTCTTGAGGCCCTTTTATGTTGGATATGTATTTTTAGTGAATTATGTAATTTTTGAGGGCTTATATACTGATTTCCAGTTTTAAGAAAAATTTTCACGCAATTTTGTAATTTCCCGAGGGCCCTTTTGCAAAATTTCGGGCATCGATCCCCCATTTTTTTCTTCCCTTTTTCTTTCCTTTCTCCCCGATCAGGCCCATTGCCCTTGGCCCACTTTGGACACCGTGGTCGAAGAAGGACTCACAGCGTGACAGATCCGTGTGCTTAAAGTGTCACGCTCGGAGGACTCGAAGCTAGTGGCTGTGCGGCCAGTCTCTGTAGTAATCGTCAACATACTACGCGGTGTGGGCAGGTGACTAGCGGCGTGGGAGGCTGCTAGTCACTGTAGCAGTTGTCAATCACTGTAGCAGTCGTGAACATACTATGCGGTGTGGGTAGGCGACTGAGCAGTGTGGGCAGGCAGCTGAGCGGCATAGGCAGGCGGTGTGGTAGTTGAGGCCAGAAAAACCGAATCACAGGTAGTGGTTGTCAGAGTTTATAGCAGTAGTGGGTGCGTATATAGGTGGTGTAACCATGTGTGAGGCTTATTTAAGCCATGTAAATTTGTAGAGCTCAATAGTGAGTGAGAAAATAGAGTAAATAGAAGAGGAAAGAAGAAAAGGCGTGTGTCGCCGAAAAGAAAGTCCCCCCTTGTGTTTTAGCTCGTTCTCTCTCCACTTGTGTGTGTTTCTTCTCTTGTCTGGGCCAACAATTGGTATAAAAGCTTGGTGATTTCTGTGAGTCGGAGAATCAGAACTTGGTGATTCCCATTAGTCGGAGAATCAGATGCTTGGTGTTCTCCATGCGTCGGAGAAGAAGAAGTGCAGCTATTCTTCGTGAGTCAGAGAAGAAGAATCATCCGTGATTTTTGTTAGTCAGAGAACATGCCAAGAGAAGAAAGGAGTGTGTCTCCGACCGCAATGCGAGGCTTGCTATGAGCTAGTTTGTCTGACTCGCAAGTCGTGAAGAGGGAAAGCATGGTGACATTGATGTACCCGTAGCTCACCCGCACCAACTACACGATTTGGATGATTAAGATGTGAGTCACTCTTTAGGCTTAGAATGTGTAGGAAGCAGTCGAGCCTGGTGCTGCCAAGTACCAGAAGGACCGGTTGGCGTTGTACGCCATATACTAGTCCATGTTGGAGGATGTCATATCTTCCCTCATGGGAAAGACACGGCGAAGTTGGCATGGGAGACAATCAAGATGGCGCATATGGGGCACGAGCGCGTGCGCGAAGCCAAGCTCCAGACCCTTAAGAGAGACTTTGAGGCGCTGAAGATGGAGGAAGGAGAGTCCGTTGAAGACTTCACCAGTCGGGTGACATTGGTCATCACCGGCATTTGAGCGTTGGGCGACACCATGGTAGATAAGATTACCATTGTTCGTAGGTTTCTTCGGGTTGCCCCAGCGCGTTACATGCAGCTCATGACTTCCATCGAGTAGTGTGTGGACTTGAAGACTCTTATCATTGAAGATCTCGTTGGGTGGTATAAAGCTTACAACAAGCACATCTGAGTTGGTTCCAGTGACGTGAAACAGAGTGAGCATTTGTTGCTCACGTGCATGCAGTGGGAGACCCTCAACAAGAAGAAGAATGGTGAAGGGTCGGGCAGCGACGCGAAAAAGAACCGTGGCAGCAGCCGCATCAGAGGAGGTTGTGGTCGTAGAGACGACCATGATGACGATGACGAGGACGACAATGACTCATAGACCAGCGTGCGCAAGACCAACCAGAAGAATGTTAAGTGCTTCAACTGTGGGGTACGTGGGCACTTTGCCAGCAAGTGCTGCAAGCCGAAGAAGGAGGAAGCGCATCTTGTCACGGTTGATGCCGATGACGAACCCGCACTATTCTAAAGTTCGGCAAGAAGGTATTTAAGAATAAGACAACAAGATTAGGGGATTGAATGTTGGATATAATCTTGTTATTGAGTGTGGTCGTGTGTTGAGTACTTGTGTGTACGAGTACTGCGTGGTCGTAGTCGAGTACTCGGTGTGTTCGAGTACTACGTGAACGTAGTCGAGTACTCGGTGTGGTCGAGTACTGCGCGGTCGTGTACTCGTGTATTCAAGTACGGTGTAATCTTGTAGTCGTACTTAATATGTTCGAGTACTGTGGAGTCGTATACTCGGTGTGTTCGAGAACTATAGCAATTGGTGAGTCCGAGTTCTACAGTGGTTGTAGCCAACATGGTCGTAGCTACAGTGGTCACAGCCACAATGGTCTAGCCATAATGATCGTAGCCACAGTGGTCGTAGCCATAATGGTCGTAGCCACAGTGGTCGTAGCTACAATGCTTGTCGCCACAATGGTCATAGCTATAGTGGTCGTAGCTACATTGGTTGTAGCCACAGTGGTCGTAGCCAATGTGGTCATAGCCACAATGGTCATAGCTACAGTGTTTGTAGCTACAGTGATCATAGCCTGTGGTCAAAGTTGCAGTCAGAGGACTACTGAAGCAGTCGGTACTCATAACATCGAGTAGTAGCCATGGTCGAAGGCGTGGTCGACAAGCTGTAGTCGAAACCATGATTGAAGGCATGGTCGATGCCGTGGTTGAAGCTATGGTTGAAAGTGTGGTCGACAAGCTATGGTCGAAGTCATGGTTGATGCCGTGGTCGAAGCCACGATCGCAGCTACAGTAAGACGGTCAGTGCTCGAAGACCTGTGTAGTCAATGAAGCGATCGAAGAGAATCCGTGGTCGTTGTCGGCAAGCCTTGGTCAAAGCCATGGTTGAAGGCATGGTCGTGTGGTCGAGACACCGTGGTCGAAGAAGGACTCGAATTGTGGTAGATTTGTGTGGTCAAAGTGCCGCACTCGGAGGACTCAAAGCCAGTGGTTGTGCGGTCAATCTTTGTAGTAGTCGTCAGCATATTGCGCGGTGTGGGCAGGCAACTGAGCGGCGTGAGAGGCTACTAGTTACTATAGTAGTTGTCGGCCACTGTAGCAGTCTTGAGCATACTGCAGTGTGGGCAGGTGACTGAGCGGCGTGGATAGGCGGCGCGGTAGTTTAGGCCAGAAAACCCGGATCACAGGTAGTGGTTGTCAGAGTTTATAGGAGTAGTGGGTGCATGCATAGGTGGTGTAACCGTGTGTGCGTAAGGCTTATTTAAGCCATGTAAATCTAAAATCTGTAGAGCTCGATAATGAGTGAGAAAACAGAGTAAATAGAAGAGGAAGGGAGAAAAGGTGTGTGTCGTCGAAAAGGAAGTTCCCCTTGTGTTTTTGCTCGTTCTCTATCCACTCGTGTGTGTTTCTTCCCTTGCTGGGCCAACAGACCTCACGCTGCTGCACCTCAACTCCAACAGCTTCTGAGGCGTCCTCCCATCCACGCTTTGCCCACTACGTCTCCTCCACGAGCTCGACGCCATCTTCCTCAACCACAACCGCTTCCGCTTATAGCTCCTGGACAACTTCGGCAACTTGCTGGTCTCTGTCATTGTCCTCGCACACAACAGTTTCAGCGGCTGCCTCCGGCGAGCGTCGCCAACATGTCTGGCGCTAGCCAGCAGCCGAAGCTAGCGCGGCTTGGCTGGAAGGAGAAGCAGCAGGCAGTGTCGGGTGCAGAGAGGAAAGAAAGAAGGGAAGAAGAAAAAATAAGACGATGGAGGTGGAAAGAAAGAAAGAAAAAAGGAGAAGAGGAGAGAGAGAAGCAGGTGGCGACGGTGGGATGAAAGAAAGAAGGAAAGAAGACTGAGAAGAGGTTGGGGGCAGAATGGTCATTTCTGCTTGGTTCAGTTAGCCAGAGAATAAAAAATGATTAAACTTTGAAAAAAAAGGTAAATCATCAATTAGTTGATAAATTTTGAGATATTTTCTGATGCCGCGGGAGGCGGAAGCCTACTGATTTGGAATGCAGCCGCGCTGGGCTCAAACGGCGGAACCAGTCACCAAGGGCCTGTTTGGTTGCTTGTATGAGCTGATACAGCGCATGAGCGTGGCCAGGCTGAGTAGAGAAGGTCCTCAGCCGCGTTTCTCCTCAGCCTAGCTCCAGTTGATTTTTTGCATTCGCTCGTGCAGGCTCTCACCCCGATGCAGGCAACCAAACACCATCTCCCTGCATGCGCTGGTGTGAGCCATCCCGATGCAGACAACCAAACAGCCCCCAAGTGGAAGGCCTCTGTTTCCAGAATCGTACTCTTAACTTTGGTCTTGCTATTTTTTGACTTTTCAGCTCATTTTTAGCTGTGATTAAAAGTTATAAACTAGAGCCTAAAAAACTCCTTTACTCTCCGTTTTGTATTCACTATCAAATTCACAAGTGTAAAACTCCTTATTTATATTAGATCAGGTACTATTCGGACGAAAAATTCATAGAATCAATCATTCGCTGCTAAAACACAAGTATTCGCAACAGAGAAGTGCATGGAGTGCTGCACTGTAAGAAAGTTTCAACAGGTATAGAAGCTGGTAAGCATAATTCCTAAATAATTTTCTGGCTTCAACAGGTATAGAAGCTGGTAAGAATGATTCCTAAATAGTTTCTTGACAAACCCTTGCCAGATTTTAGCCTGTAAAAACTGGGTTTATTATTATTCATTACAAAGAGCAGACCCTTGCTGTTACGCAACAAATGGGACGCACAGACAAGAATAAATCTTACATTCCAATGAGGAAACTCTTATTCAGCTACAAGTTTCTAAAACTATGTTTTTTTTCTTTGTACACAGTTGTGCCTTCTACAATCTAAACTCCTAAGTGTACATTCACAAACTGCAGCGAGAGCAATGCACTCTTCTATAGTGTCATTTAATTTAGAGACCGACCGTCTTTGTACACCCTAGTTGAAAGAGATGGCACGGCAACTGATGACCCTTCTGTACTCGGAACTTCATTTCAGTTTTTTAACTCTCCTCCACCGGTTGTGTTTGATTTGCATTTTGGTTCGAGCCTACACATTTGAGAGAAGCTCGTCAGCTCAGGAGACGCTTCAGCTCATCTGTCCTACTACATCAGATCGACATCAGTTCCTGCAAGGCAAGCGAGATAATCAATAATGCACATGTTTCATGAAGTCACCTAGGACTCAATGCTATCAACATGGATATTGTCGAACTAAGTAAATGCTGCATACTGACTAGAAAATGCACTATGCCTTCTCAACATATATGCAACAAATGCAGGAATGCATGGTTAAAGATATTTGCGATAGCATACCTGCAAATTACAGAATTAGGTTACATCCAAATTGGTCGTATGCGCGAAGTTCTTGGTCAAAGTTTCCAATTGAATACCATGTTCATTAAGTTCCTTTTCCTTCGTTTTTGGGGCTTCACTGATATAATTGGTGCTTTGAGAATTCTGGCAAGGAGAGTTCAGAATCTCAGAACCACAAGTGCCCAATCCATCTGATGAAAAATCTAGTTGTTTCTCAACTGTTTTCATGACAGCCATTCTTTTTGACCTTATCCGATATGGAGGTGAAACATCAAGAGAACCCAGTGACAAAAAGGATGCAGTTTTAAATGAATCTGGGGTATCTGTAGTTTGTCCTTTCCTCGTGTGAGTGTAAAAGCTATCAGTGTTTATTCCACTCTTCAATTCACTAGCTGAAGCAGGTGTTAATTTATCCCGCTTTCTTCTCCTTAATATTGAAGGAGTACTTGGAAAGCTGTTGGCGGCACTCTTCAATATTGAATCAACACTTAGCTGGCTTGATATTTTTCCATTAGTTGGAGAGGGAGTAGTACAAAAAATGGGTGACAGTATCCCATCACTGCAATGTTCAGATGTCTGACAAACAGTATGATCAGAAAAGAGTGAGGAACTTGTAGGGGCTACATCTTCCAAGTCAGGAATCTGGTAAAAAAGAGGACCAAGGGTAGAATGTGCCTCATTCTTCAAAGATGATTCTTGTTCACCTTTGGCTGGTGCAGCATCTAGTTGAATGGTACCAGACTCTCCCGCAGGATCAGGTGTGGAATTAACCTCAATACCCTTCTCATGAACAGAATCGATTTCCAAGCCCTTGTCGTAGATAGAATCACTTTCCAGACCTTGTACCGCTAAAGTAACAGCAGAACTATCAACTATTGATGACACCTCGTATGAAGTTAGTGGCTGAGCAGTGGGTAATATGGAATGAGATAGGAAACCTGAGCAGTCCTTGGCATGTTCTAATTTGTATGCCTGTAGAAGTGGGCCAAAATTAGAATGATGAGCTATTTCAGGTAGGCCTTTTGAACTGATGCTGGGCACTTTGTTCAGATCAAGATGGCCCTCAGTAGCCACCGGCTTCGGTTTATCCTTGAAATTATCTGTGCCAAGTAATTTTGGTGCTGCCAGAACATTGCTGGTACTGTAGATGTCTAGCTTCTTTCTCAAAGAACTATTCCAATGATTCTTTATAGAATTATCAGTCCTGGAAACAGCAACATACTATCAGTAGGGTTCCAGTGTCTTGTGAACAGAAAGTGCACCTTTTCAAAATGGACTAGTTCATACATATGAAGAAATAATCAAGAGTTGAAGACCATGACAAAGATATGAACAGCTGAAAACAGAAATTCAAAAATCGAACAAACTAAATTGCAATAATGCATTCATGAATCATGACAGTAATACATGTAATTATAAATTTAAAATAAAAACAGAGTGGTATTCACATAGTACTTTGGAGCATTCTGATCTTTATTCAGATACAGAAGCCTACAATAGTTTTTGGGGATTCAGATCTGGCAGGCCCACTGTATTCCATTATGATTATCATGTAACTGCAATTCTTTTTATCAGAGCAAACAAAGAATTTTAACAGCCAAAAACAGCAGAAGGCCATGTCATTCAAGCACAAAAGGAAACTAGAAAAAAGGGAAATCCACTTTATATTGTGTATCATCATTAAAAAGGATTAAATGGTTTTACAATTTATACAGTATGCTAAAAAAACAATAATGGCCCATGTTATTCCAACATCTTAACATGCCAAGTACCCAAATGGCGGGATCATTGAAATAATTGAAATAACACCATTTATTAAAAGTAACTCAATGCCATTTCAACATCATGTCACTATGCTTACTGAGAGAATCGACAGCAAAGTGACTTGTACAAGCTTCATGAATGAACACATAGAAAAATTCCCAAGGTAAGTAGGATGTGTAGCAATACCTTCCAGGAAGAACTTTTGCTATTTCTGCCCATTTATTCCCATACATCCGATGAGCATTAATGAGTGCCCGTTCCTCCTCTGCAGTCCAAGCATCTTTCTTTATTTCTGGATTCAGATGATTATGCCACCTAAGATTGAATGAATTCAAAATTAGCTCCATAAGTCCATATTGTGTACTATATCGTGTCAAACTTAGCTCTAATGTACAAAATGTACATTTAAACTCACTAGGGATATAATTGGCTAATTGCCAATTTGCTATTAAATTAATAGTTTGAATTCAGCCATAAGATTAAGGAATAATATTTTTACTACCTACAACACAATGGTTAGCCAATTAGTTTTGCAGCTCTTTCAGAAAAGAAGTGTGTTTCTTAATTAGTTAATTATGAAAAGGATTCAGAGCTTTTCTTGTAATTGTACCGCCCTCAAATTTAGAGCTTTTCTTGTAATTATACCAATTTCCTTAATTTGTCTTGCATTAGAAAAACATGCTTATCAACAGACAAGAAGAATAGAGCAATTAAAAGTTCTACTAATAACAACACACAGAATTTTGTTAATAAACTGTACATGATCAAAACAATACCTCTCCCGACACTGCTTGCCTATACGGCCAGGTAGTGACTTTGCTATGACAGACCATTTTGTTGGTCCATACTCCTTTACAAGATCAATGATTTTTTCATCTTCCTGTAGAAAAATGTCATGGATATCATATAACATTTAGAAGATAGAATGTGCAAAAGCCTTTTCTTGTCACCAAAGTCAGCGCTGCAGTGACAAACCTCTTGAGTCCAAGGACCTTTGATAAGTTCAGGATTAAGAACCTTTTGCCATCGATGCAAACATTGTACCTCTGTCCTATCAGGAAAGAATTCAGCTGCATAGGTAGATACAGATACCTTCTGTGAGTTTACCACACTCGTACATAGATATGGAAAAACATCTAAAGAAGCTTGACATTTCCATAACTAGCTAAAATATGGCATGTGCATACTCGTACAGCCATACCAACTACCACCTGTGGAACAACTGATATAAATGCCATACTTCAGCATTAAACAACCAGTCCCAACTACAAGAGCACCAATAACTGCTTTATTTTCTGTTATCCATTTATCCTCAATTGGTATTTGTAAACACATATAGAAGAATGCAATTAGGCCCCATGTTAGTGGAATTAAGTCATTACTCATCAACAATATGCTAAATGCATTTGCAGATGTGTTTTTTTTTAACAAATTCAACTCCTTAATATCTGTGGACCTTCAACATTAATAGGAAAGCGCCTTTGAGGTATTCTACAGGAAGCACACTCTAACCATGTAATCCAAATTCTCTCAAGATCTGTTCAGTCACAGTTAAATTTCACATGAAAACCTATTGGCCGTATTCCTGATTTTTTGCTCATTTTTAGACTCATTAGCTCTACTGTCAAGGTTATACTAATCTTATGTCCTATTCTTTTATACCATATAATCCACTGAACGATTCAATAGCATGGGCTGTAGTGTTCAACTCAACTATGTTACAGTAGCAAATAGGCAGTTAGCTAAGCAGAGAAATTCATGAGGAACCATCTTCAACTTCAAACGCCAAGTAGTATACATAAAAGAGATATACTTACTTCCCTATTTGAAGAATGCATTTAAGGCCTAAGATTACTATAAAATCATATACATACAATAGCAAAGGTGGGTTTTTTTATTATTTCTACAAGGATAGCTGAGTATATATGAAACTTCGCCTGTGCAGTTTTCTACATAGCCTGTCCCAAACCAGGAAAAAGGAGGGTTGCGTTAGGCTTGGCAAGCCAACGAAAAATCATGCCATCTTTTTACGCAATAAAATCCAAATTAAAAGTTTCGTTGCGGCGTAACCCTCTTAGCGACGCGTCATATCGGAACCCAGGTGTGGTGATAAATGAGCAAGGGCCGAGACGTCACTCCCTTAGTGACACGCTATGTCGGCGCCCGGATGTAATGGAAAATGGGCAAGGGTCTTCGCATTTTACTCGACGAGTGCGAGGGGCAAGGAAGCTAGTCGAGAAGAGTAGGATTCGTATGGGTAGTTGGAATGTAAGGCTCTTAACAAGTAAGTTAAGAGAGATAGTTGATACAACGATTAGGAGATGTATAGATATTTTGTGCGTTCAAGAGACTAAATAGGTAGATCAGAAGGCAAAGGAGGTGGGTGGATCATACTGGCTTCAAGCTGTGGTATACTGGAACAGAACGAAACAAGAATGGAGTGGACATCTTAATCGATAAGCGCCTCAAGAATAGAGTTGTCGACATGTGGAGACAGGGGGATAGGATTATCTTAGTCAAACTAATCTTTGGTGACTTGGTTTTGAATGTTGTTAGTGCATATGCTCCACAAGTAGGGTTGTATGAGACCGCTAAGAGGCAATTTTGAGAAGACCTAGATGACATGGTTAGAAGTGTGCTTATCAATGAGAAGATTTTCTTAGGAGGTGATTTCAATGGTCATGTCGATACAACTAATGGAGGGTTTCAAAGGGTGCATGGGGTTTTAGTTATGGTGATAGGAATCAAGGGGGAGAAGATATCTTAAACTTTGCCGTAGCATATGATCTCATGATAGCTAACACCTTCTTTGGAAAGAGACATTCTCACTAGTTACCTTTAGCAGTGGTCAGCACTCTAGCCAAATCGATTTTGTTCCTATTAGAAGGGAAGACAAACGAGACTGCATAGACTGTAAGGTTATACTTGGAGAGTGTATTGTCTATCAACATAAGTTGGTAGTCTCCGACTTTCGTTTTAGGTTACGGGTTTGATAAGCTAAGGTCGCCAGATCCACAAGGAGAAGTGGTGGAAACTCAAAAGAGATACTACACAGGCGTTTAAGGAGATGATGGTCACAAAAGGGACGTGGGACATGGGAGAAGCGAATAGTATGTGGACAGAGATGGCAACTTGCATTAGGAAGGTGGCTACGGAGGTGTTGGGATGACCCAAGAGACAAGAGGAGAACCAAAAGACATATGGTGGTGGAATGAGAAAGTGCAAAAGGCTATTGAGGAGAAGAAGATATGCTACAAGCACATGCATCATAATAGGAGCGATGACAACGTACAGAAATACAAAACAACAAAAAAGAATGCGAAGAAAGCGGTGAGTGAGGCACGAGGCAAGATATATGAGGAAATTTATCAGAAACTAAGTACAAAGGAGGGAAAGAAGGATGTCTACAAGATGGCTAAACTTCGAGAAAGGAAAACGAGAGATTTCAACCAAGTTAAATGCATTAAAGACGACACTAATAGACTTTTGGTGAAAGACGAGGAGATTAAGGATAGGTGGAGAGATTACTTCGACAAGTTGTTCAACCACGACAATGATGATTGTATGATTGAACTGGATGATACTTTTGACGACATCGATAGACGGTTTGTTCTAAAAATCCAGGAGTCGGAAGTAAGAGAGACCTTAAAAGATGAAAGTGGGTACAACGTTGGGGCCTGATAACATCCCTATTGAGGTGTGGAAATGTCTAGAAGTGGCGATTGTTTGGTTAACTAATTTGTTCAATAGCATTTCTAAGTTGAACAAGATGCCAAACGAGTGGCGAAGGAGCACATTAGTACCAATTTTCAAAAATAAAGAAAACATTCAAAGTTGTATTAATTATAGAGGAATTACGCTCATGAGCCACACAATAAAACCTTGGGAACGAGTGATTGAGCGCCGTTTAAGAAAAGTGACTAGCGTGGCGACAAACCAATTTAGTTTTATGCCTAGGCGATCGACCACAGAGGCGATTTTCTTGCTACGACAGTTGATGGAGAGGCATAGGGAGTAAAAGAAAGACCTTCACATATTGTTTATTGATTGGAGAAAGTCTATGATAAAGTGCCAAGAAAGGTCATGTGGTGGGCGCTCGAAAAAAAGTCCCAACAAAATATATTACCCTAATTAAGGAAATGTATGAAAATGTTGTGACTAATGTCAGAACATGTGGTAGTATTAGTAATGACTTTTCTATTAAGATAGGGCCACACCAAGAGTCAGCGTTGAGCCTATACATTTTTGCCCTAGTGATGGACGAGGTCATACGGACACACAAAGAGATATCCCTTAGTGTATGCTTTTCATTGATGATGCGGTGCTGGTTGACGAAAGTATGATAGGTGTTGATAAGAAGCTCAAGTTGTGAAGGAAAACCTTAGAATTGAAGGGTTTTAGACTTAGTAAGACTAGAGCTGAGTATATGATGTGTGATTTTAATGGTGCTAAGGCGGATGATGGAGATGTTAGATTAGACGGACAAATAGTGCCAAAGAAGGACACGTTTTGTTATTTAGGATCGATGCTACAGTGGGACGGTGAGATTGATGAAGACGTGAGCTACATGATAAGAACGGGTGGGTGAAATGGCGCCAAGCATCTAGTGTCCTGTGTGACAAAAAAGTCTCTCAAAAATTAAAGGGTAAGTTCTATAGGACGTCGATCTGACCCGCGATGTTATATGGAGCAGAATGTTGAGCGACTAAAAGACAACATATACAAAAAATAAGTATAGCGAAGATAAGGATGCTGTGGTGGATCTGTGGTCACACAAGGCGGGATCGCCTCCACAACGATGATATACGTGATAGGGTGGGGGTAGCACCAATTGAAGAGAAACTTATCCAACATCGTTTGAGATGGTTTGGACATCTCTAACGAAGACAACCTGAGGCACCGGTGCGTAGTGAAATTTTAAGGCGTACTGAAAATGTAAGAAGAGGCAGAGGTCGACCAAGACTAACGTTAGAGGAAGCAGTTAAAAGAGACTTAAAGGATTGGAATGTATCTAAAGAATTAACTTTGGATAGGAGCGCATACAAGTTAGCGATCCATGTATTAGAACCATAAGAAAGTTAGGGGTAGTGTTTTAGGCTCTTGGCTCAGATAGCAGTATATACGGTTTAGGATTTTAGCATTGTAGGTTTTTATTTTAAGGCTCTCATCTCGTTACCTATCCTAATTTGTTTAGGACAAAAGGCTTTACCGTTGTTGTTACTGTTGTTATAGCTGAGTATCTATGAGTTGTACAGTGGAATGAAGGGGCAAACCTATTTTCTTCCAGCTTCTACCCTTGAAGGCTTCAACTGCCTTCCGCAATGTTTCATCCTGTTGCCATACGTTGAGGCCAGTTAGCAACAGTTCGGAGTGTGTAATGGAATCAAACAGTGAAATTACTTTTCAAACAGAAATAAAAGAGAAACTTCTAGTGAGAAAAATATCAATAGTCTGACCATGAACAACAAGAATGGCAGGAATGACAAATAGACAAAAAGAATTTTTACACGGTGGATAAGATTACCGCTGCACATTAGCATATATGCACTATGAACATAAGTTTCTATTGCATGCAATAGACTGGTCCTTATATAACAGAGGAACTGAGATAGTAACCTCTTCTGGTGTCCAGCCACCCTTAGCTCTCCTTATGGGCCCACTTGTTCGCCTAATATAAGAAAAAGTTTATCAGCAACATTAAAGTGAAATACTGTCGGTTCAGGGCATGAAAAAACATACTAGGTGCCACAAGTTGCATATAAAGCAGTCTGCAGATATACAATGGCATAAGATGGCAAAATAAGCGGAAGTTGTTGAAGGGGCCTACATAAGGAAGAGTTATTACTAGTCTACTACTACTCTACAAGTTCAACCATGTAAATCGTCCCCGTATGGCCTTCTATCTTCATAAATATGCAGGCAATTAATTCTCATAGAAAAATATGCTAAAATTGTTTCCTCATAGATGAACATTTACATCCTACTTAGCACCTTATGTGCCAGAATTTGCATATCCAGAGTGACGAAAGCCCAATACAGTCAGGCGTATGCTGCAGCTACTAAAGAACCTACAGCATCATGCAGACATAGTTCATTCAGGAAAAAATTGTCAACAACCATTTGTTAATGTCTGGGTGATTCAGGTCAGCGAATTTTGTGAAGATTATCTTTAACAGGCAACAAGACACTGCAAACAAAACAAATGAATCCCCTGCAAATTTGGGGACTATAGCTACTAACACGACATCACTATATTTATGCCAAATGAAATGGCCGTCTTGTATATTTAAAAAATCATTACTTGATGCCACCAATGGTTACTAAAAGAATGGCTATCCACACTTTATAGCACCGTTCACTACTAAAATAATAGAACACTGTACACACGTGCTCGATCATGGTAACCGTTTTGCACATTTCAATCGAGAAAGATTTCCAAGGCAACAAATTGCTTAACAACATTAACACATCATATGTCAAGCATTTAAAAATGGGAAAGAAAGTGGTGACTGCAACTACTAAAACCATAGCACCACTAAAACACACAATAAAATTTCCTCCTTATCTTGTTGAAGCAAATGCTGCCATAGCACACCAGGACCGCATTTTAACCAAAGCAGCAGTCAGTGAAAAAATATCATCAAAGTTACAACTAGATGGTATCTCCAATGCAGCAATCAGCACACTAAAGCTACTAAAACCTCAAGAACCATGACACAACAACAACCAAAAGAAAAAAATAAAAAGTTTTCCCATCAAAACAACAACTATTGCACGGCACTTAGACAATGGTTTAACCAACTGAGGACTCAAAAGTGCACAATTACATCAATTTTACATCAATCTACACACCTTAAGTCAACCAAATCACAGCAACTGAAACCTCAATAAGACGGACATACCAAAAAAAAGAAAGCCACATTTCGTATGGAAATAACCACAACACACTCAAACGGTCAAACCATTTCTGAAACTCTGAATGAAGATAGCATGCCAACACAGTAGTTCATGAAGATAGCACGCCAACACAATAGTTCATCAAATCTGTAAGAACTCAGCATGCCTTAGGAACCCAATGGATGCCCCCCCTAAAAACCATCTTTCTCAACCAAATAACCACCATACCACTCCAGTGGCACGTCTCGACCAAGACAGCGGTCCTCACGGCAAGAATTTCTCAAAAATTACATGCTAAACACTCATCAAATCACAGGCCAGGCAAATTACCGCCGATAAAACCACACAACCACTACCCAATCCACAAAAAGTCCATTTTTCTGACCCCGAACACCCACCACACCAGGACCACAACCCAAGAAGCATCATCCAAGCCAGGTAAAGCAAACGGTACTACCCAACGGACGGGCGCCCAGATCCCTGCCATCATAGGACCAACTAAGGGCAAATAACCACCTTACCTAAGACCGGAGATGGAATTCGCCGAGCTAGACACCGGCGGCGACATCCGCGCGAGCCCGCCGCCATAGCTGCTGCCATCCGACACCGACGAGCTCGACGCTGCCAGGGGCTGCCGGTTCTCCACGCACCCCTCCTGCTCCACCTCCGCCATAGCCCCCATCAGCTCCTCATCACCACCACAACCTAACACGGCAGAACCACCACCAACAAAAACAAATTTTAGATCGAAACCCCCTCGGGAACCACCGTGAACAGATCAAGCCAAACGCCGCCTTACGAATCTAGCGGATCCCAGGTCGATCGATTGGGGGATCCAATCGGGGGTCGGAAGGGCGAATCGATGGGAGGCGGGAGATGGCGCGAAGCGAGTGGGGGAGCGGTGGCTCGAAACCCTAGGAGGGTATAAAAGAGCAAGCTTTTTTCCCTCTCCTCTCTCTACGGCTTCCGTTGGGTGTCGGGGTAGTCGATGGAGAGGAGAGGACAGACGATGCTTTCAAAAAAAAAAAAACCTCGCCCGTTGAAGGGATGCTATGATGGGGACGGGGAAGAGATGGGGTATAAAATTTACTACCCGCCTTTTTTCCGAATTGGCCCTCAACTTATTCTGTATGAGAAAAGGAAACCAGAAAGAAGTTTCTGTACAACTGCACAGGATACAGAAGAAACAGGCGTCGTCTAAATTCAAAAGTGGACGATTTTGGTCAAAATTCAATGAACTAGTGTGCATAGCAATGTTATAAGGGGTGAGGCCGTATGATCATAATATAACCTACTGTTGGAAATATTAAAGACAGCAACGAACTGTTCATTGTTGCATCAATCTAGGTGTTGAATCAATCTAGGTGTTGAGAGGGCCTTTTTTATAATTTACGAAAGTTAAGGGGCGGGATACAAAAAATAGGAGCAATACGAGTTGGAGACGGAAGGAAACGTGTGGCGGACGCGACGGTCGTGTGGTGGCGGGTTGACGGGCTGGCTGCCGGTTCGGGTTCTAGAAGGGAGCAGCCGCTAACGCCGCCAGTTACCGTTGCGGGCCGGAAGTTTGAACCCCTAACGGCTCTTCCGATCCGGTGCGGTCGTGCGAGCGGACCGGCTAGCCGCATCCGGCCGTCCAGGCTCCAGATCATCTGCGCCGTTGGTCCTCGATCCTGGGTCCGCGATGACTTTGTTGCCGACGATGCCTCCGGTCGTACCGCAGCCAGTCGACGGCCAAAAGCCATCATTAGGCGATAAGAAAAACATGTCTTTCCTTTGGTTGTGGTACTGTGAGTTTCAGCTTTCAGTTTCTAACTTTTAAATTTCATCTTTTTGCTAATTTTTTTGTTTGTTTTTTTTTATGATTTTAGTCGGTATAACTGGATGGTGATCAGTTGGGCTTTTTTTGTAGCTTATGGCTGAAAACACTGTAGCTAACTGAAAAAAACACTGTAACTGACAGAGGCTTATTTAGCATAATTAAATTTAAAAAATATTAAAAAAATATGTTAGCCCATTACGTATAATACAAACACATACGGGGAAAAAAGAACCGGCTAAAAAGCTCAACAAAAAGCCAAAAGTTCAGAAAAAGACGAAATTTATGAATAGTGAAAAATAAGCCGGAAGCCAGAAGCTGAAGCCCAACCGATCAGGGTACACTTTTTGCTACAATCTTCTTATTAACCGTCTTGAAAAAATAAACCATTTAAAAGTTAATTACTGTATCACAAACCATAAGTCATAAGTGTCTACACAGGGGACTACATAATCTGGCCATTCTTGTCTCTTGGGGTATGGAAAAGGTCTCCATCACTGAAAATCCGAAGTCATTAAATATCTACCTTATATAGCAAATAAGGGGGGTGATCGGTTCGACTGAAAAGCTCGTGGCTTATGGCTGAAAACACTGTAGCTGGCTGAAAAAAGCATTGCAGCTAACAGAGGCTTATTTAGCACAATTAATTTTAAAAAATTTAAAAATATAAAAAATATGTTAGCCCATTACGTATAATACAAACACATACGGGAAAAAAAAGAACCGGCAAAAAAGCTCAACAAAAAGCCAAAATTTCAGAAAAAGACGAAACTTATGAATAGTGCCAAATAAGCCTGCAGCACTGTAGCGCAGCCATGTTGATCGCGCCCAAGATTCCTTGCATAATTGAGTAAGCAATTAAAATGCAGGGGACTGCACGATAAACCTACATGTAGATAAAGCAGAGTATGCATGATATATTTGGCTCAGAAGTCAGGAGTTTGGTGTTTCTAAGGGCATCTCCAATGGTTCTAGCTAGCAACTAACTAGAAGACTTCCACATCATTTATATAGTACACACTAAAAGCCAGCATTCTAAAGAACTATCTATAAGGATAGCTATTTGATGCTTACATGCACACACAGAAAAGGACTATCATTTATAGAGGCTGCCTCGTTTTGCGTTATAGACTAGTGCTTAAGGAAGAGCTGGCTCGGTTTTTTTTGTTTTTGCATACTCTCTTTCTTCCACATAGGATATATGCTGATGTGTACATACATATAGCTAGCTGACTCAGGCCATTGGAGATGCCCTGAAGCAGCCTGCCGCATGAAGAGCGCATAACTACTGGTAACCCGCAAATGGTGGGTTGGTAAAAGTAGACTTGCACTGAAGTTGTTGGCTTGTTACAAGCTAATAAACAAAATCTGGTCTTTCAAACATTTACTGCAAATTTCTACTCGCTAAAAGCAACACAAAAATGTTCTAGGAATCACAAATCTCCAATAGAAAAAGTGGATTCGTATTTCTGTCCATATGATTCTGGCTGGATTGTTTTTCCCCCTGTCTCTCTGATACCTTTTTTCACAACCCATATTTTCGTCCTCCGTGGAGAAATGGTGAACGGTAAACACTACAAGGACAGGAAAGTGGAGCTCGATTTTCTATTGTCTGGAGAAAACAGCGCACAGTTGATACAGATCATAAGATCACCTGAGAAATAAATGGTTAATAATCTGTAATCAGGTATAGAAGGAACTCATTCAGCGTGCTCATGGTTGACAACTGAAAAAGGAGAAAAAATAATCCAACTTGAAAATAGCTCAGTCGCTGCCCTACAAAACAAATGTATGTACACGACTAAATTCTTCTTATCAAAGTATAAAAGCACTGACCTTTATTTTGCAGAAAGTGTTCTGGTCTTCTGGATCTTCGTCGCCACAGTTGATTCAAGTATAATCAATGACTAAAATAACAATATAGATATTTTGCTAGTCTTGAGTTAAATTTCTTACCACATTAATCAGTTGAAACTCAAGATAATTAAGAGGTAATGAACTGCGCTTTCAGGAGATACATACATACATGTACATGCAGCCGTGTGTGTATAAGTAGCATGTTATAGTTTCGGCAAGCATAGAGCATCAACTATAATTGCTACACAATACTCATCAAATAGCAGAATATCCTAAAAGATCATCGTAATCTCATATAGACTATGAATCCTCATTGAGCGAACAATTGTCTCACAGATTATTACGTAATATTCTCCAAAACTAGTGAACAAGACAATCCAATACAACAGCACACTATCGCCGCCATTTGCACCATGGTATGGTTCTCAGAGATACAAAGCCACCCACACGAGCCAGCTAGCACCATGGTCGTGAGGTCGAGGGTTAGAGAACGCTGCACAAGACCAAGAACTCATCATTGCCAAGTGGTAGGTAAGCAAGAACACCATACAAACCACAGCCAAAACCACCACGGTCATGATAATGCTGAATACCAATGCACCAGAGCTAGCTCAGAACTAACATAAGGTTTGGCGCTGCAGCAACTTGCCTGTGCTGCCCCTGTACGTTGCACACAGATGGCGCCGCCATAGCCTTAACCCGGTACAAGACCGAAATCGACCCCGCCTAGACCCAGCCCTTTGACTCCACCCTCACCAAGACAAAGCCTCAGGTTGCTAGAGAAAGGATAGAGCCTTTGTCATAAGCATCGCTACTCACTGGAGCTCAAATCCTATGGAAATCACTTGATGAAGGAGGAGGAAGAAGAGAGATGGGGAAACTCGATTGAATCTAAGACCTATCCAGGGAGGAGAGCGCAAATTGGTATAAGAAGATGGAGGAGGAGAGCCATGCTACCAACGACCAACACCAAGGCTGCAGGGGTCGGAGAGGTGGGGATCGGATCGATCCCCATCTCCCTCTCATTCTGGTGAAATAGAATGAGTCAAAGGCTCCTTATCACTCTCTCTCTCTCTCTCTCTTTCTCTCTCAATGACAAGTGGGGCCGAATCCTTTCATTTAAGACAAAAATAAATTGAGAAATCCCAAATTGCCCTCAAGTCCAACAAAAACTACTGTAGTAGTCTCATCGTTTAGGCATTAACTATTAAGATCTGCCCATCTAGAAACCAAGTCTCCGGTTGGTGAACTTATGCTCTTGAGATAGATTCCAACAAGGGAAATGATGAATATCCTCCCAGATGGTTCATTTTTTTATGGCATGCATTTCAAAATGCCCCAATGTCTAGCAGATCATAGCCGGTGAGTTATCAAATCAATCATCAGCCTCTTAGATTTGCTGATGTCACTGTTTTCATACCTGTCAAGAACGATTTAGGCTAGGGCATTTGATATGTTATGGCTATTGATTGGGAAGTTCATTATCAAATTGGACGTGTGAGATGGGTAAGCTTAACAACTATCACTAAATGGTTAGGTCTTATTACTCCATATGTTCCAAGTTGACAGGACAAGGTAGGCATCCATAGTGCTGAGCTTTAAGACGGAATTAGCAAGCAATAAAAAGTTAGACGTATGTGATTGTTGTGGGGGTGGCCCAACCCCAAACAACTGGGTTTTGTAGCAGGCCCAATAGTATAAATGAATGTACCAATGTATCCCTACCCTTTATAATTATTAAGGGGTAGGATGGGTTCTCATCCTACTCCACTCATGTATATAAACCCCTAAGAGGGGTATGAGGAGGCCAAATTCACTTATTTTACACATAAGCTCACTCTCCTATCGTTAGCTCTCTCTACCTCTACCTCCTCCCATGGAGAAAGGGGTACCATGTACCCCCTGTTGTAGCTATGCTACAACAATTGGCGCTGTCCGTGGGGATCACACAAGAAGCTGCACAAGGGAGGGCGCTAGAGAATGCTACCACTGGAGGGACCTTCCTACGCTGAATAGTTGCTCGTGTCACGAGCACCCAGATAAGTTCATCCGGACATTTATGGCTTCATAATGATATACAAATGTTGTTGTACCCGGAGATGCTTTTGGCGACTGCCCCTCTCACCTACAGAGGTGGGACGGTGTCGTACTCAGCAACCTTATCAGGGGTGTCCCACTGTGCCTGCTCGCACCTCAGCGACATCTACAGTACATCCTTCATCATCGACCATGCAAACGACTGGGCGTCGGTGCATGCGACGCTGAGCTTGAAAATGATCGACCCTGACGTCATCAACATCGTAACTGCATGGGGTCCAGATGTAACAAGTCAGGCGTGTAGCTAGTCCTCATCATTGTTGAGTGCCCTCACAGTCGCCACTGCCTTCCACATCGGCTGTCCCCGTATCAAGCCCTCGCACTGTCATCTTGGCACCAGGAAGTCGGCCTTCACGCATAGCAAAGATAGGCTTTGGCCTTCGCACGCCCTCCACGCGAGATCTCTGTATGCATGAGTACAGTCATCAGCCATAGCACGTCGATCAATACGCATGTGTGCTCTGTGTCGAGCCTCCGTGAGTCTCTGCACTGAGCCTCTAGGCCGAACAACGCTGACGAACATCGGGCCTCGCTGCCCACGTCTTCGGCAGGGATTCCACATTGCCTCCACCAACTTTTGCGCCCTTCGACCTCCATCGGCCTTGGCGCCACAACTCAGACCTCGTTAGCCTTGGCTCCGTGACTCTGTCCGACCACCTCGTGGTTGTAGACACGCGTCTGACCACCTCGTGGTGTGGGATGGGGAGCCTGCTTCAAGGCTTCATCTCGCTCGCTGCCTTCGTTGATGCCAAGTCCGAACGGTGGGGGACAGGGGCGCATGCGACATCTATGACCATGTTGTGGTCAACTCTTCGCTGACAACTACGACCACCTTGTGGTTGACACTTTGTCGAGACGACATCATGCGACCCCTCGGGGTCGAAGCTTCGTCGACACCCATGACCACGTCATGGTCGAGACTTCGTCAACGTCTACGACCGCCTCCTGGTCTGGGCTTCACTGATGCTTGTCCGACCACCTCGTTGTCGTGACTTCATCGATGCTTGATTGGTCACCTCACGATCATCACTTCATCGATGCTTGTCTGACTACTTTGTGGTCGTGACCTTGTCGACATCTATGACTGCACCATGGTCAAGTCTTTGCCGACAACTATGATCTCCTTATGGTCGAGACTTCATCGATGCCAGTCTGAAGTGTGGGGAAAGAGCATGTGCTCTGAAGCCTTTGTCCCGCTGTCAACTTCGTCAGCACCTATCACACCTTCAGTGATGCCGTCCAACCCCTCTGGGTCGAAGCTTCGTCGACACCCATGACCACGTCATGGTCGAGACTTTGTCGACATCACGACCGTCTCTTGGTCTGGGCTTCACTGACGCTTATCCATTTGCCTCGTAGTCGTGACTTCATCGATGCTTGATTGGTCATCTCACGGTCATCACTTCGTCGAGGCTTGTCTGACCACTCCATGGTTGTGACCTCGTTGACATCTACGACCGCGTCGTGGTCAAGTCTTCGTCGATAGCTATGACCTCCTTGTGGTTGAGACTTTGTCGATGCCAGTCCAAAGTGTGGGGATAGAGCACACACTCCGAAGCCTTCATCCCGCTGTTGACTTCATCGGCACCTATCGCACCTTCGGCGATGTCATCCGACCCCTCGGGGTCGAAGCTTTGTCAACACCCACGACCACGCCGTGGTCGAGACTTCATTAACGTCTACAGCGCCTCCTGGTCTGGACTTCGCTACGCTTGTCTGATGCCTTGCGGTCGTGACTTCATTGACGCTTGATTGGTCACTTCGCGATCATCACTTTATCGATGCTCGTTCGACCACTTCATGGTCATGACTTCATTGACACCTATGACCACGCCGTTGTCAAGTCTTCACTAACAGCTACGATCACCTTGTGGTCAATACCTTGGTGGCACCAATCTGAACAGTGGACGACAGAGAGCTCATTTCACCAAGTTAGAACGATGGGGGAGCCCCCGACTTCGTCAGCCTTGGCTCCACTAGCCTTCACATCACCGACATCCACCAGACTTTGCACAGCCTCCGCTTCATCTGACCTCCATCGAACTTCGTGCGAACTCCGTTGGACTCCTTTGACGTTGGCCATCGCACGCCGTGGCAGCGTGTGCACTGCACGCATCATATGATCGTAACCTTTTCTGTGAACATGATAGGGCCATGACCCTTGCTATGACCGAGAAAGAGTTACCACTAGTGGATTGATGTGTTTCGGCTTAATATGTGGAGCCGGTCTAATTCGTTTGAGTTAATCTTAACGTAAAATAGGGGAGACCGGCAAGTCTCCGAACACTACGATAAAAAGAAACCGTGTCAATTATGATTTATTTTCTTGTGCTCAATTTACATTCAAGCAATTTGTATTCAAATAATTAAATTGATTGTTTGTCTTTCTAGTATTGCAAACCTTTGACATAGAGTTAAGTTGTTAGTGTACTTAGGTGAACCTAGTTGACTTAGACTTTATTTATGCTAAACTAAATTGATTTAAACTTCCGCATTATATTTTTAGTTTTAGCTAAATAGCTTAAATAGAATTTAATTAAAATTTTTAGAACCGACTATTCACACCTCTCTAGTCGGCCTCCTTGATCTTACAACTGTAGCTAGTAACATCACTGTACATGAGTGCAAGCTGCAATGGCAGCGTACATGCAAAGTAACTAATTTTGCCTTCGGTTGTCAGGCCCCGAGGTTGAAGTAGATGGTGTAGAATTCATCCCTCAAGGTGAACAATGGCTCTAGGAGGAAGCTCCTCCTCACCTCCTTGGCGGCGAAGCTGATCGGATGGTACCGCCACAACGGCTCGGCCTGCACAAAGCTCAACGCCTACTGAAACCCCGCGCTTGCTGAAACTTTCCTGTCATATAGCATGATGATCTCATGTAGATTTACCTCTGCGGAGATGGAGAGTGAAACTTAAGATACCGATCCGACGAGCTGTGGGGCTTCAGTTGCTGAGTAACAATAAGACCCACACGGAATCATACTGTGTTCCCCAGCCATGGTAGCTCACTGCTTTTGATCTTCCAGGGCCCTGGGGCAGCATGTAGATCATCACGCCAGGATCCCTTCCTCTTTGAATGCTTAGGCTCGCTCATAGTAGTCCACATACGCGATTTCCTTTGTCCATCTGAATAAGTGGCGAGAAACATGCACACTTTCTTTAGCACATTGTATCTCTTGAGATGAAAACTTGGACTAGGAAGTTAGTTTGATGGTCATGAGCAAGTAAATCACCTTAAGCATGTTGAAGGTAGTGCAAGACTCCTCATTCTCAGTGGTCAGAGTCTCAGCTAAACGCTTTGGATTGGACCTGACAAAACCATTTCAAAAACCATTTCAAACATTGCATGTCTGACAAAGACAATTGAAAACTTCAACCATCTAAAATTCATTACCAGAACTCACTGACAGATGTACCACCCTTTGCATAGCTATGAGAAGAATTCACTATGTCTATAAAGAATGTTGCAATTTCCTGTTTCATGAATTAGGCTTATGGTTAGCTCCACCCAGATTCACTCAAGTTGCATCAAGAAAACAGCTATTGACAAGAAGAAAGAACACAATGTAACGGTGAGATAGCAAGGTAGTGCAGTAGTTTCTCCACAGAGATAAAGGATGTACTCAGAATTGTTCATTGAAAAATAGGTAGTAGATGAAGGTAATGAAACCATAAAGTATCATACATGTCCAGGATATTTGCCAAATTGACAAATCACAGATTTCAAATTGAATTTGCCAAATTGACAAATCACAGATTTCAAATTGATTCAGTATCTAATAACAATGGAAGGTCACATACACTAGTTCAAAGAAGACATGTACTAATAACAATGGAAGGTCACATACACTAGTTCAAAGAAGACTAGTACAAGATGTGCTGGTCCAGATAAAATGAGCAATCATGGCTGAAACAAGGATCAACTGAAACTGGTCTAGCCTCATTCACTGATCTAACCATAGTTATTCTGAAGTTCACACAAAAAAATTCTACTTTGAGGAAACTGTCCAAATTGATTGGGGAAACTGGTATGTTCATATGTTCCTACTCATACCACCCACAAGATGACAAGATTCTTCTCTATCTACGAACATGGTGTCCTTACAACTCTAAAAATCAAGATGTGAAGTAACTTTTACCTTATAAAGAGGATCACCGGTAACTTCGTATCTCATTTGCCCACCAATGGCAACTCGAATATGTGTATTGGCATGAAAACCGAAAGACCGTCAAGAACGCAAGAACACAGGGCCAGGAAGGAAGCTCTTCAGACCTGAACTGCAAGAACGCAACTGGTTTCTTGAATCGAATGGAATCAAATCGAAAGAAGCAGAGGAAGCAGAGCAACTCAAGAATTGAACGAATCCATCCAAGAACCACCAACCAAGGAATGGCGACACAGGGAATGGCAAGCGGCCGCAGCGCAGGGAATGGCGAGGCGGCGGCACAGGGAAGGTCGACGCGGCGACGGCAAAGGGAAGGGCAGGCCGGCGGCGGCGCAAGCAAGGCCGAGCCACCGGCAGCAACGGGCAGGAACAGATCGCGATGCATGATCGATTGCGATCAGTTGTTTACAAACTGTGAATAGTCCATAATACCCTTTCAAAAAATAATATTTACAAATAAAAGACGAGTATACCCTTATAAATCAATGGTCAGATTTTAATTCTACTACTACTCTTATGCTACCAGTAGAATGCAATCCAAAATTTATCTTATTTTATTCTCATAAGTATAGGATGAAACGTCTTCCCTACAAATCTATAGATTTGACAATCCAACTAAAAGATCGTTACAATTTATTTGTGTTGCTTCCTACTATCCAGTATTTTCCTCGGAATTCATTTTGGAATTGAAGGATCGTCTGTTCTCCCTCAAATGCTAATAGGAATACTGACATAATGTTCACGAAAAAAAATGTCTCATGAATCTGAAGTTCTTGATAGATACAAACATCACTATGTCAAGATACACTGCAGTGCGATAAAAAGTCAAGTGGAGATCTGGCATTCTTCAAGAGAGGGAGAGAGAGGGAGGGAGGGAGGGAGGGAGAGAGAGAGAGAGAGAGAGAGAGAGAGAGAGAGAGAGAGAGAGAGAGAGTAGAGATCTGTCAAGCTTCTTCCACAACATCAACTTGCAGTCAGCTCTAAAATTGTGTTAGGCCAGGTGATAGTTGTTGCACTGTCACTACATTTTGATAGTTAATGGATTCTCTTTTAAGCATACCATACTCTTGACATAGGAAGAAGCATATTTGGCTAATAGCCCACTGCCCATATATTCATCAAGATCTGCAGCTGGTCAGTCTGCAACGAATCTTCCGGCCAGTTTGCTTTCCTAGTTCACGTGTGTGTCCAGACTTCGACAAGAAGCTGCATCCTGAAGTTATCTGCTGAGGGTTGTTGCCGTTCCTTAAGAAGGCACCTCCCAAGATTGCCGGACTCCTTTGAAGGGAAGAAAAATCAGAATCCTGCTAGCCTTCAACTGGTATATTTCAATGCGTTTTGTGTAGCTCGAAGTCTAAATTTTCTCATCAACCCTCTACAAGATTTCGCTTTCTTCCTGCTCTTATATTGCCCCAAAGAAACTGAAAACAGCTCGGGCAATTACATAAGGAAGCGTCATAAATTAGATCCATTTGTGTGCGTTGTGCCCATACTCAATTCAGTGAGCTAAGATTTACAGTTATATTTCTGTTCCACTCTGGAGTAGCATTGCTAGTTGCTTTGTCTGAAACATTTCTGTTTTCTTTTGCAGAACCTACAGTGTCTGCTTGAGTTTTCACGTAGCCAGACCGAAGCTAGCATCGTAGCATTGCTAGTTGCTTTGTCTGAAACCTTTCTGTTTTCTTTTGCAGAACCTACAATGTCTGCGTGAGCTTTCACGTAGCCAGACCGAAGCTAGCATCGTTGCATTGCGGTGGGGTTCCAACGCACGGACATCATTCCCAAAGTAACAATCATGCGTTCGTTTCACCCAAAAAAAAACAAAGTAACAATCGTGCGTGCGCACACAAAATCCGGTGCTAAAAGCTTTCCCGATCTCCTAACGCACTTTTATACTACTCCATTTCAGGTGGAGAGGCGACGGAATGCGCACAATGATTCCGCTTCCCTGACCAACCAGCAATAAAATGGTAGTATTACTAGTAAAGGTGAAGAAATGTTCTTCCTTCGATGCCCAGGTAGATGCCTTTTCACCCTGACTGCATTGCAATGCGGTACAAGCAGAAAGCACAGCCTTTCCTCTGATCTGCAGACACCGCAGCACAGCTCACTCCAGAAAGCCATGCATGGCGGAATACAACAGCAAGAAACAGCGGCACAGGGACAAGAAAGCCCGCCACGGAGGCGTGCTTCAAGGCGCTCACCGAGGTGAAGGGCCTCCGGTTCGGCGGGCAGTTCGTGGTGAAGTCGTTCACGGTGCGGCGCGCGTCGCCGCTGGAGCTGCTGCGGCTCCTGGGCATCCACCCGTCGTACGTGGCCCAGTGCCAGCGGCTGCCGTTCCCGTCCACGACCGTGTACATGCCCACCGGCTTCACCGTGCTTGAGCACCAGGCGTGGCGCACGCTCACGCTCGGCCTCGGCACCAACAAGTCCAAGGCCGTGCTGTTCGTGTTCAGCAGGGGGCTCATCCGCGGGCTCACCGGCAGCGAGATGGCGCGGTTCAATTTCCGCAAGGGCTGCCTCACCATGTACGTCTACGTCCGCGGACGACATCAGGAGGATACTGCAGGCCGCGGTGGAGCTCAAGGATTTCCTCGATCACACCGCGATGCTGGCAATGCCGATCCACAGGAGCATCACCTTCCAGTCCCGGGCTGCCACGGCAAACTGAAGCCTGACATAGGCTTCATTTTTGCGAGGCTGCGATGGAGTCGCGGAGAGTCTGATCATTTCATCAGTACAGGTATTCTTGCTTGACAAGAGTAGCTTATTCGTTTCAGTTCAATTTGTTGTACCGGTTTCATGGTTTTATCGCTGATACTGGGAGTTGTACAGGTATATTCCGAATAGAAAACTTTCAAGGAGGATTGGCTTGGGTACTGAACTGATAGTTCGTGTAGTTATTATCTGGTGGTATTTTCTCAGTTGCTTTGTGCAGTGCCTTGACTGTCTTCTGTTAAGGTCTAGCCAGTGTGTTGTGGAGTTTCTTGCAAACAGCGTGGCCCTCTGGTCCTTTGTACGTCCTCCATGGAATGGAACTGTGAAGGCACTCTAGGGAGCGAAACTGCGCGAACTTCTCGTTCAGATCTTGGACCCACCCAGAGAAGTTTCTGCATACAAGGATGGCATACTCATTCATGGCCTTAAAGAAACTATACAAACAGTGTCAGGATAAGCATTTGAGCTGAGCCCTATGACCCACCACATCAGATCAGAGCAAGCATCCAGTAATCTCCCATCGGTATCCTCAGAGGCACTTACTCCATCGCAGATATGTCACGCCGTCGACCTCATTAGCAATGAACGCATCCTCCTAAGCTCACCAAAATTATAGCTTGTAAAACTGCAAAATGAGCCACTCATCACTAGCATGTGGTTACAGAGGATTAAGATGTCGGCAGTGACTCGGGCACGCCCGGCTACTTTCGACGACATCGCAGGTGCAGGCTTGTGCTAAAAGAGGAGGCACCTGCTGCCATCTCCAATCATGCCCAATGATCCAAACTAGAGACTGTTAACATAAAAACAATATCACTAGTAGTAGATCTGGTAGAATAGACTTGCTATTCGGTACGAACAAAGTGTAATGCGTGTAGATCTAAAAGAACAGAGAGTAAAGAGAGGGAGCAGGTGGTGTTACCGACCATCCGTGGTCTTGGTTGCGGGTGCAATGGCGTCCGCCATGGAGTCGGTGGAGTCGGGAGACGTCGGTGGTGAAGTCCGGTGATGGCGCTGTCCAGTGGCGGCGTGGCAGTGGTGCTTCCCGTCACTGGCTGCGCTCCCTTTCGAGATCGGGTTAGGGTTTTGTCGGTGGGGAAGTACGGCTCCGTTCAACCTTGTGAAGTGAGCCGCCGGCCCCCACCTATATTTATAGCGCAGTGTGACAGGGGCCCACCAACCATTAGGGTTGGGCGCCCCCGATTAGGGCGCGAGCTCAAGGCCCAGGTGGCTGTTGGGCCAACCGTGGGGTGGAGATCATCCTAACATTCTCCCCCTTGATCTCAACTTATACTTTAAACTCTATACTTATCACTCATTGCTTTTCTCATTCCATCACAGATCAGTGCATAGAGCGTGCCTCATCGTCACGGTCTTATGCCATTAGATTCAACAGCCACAATGCACTTCTCTGTTTTGAAATGAACTCTCAACTGGGCCCTTATTGTCCAGAAATCATAGGCTCTCCCGTAAACCCATGCCGGCTAAGTGTTCTCTGAACACATTGGGCGGTAAGCCTTTTGTGAGCGGATCCGCGAGCATCTTTTCTGTCCTTATATGCTCAAGATTGATTATATGATCCCGGACTTTATCTTTCACAACATAGTATTTTATGTCAATGTGTTTGGCAGCACCACTTGACTTATTGTTGTGGGCATACATTACTGCGGGTTCATTATCGCAGTACAACTTAAGTGGTCTATTGATGTCGTCAACCACTTTTAAACCGGGTATGAACTTCTTTAGCCAGTTCACCTGCCCCGTAGCCTCATAACATGCTACAAACTCGGTATACATTGTGGACGATATAGTGACGGTTTACTTTGAGCTTTTCCACGATATAGCTCCTCCAGCGAGAGTGAACACATATCCGGATGTCGACTTTCTATCATCTCCGCATAATCAGAATCTGTATACCCCACTATATGGAGTGAATATGATCTTCTGTATGTCATCATGAGGCCTTTTGTTCCTTGCAAATAACGCAAGACTTTCTTTACCAATTTCCAATGTTCTATTCCAGGATTGCTCTGGAATCTGCCAAGTAACCCGGTAACAAACGCTAAGTCAGGGTGCGTACACACTTGAGCATACTGCAAGCTTCCGACAGCTGAAGCATATGGAACCGATTTCATTTGATCGAGCTCGTACTGGTTCCTGGGGTATTGAAAATCCCCATATCTGTCGCCCTTGACTATAGGTGCAGGTGAATGACTACATTTATGCATACCAAATTTCTTTAAAACTTTCTCTATGTATGCCTTTTGTGACAGTCTCAATGTCCCTTTGTTTCTATCCCGGTGAATTTCGATCCCTAGAACGAACGAAGCTTCACCAAGATCTTTCATATCAAAGTTTGAGGATAAAAACTTCTTTGTCTCCAGTAGCAGACTGACATCACTACTAGCCAGTAGGATATCATCCACATACAGGATTAGGAAGATAAACTTCGCATCTTTAAACTTTGCATAAACACAGTTGTCCTCTACATTCTCTTTAAACCCAAATTTTCTTATTGTACTGTCAAACTTCAAGTACCACTATCTTGAAGCTTGCTTTAACCCATAAATCGATTTCTTTAGGCGGCATCCAATTCTTTCATTTCCTTCCACGACAAAACCTTTCGGTTGTGCCATGTAAACATTTTCCTCCAAATCCCCATTAAGAAATGTCGTCTTTACATCCATCTGATGTAACTCTAAATCATAATGTGCTACTAATGCCATTATGATTCTGAAGGAATCTTTACATGAGACTGGAGAAAAAGTCTCATTGTAATCTATGCCTTCTCTTTGCGTAAAGCCCTTTGCCACAAGTCGCGCTTTAAATCTTTCTATATTCCCTCTAGAGTCATATTTGGTTTTGTTGACCCATTTACAGCCTACTGTCTTGACTCCTTTAGGAATAGTTTCTAAGTCCCAAACACCGTTGGTACTCATTGACTTCATTTCATCCTGCATAGCTTCAAGCCACTTGGATGAATAAGCGCTTCTCATGGCTTCTTCAAAAAAGGTGGGATCACCCTCCATTTGAAATTCCTCAGTTTCATAGATTTCGTAATCATTAGGGATAGCTGATCTTCTGGCTCTTTGAGACCTTCTGAGTCCCTCGCTAGTTGACGCTTGTTCTGTGTGAGGCTGTTGTTGCTCTTCCTCTTGGGTGACAATGGGTTCTATGGGATCCTGAAGGACAGGTTCCTCATGTTCACTCATCGTTTCCACAGGAGAACTAACAACAGGTGCTGTCACTACAGTGTCTGGCACTGTTGGCGTAGCAACAACAGGTAGCGTGAAAAATGGTTCCTGAACCATCGGAGTGGGCACATGTACCCGCTTTTCCTCTAGGTTAATTTCTCGCGCTACTCTGCTCCCCCTGATCACCTCTTCCTCCAAGAAGACAGCGTGTCTTGTTTCTATAAACTTCGTATGTCTGTCAGGACAATAGAAGCGATAACCCTTCGATTTTTTTGGATAGCCAATAAAATGGCAGCTGACTGTCTTGGGGTCTAGCTTCCCTATGTTTGGGTTAAAAACTTTAGCCTCAGCAGGACAACCCCACACACGTAAATAGTTAAGTGAGGGTTCTCTTCCTGTCCACAACTCATACGGCGTTTTGGGTACCGACTTGCTTGGTACTCGATTAAGAATATGAATGGCGGTTTTTAACGCCTCCATCCATAAACTTATCGGTAGCGTGGAGTAACTTATCATACTTCTCACCATATCCATTAAGGTACGGTTGCGTCTTTCAGCTACTCCATTCTGCTGAGGTTCGCCCGGTGTAGAGTACTGGGCAACTATGCCATTTTCCTGTAAGAACCTTGCAAAAGGTCCAGGAACTTGGCCATACGGGGTGTGCCGACCGTAGTATTCCCCTCCACGGCCGGATCTTACTATCTTAATCTTTAAATTGTGCTGATTTAGCCTTAAATATCTTAAATTTATCCAATACTTCTGTTCTTTCTTTAATTGGATAAATATACCCATAACGCGAATAGTCATCTGTGAATGTTATAAATGAATCATAACCATCCACACTTTTCACAGGAAATGGACCACAGATATATGTGTGAATTATTTCTAAAATTCCTGCGCTTCGTTTGGCGTCTTTCTTTATTTTCTTAACATATTTTCCTTTTATGCAATCAATACATTGTTCTAAATCTGAAAATTCTAATGGCGGAAGAAGTGTTTTCTTAATCAATTGTTCTATCATCCCCCTCGAAATATGGCCTAAACGACAATGCCATAATTTTGACGATACACCATGATTTGTCTTCCGCTTTTTACTTACATTCATAGACGAAGAGGTATTCTCATTCTCAATAGTCACATGATTCACATTCTCAGAAAGTGATAATAAATAAAGTTTGTCTTGTCGGAAGGCAAGACCAACACATTTATTATTGAACACAAGTCTGCATTTGCCATTACCAAAATGGCAATCATATCCATCATCATCTAATCTCGACACACTAATTAAGTTTCTGCGCAAAGAGGGTACATAAAGAACGTCTGAAAGCCTAAGTACAAAACCATCATGAAATTCTAAAGAGAGATCTCCAATGGCCTCGACTTCGGCTTCAACTCCATTCGCAACTTTAATTGTTCTTTCTCCTCTTTGCAGGGTCCTCCTCGTATGGAATCCCTGTAATGAATTAGCAACATGAATAGTTGCACCTGAGTCAATCCACCAAGTAGATTTTTCATAACTTAAATACAAGGATTCATCTATAAATGTAATGACATCCTTACCATTCTTCAACAGATGCTTCAGGAACTCTGGGCAATCCCTCTGGTAGTGTCCAGCCTTCTTCTTGCAAAATTTACAGGTGTCTTTGTCTACTGTAAATTGGTTGGGCTTATGAAATTGGGGGGCCTTTCCCTGTGACTTAGAGGAGGAGCTATCATCCCACTGAGGTTTTCCTTGTGGTTTGGCATTAAAGTTCTTTCTTTTGTTGTTCTTCACAAGGTTTGCAGAGTCACCCTGTGAGGTTTTATGCCTCTCCTCTTCTTGCACGCACATTGCAATGAGCTTTTCTATGTCCCATTTGTCGGGCTGCATGTTGTAATTAACAACAAAAGTGTCAAATTCTTTTGGTAGAGAAGCAAAGATCAAATGAATTAGAAACTCATCCTTGAGCCCCATATCCATTGAATTTAGCTTAGCTGTCGTTGTGCTCATCTTTAGTATGTGCTCTCTTATTCCACCACTAGAGTATCTCTCATTCACTAGTTTCTTAATCAGCGTGCTTGCTGTGGCCTTTGAAGAGCCAGTAAACTGATTCGTCACTTTCTGTAGATACTCTGTGGCAGTGTCACAGTCTGGGATGGATCCCCTTATTGGATCTGCAATAGTGGCCTTAGCCACCATCAGGCACTTGCGGTTCGAGATGTCCCATTTCTTTTTCTCAAGATCATATTTCATTCTGACTTCTGCATGATCACGCTTTCGGGCAGTGAAATCAGCATCAGTCTCATTTTCTGCCCTTACCGGGTACTCTGGCTCAGTAGGACACGGAGAGGTGAGGGCTAAGTCATTCTCGGACAGCGCAAGTGCCAAATCATACTTTTCTCGCCAGACCCGATAATTGTTCCCATCAAGTGCCGGGATGTGCGAGATGTATGCCATTGGGTTGAGTCCTGAAACAGTGTCAGAAAAAAATGAGGAAACATAATAATATAATAATTGCATGCCTTGATTTAACGTTGGTCAAAATTAAAACATGCAAAATTCTTGTACATTAATTCTACATCACCGTTGGGCAGAAGATAGAATTAATGCATAAATTCATAAATAAATCAATTTATAATATTGCTATCATCAACTTTGGTCAGAAAATAGTAAAATTATAAACATGAACTGTAAATAAATGTAACTATTCCTCTAATTTTAATTTTTCCGTTGGTTCCAATTAAAATTAGAGAAAAACATAAAAAAATTTCTGCTCTTCAAAATTAAATTCTCCCGTTGGTTCAAATTTAATAAGAAGATAATAAACTTTAGCTCGCAGCGGAAACATGAATTTTGTGATTATCATTATCAGAAGCATTTCATTGTACTTAGCTACTTTCTGAATAAATTCTCATCTTGGTTCAAAATTGAACAGAGATTTTATCTCAAACTCAACAAAAATTCATCAAAAGAATGCTTCTGAAAAAGATAAAACAAAAAACCATACTTTACTGTGCATTCGGCCCGGAAAAAAATTTTCCCGCGGCCCAGCAGCAGCAGCGCGCTTGCGGCCCAGTGCCCCCGCGCGCATTCAGCTCCCGCGCTCAGGCCGCAACCTGGGCCTGGGCCGGGAAATCCCGAACCCGCCTGAGCTCAAAGCGGCTCGGCCATCGCCAGCCGTCCATCTTGATCCAACGGCGAGGCGTGCGGATCGGGAAAACAAAAAACCCCCCGCGCCGGCCGGAGCCCAAAACCCTAACCTACTCATTCCTTTCTTCCTCTCCTCTCTCTCAGCCGCCGCAGCAGCATAGAAGCCGGCCAAAGAGGAAGAGAGCGGCGGCGCCGCCGTAGGTCCCTTCGCCGGTGCGCGCGTTCGCCCGAGGGTGAGCACGCCGCCGTCGAGCGGTCCTTTGGCGGTGCCCGATCCGGAGCTCGTGCGCGTGGCGACGAGCGGCGGTTCTTCCCACGTGCCGGCAAGGCGGCGGCGGTGTTTATTTCCCGCACGACCGAGAGGTCTACGGTGCGGGGAAAAACCACGGTAGGTCCTCCCCCTTTCCTTTCTCGACTTTGCGTTAGGGTTAGGGTTTGGGATTTCTTAGAAAATCGTGTTATCTCCTTCTAATCTCTTTCTGTTTACCCAAAAGAACTAGATCTACTAAAAGGGTAGGCTCTGATACCATTGTTAACATAAAAACAATATCACTAGTAGTAGATCTGGTAGGGTAGACTTGCTATTCGGTACGAACAAAGTGTAATGCGTGTAGATCTAAAAGAACAAAGAGTAAAGAGAGGGAGCAGGTGGTGTTACCGACCATCCGTGGTCTTGGTTGTGGGCGCAATGGCGTCCGCCATGGAGTCGGTGGAGTCGGGAGACGTCGGTGGTGAAGTCCGGTGATGGCGCTGTCCAGTGGCGGCGTGACAGTGGTGCTTCCCGTCACTGGCTGCGCTCCCTTTCGAGATCGGGTTAGGGTTTTGTCGGTGGGGAAGTACGGCTGCGTTCAACCTCGTGAAGTGAGCCGCCGGCCCCCACCTATATTTATAGCGCAATGTGACAGAGGCCCACCAACCATTAGGGTTGGGTGCCCCCGATCAGGGCGCGAGCTCAAGGCCCAGGTGGCCGTTGGGCCAACCGTGGGGTGGAGATCATCCTAACAGAGACCAGTACGTCGCAGGGACCCAGGAAACCCGAGCCGAACCGAGTAAGCTAGGAGAGCAGGACATGGCAATAGTGCGATGTGCCACCGGTCAGCCGGTGCCAAGGACGCGCCCGCCTTGGCGCGTGCCGTTCGTTGCATGCGTCAGAGTCACCAGAAGTCCTGAAGTTTCGAAGGAGGCGTACGGATATTTCAGATGCCTAATGAATTCCATCGAAACGAGTGGCAGTGTGCCAGGTTTGTCGATCGGTCTATAATCTCTATGCTTTTACAGTTCGCTGGATGGCCAGGGTATGCTTGCTCAGCAAAATTTAGCTGAATTTATGTGTGTTCTGGGCTCGCGGCTGATGCTTGTAGGTTAGCTGAATGTATATGTTGGTCCGTCGGATGGGCGTGCTTCTTGTGAACCGGGGTTTCTGCATATCTGTTCAGAATGTCGCGTTTTGGTACGGTTCTGCTACAAAAGTAGCAGCTCCAGGCGTTGCACGATGTTTCCAGTCTAAATTTGGGTTTTAAGCGTGTGATACTTCGGTCCTGTTTGGCACAGCTTCATCAACAACTTCATGAGCTGTTGTGAGCTGTTTTTTGCCAAACACCCTTTTTGCAAACAGCTTCATGGGTGAAGCTCTTTTTTTCTGCTCTCACAAAGGAATGGAGAGAGGTGAAGCTGAAAAAAGTAGCTTTTCACAGCCCTCTCCCTCAGGCCTGCAGTCCTAGGAACCCACTGCCCCTCTGGTTCACCAAAATTACACGTGTTTGCCACTAGTCCATCCCGTTCACCTCTCCCGTTCACCAAAATTTCACCGAAACAGAAACAAGGCACTAATATTGCTTCCTAATGATTTTAATTTTTTATTATTTTTTATTTTAATTTTTTAATTCATACTCATTCAAATATATTATTTTTTAATTCATATGACCATATACAAACATACAACTCCAAATGTTAGAACAAGTCAGGTAGACATGGGCATCTTGGACAATTGCCTTCTCTCAGTCATGCATGAAGCTGTTGGTGAAGCTGTTTTGCCAAACAGTTTTCCAAAACAGATTTAGCTTCATCGGTGAAGCTGCTCGTGAAGCTGAAATAAAAAAAACAGCTTCACTGTGCCAAACAGGGCCTTCCTAGCCAACTTGAAAAATGCCCCATGAATAGTAGTCGTCGTGTAATTTGCGTTTCTACTGAGGCTCGAAAAGAAAAAAAAAGCACCAAGTAATATGTAACGCCCACCGTGGGGCTCGAACCCACGACCACAAGGTTAAGAGCCTTGCGCTCTACCGACTGAGCTAGACGGGCTTACATGTCAAGTGCATGTAATACATTAAATATTTGAAAAAGGGCAAATCCACCAACGAAGAACTGGACGGCATTAAGGCCTTATTTGGAGGATTTGCTTGGGAGTTACTGAACCGGTAGCTTTTCGTTACACAAAATTCCAGTGAAATCAAAATCCCCCGTATGTAGTCTTTTTGGGAAAAGAAGATAAACAAGTGCTAACTCTATGATCGGAGCACTAGGATTCCTTATCAATTCATTAAAATTATAGTGACCATAAACACAAAAACTCCAGTGAAATCATAATCCCCCGTGTCGTGTAGTATTTTTGGCAGAACAAGGTAAACAACTGCTAACTCTATGATCTGAGCACTAGGATTCCTTCCCGATTCATCAAAATGATAATGACCATTGCATTATGCATCGAAATTTCAGATCCGAACATCAGTTTGGAGCTATGAAACAGGAGAAATCCATAAGAAAAAATCGAAACAAATCATCAAATAAGTCTACACCTTCGTCAAAACGAGTGTGACCATTTGCATTATTCATCAGAATTTCAGATTCGAACACCGCACTGGACAAATCAGAACAAGAATTCGGTCAAAATCATATTAAAAAAAGGGTCTTCTAGGCGTCCTCGACATTCCTCGGGAAAAAAATTGGTCCCTTCCCATTTCTTTTATCCGGTTGTAAATGCCGAAACCAGCTTGTGATTTTGGGCCTGTTTGGCAATGGCTGCGGCTTATAGCTTTTGGTTGAAATTTTTGAATTTTGGCTATTTACGGTACAGATTACGGAGAGATACTCACTTGCGATTTTGGATGGTACAGATGTTGGGCTTTTAACGTGTACATCGTTTAACTTGTAGACCCCGTCTTGAGAAAATACTCCGTTTGAAAGTTAGGTACTGTAGCAAAAGCCAAAAACCGCTAGTTTCGGAGGAAAAAAACAGGCCCTTTATTGGTTTATTGGCCCACCCAAGCAGATTTTTCTAGTCCAGAACGGATTTCTTTTTGCGGTACGGTATTTTACACCGGTTTTAAACTTAAAACCCCGACTTCGGCCCTTCCTGGGACTCTGGTAGCCCCAAATGGTTTTCCACCTATGTGTAGTTTACACCTGTATTTAGTGGTGGAGCCAGGATTTAATTACGTCTTGGATTCAGTGGTGGAATCATCTAGGTTATCTAGACTGAATCATAAAATTGTTATCCAGCTAGGCTAAATTTACCTGAGCTGTACACTAGATATTTTTTCATATCTTGTATTGAAGTCTACCTTATCCGGGGTGTGACTCCGCCCCTGCCTGTATTTGTGAGTAATTTACATCGGTTTTGGACCCAAACTGGTCTTCCAAGCAGGCTACTTCGATCGAACAAGCTAGGACTTGGAAAATGCCAAGAATATCCGTCACCAACTATGCACGGCTACCAGCACCGTGACAGCTTGGAAATAGAAGAACGAAACATTGTACCTGGCTTCACCCTCGCACATATAGCATCTTCTGGAAGGAATTCGGTGTCATTTAGCACAAACTTGCGTAGGTATGAAACTTCGAAACAAGGGAAGAGATCAATCGGAGCACCCCGCAAGATATTTTATTCGAAAGATCCAGAATAAAGGAAAGTGTTTTCTCCTTTTTGTTATTGCTGTTGTTGTTGTCCGCCACTGAGATTGTAGATTATAATACTTTCTTTATATGCTCCACATGCCATATGATATGACTTATTTCCACTGTATACTCATGTTGAAGTACCATCAGTATGCTTTAGCACATTTTTATGCACGTTAATGCGACTCGCAGTTAAAGTCACGATGCTTTTATATGTGCTCACAAACATTCACGATATATTTTCCGATTCCAATTTGCGTCAAGCACATATGCTACCATGAAGAACTAGTCTACGTCAAGTTATTAAGGATGTTACTAGCGTCCAAACATACAATAGGATTATTCTCATTGCACGCTTCCCAACATGAAGAACTAGTCTCCGTCAAGTTATTAAAGACATTGTTAGCGTCTGGACGTACGATAGGATCATTCCCATCGCACGCTCCGCTTACCTGTTGGATCTTACTTAAGAACTCATCTCCCACCTGTCAAATTTGAGCTCAAAGTGGCATGACACTTTGGCTGTCGTTCACAAGGGCGGTATTGGGAGGAGCTACGGAAGCGGCCGCATCACTTCACTCCTATGGCCATTGGTCACTCCACTATTCTATCCTTTCCGATCTAGAGAGGAGAGAGAGAAAAAAAGAGACATAAGTGAGCTCATCTAAATCCAATTTGTTCCAACAAAAAGTTAAGAAGTGCAACAACTAATTATAAGCTTGCAATAAAATTTCTGAAGAAGTACAGCAACTAATTCCGACCTTGCAACAAAACATCTATTCGATTGCAACAATATTAATCACAACAACGATGCAACAAAACCACAACTCTATTTCAATAAAGAAAAATAATGCAATGCAACAAATCGATGACTTCACTGCAACAAATGCCTCTTGCTACTAAGATTTAAGACAGAAATATTGCAAATAAATAAAATCACTTTCTGCAACATCGAGAAAAAGTGCTGCCACAAATTTTAGAAACGTCTGCAACAAAAACATACCCGACGCAGGGAGACTTTCAACAGCTACGAGTAGCTAAAACTCGTTCAAAGGAAGAGGAGATCGGCTGGCCTCATGGGAACTCCTTGGATCTAACTAGGGCAAGACCGGCCTAGCGCCTCACCCTCTCCTCGTCGAGCGGGGAGACAATGGAAGGGCGGTATGGATGGAGGGAGAGGGAATTTAATACCACTTATGGTGGTGGCATTTTAGCAGCAACAAGCATGGCGCAAGATGTGGTGATTATTGATGCTGCCCACGGCAGACGACATGGGACTTAGGAGCAACATGGCTAGAAGAGTCTAGCTTTGGGGAAGAGAAGCGTAGCTCTGGCAGTTAGCTTTGTCCCCCAATGAGTCTATTGGATAGGGGAGGGGATTGGGAGTGGGTGAGAAGGGGATGAGATCAGAGGAGCCCACTATAATATTTAAAAAATATATTACAACAAAATAAAAACACTATATGTAACAATTGAGAAAAAAATGTTGCAACATTGTGAAAATGCTCGTAACATACAAAATGTCCTAGGATGCGTCAGCGACTAGCTGAGATCAGAGGTGCAGGACGAGGTGACGGTGCACCACCGCAACCTCTGGCGTCCCAGCCACGAAGCATGCCGAGTAGTGAGGCCGTGGGAGCCCTGACAAGTAGCAGCAGGCTCAAATCCACCTGCCATCCATCGCCCCTAACTACCTCTTGCACATGGTCCGCTGCAACGACTCATTTTGGCCGATGTTTGGTGTGCCATTGCGACACCCCTCCTCATCAGCCCTGAGAGGGAGAGAGTGGAGAGAGAGAACAGAGAGTGTAATGGGACAAAACACTCATGGACTGAGGAGGAGAAATGGGTGGTTCAAGACAGGGCGATGTGAATAAACATAAGCAATCGAGGGCAAGAGAGTTGGATAAACAACTTACATGAGGCCATGGTCTGTGGGCTTGTGAAACCATCTAGGCCCCTAAAAATGGTTTTGGTAATTAATGAATTTATGTGAATATGGGACTAATGTGTTTAATGTGTGTTTAAAATGTTAAGTCCTTAAGTGGATAACAATACACATGCCAAGGATCAATGTGAAGATCAACAATGGCTCAAGACAAAAGTATACTTAGACTACAATCCTCTTTTTAATTTTATCGGTCTTAGGAGAAAAGGTGGAAGACCGGATTATAGGCTAAACGTCGTACCATAAAGAGGGATCATGGTAAGTAGCTTGATAGCATGATTCTTGTGCCATTTGGATCAAATTAGGATCATGCATTCATTGAAAATTTGATTTAAAAGTCAAATCTATGCTCTGTCTGGAAACCGGAAGTACTGGGGTTTTAACGTCAGAACTACCACAGAGTAGAAGTTCCGCAGTCCTGAGCGGTACTTCGGCTCCCGGAAGCTCCGAAAATCCGAGTGGAACCTTCTTTCCAGAGAGCACCCCCAGAGTGCTCGGTGCTTTGTCCGGACAACCAGAAGTACCGGCGTACAAATTGCGGTACTTCCGCTTGCCGGAAGGTCCGGCATCCGAGCGGAACCTTTTTTCCAGAGAGCACCAACTTTTGGTTTCGGCCCAAGCGGTATTACCGCAGAGCGGAAGTACCGGATTTATAACGGCGGTAGTTCTGCGCCAACTTTCAAATGGCTAGTTCAGAGGTTCTGACATAGCTGTTCTACTACACCAGAGCCAGAGCGGAAGTACCAACCATTGGCCTGCGGTACTTCCGCTCGCCCTGATTTTTCCTGAATATTTCTCCCAACGGCTAGAATTGGTTGGTGAGGGTATAAATACCCATACCACTGCTCAAGAACAAATGTTAGAGACCCCATTGAATATCTTTGAGTATTGAGCATTCACTTCACACATCTTTTACTCTTTGTGCATTCATTTGAGGTGGTTGAGCCAAAAAGTGCATTGCATTCAATAGTTTGATCATTTGGCACTTGTTTGTAATCAAGTGAAGCCTGTGGTTTGTTACTTTTGGTGTTTGCCAGCACCTGGACGACTTGGTAGAGGTTGATCGGTGATCTTCTCAAGGAAGCTTGTGAGAAGGCCCGGTGTTCGTGTGAAGGTTGGAGTTCACCTACCCGGAGCGGGGAAGAGCTACCACTAGTGGATTCGAGATGTTTTGGCTTAATTCGTGGAGCCGGTCCAATTTGTTTTGGCTAATCTCAACGTGGATTAGGGGAAACTGGCAAGTTTCCGAATACCACGGTAAAACATCGAGTGTACTTGTTTCCTCTCATATTTCTTCTATCTCTTATTTGTTATTTTTATTGTGATCATTTATTTGAGATAGAGCTAGTGTTGGTACTCTACTTGACTAGATTTGTGTAGGTATTAAGTGCTTTACACTCTTGTTACATTAAAATTGTAGACAACAAATTAAAAGATAAGAAAATTTAAAAACCTCCTATTCACCCTCTCTGTAGTCGGTTATCCTTGATCCTACAGCTTGGAGCCAGCATCCGATACTATCGGACGTCTGGTTCGTATCAATTCTTAGTTAAATGGGGCACCATGATTTCAAATGCATCAATTCCATCTAAATTCGGGTATATTCTTTGAAAATATTAGTTTTAGGGTATATACTCATCTATAACAATTCAAATGAAACGTATAAGTTTGAAAAATATACTCAAATTCAAAGTTTTGAATGAATTTAGATAACATATTTTGCTGATTTATATATATAATCAGCATATACCTACAATCAAACTATCATAAAAAAGGCAACTATAATTCAAAATTTAGTTCAAACTTGTTTAAACTAGTTAAACTTGACAACCAAGAATTTTTTTAAAATTTTTTGCACACGATACACACCTATTTTAGAATTAGGTGCCTAGGCACCAAGGAGCACTCGTTATTTTTACTATATATATACTAGTAAGGTGCATGTGCGTTGTAACAGAGTATCAAATAAAAGTGATACATACTATCAAATATGATCTTAAACTGATTAATGAACATCAATTTTATCTTACGTCATCATATATCAAGCAAAGCATACATGTTTATACTCGTAAATAAATCAAGCATCATATTAGTGAAGCATGGTAGAACAAGCACCACATACAACAATATGTACAAAAATAGTAGTAAACAATATTTTACGTAGTATACTTAAGATATAAATAACTGTCAGACCATCTTGGAGAATAACAAACCAATTAATAAATAGGGCATCATGCTATAAACATAAACATTAATGAAAATTTTAAAATGAAACTGATGCTACGACCATAGTGTTCAACCACTGGCTACGACCACAGTGTTTGACCACTGGCTACAACCACAGGCTATGACCACGAGCTACGACAACTGGCTACAACCACGGTGTTCGACCATTGGCTACGACCACTGGCTACGACCACTATATTTGATCACAGGCTATGACCACAGGCTACAACTACTGACTACGACCAGTGGCTATGACCACGGGAGGGGAGGCGGAGGTGGAGAGCTGTGGAGGATTGTAACTAAAGCTAGAAGTGGAAGGATAGACAGTTAGATCATGAGAGAGAGGGGAGGGAAGAGGGTGCGAGTAGGGGTGAAAATGGATCGGATAGTTTCCGCCGGATCCGGACGGATACGGATACGGATTGTGTCGGATCGGATTTTTTTCGGATAGTTCTCGGATCGGATACGGATACGGATTTTTTTATCGGATACGGATACGAATACAGTAAGCCTAGTATCCGTCGAATACGGATACAGATACGGATTATCCGGATAATACGAAAACGGATATCCGAGGGGTGGGGAGGGACTTTAATTTTTATTTTTGATTTTTGGATTTCAGAAAAGCCTGGAAAATTCATTTAAGCTCAGAAAAATATGAAATAAACTTTAAAAATTCCAGGAAAATTCACAAAAGTTCCTGGTGACATTTTGGACATAATAAAAATATTTTCAACTAATGTTGGTATTTAATTTTTATACTTAAAAATACTTTTTAATTTCAAAAGTAGACCTTTAAACTCCAGAAAATCCAGGAAACCAAATAAAAGCCAAATAACTCCAAATAATTAATTTAAAGTAGAATTTTTATAGAAAATCAAAATATCATTTTATTTAATGTCTATTTTTTGGTTTTCACTTAATTTACTTTTCAAATCAGGCTTTTTCAAAAACAGAAAATCCAGGGCAAAACCCAAAAATAAAATTTAGGCAACAAAAATACTTAATTTAATTTAATTTTTATTTTAATTAATTTTTATTTTAATAAAAACCTGGGCTGTTACAACTTGATGGATGAAATGGAGGAATGAAATGTTCTTATGTTTGTTCAAATTGCTATCATGTCATCATATGTATTCCATGAATTGCACGTTGTTGTTACTTATGTAGTTATGTTATGATCGACTATTGGGTATATTTTCATTGTAGATGAAAAGACTATGTTTGTTTAGATTTCATGAATGTTTTGACAAGATGAACTATTTACGTATTTTCGTTAACTTTGGATGTATAGTTTAAGAGGTTTTCATGTTCCGATAAATATTCGTAACCGTATTCGTTTCGATTCGTATTCGATACGTATCTGTATTCGATATTATTCGTATTTGTATTCGTATTCGAGTTATCCGTATTCGTATCCGTATCCGAAAAAAATATGAAAACAAATATGGTAAAGGCATTATCCGTCCGTATCCGATCCGTTTTCATCCCTAGGTGCGAGACAGATACGCAAGATGTAGATTGGACGGCTAAAAAAAGAGAACAAATCAACAACCACTAACACATACTTTTAAAGAGTGAGGTAAAAAGACAAAAACATTAAGGACTAACGAGCCCTTGGCGGCCCCATACCTCCCTTGTCACCAACAACCACCCATCACACTCATCATCGATGACCATTTTCCCATCACGGTCATAGTCAAGATCGCAACGCGTCCATTCCCAATCCCAACTGTCCACCACCCACGCGAGATAAGCTTGACCCCAGCAAACCCAAACGTGAGACCTTCCATTTCCACATCGTTCTATCCCGAGCAGCCGTGCCGCTGCCTGGCCCACCGGCCACCCCCAAACAGCAGGCCAGAAAAAGGCGGATCCCCGGGCGGCGACGGGCGGCACGAGCCGCCGAGCGCGCAACCGAACCCGCACCCACATCAAGAGCCCAAACAAACTTCTCGAAGTACGAACGCGACCGGCGGACCGAGGCCTGGCCACCGCACCACCACGCGGCCACTAGCGCCCCCGGCCGCGCACGCGCTCACGCGCCGGGCACATGCCGTGCGCGGCGCGCCCCCTCTCCCCCTGCCCGCACAAGCACAGCACCACCACCTCCCCCCCCCCCCCTCTGTTTCTCTCGCCTTCCCGTCGCCGCGCAAACGCGATCGATCACGCGGGAGAAACCCTAGCTCTGGTGGAGTAACTCTTAACCCCAACTCCGAGCCTGAGCGGTCCGCGGTTAACTATACTGGGAGGTTCCCGAGTCTTCGATGCAGAACCACGCGTACAGCCGGCTGGGGAGCTTGGGCGGCGGCGGGGCCGTGCCATCACCGCCGTCGTCGCCGCGGCGGGCGTGGGGGAGGAGGCCGTCGGTGAAGGGGGGCTCTGCGAGGGTGGGCGCCGGCGCGGGGAGGGGCGGAGGCGTGGTGCGGAGGTCGGCGCGGGCGGTGCTAGCGGCGCTTCTGCGGCGGCAGGCTGTCTTCCTCTTCGCCCCGCTGCTGTACGTGGCGGCGATGCTGCTGTACATGGGCTCCATCTCTCTTGACAGCGTGCCCCGCATCATCTCGCGCCCGGCGCCCGGGTCGCTGTACCGCAGCCCGCAGCTTTACGCCCGCCTTCGTGCCGACATGGACGCCGACAACGCCACCGACGCGGTGAGTGGCTCCACCTGCTCGTCTGCGGTCCGCTCTATTGGACTGGGGATTTATGTTTTTGATGAAAGTATTTGGTCGTTTTGGGCGATGGGCGAGTTTAATGGATGCTCGGGTTGTCTTATTAAGTGTGATGTTGGGTACTTGGATCATTGGACGTTAGCTAAGTTTCAACATATCTGCAGAGAAACTGAACTGTGTGGCTGTGACGTTGTGTGTCTGTGGCTTGTTGCTGGTACTTGTTTAGATTATTTTAGTATGTGCTGATTAGGTTGGATTTGGATTAGGTTTTCTTCCAATTGCTGCAGAATTGCAATAGAATTATAGAAATCTGTGTGACGCATAGGTTTTATTTATTTCTTAAGTTATGTGCATGTGTGGGGTGGATGACAGGCCAAACTAATGGTGTTTCACCAGTTGAAACCTACTTCAGATTCGTGGGGGGTCTTAGAATATTAGTCAACTGGGATACAATGGTTAGCTTGGTCAGAATCAGATTATTGGAATTTGGGAATTTATCAGATCATCTGCTGTGTGCGATAACATGTGTGGATGTTTTTAAATATCGCCTTTTGGGTTTGTACATTGAATCACAAGATATCATGTGTGCGTTTGTGTTTACGAGGTGCCTATTGGGATTTGGGAGTTTGCACACTACGCCTCATTTGTATTTTTGTCCACTACTGTTATCAGTTGTAGCACCTTAAGTAATACCTTCTTCAGTTCTTCCTTGATGAACCACCAAATCCAATATGGTTGAAAAAACAAAGGAAGTCTTTTAAGATGATGAAAGGTAACTTTTTGATTGAAAATGCATGGAAGTTGTGTATATCTGATGACCTTTCAACTTTGAAGCACTTGGTTTCTTACTGTTACATTAGAAATTTACCCTTATGTCAAGGGAAATGGCCTAAGCCAGTAGCAGACAATAAGATATGCAACTGTGTCTACCTGCTGTAGCAATACTTTTGCTTTTACTCTAAGGAAGATGGAGTATGTGTTATCTTCACAAAGGGAGTATAAAATAAAGATTATCATGCCCTCGTGGTGTAATGTAGGCTTTAGTGATTGTTTATTGTTATCCCTCGGGGATACATGTATTTTCCTGTCCATTGGCCTTGATGTATTTGCTAATATTAGGTATCATCAGGAGTTCCAATGTGATCTAGTAGAGCTGCATGTTCATGTTGGATGTTGTAGAAAATTAGTCTTTTGTTCTGTTGGTTTGGGTATTTGTCATTTGCCTCATTCTGTGCCCCTTTTTGTATCACTCCTCTGAAGTTCACTTATGTGTGCTTTCCATATATGTTTTATTGTTTTCGTATTGCTACATTTTGTAGTTAGCAACTGTATGGCGACATGCTTACAAAGGTAGTGTTTGGCGACCTTGCATAAGCAATAACACCTATGGTATGTCATTCCTAATTTTATTTTCTTGACTAATGAATTCAGAAGTTCTCAATATTTGTTTATAGTTCTAATTTTGAATGCTGGTATTGTACCTACCGATATGGCTTTGATGAATTCCAAGCTTGTTTTATTTCCACGTATGCCATTCAAAGTTTTCCGGCTTGTGGTAGAAAATAACAGAACTGTTCAAGGGTTTAATGAACAGTTACTAGCATAAGTATGTTGGTCAGAGACTCCAAGTTACATTTATTTGTGTATAATCAGAAATATGCCCAAAAAGAAAGAAATTTTATGGACACTTCCTATTATTTCTTCATAATAGCCCAATATGATAGATCCCATGCCTACTTGTATACCTCCAAGTGCATAGACATTTGAGGTCTTCTATTGGCTTAGTTACATCTTCTCAGTAGAGCTCTTTTCGCACCAAAAGAAAAAAAATAAAACTAAGAAAAATTATCACTAATGACTTCTGTCTTATAATTATTCGCAAAAGATGGTAGGACCACGTACACATGATGCATATGAGCTGGTGACAGGTGGTAGGCACATTATTTCTATTTGGTTGCCCTGGTATAAGTCCTTTGAAAGTTGTAGCTGTCAATATAATATACTTGGTATATTTGACACATTTCGCCATACTATATGTATTACTCTATTTTGGTTACTTTAGGGTAACACAGATGCCATTTTTCATGATGCACTTGTATCTTGAAGGAAGTATATAACAATATTTCATTACTTCGGTAGGTTTGCCTGAATCAAATGGCTACATATATGTGGAGGCCAATGGTGGTTTGAATCAGCAAAGGACATCGGTACTTACCTTCCATCAGTGGTTCTTCATGACACTTACCATTTTATGTTTATCACATTGTTATCTTTTTATATATCGCGAGTTGCTCACTAATATTTACTTTTGTTTCGCAGATTTGCAATGCAGTTGCAGTTGCTGGTTTTCTGAATGCAACTCTGATAATCCCAAATTTCCACTATCACAGCATTTGGAGGGATCCTAGGTCTGTGCGTGTGTCTTGGGGTGGGGTGGTGGGTATGCATAATTAATGTTGCTATTGCATTTCTATTTGCCGCGTCGTACCGTTATCTGTATGTACTATTCACTGTATCATGACCTTGGGTTAGGCTTGACAAAGTTGAATTTATCATTGTTGATAGTTTCTCTAAACAGCCGGAATTATCTGTATCATTATATATGATACATACAAGTTGATAAAGAATGACTTATATGCTGTAATGGCATTTGCTTGTGCAAGATTTTCACATAAAAATCTCAAATTATCAGCTACAAATTGTTATCCTTTTTGCATGGTGTGATGCCATACTGTGTTCAATGGCCGAAACATGGTTAATACAAGGATTCCAAGAAAAAGCTTCCCCCTATCTGAACAGGTCCTTAGTTGTGTAATGTTAGGAAACTACTTGAAAGACCATTTTACACATGTTGGCCATTTTGTAACATTGTGATCATATGTGTTTATGCACCAGCCTATTGTTTAGCTATGCACAACTTCAAGTTTCTGGTGGTTCTGAGAAATAAATGATCATTCTTATCCACCAACATGCCATGGACCAAAAAATAAAAATATCAGGGTGTGTTTGGATGAGGGGATTTCATTGGAATTTATGTTGAACTAAATCCTAAGGATTCGAAAAAAAGAGATCCCCCATCCAAACAGGCCCTTACTTATCAATGCAAGCAGGTTTTTCTTACAATAGCAAAGGTGAAGCTACTAACATTTCCTCTTTTTTTATACAGCAAATTTAGTGATATTTATGACGAGGACCACTTTGTCCAACGTTTGAAAAATGATGTCCGAGTGGTTGACAAGGTGCCTGAGCTCATAATGGAGCGGTTTGGTCACAATTTGAGTAATGTATTTAATTTCAAGATAAAGGCTTGGTCCCCTATTCAATACTACAAAGATGTTGTTCTTCCTAAGTTGGTCGAAGAAAGGTAGTTTACAGTCAATTTGGTTATTGCAGTTCTGAAGAAAATACACTTTCTTGTGATATTACAGGTTTAATTGTTATCTGACCTTTCTGTGCTATTGTCTGTAAATTATAGGCTCATAAGGATATCACCTTTTGCAAATCGACTGTCATTTGATGCTCCGCTTGCTGTTCAACGACTGAGATGTCTGGCTAATTTTGAAGCATTAAAATTTTCTAAACCAATCACAACTTTATCTGACACTTTAATTTCTCGAATGAGAGATAAAAGTGCCGAAAGCAATGGGAAATATGTAGCGGTGCATCTCCGTTTTGAAGAGGTTGGTTTTCTTCTATAAAAGATTTGTGCTTCATATTTCTTAGTGTCTGTTTGTGAAACAACAAAACTATGTTTCAGATACTGCTGGGCCCTGGTTTTTATCAACATATTGGGAAACCAGTCCATTCTTCTGTTTTTATTCTACTTCTGAAATATGGGCAGGCCCATGGTTATCAGACAAGAGAACAGCCATCCATCATTTTTCCTTTTGCAGGATATGGTTGCCTTCTCTTGTTGTGTCTTTGATGGTGGCAATGAGGAGAAGAAGGAATTGGATGCAGCCAGGGAAAGAGGTTGGAGAGGGAAGTTTACTAGGCCAGGACGTGTAATAAGGCCTGGAGCAATAAGGATGAATGGGAAATGTCCACTTACACCATTGGAGGTATGCCAGTATCTAAATATTGGCGTTACTGCTCTGAAAGAAGCTTCAAAAAAATTATTCTCAAGTGAATACAAATTATATTTCCAGCAAGTTGACACTGATTTCATCAACAGGCATTCCTGAAGAATTTTGTCCCAGATATTTACATGTTTATGTTGTATGGTGTTCAGGTTGGATTAATGCTTCGCGGAATGGGTTTCAGCAATAAAACTGCAATTTATTTGGCTTCTGGAAGGATATATAAAGCAGAGAAGAACATGGCTCCTCTTCTTGAAATGTTCCCTCTCTTACAGACGAAAGAAACATTGGCATCAAATGAAGAACTTGCTCCATTCAAGGTATATAGGAATGATGGCTGCAAAAATTCATTTACTGAATTTTGAAGTATATTGGTCTAACATAATGCATGGATGCCAGAATTTCTCCTCAAGGATGGCAGCTATTGACTACAGTGTATGTGTTCATAGCGAGGTTTTCGTGACTACTCAAGGTGGAAATTTTCCTCATTTCCTTATCGGTCATAGGAGATACGTGTATGGTGGCCATGCGAAGACAATTAAGCCTGATAAAAGAAGATTGGCCATACTATTTGATAGTCCACGTATCGGGTATGCCATTACTCTGGTGTTTAATTACCTTTTGGCTCTGTAAGACTTGGATATTATTATATTAGTCATTTTTAAAATTGTGAATTTTCATTTTTGTTAAAATTGTACTTGTGTGCAGATGGAAGTCATTGAAACGTCAGTTGGTCAATATGAGAGCACACAGTGATGCCAAGGGTATTGGAATGAAAAGAGCAAATGAATCTATATACACCTTCCCATGCCCTGACTGCATGTGCCGTTCGAATAAATCAGTGTCCTCTAAATCCATCCAGGCTAGAATAGGATCTAGTATTCTTGACTCGTTTGACTGACATCTGATTCTTTTTGGCATCATAGTATAGTATGCTCATTCTTTGCGTGCCGTCTGGTGGTGTGATGTCTTCAAGCACCCCTGCTGCACCGCTGCTCATCTATTTCATTCTCCCCATGGTGGCTTTTGCAGAGATATATCAGGTTCTTTTTCATCTAAGCTAATCCTGGGGCTAACAATACACAGATCTGCGTCTACCCATTTGTAGGGCTATTCCTTGACAATTTAGTGCCTGTCCGCTTGGTGTTGTACTAGTCCCCTTGTACATTGTTCAACTAGGAAGCAGTCGTTGTATACAATTTTTGAAGCAAAGATTGACATTGTTTATTTTATTCTAATTTATCGATCATTTTATCTGAAGTTGGCCCATGTCTCAATGTATTATCTTTCCTTTGGAGTACTAATATTTAGGGTATATTATTATATTTAGGGAGAGTTGTCTTCTTTGCTGTCATTGGTTGCGCATTTATAAATTATTATCAATTCTAAGTTGGAAACAGCCGGAAGGTAAATTCTACTGTCATCTTCTGGGTTCATGTTGCCAGTGGAGAAGATGTTAGTGGGTGGTCTTCAAGGGTGAGAATGTCCGAGCGATGTAGACATGCCAAAGGTGTACAATCCTTATAAGTGACATTTGTTTTCATTTCTTTGTTTTTCAAGACCAAGAGCAAAAACTTTCATTAAAGCAATCAGGAGTACAATCATGCTGTAAACACAACCTGATTAAGCCACGTACAGATTGGCCTAGATAGGGAAGATTGCTTGGCACACAGTAGGGGGCAGCCAAGTTCGCATTCTGCCTAACATAGACGAAATGAGAAGAATTAATGCTCATTATGTACTTGATTGATTCTGTTCTTGTTTATGGTTTTTGTTTGCTGTTGGAGACGGCGGAGATGATGTGGATGGCGTTTATGATTTTAGACTCAGGAAGTCACTGGGAGAAGCCGAAACAAAAGTGTGTTTTTTTTGCTACGGTTTATGGTTTATGGCTACGATTGATGGCTTTTGGGTCTAGAGCGAGTGTTTGTATGAATGAACCAAATGTTGATAAGCCAATAAGTTGTTTCGAAAAGGCTGTCATGATAAGACATTTTAAAATGATAAGAAGAAAATCATCATATTTATTTATTTGAGAAAAATCATAAAACAGATTCACATGCATTTAACCGCAGTGATGTAAAGCAGAATCCGTCATCGAGGCTGGTCATATACCCGATTTGCAGTAGTTTTCAGATGGAGCTGTACTCCGCTCGCACCATCCCGTTAAACGACAGCACTTGTGAAAGGAAGCTGGTCAGTTGTGAAATATTACTCATAACTTAGGGCCTGTTTGGGAGAGCTCTACCAGCTCCAGATCCACGAAATTTTACCCAAACGCTCCAGCTCCGCAAAATCTGGATCCATCAAAATCCTGGATCTGAGGGCCGGATCCATGGATATCATGAAGCTCCTCAAGGGGTGCTCCACCGTGGAGTTGGGTGGTAATTACCCACCAATGCCACTGGTTACACACTCCATCCCACCAAAAGTGGACATTCCCACCAAAACCTCAATTTCGTGGATCTAGAGCTGTTGTACAAGCCAAACACTTCATGGTGGGATCCCAGATCCACGGTGGAGCTGTTGCTCCAGATCCACGTTTTCAGCGGTAGAGCTCTCCCAAACAGGCCCTTATTCTCCCGTGAAATCTCTGATGGATTTGGATTCGCCTTTTGCTCGTTCTTTCGTTCAGTTATCCATTTTTGAGCAAGTGCCTATTGCTACTGGATCAAGGCTTCTCAAAACATGCTTCGACATACGCTGTTATCGGAGTGGTGCGGAGGACGACATCTCATAAGGGAAAGTTCGGCCCGCTCGCTGTTTTGATAATACTAAGGGCTATTAAAAGTTATATGATTTTTAGTTTTCGGTTATAGTTTTTAGCTGACTGCGAGAGATTGAGAGAGTAAGTAATATTTATATTAGTAAGTCATTTTATTTAAAGTTGCTATTAATTGAATTCTACAAATTGTTTATATAAATTCCTCTGAGAAGCAACTTTGTTCTAAATCTAACTTTTAAAAGTTAAAAAGACAAAAACTATCCAGGATATGAGCTAAATTAAGCACTACACTTTCACCCAAACAAAAGTAACCATTGCCACCTTAAATAATACCCTTACGATTCACGTGGCCCATTTCATATCTTCACGATCCTCTCTTGAACTGTTCACGCCATGTGCCCATTTCTTCTCTCCACGATCCTCTCTTGACAGACACGCCACAGTAAACACGCAGTAACACCATCTAGATATCGGTCAAGCATCATTTAATTTAAAATTGATAAACATGATTTTTTTTAAAAAAAATTGGTTCAAAAGGTCGCCTGGTTCGTGCGGGGTTCGTAACAATTAGTTTTTTTAGGATGTATAAGGTTACCATCAAATGTTGACATGACGAGAAATGAAATGAGGTTGCGTCGGTACTAGCCCGAAGTTTGGTGCGTAGAATGACGACTCAATCAGCACCATTCTGTCGAATAGGACCAAGGCACACGTGACGCGACCCACGTATCATGGTACAAACTTTGCAAAAGTGCCCTAGCAGACTCGGAGCTGCCGTGGCAAGAGTCCAAGCCACATATACTCCCACGTATACCTTCTAGTTTTTAATTTCATATTTTTATTTTTGCATATTTACTTTTTTTCTTTTTTTATATTGTCCGTACTGATATAATATTTTTAGATTTAATTACGTTAAAAAGCTATCATCATCTACGGTGCAAAAAAGCTACTACAATAGCAAAAAAACAGTTAGAAGCTCAAGTTTCAAAAGCCCAAATGAGCACCCCATAAATTGTAGTAGCCAAAAAAATAGTTTTTAAAAAAATGTGAGCCGTTGAAAAAGGTAAAAAAGATATGTTTGCGAGACAGAAACGAGAGGAGTAGGATACGTGATATGTTTATAACCTTCTATCTTATCTTCAAAGTAAGACAGAAGTAAAAGGATAGAGGTGTTTCAAAGGCGAGTATTTATAGACATCTTCTTTTCAACTTCTAAAAGTTTTTTTTTCTGATTTTCTATAGTAACTAACTTTTAAACGGAGTGTCTTTTTAAGACGTGGTCTACAAATTAATTGTAATATATACTATAATAATTTTATTTATTATCAATTAAAATCATATATGAGTTTTTATTATTTTATATTTATTTTTTAAAAACAGCTTAAAAATTATAAATCGCAACCGTAACGCATAAGTCGAAGTAAAGAAAAACAGAAATCCCGCGAGCTAAATAAAAAACCACCAAACAGGAACGGGAGAAAAACACAAAATATTCCCCTCCCATCACCCAGCTCCCCCACCCCCCACTTCACTCCTCGGTCGTCTTCTATCTCCCCACCCCAGTCCACGACGTCACTGGCGAGATGGGGAGAGGTACCCCTGCCGGTTCACGCCTCGCGCTCGGGGTGCTGATCCTGCTCGCCGCGCTGCCGTCCCCGGCGGCCGGGGTCAACGTGACGGCCGTGCTCGCGGCGTACCCCAACCTCGCCGACTTCGCGCGGCTGCTGGCGTCCAGCCCGGTGGCTGACGAGCTGGGCGGGCGGTCGTCGCTGACGCTGCTGGCCGTGCCGAACGCCAACCTGCCGCGCTCGCCCTCCGCATTCGCCGCGGCCTCTGGCGCCGACCTCACCGACGTGCTGCGGTACCACGTCCTCCTCGAGTACCTCTCCCCTTCCGACCTCGCCCGCCTCCCAGCCTCCGGGAAGCTCGTGACGACGCTGTTCCAGACCACCGGCCGCGCGCCGTCCGACCTCGGCGCCGTCAACCTCACCGCCGGGGGCAACTCCACCGTCGTGGTCCGCTCGCCGGCGCCTTTCCCGGGGTCGAACGCCACCGTCCTCGGCGCCGTCACCGCGGTGCCGTACAACCTCAGCGTGCTCGCGGTTGGCGGCCTCATCGTCCCCTCCGGGTTCGACCTCGCGGCCTCCGAGAGCCGCCCGCCCCCCGCCGTCAACATCACCCGCGTCCTCGCGGACGCACGGGGATTCAACGTGGCCGCCTCCATGCTGGAAGCCTCCGGTGTCGCGGACGACTTCGAGGCCGACGAGCACGGCGCCGGCATCACCGTCTTCGTCCCCACCGACGACGCCTTCGCCGGCCTCCCCGCCACCGATCGCCTCCAGTCCCTCCCCGCCGACCGCAAGGCCGTCGTGCTGCGCTTCCACGTGCTGCACTCCTACTACCCGCTCGGCTCCCTCGAGTCCATCGTGAACCCCGTCCAGCCCACGCTCGCCACCGAGTGCACGGAGGCCGGCCGCTTCACGCTAAACATCACACGCGTCAACGGCTCCGTCGCCATCGACACCGGCGTCGTGCAGGCGTCGATCACCCGCACGGTGTTCGATCAAAATCCCGTGGCGGTCTTCGCCGTCTCCAAGGTCCTACTACCCAAGGAAATGTTCGGCCGGGGCGATGCCGATAGCACCGCGGCAGCGCCGCCGCCGGCTGCGATGGCGCCGGACATCGCCGCGAACTTGCAGACGCCGCCGACGAGGCTGTCGTCGCCGCCGGCCCCGCGCGGCGCGGATAACAAGACGTCGTCGGCATCGGCAACGGCAAGGGGGGCCAATTGGTGGTTTATAGGATTGGTGTACCTCCAGCTGCATCTGTTACTACTACTACCTCTGGTATGAGATCCAGGTGGTACTCGTTGCTCGCTTCCTTGTGCTCATTTTTTGTTCTTCTTCTACTGTTTTCCCCCGTTTTTAGATCGAATGTGTACACCGGGAATGGGATGGGGAGAGAATTCCGTAGAGGCAAAGTAGTTGTAGCAAATTTTTTAGTTTCATCACTTGATTAGTTCTAAGGGAAATAATATATCATGTGTAGAATTCTTCCAAGATGAACAGCATGTCTAGAGCTTCTTCCCTTCTGTTCTGTTCGTGTTTGAACCGAAGCTTATGTCCAAATGGGGGCGGCATTGTGGGGGAATTAGTATGGGGATTAGGATTTGAGGGCGTGGATTGGGTGTTCTGTTCATCCGGGACTAGGAGGTGGGTAGATTCCCGGGCGGTGAGGAGAGCGAGAGAGAGAGGGAGAGGTGGTGAGTGGGAGTGAGCTGGCATTATGCTGGGGACGCGGCCTGGCCATCAACTCCCGTTAGATTCTCTCTTCTGTTCTTTGCTAACGTCGCCCAACTATACTTTGGCTGGGTGTTTTGTGATCTAGCCACGTCACGCATGGTGTGAATACTAAAACCCAATTTATTTCGGTTTGAAGCATCGATCTTATTTTTCACTATTTCTAAATTTTAGTTTTTGCAACTTTTTGGCAATTTTTTGAACTTTTATGCTGTTTTTTTCATATTCATTTGCATTGTTTTTTATGTCTTTTTTATTTTTAATTTTTTTAAATTTAATCATACCAAATAAGTTATTATCAGTTATAGTGTAATTTCAACCAAATTTAAATCATAAACCACTTTTTTTCAACCTGCACCTAAGTACTATCGAATGAAGTTATCCTACCACGATCTCCTTACTGATCATTTGACTTAGTCTTAGGAACTGAAGTCTGATAAGTTGGTTGCCAGCTGATGTCCAAACTCCAACAGCTGCCTATGTGAACTTATTTCTTGACATTTTTTAGAGTTGATATATTATGCGTACGGAAGAACTTTAGCTAACCTTTTGACAAACACTTGCTGGATACTGATAGGTAGGCTTACTGATTCTAATTTCGAAGTTCACACAATGAATCCACCTATCTGTTATTGCTCATTTCAAGGTGGACAGACTGAGTAGATTGTCATGCTTAACAGCACATCTCTGTACAGTTAAAAATTGTTCTAGTGTCGCTTCACTTTGAGGGAGTAAGCGGAACTAATCGAGCAAAAAATCCTATCATACTGGCTAAGTGTGGCTACAGTGATTACTGCTTAAGACATGGATTTTAGAAGAAATTGAGGAGGGATTTTTAACCATCCCAAAAGAGCTAAATTTATATCTGTCATTCTCAAGGTATTGCTGGCCTACACTTCCACAGCAGACATATCAGAGTGAGAAATACTTGTTGATACGTCTCTAGTAGCTGTAGTTCTTATGCGGCCATTCCTAACATTCTGTGGTGTTTGTTGCACATTACAAGATGGTGTGTTTTTTTGGGGACCACTAGCTAGGCATGAAAATTTGTGTGTAGTTTTGGTAGAACTTGTGAACATGATGGACCATGTTTAGTTGATTAGTTTATGGGCCTGTTCCGTCATGCGCCAGCTCATGTGTACTTCCCGTTAGCCATGGGACCCATGGATTTTTTTTTCTGAATAATATCCATGGGATGAGCCGACGTGGGAGATGCCAAACTTAAGGTTAAATAGTATGCACATTTTATCCATTCTTTGCAAACATGCATCCAAGCAAATTGAGCATCGGTGCTGGATGAGATGTGCCGCATATTTGTAGTTTGGAATAGTTGTACTCAAATCCAGCCTAAAAACCCAAAAAGAGGGCTTTAACTCATCAGTCTTCACACCCAGCATTACAAAGTTTACAAGCCCCTTTGCTCATTCAAAACATAACTTACCAACTTGATGACTTTTCAGTAAGTGCGCGCACACACTGCCCCTGTCAAAAAGGAAAGCAGAATAGAGGTTCCGATCTGAAACGTACTGCTCAGATTGGGGGGATATTATCATATAACTTGAGTGAATTCATGTCAGGGGGAAGAAATGATGTGTGACCTCTGAAAAATGTAAATCAATGAGCTGTGGGTAATGTTTTGAGCACCTAGGTTTCTTCTCCTAGTCAAGGTAAGAAGTTAAGGTCTATCATGATGATGGTAGGTATGTTGGACAAGTGACAAATCACTGGTTTAGTTAATTGTTGTGGGGTTGCCCATCTACAGCCTACAATGAAATGAAAAGGTCCACGGAGGTACTGTTTGATGCATTTGCATCTACGTTTTGCACACTCAGAGGTCTTTGTTAGGAAAGGCTGTCATGCTGTAGAACACTGTTGACACCACCATTTTATTCTTTCTTTTGCCTACTTCATGCACTCGTCCACTATTGCGCTACAGCTTACAGTTATGAGAAAGCTGAACTTCATCAATGTTGAATAACTGAAGTTGCCCGTCTTTTTTTAGTATTTTGTGTTTGAAATTTCTTATTTTCTCGTGCTCTCTATCTGAAGCCTAGCCTCTTTTCTGTAAGTTCATTCTAACCTCTTTCTGCAACTTAATTACAACAGTAGGGGTATGCAATATTCTGTTGTTCAATGTATGTGAAATAAAAATTGTGCTTCCCTTGAGTCTTGAGAGGAGTCATCGTGCTATAATGCTGTCCATATAAAATGAACACGCACAATGGAGATCTCGTGTATACTCCATCAAAAGAATTGCGTATCTATAAAGTACCTGACTACCTGTAATCTTTTCAACAGAAGAAAAAGGAAAAGTATGTATAGTTGCTATAGGGTGGTTGCAATTTGTAAATTTTGTTCAAGAATGCAGGGGCAGATGACATATTGTTCTCAGTGGTATACAGTAATAGCATTTTTGCCCTTAATGTCCAAATTCAGCAGCAGATGAGATTAGTGTAGCATGTGATCAGGATCAATCTTCTATAGCTCAGGGATGTGCTAACCCAGTAGAGTCATTTAAATAAAATTAAAAGTTGCTTCTACATTCTGCCGTTTAGCGGTAGCAGTTTTGTAAGATTGTTTACTGTGACTTTTAAAGGACTTGAAAGATGTGAAAGAAGACATCATAGACATGCCACATGCTAAGAATTCTTAGGTAAAGCAATATCATGAAGCATCTTCAGATGATCCAAACTGGTAGGACATGTTTGATGTTAGTTTGTGGTCACATGGTTGCATGTATATTATTGTACTGCCTATTTTTGGATGATTAGATACTTACGAACAGCTGCAACAGGATCTATATATAAGATGAACTGCTTTCGGTGATTTTTGTTAGAAAAATCCAAAAACTAGCAGTACCAGCAGCCGGTTTTAGTGATTTTTCTTAGCCCTTACTATATGTATGTGAAAGTCAGACGGTAAAAATTCAATTACTAGCCGGTTTCTCAAGAAAATTCAGGATTTATGGTTACTACAACAGGCGAGATACTGCTTGCCGTTGGTTTCTTAAGTCTGAAAACCCTTGAGCACTAGTGAGGATTACTGGTATCATCCTTGTGCTAAAGAATGATACACTGGCATATTATGAACTCGCTGGTTACGTACTGCATAATAGGAACTTGTACAAAAAATATTGGGCAATCGGTAATTTGTCACACCCAAATCGGTCAATCCTACCCTTGGTTTGGATCTATCTGCATATGATCTACGCCATCAACAATAGTTTGTACTTTGCGCATATATTTTGTTATAGAAAAATTATAAGCATAGCATCTCTCATACTGTCATACACAAAACATATGTACCTTCGCCAAGCAATTATGCTGCGGTAGGAGACAGATGATTACATGCATGATAGCAGAGTCAAAGAGGGGAAAGCCATACATTAGTTGTGCTGGACGCACTAGGAGTCTATTCATGTCATCCTGTTATGCATTTCCTAGACAGCAGCTGGAGAGCCTTTGTTCTACCGCGTCTTTCGTTCTCCACTTTCTCGTACCTAGTAGTAGCAACTACTCGTAGTGTAGAGTACGTCGAGAACAATTGGAATCCTTGATGGCAAACCATGTGATGATGACGACCAATTGGCTTGTAAAAGCGAAAGGGAAAAAAGTGAGGCCTTTTGGCATGTTCGCATTGAAAGTATTAGAAGTGTTTGCACGATGCTAGCTTGGAAGGAAATTTACGATAGGGTGTCCAAAGATGCTACGAAATACGGATCCGGAATCCTTCAGCATGAACCGAGGAAACTCTCGTGCTACATGGGAATGGACCGATCAGCAGCCTAGGTCTGATTCTGATCAGCTCCGCATGTGTGGTCCGCCTCGGGCCAAATATTTTCGCCGTCTTGTTCCCCCAGCTGCCATGTGCTACTGGGCAGGCCAGAGTTTCGCGGCATCCACCGTTCAGTGTATTTGGGAATCTTCCATCTTTTTCGAGGCTTACAGGTTTTTCCTCTCTTTTTTTTGTCACGTCACAACCGACCGACGAGGGGAGGCGACGGCTCATCCCGTCGACTCGATCACTGGCTCAGCAGCAGCATCGCCTCCGGCCGCTGCTGCTGCCGGAAGCCGTGGAACGGGTGGTGGTGGTGCCGCTCCCCCGCCTCCTCGGCCACCCCGCGCGCGTGGCGCAGCTGATCGGGCCTCGACACCAAATTCTCCTTGTCGCCGTCGCTGCCGTACGTCCTCATTCCTCCACCTGTCCTCGTACCGCGAGTTGCTCCGGCCGTAGCATTGATCCGTCGCGCGGCTGACGCTCCCTCTGCCTTCTTCCGACAGTTGCGCGCGCGAGCTGCTGCTGCTGAGGTTGAAGCTGCCGAAGCCTTTTGATCTCGACCGCGATCTTGCGCGCCCGCTCGCGCTCCTCCTCCAGGAACGGGGCCGCGCTCCAGCAGCTTCAGCACTAGCTCCGACTTGCTCTTCACCGTCAGCCCCCAGTTGAAACTGCAGCCGGGAATCAACAATTCGCCGTGCATGAAAACGTTGGAGAACATGGATAAATCAAGAACGTGTCTGGGGAAAAAAAGATCGAACGGACCCTTTCTCATCGATGTGCTGGAAGGTGGCCAACTGCCCTATGATCTCCCTGTCCTTGTGGAACTCCGACGCGACGCTCCGGGGCCCGTGCGTCAGGAGGTGCTCCAGGAGATGCAACGCCTTGTACGTCTCCCGCCACTGCCTCCTGTCGAGCCTCGCGAATCTGAAGATTGATCGGTCCAAATTAAAACGAGCAGAGCACGGCGTGGTACAGACTACAGACCCGCCCGGTAAGAAGTACGAACTAGCTGCGCAAGGGTCTTACCTCTTTGTGTAGGATGTCCGCGATCCTGCTGTACTCGTTGATCTCGAACGCCTGGCGCGCGATGAGGCTCATCGTCTTCACGTTTGGCGGCGACGCGTCCTCGTTCGTCGCCTCCTCCGTCGTCCTAAGCAAAACCCACCACGCTATATATCTCTTGGAACTAATCTTGTTGTGTTGTTATTAGTAGTCATATGTCGAGTACTCGTGTGTTGAATACTGTGTGATCGTACTTGTGTGTTGAGTATTGCATAGTCGTGTCAAGTACTTGGTGTGTTCGAGTACTCTGTAGTCATGTGTTAAGTGCAAATTGAATACCCAGAGTCGGAGAGCAATCGACAGGGCCGGCCCTGGGGGGGGGCGAGAGGGGCGGTCGCCCCGGGCCCCCAAAATCCAAGGGCCCCCCATATACTATGTAGAGTATATACATGCAACAAATAGAAGGCATGGTTAAATATTTTAATACTTATAGAAATGAAGGGTTTGCTTTGAGTATGATCATTGCCAAAGATATTGCAGCTCAAATGAATGTAGAGCCATCATTTCCAGTTAAGCGGCGTGTTCTTAGGAAGAAACAGTTTGATGAAATTGATTGTGATGAAGCAGTTTTGCAAGCTGAGAAGGAATTTGAAGTTAATTATTTTTTTTGTTATGGTTGATATGGCAATCAATTCATTGAAAAGTAGATTTCAAGAACTCCAAACATTCGGAAGTATATTTGGATTTTTAATGAGTTCAACAACATTGAAGTCATTGGATCGAACTGAATTAAAAAAAATGTTGTACAAAATTTGCAGAAACTTTCTCTCTAGATGGTTCCTCTGATGTTGAGTTAAATGATCTAATTTCTGAGTTAAGTGTTATGCAATTGACTTTATCAAATAAACCAATGTCTGCTATGGAAATCTTTGAGTTTGTCAGAGAAGCGGATTGTTATCCTAATATTTCTATTGCTTATCGGATTTTATTTACTATGCCTGTGACCGTGGTATCAGCTGAAAGAAGCTTTTCAAAGTTGAAATTGTTGAAGAATCATTTAAGGTCAACAATGTCTCAAGAGAGGTTAAACGGTTTGGCAACTTTATGTATTGAGAAGAAATTATTGGATGAGATTTATATCAATACCATCATCAATGACTTCGCATCTAGAAATGTTAGAAGAAATTTTAAGGTAATATCTATGAACTCTTTGATGTGAATTTTTTTAATTAAGTGTTTGTTGGTAAAATTAGATATATATATATATATATATATATATATATATATATATATATATATATATATATATATATATATATATATATATATATATATGTGTGTGTGTGTGTGTGTGTGTGTGTGCGTGTGTGTGTGTGTGTGTAGATTTATATTTAGATATTTATACTAAGGCCCCTATTTCTAGTTTCGCCCTGGGCCCCTAAAATCCTAGGACCGGCCCTGGCAATCGAAGACTTCAAAGTCAGAGATCAATTGTAGTAATCATAGTCGTAAGTTGAACTACACAGTTGCCGTAGTCGTAAGTCGAACTGTACAGTGATCGTAGTCGTAAGTCGAACTGCGCAATGGTCGTAGTCATAAGTCGATGCAGTCGGTACTCGGAGCAGTACTGTAGCAGTAGTCGTGCTACAGTGGTCGTAGCACAATAGTCGTAGAAGTAGCAGTCGTAAATCGAGCTGCATAGTGGTCATGGTCGGCACTCGTAAGCTATAGTACTCGGTTGTGCTCGAAGGCCGGTAGTACCGTCTATATGAGCGAAACTACCGGAGATGCTGGTCGATAAGCCATAGTCGGTGAAGCGGTCAAAGGCACCGTGGTTGAAGATGTGGTCGATAAACTGTGATCAGTGAAGCGGCCGAAAGCACCATGGTCGAAGGCACTGTGGTCAAAGTAGCCGTGGTCGTGAGCTATGGTCGAGGCACCGTAGTCGACAGGTCATGGCCGAAAGACTCATGAATGGACTTAAGCAAGCCCCTAGAGCTTGGTGTAAGAGGTTTAAGTCCTATCTGTTGAGTCATAGATTTGAGATGGGTAAGATAGATAAGACCTTTGTTTATTCACAGATATGGCAATGACTTTCTACTCGTCTAGATTTATGTAGATGGCATTATCTTTGATGGCTCCTCTCATCCTCTTGTTTCCTAGTTTTCTGATATTATGATCACAGAGTTTGAGATGAGCATGATGGGCAAGTTGAGATTCTTCCTCGGCTTTCAGATCAATCAGACTCGGGAGGGTATCTTCTTGCATCAAGGCAAGTACACTCGAGATCTCCCGAGATGCTTTGACATGAGTGATGGCAAGCCGGTGTCAACTCCGATGGTGACCTCAACTTTATTCAACCCAGACGAGGATGCGAGCCGGTAGATCAAAAGGAGTACTACAGTATGATTGGCTCCCTCATATACCTCACTGCTTCGAGGCCGGATATACATTTTGCCGTATGTCGGTGCGCTCGATTTCAGACTTCTCCTCGCGTCTCTCACCGTCAGGCGGTGAAGCGCATCTTCAAATATCTTCGAGCTTCTCTAGGCTATGATATTCAGTACTCTTCTGCTTCTTGTCTTTCCCTTAGAGCCTACTCTGATGTAGATTTTGTTCACTGTAGGATAGATAGGAAGAGCACCTCTGGCACTTGCCAATTTATTGGCACTTCTCTTGTTTCTTAGTCTTTTAGGAGGCAGTCCAGTGTTGCACAATCCACCGCAGAGGTCGAGTATGTTGCAGCCGCTAGTTGCTGTAGTTAGGTACTTTGGATGGTTTCGACCTTGCGGGACTTTGAGTTAGCCATAGATAGTGTTCCTCTCTTCTGTGATAACACTTCTACCATTAACATTGTTAAGAACTCAGTGCAGAACTCTAGGACTAAGCACATAGATATCAGATATCATTTCCTTAGACATCATGTGAAGAAGGGTAACATAGTGCCTCAGTTCGTAGGGAGTGATCACCAGTTGACTGACATCTTCACCAAGCCTTTAGATAGCTCGAGGTTTATGACCTTACGGGGAGAGCTCAAGTGGTCTGTTCTTATGGCTTAATCTAAGGGGGGCATCATGTACTTTCTGTATTACATTTTTCATATGCTTCTTTTTTATTCTGTTGCACTTTGTTTATTGAGTGCATTTGGGAAAGTTTTTCTAGCATAGACTAGAGTGGTTCTCATTCTCAGTTGTTTAGACTTCTTCTCTCATCTTGTGTTTCTAGGATACTGCTTATTAGCTGTTTCTTTTCTCACTAGGTTGAGTTCACTCACTTCTTTTAGGTCTAGTAAGGATTGAGCCCCCTTAGGTAGATAGGGAACGTGTTTACTCATCTTTGGGTAGACAGGAAACATGTTTACTCCCTTATATTTTAGATGACCAGCTGATAATCCTAGAGTCATATGGGGTAGATGAGAGCAAGTCTGAGCCATAATATTCCTTCTATCCTGTCTATACTGTAAGGACTGCCATTTCTTCCTTCTGTCCAAGCATTTTCCCTTTTGCTTATTGCTTTGATTCAGGGGGAGTTCATTTGAGATTTTCTGAAGCTTAATGATTATATAACTCAACTTGAACCTAATTGTTTCTAAAATTGACTCAATTGTTGAGGGAGAGCTGGGATTTTTATTGCATCATATTTAATTTTAGCAATATGCATTGTAATATAAATACATGGAGCTCTGATTATTATCCTTATGTGACATGATAAAATTGCTTTACATCTTGCCATAACTTGTGCTAGATTGCTAGATTTATCATGACTTTTTATATGTAACTTAGCTTTTGTCATGCTAGCTTCTTTAAATGTGAAAAACTTGAACTAAATCATATCCTACTTTCTATTATGATTCATACCATGTCAAATCAGCTAAGTTGAGTCTTGAACTTAGATTGAGCTTTAGATTGAGTAATGCTAGTTTTTTTATTGAAACATGAGTTAGTATTAGCTCTTTGTTCTTGAACTAAGTCAAGAAAATGCAAAATGGTCTCTTTTGTGTGAAAAAACTGATCTTACCAATCTTTTCTCATGAGACAGGTTGTCATTGCACTAGACATGGACTCAGGAGAGTTTTGGATGACCAAAATCACTTCCTAATATTCTTGTTTGGAGTGGTCGCATAAAGCTTGAGATATAGCATATGGCTAAGAAAACAAAATTTTATGAAAAATTGGTTGAAGCTCAGCTACAACCAAAAATGAAATTAAAAAAGGGTGCCAAATGTGCTAAATTTGCTCAATTACAAATGTTATCAAGTGCTTGAACAAAATATTTTAATATTGAACCTGTAGCACTCTAAATTGACTCAATTATAGTTTCTTGGCTCCATTTGGTCGGTTGATATGGCTTGGCTCATTTCTGGATAAGTTGACGTGCTAAAATCCATTTAATTCAAATCATTGCTTACTAGGCTTCAGCTTTGCTATATATGTGTTGTCATGATCTAGATAGAACTTTCACTTTTTATGGCTTGATGTGATACTTACAATGTCATTTTAGATAATTTTCATGACTCTTAATGCTTAAAATAAATAAAATGCATCAACTTCATTTCATTCATATTTTATTTTCTTCTATGCATCTTGATGATTCCATTGTCAAAGGGAGAGAAAGATTGGTAAAAATACATATCTAGAGCATGCTTTGGGCTTTGTGCAAAATTTTGCTAGCTAGGAGTTTTTGATCTCATCTCACCATGATCAAGGTCAAATTGAACAATTGTTCTTTCATATAGACCTAGAGTGAGATTTCTAACTCACCTAGTGGATTGAAGTCTTGCGTGAAAATTTTGTTATTTTCAATGTTTTCACTCCATTTTTGCTTCATATGATCATTTTCAGTCATTGCATTCTTCTTGCGACCATTTTAGAGCTCTCTTTGCAAAATTCTTCTTCTAAAATCACCTCCAATTTGTATTGTTTTGAGTATTGTCAATGAGTTCATCAAGAGAGAGATTGAAGGACCATATGAGAATGTCAATGTTAGTGTTGTGATGAACCATTGCAATGTTTGTGGAGTGGTCAAGTGAGTTTGCAAATATCGCTCTTTGACTGGTTTGGTTTTGGACAGAATTTGATGATTTTGGGATTTGGGTTATGGATTGAGGTAGGATGACTTGGATCATTGGATTAAGATTGTATGATGAATGTCTTGGCTAATATATGTCGGGTTATGAAGAACTTGTGTTTGAAAATAATTTTTTATCTTTGAATGTGCAGGAATACTTGGAGTCAACTATGGTCAACGGCGAGGATCGGGGTTAGGCTTAGGGAGGAGCTGAGGCTTAGAACAATAAAGGATGTTAGGTGAGACGCTGAGCTCAAGCATGGCACAAAAAAGGCGGGAAGTGTTGAAGCTGAGTTCGAACGATAGTATGGCGCCATGTGGCTTGCACGGGCCAAGTGAGCCATGGTTCGGTAGAACCGGGATAGGAGAGGCTTGGCGGCGTGTGGCAAGCTAGTGGTGCATCTACACGTGGCAAGCATGACGATTGCTTGCAAAAGTTGATGAAGACCAGGCCAATGGTGGGTATTTTGGTAGCTTGATTAGAATACTAGAAACCACCTTGAATTAAAACCGCAGCGCATGGGCGATGAATTGGAGAGCGGTTTAGAGAGCTGGTTTGATCAAGGCGGATCAAGGCTAAGGATTTAGTAGATGCACACTTATGCGCTAACGTACATAAGTGAACTTATGTTAGTAAAATCCGTGTGTGGGAGTTGATATGTTCCAATATTATAATAGTGAATAGGATCTATTAAGAGGTATAGATGAGTGGTTGTCCACTTATAAAAGGGGCTGAGATAAAGACATGTAGGATTAACCATCTAAACTATCTTATGTGTGCTCTCGAATTTAGTGTTAGGATTTAAAAGTGAAGTATTTGATATGGAAATTTCGACGTTTTTGGCACTGTGGTCATCAAAAATTCCAAAAATGACGTCGCTGAGAACAAGTTTTCAAATCTAGCCCCCTGCCGACCGCACCATTGACACGTGTCGCCTCCCCGTTTAATGGTGCGGTCGGGGAGCGCACGACTCCGGAGTGGTGCGGTCCCCGACCGCACCATTAAACGGGGAGGCGACACGTGTCAATGGTGCAGTCGGGGAGCGCACGACACCGGAGTGGTGCGGTCCCCGACCGCACCATTAAACCGGGAGGCATTGACACGTGTCGCCTCCCTGTTTAATGGTGCGGTCGGGGACCGCACCACTCCGGTGTCGTGCGCTCCCCGACCGCACCATTGACACGTGTCGCCTCCCTGTTTAATGGTGCGGTCGGCGGGGGGGCTAGATTTGAAAATTTATTCTCACCGGCGCCATTTTTGAAATTTTCGGTGACTACAGTGCCAAAAACGTCCAAATTTCTTTGATATGCTCTGTCTTTGGAACTGGAGTGGCCGTACCGTGCCCCGTCCTATCTCAATCGTGTCGCGGCAGGACGTCAGGGACGGGTTTCGAGAAGAGAGGAACAGATGAGAGATGTCGCTATTCTTTCGGAATGATGGCCAACTTTTTCTATTTGCGTGGTGCTTTAACAGTTTAATCATGCACCATTTGGAACTTGGAAGGGAAATTTAATCTGTTTTTCTAGTAGTATGGTTTTCCTAGCTTTTCTACACCTTACCCGGTCAAGTACTTCCGAGGCAGGCAGACCATAGACGGCTATTTCGTCAGGAAATGGACGGTCCATGTTGCAATTGCTGCTCAACCGACGGCCCGTGCGCGCGCGTGACGCCGTCCACGAGGAGGGCGTAGGACGAGTACGCAGCCGGCACTGGCTTGCCAAGGATTTTGGGTCTACTGGCCGCCGCCCGTCGTGGACGAGGCGCGCGACGGACAGGCTCGGTTCTGCAACTGCCCGGCTGGTTCGGGCGGCGATTTTGCTCGACAGTTCAGGGTTCTCACTTATGTTTCTCTCTCCATGGAAGTATGGAACGAGATGATCTCTGTGTCTGTCTGTGTTGTTGTTGCGTTGCTCTGCATTTCATTATGATGTTCGATCCATTGAAATCGCATTCGCACAGCTTGCGCAACTCGTCGCAAGTATCAGCAGTGATTTTCCTAGGCTGTGCATGGACATATGCTTTTGCTTTGCTTATCCAGATTGGCTGTGCAGATGCATGATGCGATGCAACCAATGCCAGATCCAGAAATGAAGCAGGAAGGGTGCTGACCTATGACAGGGTAGAAGTCTCATTATGGAGCAATTAAACTATAGATAACCAGTTATAGAACAACTGATATAATAGTTAAATGGACAAAGACACAAAAAATAATGTATTCTAGCTAGTCAAATACCCAATTAAGGTCCCACTCGGTTGGACTGAAAAATAGTGAATTATAGCTGAAATTACACTGTAATTAGCTAAAATTACAATGTAGGTGAAGGTGATTTACTTGGCGTAATTAAATTAAAAAAAATTAAAAATAGAAAAAATATATTAGCTTATCGGGGACAACGCAAATAAATACAGAAAAAAAGAATCAACAAAAAAAGCTCAAAATAGACAAGTTTAGAAAAAGACAAAATTCATAAATAATAAAAAATAAGTTAGAACTCAGAAGCTCAAGATGAAATGAATGTGGCGTAAGGAAGATTGATCCATCAAAGCAAAGCGATCTGTCTCCACGCTAGATTAGCTCTATCCGCATTGAAATTTGGAAAGCCTTATCGCAACCTGCATAAACAAAGTAGAACATAAATCATAAATCAGAACAATAAAAGATATGATGGTAAATTCACAAATACAAAACATACCACTGAGTAATAGCACGAAGTAATTTGTTCTGATGTGACTTCATATTTTTCAAAACACCGCAAAATGCAATTATGTCCCGCTCAATATAGCATATTATGTTGTAATTCATCCATCCGTTGCTCATTTTATTTGTCAGCTCAGTCCTAACAAGCAGCAATACACGAATTTAATTGGTTATTTAGGAGGGAGCGGTATTCAAGAACCATGAGGCATTTCGCCTGGCATTTGGTAATTGCCTAATTGGTACTAACTACTAACTAGTGAGGCTGACTGACCGAGCTTGAGAGCAATTTACAGACCTAGAGGGGCCCGGAGGCCGGAGCCACTAGCGACGGCGCGGCGCTGCGGGAGAGGGAGGCGCCAGCGGGAGGAGGCGCTGGTGGTGGGAGGCGATCCACTGGCAGCAGGACTCTGAACGGAGAGAGAGGAGAGCACGGCGGCGCCTCGCCGGCTTGGCCGCGCCCTAGGGTTGGGAGTCTTGCCGAGTTGCCGTCTTGGGGAATTGAGGAATTTTTCCATGAAAATACTACGTGAGTACTCGTTGCTATTGGGCTGGGACTGGTGCTACGGACCACCCAGCACCAGGCCTGGATGCAACTGCAACACGGCCTCGCCCGCCCGCTTTCTCCGCGGTCTCGGGCGCTCGTTTGTCCGCTTGCACCGTCAATGATTCCTACCGTCTTTCTAGGTTTTCCTGGATTATCTTATGGAACCTCCCCGCTAGCTTCTGCTTCGCCGACGCGATCTAGCCGAGCACTTCTGCATAAAAGCTCACACATCAACACTGCAAATACTGGCATGACATGATGTAAGCATGTTGGAGATAAGACCTGCCTTGCCGAACACCCTCTTGCAGTCGCGTCAATGTAGCAATAGCATTTACATTTCTTTATCTGCCTGCCTGCCTGCACTTTTCGGCCTCGAGGCTCGTCAAATAATTCTACTAAGCAATGCTTCGCTTTTTCACGTGTTACCACTTTTGCCTTCTCAATATAAGCAAGCCTTCACGTCTCCGGCCTCTCCATTCCTTATCAGTAGGTTACCACTGCTCTTGTCCCCCGTGAGATCGATCGGTAAGCTTGATACAGAGAGCTCATGGCCCATGAGGTGCGCCTATCTAAGCTTTTCCTAATTACGGTTCCTATCTGTTTTACACTAACCTTGTTCTGTTTAGAACACGAATTACTCACATGACTATGGTTGGGAGAGATGGCAGGACGGCTGGCCTCTTGGACTGGGCGCCCTGAATGTAAGAGCTGGAGTGATAGGAAGCGTCGATCTTTCTGGCTCGGCCTCCTTCAGCACGGCCTTCACTTCCTCTCACTGCGCTTCTTCCTCGACTTCGTCTGATCTCGACACAGAGGTCAGAATCGAACCACACCTACTTAATATAGCATATAAATGATAAGAACATCGTGGGTAGTTACGGTTACTATTTGCAATGCAACAATGGCATGCAGCGTGACAGTGCGACTGTATAGCTGAGACCATCTGGACATGCATGTTATTTGTGTCTGGATCTGAATCTGGTCCTTATGTTGCTACTTTGTTGCAGTCAGCCTGGTCTTTGCCGCGCCGCGGCGGCGGCGGCATGACGCTGGCGAGCCTGATCGGCCTGGTGGACGCCATGGAGAGCAGGCGCCGCCGGGGTGCGAGGGCGAGCAGGAGCGGCAAGCTTAGGGCGTTGCTGCTCTCGCTCTGCCTCCGGAGCCACCTGGAGAACGGCAGCGCCTCTCCGTCGCTCGGCCAGTTCCTCGAGATGGAGAGGAGAGCCGGTGGCAGCAGTAGGCATGTCCACGGGATTCTCTCATGGAACCATGCCTGAGGCGAACCTGCAGTCAAATCTAGCTCGCGCATCCTTGCAAATTGCAACAGGCAACGGCGCGGGAATAAAGCTCTCTCTTTAATTCGTTTCTTTCACCAGATTAGAGTGAGCTGGTTTCATCTTTAGCCGAAAACCCCGGCTTTTTGTATCGATCCTGACGCGTCGTTCTTTGCTGTGTCCGTTTGTTCGAATTTTGGAGTAATAGATTTGCAGCTGAAAGGACCAATTTTTGTCGAAGTGAACGTGCATGGGACGAACAACAAAACAACAATACGCCACATCTCAAAAGACTCGAAAAAAAATACTCGAACAGTGTGTGGATGCTAGCCGACTGATTTGATGAGGATTTGTGTGGCGGTGGTTCAGTCGTTGTGACTTGCGAACCGTGTGAAACTTTCAGGGCCTGTTTGGAACAGAGGAATTTCACAGGAATTTTGCAGGAATTTTGCAGGAAACAGTTCAATTCCCGCAGGAATCGAGAAAAATTCCCGCATTCCAAACAGGGCCTCAGCAGTGTATATGGTACGCTGAACACAGCTACTGCTCTGCACGATGCAAACAAGATGGAACTGGCCGAAGAACTAAGCAAAGGAATTGGTATCACGTCCACAGTGCAACCTCAGAAGTTTAGTACTTCACCTCCAGTGACATTCAGTTAACAAGTGTTCACGCGCTGCAGAGTTTGAATTTTGAACACACCATATTCGCGAGAACTATGCCATTTTTTTCCTGAAAAACAGTTGACGAAACAATTGCAGAGCTGGGTTGGTGTCACGTTTTGGTACACTTGAGTTAGGCATGTTTTGACTTCCCGTGGCAAATGTTTTGTTCGTTGCCACAATCGTGGTTTGCCATAGTTTCTTAGCATCCTACCATGCTCTGACATAGTTACATGACTTTGCGGCTGGATTCGGTACCACTTTTAGTTAGCTTATACTTGTATGGACTATAGTAATTAGCTTTTAAACGGTGCATTTTTTAAAACGGAGTCAATAGGAAGATTTAGTAAAAAGTGTACCAAATTTAGCTATGCTGGCTAAAATCGTATGTGATTATTTTTTCTCTGTGTACTGTCTCTTAAGAATAATCAGAATTTAAAATTTGAAGTCATAATCTATGGTACAAAAAAAACTCACCCAAAATCTGCTTAACTTTTGGCCACCAAATTGGAAGCCACAAAAGTGTGGCTCTCGACACCTCAGCAAGAATATTGCGACAAACGGTGGCATTCATCCAAACAGCCCATTGCTAAGAGAACACCATCTTCAGTACGTATCATGTGTGCCATTATGGCCGTTGAAGCACTGTGTTTGCTCGCACATAAACAAAAAAACGTGGGTGAAATAACAGATCGAGTTAAGCAGTAATTTCTACTTTAATTTGGGCTGTCCAGTGACCTCGGTCGGGTCATGATTCATGAACACTGCAAGAGCGCACACCAGTCACAAGGAGACAAAGGGAAACGAGACCAGTAGGTCCCACTCGGCCCGGCCCATTTATCAGCAACGAAGAAAACCTCACCGCGCCGGTGCGTGTATATGAACACATCATCTCCCACTCTAGGGTTTCCACTCGGACGCAGCCGGCGGCTTGGGGTAGTTGAGATCTCTCGCCTCTTCGCCTGGGCTCCAGTTTGTTCGATTCGATTTGGTTTCTTTCATTGCATCTGTTGCAGCTTAGAGGAGCCCAAGTCGGGACTCTTCGTCGGCATCACCAAGGCCCACGTCGTCACCAAGCGCGAGCTGTCTCCTCTGCTCTTAACCCTCGTTCGATTTCGCACTACTTGTTTGTTGTGCTCTGGGGTGTCAATTGCGAGCTGTTCGGCTGTTCCCATCCATGGGGACTTTTCTAGCCAATGTTGTCAGAATCATGTTCCTAAAGTGGATCAGAGGTTTTTTTGGGTAGGGTCTTACCTGATTCTACCAAAGAAACATTATAAAAAATCTATAGTGTATTATAACACTATTGTATTTTTAAATTTATATCTTTTGAGCTTTTCTTTATAAATTGTAAAGTAAAGGTACGATGATGTGTTATTTTATGACAATTATAGTGAACATAAAAAGATAAAAGTTAAAATTTTCGATTAAAAGGAAGTATACAAGTACTTGTTTATAATAAAACAATAGAATCAACATAATCAAGTAGGATTGTATGAAAATTTTGATCATGTTCCTATAAAAGTTTGGGTAGAATCATAAGAATATTAAGATTCTACCATATTAAGATTTTAGCATAGAATCGGACCGGTCTAGTTAACTTTGTATCCTAAAATATTAGGGGGGGGTGATCGGTTCGGCTGAAAAGCTCATGGCTTATGGCTGAAAACACTGTAGCTGGCTGAAAAAAGCACTGTAGCTGACAGAGGCTTATTTAGCATAATTAAATTTAAAAAAATTTTAAAATATAAAAAATATGTTAGCCCATTACGTATAATACAAACAAATACGGGAAAAAAAGAACCGGCAAAAAAGCTCAACAAAAAGCCAAAAATTTAGAAAAAGACGAAACTTATGAATAGTGACAAATAAGCCTACAGCCAGCAGCTGCAGCCATGTTGATCGTTGCCAGGATTCTGCTTGTTTGAATCCTAAAATATTAGGATTGTATGACAGAATCGAGATTCTGACATCATTGTTTCTAGCTGTATTTTGCTTAGATCTGTTGTGGTTAGGTAGTGTCGTGGTGTAGACGTAGAAGACGCCTGGCTGTTTGGTTAAATCGTTTTTTTTTGTGTTGGGTCTTGTGAGAGATTAGCATTTTAGTGTAGTGGATTCTGCTTGTTTGAATACTCTTCTGGTAACTTGTTAATTACGAACTGGAATTGTAGTGTTAGTGTATCTTATTGACTGAAATGTTGGTGTGTGTAACCGTAAGTCTATGAATATTGGAGCATAACGTGATTGTAGTATTGAAGGATCCAAGTTCTTGGGTTCAAATAGATGTCATTGCTTTCTGCACAAGCAATAGGTAGTACAAAGCACTTTGTGGAAGTTGTATGAGGTTAACCTCGCAATTTCGTGCGAAATCACCACATTGAGAACAGCTTTTTTTTCTCAATCCATGTTGAGAGCATCTTAGTTGTGTATGTATGTTGATTTCTTCATGCCTCATCTCACCTTTGGCAATTAGGAGATTTCAGAACTCCCAGGTTGCTAGTCCTGGAGGCATATATTAGGCCCTGTTTGGATCCCTTGGGCTAACAACTAGTTGCTAAACTTTAGCCCTTGAGGATCCAAACAGGAGGGCTAATGGGTGGGCTAAAGTTTAGCCAAAGCCCCAACTAGTCCATCAAACCCAGCTAATGAGGACTAAAGGACCAGCCGGATGGAAAAAAGACGTTGATACCCACGCCAACTCTCCTAGACCACCATGCATAGGGGTATAACAGACTTTGCACTGAGATAGTAGCACTTATTAGTCCTTGGATCCAAACAAGACTGGGCTAATCTTTAGCCAGCTAACTACTAGTCAGCTAACAACTAGTCCTAGCCCATCCAAACAGGCCCTTAGTTGGTGAGACTAACGTGGAAGCCTAATCAATTTATGATTTCATTTCTAAAACATCTCACTAAATGCACCTTTATGCATTAGTAAATGCACTATTGCACATGATATGATATTAATGTTATTTTTAGCAATTACTGCAATGTATTTTCACGTTAAAAGTCAAAATAGAACCTTGAGGTGTTTTGGGTTGAAGTTAATTATCCTTGGCGACCTAATGTCAAAATTGGGAACTTTTTTGAATTACTCAGCCATTCTAGTTATGTTATCTCCCTTTTTCAAAACTTCATGTGATGTGATATTGAAACAAAAGAAACACTGCAGTTTAACTCTTTATATTCAATTTGCATTTCATCATTATATCTTTATCCCTTTTTTTGGGAGGCTTATATCTCTATCTTGTCCTAATTATTGCCGAAAATTACCAAGAGGGTGCATTTCGTCAGGAACTTGATTAGGGAGGTTGCTGGATTTGCTTCCTATGAGCTCCCTATGAGAAACGCGTCACTGAGCTTCTTAAGGTTGGGAAGGACTAGCGTGCACTCAAGGTGGCCAAGAGAAAGGTGGGTACTCACAAGAGAGCAAAAAAGAAGAGAGAGGAGATGGCGAATGTCCTCAGAAAGATGAGGTGTGTGACATTACCTACTGCATTTTATAGCGATCATTACTTTATTCTGTTACCCTGTGGTTCAGTACCCTTAGTTCTGTACTGCTTAGTTGCCATGGGGCACTAGTTTACAATGCATTCTCTAGTATTATGAGAGTAATGAATTTGTTAGATTTATAAGCCAAGGAAAGATAAACTTTTTCCGGCATGAAAAGATCTTTCGTTAGCAGACTGCTAGCACTTAAACGTATATTAGGCCTATAGTTGACTGGTTGTTTCCAGTAAAGATTTTTTAGTAATGTTTTTCAAGCGAGTGTGGTTTTCAGATAAAATTATTTGTATGTTTGATACATTGAGCTCCAAGCAGTGTAACGCCAAGTAGTGTAGTGTGTAGATAACAGTATACACATGGAAGATGAGGTGGTGTTGATAACCATGGAACCTGCAGCATCATAACTATTGATTTTTCGTTGTTTCAATTGCCTGTGATCCTCGAATTGTTTCTTTTGCATGGCCAAAGTTTCTGAATTGTGCAAATAGGAATATAAAGTTTTTGTGAATTCTTTCTGCCTTCTCAATAATAAAGATAGACGAGCTAAATGTTATCTCTTGGTATGCAGGTCCGAGCCTGTTACTGACAAGAAGAAACAGAATTTTGTAAGTTGATGATTGTAATCCTTTGTTCTGTATCCCATTTGTTCGTACCTATAGAACTTTCTAGACTATGGCATGGTAAAACATTGCAATGTCAGTTCTGAGTAAAACTATGAATTTTGGGCACTATCTTCAGCATGTGGTTCTATGATAGCACTCCGACCTGTTTACATAAGTCGGGTGTCTTTGTTTTGTCGCTTGGGTACTCTACTGTTTATTCAATTCTCAACACATACCAAGAGCTGATTGGTTGGTGACTGCTACTGTTGTTTACGGTTTGCATGTGCATTTTCTTTCAAAAGGATTTTGGTCAATGGTGAACTGGTAATGAGCTATTGTGGTACGTTTTTGAAAAATTCGTAATGATGGTGGATTGGTGGTAGGCAGTCTGGCCAGGGTGAGGTATCCGAAGCTATAGCATTTGCCCAATACAGCAATTATTTCAAGCAGAATGGTAATTAACAAAACATAGTGAGGAAGTACTCCTTTTGATGATTGTTAATTGGTTTGCAACGAGCTGTTTTTAAATATTGGAGCTATCCATTTCTTCTGTTCACTGATGAAATGGCTTGTGTTTCTAGTAGAAACTTTCGACACCCGATACAAGAATGCGTCAGAGTTCTGAACCAAACATCTCTAATTATAGTTAGTTGCTTTCAGCATGTTCTTACTGTGCCTATCATAATCCTTTGTACTGCTCAAAAGTGAACTTTCCAACTAGTTCACTTTCCAAAAGAAAAAGGAGAGAAGCTACTAACGTCAAGCAGAAACTGAAGATTGCTTTCATTACTATGTTCGTACAATTGAACACGAAGCAGAAAATATCGAAACTACTAGCAGAAACTGAAGCTTGATTTCACTATGTTGGTACAATTGAACAGGGGGAAAATTGAGTATATAGGACTGAGTTGAGTGTGCTTTTGTGAAATAGGATCAAGTTATTTGGACTTGTAAATATAGGACTGAGTTCACCACCTTCTTGCAAATATAGGACTTTTCCCATTTTAATTTCATTTCCATTTTTCAGGCATTTTTCTCCACGCGAAATGACTCTTTTGCCCTTCTTCTTCCTCCTCACCTGGCCGCGCCGCCCCTCGCCTGGCCGCACCGCCGCCTGGCCGCGCCGCCCCCTCGCCCGCGCCGCGCCGCGCCGCCGCCGCTCCCTCGCCCGCCGCCGAGATCCCGCTGTCGACGGGCGAGGGAGCGGCGGCGGCGCGGCGCGGGCGAGGGGGCGGCGCGGCCAGGCGGCGGTGCGGCCAGGCGAGGGGCGGCGCGGCCAGGCGGCGGCGCGGCCAGGTGAGGAGGAAGAAGAAGGGCAAAAGAGTCATTTCGCGTGGAGAAAAATGCCTGAAAAATGGAAATGAAATTAAAATGGGAAAAGTTCTATATTTGCAAGAAGGTGGTGAACTCAGTCATATATTTACAAGTCCAAATAACTTGATCCTATTTCACAAAAGCACACTCAACTCAATCTTATATACTCAATTTTCCCTTGAACAGGACGTAGATTGTGTATCGATCTTATTCTGTCCTGCTATTGTATTATTTTGTTTTACTTTTGAAAATTTTCTCTGCGGTGTTCTGTGCTGTAGGATAGGTGAAAATTACTAGTATATAGGAACTAGCCAACACATCACCCGCTCTCACCCCCCCCCCCCCCCCCTACTAGCTGCCTAATCTCCTGCGTCTAAGCGATGCCTTTGGATTTTTTATTTCAAATTTGCTCCTAGTCAAACCTATTGACCCTTGCCAGTGTGGCAAAAGAAAACCCAGTTTTTTTCGAAATTACAAATTTACGGGCGACCTCACCGTTTGTTTCGTGCGGATGCAACCTGCGCGCGACACGTGGAGAGCAGGGGGGGCGTCCCAATCTGTTCCTATGCTTCACCTGCGCGCGACACGTGGAGAGCAGGGGAAGCTCGCCCACTCTGCTTGCCTGGTTCACTCATCTGGCTCTTGAGTCTCTTCCAGTGCGGCTCTCGCCTCGCCCCCGCCCTTGGGAGCCCGCGTACAATAGATTATGTTAAGATGATTTCTAAAATTTTTATCTTATCTAAAAATAGTATTAAGGATAACATCTGCATTAGTAAATTATTTCTATAACTATTTTATATTATTTTTATTATAACTTTTTGTCTCACATCCTTTTATTATTTACGTTAATTTATAGATTTTAATCGTCTCTTACCTATTTTAGATAGGATTTTACTGTTTTAATATAGCTATGATAGCTCACTTTTACTCCGGTTTCGATTATACACGGATTTTGCCTAATCAAACGGCCTCGCTTTTCCCAACCAGAGCAGGCAACAATTTTTATTTCGGATCAGGGGCGATCCCAGTTCAAATCTTTTGGGCAGATTTGTCGTGAAGAAAAGTCAATCCATGTCCTATCTGGTCAGATGCTCTTTCTCTCTCTCTCTCTCTCCCGCTGCATGCACAATTTTTCCGCCACTGCTCACTCGGAGGCGATTGGCCCAGGTGCGGTGTAGCCTCTACTCCTACGGAGCTACGCATGGCACTTCCCAACGCAGCAAGCGCCAATTTGCAGCGTCTCTCTCTCCCTCTGCTCCTGCACACCTCCCTTGTGTATGAGGAGTAATGGACACAGGCGCAGCGTCTCGGCTTCCGGTTTCACATTACGGGGAAACGGGAAGCGATATTCTCAATATCCGCCTCCTGAATCGTCTGGTCTGCCCTCACACATTACACCCCTCGCATGCTAAGGTGCAACTAGAGCGGGTATAAATAGATACGGTTTATTCTTTATTTTATATTTTGAAGTAAAAATCGAAAACAAGTAATATTGGATACCTATTTTTTAATTCATATTTGTTCCATTAATTTTCAGATGGTCGATCAGACGAAAGTTATCCGTTTATTTATATATGGTATTGGACAGTACGGTATAATCAGAACGAACATGCAGAGATTAATCGCCGAGATGTTGAAAGAAAAGCACCTAATATTCCTTATTTATTTAGATGTGATAATCTATCTATATATTATCTTATTTTAAGTGAAATCATAATAGACTTCCTCATATCACTTGACATACGGATATATACGGACGGATATCACTAATTCCGTATCATGTTCCATATTTTTTCTCGGAATTTGATACAGATAGTGTCGGATGCTCATTTACCTTTTTCGTATTCACTCTTCAAACTTTCGGTCGGTTGGGCAGAAATTATCCACTCTATTTACACTCCAATCCAACACAATGCATACAATACTCTCCTTTACTCCTACACTACGTTGAGGGCATCTCCAATAGTACTATCTTTGTTGTTTCTTAACTATATTAAATAATTAAAATTCTATATGAAGAAAGGAGGTGATGAGAGATAATGTGTTATCTTTTACGAAGAGACGACTTAAACCCGTAAACCAATATATATGATGAGAATATGTAAGACATAAAGTTATAATAAAAATAGTATAAAATAGTTAAAAAATAATTTACTGTTAGCTATCTTTTAATAAGTTAGAGATCTAATAGAAAATTTTAAAAAATAAATTATTGTATATGTTTCGACCCCTCGTTTTCTCTCCATTTCCCAATGTGCTTTTCCATTTCAGTACCTACCTATAGTACCCTACCGTCTAGCGTAAAGCCGTGGCGTCCCTCTGTCCCGTTATAATCCTTCGTTTTTGTTTGTAAGCTCGTGCTTCAAAAAACGGTTTTAAATTTTTGTTATAGTATCTAATTTTTAAATAAAATATTTTTGAAAACAAAATCTATAAATTAATTATAGTATATATTAAAAGCCTAATATTTATACCAGCTAAAATCATAAACGAGTATCTTTCTTTGTAATCTCTATCACGAATAGCTCAAAATTTAAAAATTTCAATTAAAAATTATAAACCATAGCTATAAAAAAAACAGCCCGCCATACCCCTTCTCTTCTTGAATCCTTTGGGTTCCGTGGGATCAACTCAAGCAAAAGTTTCTAGTACACTAACCTATGTGCCTAACTCCATTTCCTTTTGTTAGGCACAAGTTTAGTCTAATGACCCTTGGTTTGTCCATTTACATCCTCTTTTTTTTTTGAACTCTTGTCCATTTACATCCTTGATTGCATGCATATGTGTTTGCTGCAAGCACATGTTTGCATGGTGCTTGCCACATGGATCCAAACTCTCACAAAATCTCATCGCAGGCGTGAAATGGATTTCGTGCATTTATGTCGCTGAGTCTTGAGTGGCTCAAGCACTTCGCCGACTATTTTCCGCGAAAAACTGAGACAGAGCATAAGTTTTCGTGCCCAATCAAACGCTCGATTTCTTCGCAAAGTAGCTACTCCCACGTACGGTGTGCTAGTAGTAGTCAAAGGGATGCGATGGAACAACTCAAATCTTCTCCTTACTTTAGTCAAGCTTCTACTCTCGATCTTTTTTCACCAGACTAGTAGCCTCTACATATCTAAACTGATCCAACCAACGCGTTGCAAAAGTGGCTCCCGGAGACAGCAAAACTGGGAACCGCATGCATGCAGCTACACGCATGCGAAGCAAGAACGCATTTAACTGATGCACGCGAAATCTCACCCGTATTTTGGAATTCAGTTTAAATTTAAATTAGATACTAAAACATTCTGATGAAATACCCCTCATCCAAACACCCCCCTAAAGTAAACGAAAAGTCCAGCGGCACAAATTCCCGGGGAGAATCGGAGCACCGAGCGTCCGAGCTACGCGTACTAGCGCTCTCCTTCCATCCTCGATCTCCAAGGCAAGAGGCAAGCCATTCCTTGCCACTGTGCATGCGCTCCGCAGCCTTCCAGCCGCTTCCTCCCCCATTGTTTTCAGAGCCCACGTCAGCGTCAGACCACACACAAACACTACTCACTCTTTTCCAATGGCACGAACTTCGAAGGATTTTTACCATATTTAACACAGTTGTAACCCATGTTTACAAAAATGATAGTATGTACTCTGCTATTTCGCCATCTGACGGCAGAAAATTAGCTGGCTTAATTATTCATTTTAATTATTTTTATATTATTTATTCAAACTTTTGAATAAATTAAATGAGTTTAAAAAATTACGAAATTTTATGTGCAGCCTCCCGATATAACGTACTTAATTGTGTAAATTTTTAATAATTTTATCCGTTTTCAATTTTGTTCAAAAATTAGCACGATTATGTTATTTATAGAATTTGTTACATATAACAAACGAGGTCTAAAAATTACTCAATTTTACGTGCAGCCTTCTGACACAGACGTAGTAATTGGCTATATTTTTGAGAATTTTATGCATTAAGAATATTTGTAGGAGTACATATAATAGTACAAGAAACACCGCACGGAATGCAGTATGGCTCACTCATCTTAACCACAGTTATCTCCTCACTGTGTCTGCCTCCACGTGCGTGGCCTAGTCTTGCGTTGACCTGTCTCGTGGGGTACGTCAGCCGGTCCGGAGCTTGCGTGTCAGTTCAAAGGAGGTAGAGACTGTTCCGTTTGTTGAGTGGCTAGAGTGGTCCAATAGGTTGAGGTACAACAGGTTGGGTCTGATAAGCATCGATGTCCTCCAACTGAGATATGTCGAACTGCGGGCCGCCAGTAATCAAGTCCTAAACGAAGGACTCTATAAATCCCCCTTGTGGTGCGGAGGAGCTATGGCCTTGACCGTATGATGTGCTAGCGAAGCTGAAGGAGCTCTGCCTAACTAAGTCTCCAAACCTTACGTATGGTGTGAACGATGAGCTTTGTGTTGCGTACGTTGCAAACTCTAGCGCTGTGTACTATTCCCTAGAAGTATCTAGGAGGCCCGTATCATCATCGGTGAACACGACGCCACCCCCACGTTGAATCGAAAGCTGCAAAATAAAACGATGTTAGTCACATTAAATATTTCGGATGTAGAATGCGAATCTCGTACCTCCCGGATGTCCAGCGAAGATGAACAATGGGGAGCGGTAATCTGCGTAGGTGGCGCGTAGGTCAAAAGTAACACATCTCAATGACGGACATGTGGCAGGAGAATGCCATGATGTTAGCGAAACGTAAGGCATAACAGAAAAACAAAATGTAGGTTTGTATGTAAGTTACCTCTTCGTCAATACGGCCCACGGATGATCGATGGCTAGTACTACGATGCCGGGCAGGCTTGGTAGATTGCGATGGCCGGTAGGACACGCTAGGTTGCGATGACCTAGCGAGTGAGCATGGTGCCCCCACTGGGTGCTCGATGTGCACGGTGTGCTCCGTCCAATGGCCACAGCTTAGGTTGTCTACTATTTTTTGACCTGCTTTAGGATGTACTTCAAAATATTCTGTAGGGCCAGTGGTGTGTCTGGGCTGCTCATGGCGGATTCAGATGTGCTTGCGATGCGCTGCGCCCATTTCAACTGAAGTGACATATAAAACATGTTCAATAACGACCAGTATGAATTTTGTAAATGAAACAATCAGAAATTTCAACATGTCTTACGCTGTCATAGCGTCGCGAAGCGCTCTGGCGATCGATCAAGCGTTGTAGACTATCGTCGTGCGTGACCTGCTCAGGGCAATCTGTTGGATGAATAGTGAGTCTGCCATGCGACCATGGTACGTACCACTGTAGGTACTCGTCGTATGCCCAGACGTCGTACGGACACTACTCCATGACAACATTCAGCAACACCTTGTCCGTCCATACCATCGTCCACTCCTGCTATAGTGGCTACCAGTCCGTACCATGCTGACCCATCCTTGATTGCCTGTATTTCCAAAATCTTCGATGTTACAGAGCAAGACATACAAAGTGTAAATATTACTTGGATGGAGTTTGACTCACCAGTGTATGGTTCGTGGTAGGAACCTACCATCCAGAGGAGGCACGACCTGGTGCAAACTGAACTGTCGCATTACGCGCTGCAGCGCGTAAGCCTCCACCATATACGAGAACACCAGATGGCTTGTCGTTGCCCAAAGCTCGATGTCTTGCAAGCATTACAGGGATAGCCCGTAAGGCGATACACGCTCCATGAACTCTACAGTCATGGTCCCAGATGATATCGCTGTCTTGTAACGACTCGAACTTATTGTGCCACAACAAGTAACACCTCGACGGTCTGCCCTCAACCCAACGTAGACGAGCACCAGTCCATTGGAAGCTCATAGTGGGTCCATATATTAGGTCGCAAACTCGCCGAATAGGTGCATTGGTGTCACAATAGCCGACGACCGACACTCTCAACTCTACTACTGTAGGAGCACGTAGCAGATGGCCAGGTTAAGGGTATCAACAGTGCCGCACTGGCAAGCATCACACAACCCTTGATATATGACGCATAGGACAACTGATCCCTAGCTGTACTGAGGCATCGCCCCAACCTCTGCATCAGCCAAAGACTCGACGAAACAGATGAACTTAGCATTAGAAATAACGCTGTGTGTGGCTGGAAATATGCTCCACCCAAAGAGCTGAATAAACTACACAATGAGGTGTTTCCTAACGGCCTCAACCGGTGCATCCTACGGGCACACACTGAAATTCTTCATCCAACTGCGGGGACACCATAAGCACCCTCCAGGATAACTAGGCCGAACCGGTATGCCAGCATCTCCTTCTTGTCCGACGGTACAGGGACTGGAACTAGTGCGTTACCCTAGAGAGGGAGACTGATCAAGAACGAGATGTCCTGCAGAGTGACTGTCATATCACCTCACCAAAAGTGGAATGTGTGCGTCTCGGGCCTCCACATGTCCATCAGTGCCGCGAGCAGGCTGCCATCGAGAGTGAACTGGTATGTGATGGAGACCAGTCTTGCAAAGGGCAACATGCTCGTGGTCCGCAAGATTGATATGTAGCACTCGTCCAGCTCCTAATGGTCCTTCCCTCCCCGCAGCTTGAAGGGCGGAGGGCCAGCTGCATCACCCGTCATCCATAAGTGGCACCAGTGGTTCTCATCATAGAATTGTTCAAGAAGCTCTGGTAAAGACATACATTAGAAAAATGGGATAAATCAAATATTAGTGCGAAGATCGATAATGACAGTAAAATACTACAAATTGAAATTTGCAACGAAATAAATAGTACAAAATAATGTACACTTAGGACTAAAATGAACACTACAAATGCGTACTGGTCCAAATAAATGGTGCATATGAATGCATGCTCATAATATGGACAAGAAAATGATAGTAAAGTATTTTTTTTATGTTTCTAATATAATCTTTTCTCTGACATCATAGTTTAATTAATTGCTACACTTAGTAGTTATGATTTTAATGTCTAATCCAATCAACATAAAAGCATATAAAAATGTATAATTATACAACATATACTTGCTAACAGGAAATTAATTAATATAAAAATTAATTAATTATGCCTAAATAGTTAGGACTAAATTAATTACATCTAAGTAACTACAACTAATTACGTACACATTACAAAGAAAATTCACACGACAAAAATTACCTATTAATATGACTGCTAATAATGATACTAAACAATATTTAATCGACTATGAAGAAAGCAGACAAAGAGCGTAGATGAGGAGTGTGAGCGAAGAGACTGTGAGGCGAGGAGTGTCAGCAAAGAGATTGCAAGAGTGTGAGTGTGCACAGCTCAAAATGTATAGCGAGAGCAATATGCAGCACACACTAACGGTACCTATCGATAATGGCGGGAGTGAACTGCACGCGGGAAGATAGACATGATGCAAGTGACACTTTCGGTGATCTATTTCCTGGATGACTGCTCAATTTTCATATGAACCAAATGCTTACAGCCCGCTCCATTTGTTCGCATGTAGATTAAACAAAGCAAACAAAACTAAAACAAAGCAAAGAAAACTAAATGACCCACCCTACCACCTGGTGGCCGGGCGGCAGGCCATTACAATGCGCCTAAATGGGTATTAATCACCTGAATCGTATGATAGATAGCATTGTCAAAAACTACAAAATCAAGTACACTGCGTCGGTAGGCTGCACATAAATTTTTGAGCTCATTTGCTATATTTAAAAATTCGAAATTACCTGCTAATTTTATGAATTTTTGAGCAACATTAACAATAGATAAAATTGTCAAAAAATTACCATAGATAAAATATTATACCATAGATAAAAGTCATTTCATGTTTTTTATCAGGTTGCTGTATACTGTTTTTATTTTCTGTAGGATCGAATGGCAACAGAGGGATTGAATGATGCCTCACAAATTTTTCTCTAAGTATTCTCAATCTCTTCACAACAGTAGTTACAAAGATCAGAATTGAAAGCGTAGACAAAATTAACAACCTCAAGAACTAAGTAGATAAGTGTGGGTTCTTTTAGACTATGGCTTTTGGCTTAAATTTTTGAATTTGGTTATTCACAAGAGATAGTACGGAGAGAGATACTTGTGTGTGATTTTGGCCGATATAGATGAATTTGATATAGTATCTACTACAATTGACTTATAAACCCTATTTTGAAAAGACACATCATTTGAAAGTTAGTTACTGTAGCATAAGACTGATCTCATAAGCCTAAAGCCCAAAAGAACCCAGCCAAAATCTTCAACACTAGAACAGTCTGACCGGTGAGTGGTACAACTGGGCTAAGCAGCGATATGACCGCTCCCCTGTTCCCATCATAGAAAATCAGCTCACATCCAAATCACTTTTGGTGCAACTCCAAAAATCTATCGTCAAATAAAATGAAACTTTACATACATCTTACTTAGGGTCTCAAAAAGGTATTCCATTTAAGGATCGCTTGAATCTTTATTGAAGTTTAGATATTTGTCAAGAATAAATAAAGTTGCACTAAAACTGGACAAAAACTGAAAGCTTGGGATATGACTTACTTATGGGTAGAGGATGGTTAAGATGGCTCTAGATGTATTTTTACACGTCACAACAAGCAAGAGCTTCCAAAGATTCGAAGCAAAAATGTTGAGATCAAGAAATTTCAAAATTAGACCAAAATCAAGAAAAACGGGGTAACTTAAAAATCTTTCAAGACCTGGTGCCTAGATCGATAGGATATGATTTCCATGAGTTATTTTCATCAATTATACAACCTTGGCACAAAGCAAAATTAGGAAGGTAAAAGAAGAGATCAAAACCAATAAGAACAAAAGCAAATCAACCAAAACAAAAAGACGCTATGAGAGATGAACAAAATTGATATATTGCTACTTGAGAATAAAGACTTTATAGCCACTCCACCTAGAAGACAAGAGAGCACACCACAACACTCACTCTTCTAACCCTCGCCCTAGAATACAAGGATGGAATGAAAGACGGTTGGATGGTTAGCTTGCAAACTTCCATCTCAACCAGTTAAATAGATGAGACAATCAACCCAACCCACATTTAACACTAATAGATACTATACACTTTCACATTTAGAAAAACCCATTAACCCCACACAGTACGAGTTTTATTCAAACACTTTACTCATGCATGCTTTTCAAAGCATATGAGCACAAATCTGCCAAGTCATTGGTTTTTAATCCACTTGATCTTCAAACTATTTTCTTTCTTGACCTAAACCGCTTTCCTAAGCGCTATGGTTTTAATCTAATGCAGTTTTAGTATTTAGCAAATTACCAAAATACCATCACCTTAACTCGTTTTTCATCTTCTATTGTAAGCAATCACTATGCTTGCCACGTGTAAGTACACTAGTGGCTTGGCACACGTTGGCAAGTCTCTTATGTTTCAGTTTCACCGAATCACACCTCAGTTGGATTGACCCTCCTCAGTTGGATCGACCAAGCCATTTGATGCAACCCATCGGTTGAACATTTTCTTCAATAATTTTTGCCTTTCTCGTGCCATACTTGGGCTCAACTACCTCACTCGACATCCTTGATTGTTCTGGTCCTTAGCTCATCTATGAGTATTATTCCGATCCTCACCGTTGACCATGGTGAACTCCAAAGGTTTCTATTCATCCGAAGACAAGAAAATCATTTCCGGACACAAATTCTTCGCAACTTGACCCACGTTGACTAAAACATACATCATGCAGCATTGATGCACTAGCCAAATAAATTTCAAATCACTCTAAGACCAAGTTCTCAAAATTACAAATCAATTTTTCATGCCTGGTGTAACCGCCAATCAGAGGTCGGTCATGCCGGTCACATAGTGCAAATACACCACTCTAGAAAATTGCAACTGGCAATTAAAATAGTCGTTATATTGCCCAGCGGTTTGATCATCGTGGTTATACCACTCGGTGCTATCTGACTGGCAATAATTCTATGGTCGGACCGGTTTGTCAGACAGCAAAACGGACTAAAAAAGCAAATTTAGCAAAATTCGAACTTTACTTCATAAAACCAGCAATAGTTCATTGAACCATTGTCCTATGCATTCTTACACTATGCTTCACTGTCTCTTTTTTTTCACTTTTTCTCCATATTGGAGTATGTACTACTAGGCAATCGAATGGATCCGCACAGGCACGCCTGATCTGCTGCACCGTTGCATGCTATATTGGCACAAAGTTAATTTCCAGGTATAAAAAACGCAACGCTCATCCCGCTGGCTACGTGCACGAACTATGTGTGCTAGTCACAAGATATAAAGGTGCCGCTTATTTGGGTTGAAAATGATGAGTTATGACTAAAATTGTACTGTAGCTGAAGATAGTTTATTTGACATAATTAAATTAAAAAATTAAAATTAGAAAAAACATATTAGTCTATCATAAATAATACAAATGAATATATAAAAAATCGGCAAAAAGTTCAAAAACAAATAAAAACCTAGAAAAACAAAATTTATAAGTAATAAAAATATATTAAAATATAAAAGTTTAAGCTGAAATGAGCGCGGCTCGGCCGAGCTGCATACAAGTGTACAAGCACCTGATAAAGGACGGAGGGAGTGAGCGCTTATCGTGATCACATGCGCCGTACACGGCACAGACACACGAGAGTTGCTACCCTGCGATCTCGCCTCACGTACGCCCCTTGACTACAAGGCGACAGCTAGCCCAGCCGTTGCCGCGCACGCGCTCCGCCCCCAGCCTCACACACCCATGCACGCTTAAAACCACGCGCTCACACAACGCAAGCGCACGGCCTCATCCTCAAGCTAACTAGCCCAAAAGAAGAGCCGGAGCTGGCCATGGAGATTCCGCAAGGCGGCGGCCACCACGAAGCGAGCTTTCCCCCTCCCCCTCCGGCGCCTCTCTCCCCACCGCTGTCCGCGACCTCCGCCACGGCGGCCGCGCTGGCGAACGCGCGGTGGACGCCGGCCAAGGAGCAGATCGCGGTGCTGGAGGGGCTGTACGAGCAGGGGCTGCGCACGCCCACCGCGGAGCAGATACAGCAGATCACGGCCAGGCTACGGGCGCATGGCCACATCGAGGGCAAGAACGTCTTCTACTGGTTCCAGAACCACAAGGCCCGCCAGCGCCAGAAGCAGAAGCAGCAGAGCTTCGACTACTTCAGCAAGCTCCTCCGCCGGCCACCGCCGCTGCCCGTGCTCCACAGGCACCCCGCGCAGCCCTTCCCCGTCCCGCTGCCGGCGCCGCAGATGACGATGCCGCCGCCGCCGCCTCCTGCTCCATGCAACAACGGCGGTAAGCGTGAACTTCTAGTTTTGGTGTCACTTATTAAATTTGCGCTGGCATGTATTGATTGATTAACTCCTAAATTTGTGCATGCGTTTTCTTAGCTTTATACATACAGGATTTTAGCTGGCTAGGATGTATGACCTGCCATTTTCAAATTCATAGCGTTCATTGATGTGGTCAAAGTTGTGGTGGTGACGTTTCTGCTCGTTCATTTCATGCATGGACCAATAACAATATTTTCGTGGGCGTTTCTATATAAGAGAGCTTTCTGTGCGTGGGTAGGGTGACAACTGGGCAATTAACGTGCATGGATGGATGCTTCTGTGTTGACCCATGTTGCATCGACATGATGTAACACGGTTGTACTAGCTGTCTATTTTGTGCTGTTCCTTCATGCGTTGCATGCACACGCTTGGTTTTGCTGCTGCTGCTGCTCACGATACGCATGCATACATGGCCCTGTATATGTAATGTAGGCATTATGTAATAATTGCCACTTCCTGGCCTTTTCTCCCCCCTTTATTTATTATTTCCCTTACTCTCTCACATCACCTGTCTTTTCTCCTCTACCCCTGTAGAGCGTTCAGTGGACCAGAGAAACCCTCGTAGTCATGGTCACACGATTTAACGCTGCCTGCCTATGTAGCTGCTGCTGCTACCCTTTTGTAGCTCTTTTAATCTTCTGCGCCCTGTGCATGCATGCCCCAGGTTAGGAGGAAATGACCATCCTAGCTTAGCTACCACCGAAACGGCCAGACACAGCCTTTCACATCATTCCTTAGCTGCTTCCTTTCCCATCCAAGAAGTGCTGGCCTGCCTTCTCATAATTGTAGATTGGTCCCAACTCCCACGGGGTCCATACATATGTCGACCAATCCAGCAGCTAATAGTGTTGTTCTGCACTGTCAATTTGTTCCTTAACATGATCATAAACCATGATTTCTAAAGCTTAATGTCACCATACATTGCACTTGTTTGATTAGATCCTGTAAACTTCATCCTTTCTGACTCGGTGCGTTAGCGCTAGCTAATGTTTATCATGAACAAAAACTGAGGACATCTGCTTAACAAATACATATCTGTAAGGAGCTTACATGTTTTCCATTGGGTTCATGAACCGTTCTTGCAGTGATGTACAGGCCATCATGCTACATGCCAGCGCCACAGGCCGCGGCATACGCGGCCTACTACCCGCAGATGACAGTGCTGTACCCAGGAATGGATATGGCGCATGACAAGGTCCTGGTGCAGCCAAAAACTACCGTGTACCTGCAGCCAGCTCCGAACAACGCGGGCGCTCCACTGCACATGATGCACTTCCCGCCAGCCAACGGCGGCGGTGGGGCGGCGGAAGTTGGCGCCGGCCGCGAGACCCTGCAGTTGTTCCCGCTGCAGCCCACCTTCGAGCTGCCCGACAAGGCGTGCCGCACCGGGAGCGCCTCTCTGACACCGACGACGCCGTCCGCGTCCGCTTCGTTCTCCGGGGAGTCGGAGAGCCCGAACTGCGAGGCGCTGCCGTTCTACGACTTCTTCGGTGTGCATTCTGGAGGCCGCTGATTACTTGGAAGCTGAAGTGAAGCTTGGCGGATTGCGTGGAGTGGAGATCGATCGCTTGCCGGATTCCTCGACTTTGTCGAACTGTCTGGAATTCCCGAGGGCTAGCTAGCTCTTTAATTCATAGTGATTGAGTAGATGGACCCGTTGTGTTTTGCTATGTTTATTCGTAGGGTTGGTTTACTTAATTAGGAGGAGCTGTACTGTTTCATCAACTTGAAGTGTGTCACTGAAAAAGTTTGTTAAATTGCATTCGAGTTATGCATGTCTCGAACTAGTCTTGCTCTTACAACTAATTAGGTGCTCTCTATCTTTTTTTTGGTCATTTGATTTTATACTAGTAGTTAATTAACCACCACCGCATCAGTTTTTCATATGGATATAGGCGCCCACCGCGGGTGGCGAAGGCGATCGCAGCGTGAAACCGGAAGATCTCTTCACAGGGAACACTGCACCGGTTGCTAGCTATTACTGGTTGCAAATTAGTTAGGGGTATTGATAAACATCACTTAGATGTTATTTTCCTAACTATCATTCAAATTTATGAACATTGGATTAGAAATCCATTGACCATGAATTATCCTCTCACCCCCTAAAAAATCTCTCTCCAAAAAAAATCTCTCTCTCCAAAAAAGAGACCGTTGGATATCTAATCCAACGGTCTTAAATCTAAATGGTTGTTACGGATGATACCTAGACAAACCCGTTAGTTAGTCCCTCAGTTTCGTATTCGTCTCCATTGCTTCCAATTATCGGAGCATTGTTGGGTCAACATTTCCACCTCGCAAAGAAACTGGCGGAATTCCATGCTCAAGCCCACGTTTGCATTGGGCTGGAGCAGCATTGGGGCATGACTGAAACAGCTCGGGGCCTCCACGGATCCACGCGGGGAGCATCCCACGTCCGAACATTTTGCAGCCCAGCAAACGTGCGATGCCGCGTTCCACGTCCTACCTCTCGCTCCCCTGCGTCCCTCGGCCCACGCGCTCCAGCCCTCATGGCGCCCAACGTCGGCGCGCGCGCGCACGCTACCTCCGCCTCAATCCACCCATCTCCACAGCGCAAACAAGTCGGGAAATGCTGTCGTACCATTATCGACTGGCAACTGCACTGTGTCTGTCCGGGTGACCCTGGGCTAGTACGCTTCTCATTAGAGGGCTGGGCAGACCAGTGCTTAAGGCCCTGCTCTGCTCGGTTGGATTGAAAAACTGTAACTTATGGTTAAAAATACATTGTAATTGACTGAAATTTTACTGTAGCTGAAGACAGTTTATTTGACATAATTAAATTTAAAAAATAAAAAAATATGTTAGTTCATCTTGGACAGCGCAAACGAATACGGAAAAAAGAACCGGCAAAAAAGCTAAAAAAATGAAAAAAAAATCAGAAAAAGATGAAATTTATAAGTAGTAAAAAATAAATCAGAAGTCAGAAACTGAAACAAGTGAGACCTAAAGCTCTGGTTCAAAAAGGTAGTTCAAGCTCTGACGTAACAATCTATACATGAACAAAGGACACAATGAACAGAACTATTGGGAAAACATGGGCCACAAATTGGAAAAGTTTCAGTCCCATGGACACTACTGGCAACGAATCCGAACTCCCCCCCTAAAAAAATCTGGCGTGATGGGCATTAGTGCATCACCTTGTAGCTAACCAAGTTCTCTATAGAGGCGGCGTTTGGTGGCAATTAGCAAAGCATTGTGCTTTTTATGGTCCTGTCGGTGTGGCATCCGCATTCACGCAATCACGGCCCTAAGCTACAAGAATAATCTGCTAACGTCGACAGTGCCAAGCGCGACCAAGCCGTTGAATGGTCCGGTCATTTTGTTGTAGGGATAAGTTATTCGAAGAGAGATGGATGGACCGAACTAGTCCACTACTAGTTAACCAAGGTTCGAAGGTGCTTTTTTTTTACTTAACCAAGGTTCGAAGGTGCTAAAATTCGGAATAAAGAATAAAATAAAATTAGCAATTTGATTTCCATACGCATTCCTAAGTAAAATTAAATAAAATTTCGAAATAAAAATAAAAACAATTGACTTTGTATGTGAATTCCAACAAAAAATGAAATTCAGAATAAAAAATAAAATAAAATTAGCAACGAATCAATACGTGAACAAAGGACACAGTGAACAGAACTACTGGGAAAATATGGGCCACAAATTGGAAAAGTTTCAATCCCATGGACACTACCAGCAACGAATCTGGACTTTCTACCTGGCAAAAAAAAAAAAAAAAACTGGAATCTAGATTGCAGCTGCAATTTGATTTTTATGGGGGCTATTGGTGATGGGCATTAGGGCATTACCTTGTAGCTCACCAAGTTCTCTATAGAGGCGGCGTTTGGTGGCATTTAGCAAAGCATTGTGCATTTCATGGCCCTGTCGGTGTGACGTCAACAATGCCAAGCGCGACCAAGCCGTCGAATGGTCCGGTCATTTTGTTGTTGGGATAAGTTATTCGAAAAGAGATGGATGGACCGAACTAGTCCACTGCTAGTGAGCCAACAAATTTACGGCTGCGGATAGCTTGACAATGAGCCAGGAATATTCTGCACTGCACATAGACTGCAGGGAGTGAAATTGTGATTGCACCATGTATAACCCAAGTTAGCACGAGGCAGGTGTAAGTGGTGAAGGCCCAAATGCAGGTGATGACTTCTACATGGAGTTTTTTATGGACCATCCATTTGACACGATCCAAGGGTTGATATTTATATTACGTCATAGGAAGTAATAGGCCATCTATTATTATTATTATTATTATTATTATTATTATTATTATTATTATTATTATTATTATTATTATTATTATTATTATTATTATTATTATTATTATTATTATTATTATTATTAGGCTACTATGGTCAATTACCGCATGGCAAATAGGGAAATAGATAGTATTACGATACAAACCACTAAAAACATGGCTGTCAAAAGGCATGTAACTAACGACAATATTCTCGCTTGCTATATTTTGTTTATTTCAACATCTCGTCCTACATACTTGCCTAATTCTCACTAGGCATTTTATATTTTGTTAGACCATGTGGTGGTCGTGCAATGAGTGATGATGAATAATTGATATTTGGCTTTCATTAAAATTTGCGTTTGTGAAAGTTTTGATCGACGTGCTCTTGTTGCTGGAGTTTTTGGGATAGCAGGTCTGGTTATCAGGTGTCGATCATGGTAGAACGACTACGGTTGGCGATCGCCAAGCTTCGACCACGGTACTTCAACCACGACATTTTGATCATGACATTTCGATCACTGCAGAACGACCACAACAGGTAATTGTAGGTTTCGACCTCAAACAGTGAACTGATTATAAGCAACAGTGCACCGATCTTAGATATAGTGAACCGATCGGTGGTCATAAGCTTGTCTGCTACAGTACTGGTCGGTGGTCGTAGCTACAGTGCTTTCGATGGTCGTAGTTACAATGCTTTATCATGGGCATAGCTACAATACATGGTCGTTGATTAGTAATCATAGACTTTGCTAGTCAGTAGTCGAAGACTTTATGGTCGGTAGTCGTAGACTTCGCAGTCTTTTCTCATAGTCGTAGACTTCGCAGTATTTTGTTATAATCGTAGACTTCGTGATCTGTTGTCTCAGACTTTGTTGGTTGATAGTCTTAGACTTTGTGATCGGTTGTCTTAGGCTTTGTGATCTGTTGTCTTAAGCTTCACAGTCGGTACTCGTAGGCTTCAAGTACTTCAATTCTTGTGATCTTCGAGTACCTCGAGTACTCATGTCTGATAGGCTAGGTCTGACCGGCTTGTGCATGGTGGTCAGACTGGTCTTACTGAACGGTCGTTGCTACAGTACCCTATTGGTACTTGGTAGTCTATGCGATACTTGTGATTTCCAAGTGTTCTGAGCAGAGCAATAGGAATTTCCGAGTGCTTGTGTTTTCGAGTACTCGATGAGCTAGCAATCGGTCTGTGCATAGCGGTCGTAACTAGTCGTGATGAGTGGTTTAAGGCTGATTTCTGGAAAGCAATAGAATTTGTGGTCATGGCTAATTTGGTTAGTATTGATGGATGGTTAAAGGTGTGGTTTGAATGTGTGGATTGATAACGGTTAAGTTGGGAATAACTTGTGCCGAGGAAAATGTTCTTTGGTCTTTGTATGTGCAGATTGGCGTGGAGACGGTCATGGTCGGTGACGAGGAGGATCGGGACTAGGATGGGGAGATCTGAGGTTCAGATAGTCGAAGATGTCACGCGAGGTGGTCAAGCTCATGCGGGGACACATGAAGATCAAATGTGCTGATGCGTGGAGAAACTACGGGAGGTGCGACACTAGAGGCTTCGTCATGTGATGAGTTAGGAGTTATGGAAGGGTCCATAACAGGGAATGTGTAGAGATTGAGTAACACCTGTGTTTGAAAGGGTTTCGTGTCCCTTATGATTTATGATTTTTGGTTTAATTTTTTAAATTTTGTCTGTTCGCGAAAGAAAGTACGGAGAGATATATAGATGAATTCGGGACAGTGTATACTGCAATCAACTTATAGACTCTGCTTTAAAAAGATACTCCATTTAAAAATTATTTTATTTAGAAAACTAATTCATAAACATAAAAGAATCCAACCGTTTGTCGTCACATGTTTGTCGTCGGTTCGGAGGTCATCTCCGACAACCGAAACAAACAAGGCTTCTTCGATGGGGGTGATGGATCTGTCACGTGGTTAGACGGGCATGCATACTGCAGAGCTTTTGGCGACGGCGATGGAAACCTAACCATTCGTATTTGCTTCTCCTGACACGCACGTTAAGGGTACTAAACTAAACCAAAGCCAAAAGATTTCACTTTCCCATCTGAAAGTGTAAGATGGGCCATTGCCGGTTTGCTGTTCAGCATCTGCTTCTGGCTATGGCACCGAAGTCGTGGCTGTTTCAGATTGGCCTGTGGATCAGGAGGCAGAAAAATTGGAATTTGTTTCTACAGAGGAAATACATTTGTTTGTCTTTCGAGCGCCATGGGAGTGTACCATCTCTGAGGAAACCGTGTGCCAATACCGGCATCTGTGCAGTCGCCTAAGTTGTCGTGTGTGCTGTAACTTGTGACTAACTGACTGAACTGATCTGCAAGAAGTTTTGTTTCTAGTTTCTACGAGGAATTATACACCTTAATTGAAGTAAGTATATGCTTCTCCAAGAGAAATATAGCAAAATAGACGTCAGTGTAATTCACATGAAACCATTAGCGACGTGCATGTGCTCTAGCGCAACCATTTCCTTTCTTTCATTTCTTTGTGCTAAGTTACAAAAAAAAAAAAAGATCTTCGCTAAGAAACCAAAACATAAACAGGACCAAAGAGTTCCACATGAGTCACTAGAAGATCCAGAGGGGGAGACAAGTGGCAAGGCGGCCATCTGCGTGATGAAAAAAAATTGTCGACGGGCAGAAAGTAGAGATGGTGGTTCTTTTTGACTGTTTTTTATGGCTGCAATTTATGATTTTTAACTCTAATATGAGTGTTTGTGTAAATGAATCGAATGCTGATAAACCATTTTAAAAAATCGTCCCGATAAACCGCTTCTAAATGGCGATGAAGAAATCATCTCGTTTATTTATTTGAGGAAAACCATAAACCGAAAAGCACTCGGCCAAGGTATTCCTTTGTACAGAGGTTAATGGATTTTTTTTAGAAAAAACATCAGAGATGCCTTCATATCACCATAATTTCCGGAGTTTTTGCAAGCTATAGCACCCCTCAATCATGTTAATAAAATAAGGACTAATCATATCCTGAACTCGTACACAAGATATATATATATATATATATATATATATATATATATATATATATATATATATATATATATATATATATATATATATATATATATATATATTATATCTTAGGTAAAATTAGCTATAGGATACTAAACTTTTGTAACATTTGTTTTAGGACACTAGGTATTTATGACTTTGTTGCAACATAAATCTAGGACACATGATCTATTATAATAACATATCTAGCTGTTTTGGAGAGATAAGGCCCTGTTTGGAATGCGGGAATTTTTCCCGATTCCTGCGGGAATTGAACTGTTCCTGTAAAATTCCTGCAAAATTCCTGTGAAATTCCTCTGTTCCAAACAGGCCCTAAATAGCTCAAAATGGCCTTTATACGCTATCTTCTCTCCTCTTTCCTCCTTGTTGGTTCTCTGTTTCTCCCATTTCTCACTCGTCACAACAGCAACGAAATCCGAAATCACATATGAAAAAGGATCTATGAGAATAGCTAGGATTAGAATTAGAATTTCCTTGCAGCGAAGAAACCGACCGAGTTATAGCCAGGAGTTGTGAAACCACTACACCATCACAACCTAGGCACAGTGGCACACACGACAGATCCATGGCTTCTCTCTACCGACAAAGCAAAAGCACAACACCAAGACCCAACAGGACCAGCAGCCCCGCCCGTGCTAGCTAGCCTCCGTGATTCCTGTAGCGATTACAATCTGGATCTTCCGTGTATTTCTAGACAAATAGCTAGCTCATATAGTGCAATAATGACGAATATCTCACACACACACATATATATGCATCAATATAATTAGTAATAAAGCGTAAACGAGCCAAATGACCAAAGTCTTACATCATAGACCGGAAGGCCAAATATAAATGAAATCTTGCAGCAAAAAAGACACACAACAGAGAATATCCTTAGGATATGCCCATAGCAATCGACTGGGTACGCGACTTAGGCCCTGTTTGGTACAGCTCCTGCTCCCAGCTTCTCACTAGATTCCCGTGGAGCTGTACCAAACACCCAACTTCTCAAAATTGCTGGATTCTGATTCTCGCGAGGAGCAGAGCTAGAAATGAACTAGAGAGGAGAAGCGGGTCTAGGGTGGATTCTCGTGGGGAGCCAGCTAACCAAAAACAAATTTACACATGAAAGTTAACCAAAATTACCCGCAAATGCCACTCAACTACCCCTCACCCACCCGCCTTCCCCTTCTCTCTCGTCCCGCCCGCTCCATCTCCCTCGGTTCGTCCGCTCTTTGCGCCGCCCGCCTCCCCATTCCTCTCTCGCGCCGCCCGCCTCCCCTCTCGCGCCGCCCGCCTCCCCCTTCCCCTCTCACGCCGCTCGCCTCCCTCTTCTCTCGCCCCGCCGCCTCCCTCCCGATCTCCAGCACCACCGCCGCCGCCTCCCTCCCGATCTCCAGCACCGCCGCCGCCACCTCCCTTCTCTCCCGACTCGCCGCCTCCAGATTTGGGACCGCCGCTCCTTCTCTCGCCCCGCCGCCTCCCTCCCGCTCCTTCTCTCGCCCCGCCGCCTCCCTCCCGCTCCTTCTCTTGCCCCGCCGCCGCCCTCCCTCTCTTGCCCCCCCGCCGCCCCCTTCTCTCCCTCACCCCGCCGCCACCCTCCTTCTCTCGGCCCGCCATCGCCTCCCTTCGTCTGGTCCACGACACCGCCGCCGCCGCCTCCCTCCGTCCACAGCGCCGCCTCCCTCTGTGTGTTGATTGCTGTTAGCTTGCTGTTTGGCAGACAATGAAACCTAAACATATTTTGCTGTTTTTTCCTCAGCAATTGTCCTCTTGGCTGAAGATTATCTGAACAAAAAATCATATTCATTTTCTTTTAATCATGTATCTGAAATAAACAAAAAAAGCAAAAAGATAATTGTGTGAAAACTTGGGGTAACATGGTCTATTTTCATCAAATCCCCCTTTTTATGAATCTGGAGCTAACCTACTAGCCAAACGCTTTTCAGTGGCAGCTCCAGATTCTCAGAGAAGTGGATTCTTAGAGAATCCAGAGCAGAAGCTGAAAAATGAGAATCTAGAGCTCTACCAAACAGGCCCTTAGTATTCAATGTCGTCTTCAACCTTCAATGGATGGTGATAGATGTTCACCGATAGATCATTCTTTCAGCACCTAATTCATATAATTGAGCAACAATGAGTACAAAAGTACTCCGCAAGTCATTATATTAGAACACAAGTGTGTATCTACATGAAAGGTTTAACCAAGAGAATGTCTTATATTTCTTTTAGCATAGTCAGTTCGTCAAATGTCACACCATAGCTAGTTTTCAAACCTACAACTTAGCCTTTTCAACTTAAAATCAAAGTGTCCAGTTTAATTAAGTTTAGAACTATCTTCACAATTGCCCACCATATCCATTCATAAGCACCATTCCATATCTACTTCTATACTAAAATATCATATCCATTCTGTAGAATCGTATGGTGCAATCAGAGGGGAGGGGGATGAAAGAGTGCATCTGCTTTTTCAAATCTCTATGTTGTCAACAATGAATACGACTGCTTGAACAAACACTCGTTGCAGCGCTTTGGTCGCAGTTGTATGTCTCACCTAAACAGTAATCACTAGAAATCACGAACTAGATTGATTTAAGATCTTCTTTATTGCTGAATTTTCGTGGAGTTACAAAGTACCATAACAAGCACCCTTAAAAACCCTAGCACACAAAACACCTCGCCGAAAGCTTCTCATCAAACCCATAGCCAACCTCTGCTTTTATATGCTAGTGTGCTAAACCGTGTTCGACTCAAACACAAACTTAGAATCTTATCCCTTCTTCAATTCAAGGGACCAAAAACCTTTTCTAACACGGATTTTAATCAAACTCTATCTCTTCCAAGTTATGGACTCACCCACAACTTCTAACTCAACACGCGACGAAGCCTCCAGGACCGCACCTTCCGTAGCTCCATCTTGCATCACCATCATTGATCTCCACGTGCTCCAGCATTAGCTTGACCATCTCATGTGACATTCTAAACCGTCTGGACCTCAGATCTCCCTACCCTAGTCCCGGTTATCCTCATCACCGACCGTGATCGTCTCCATACTCACCTGCACGTGCAAAGATCAAAGAAACGTTTTCCCTACATAAGTTCTTCACAACTTGACCATCATTAGCACACACACTCAAAACACATCTTCAATCATCCAAAGTCATCAACCAAGTCAACCACGACCATCCACCTCATCGCTATCCAGAATCACTCTCAGACTATTGATTACGACTAAAACCATTGCTTTCCAAAACTCAGCCTCAAACAACACATTACGACTGCTAGCACAATGAGTACTCGAAAACCATAAGTACTCAGGAATTACCATCGCTTCGCTCAAAATACTTAGGAATAACATCATCGCTACCGACCAAGGAACCAACGAGTACTGACAACCGAGTACCAATCATATACCATAAGTCTTAGACAACCAATCATAACGCCCACGATTACCGATCACCGACCATCGAGCACTGAACCCTTCCGACTACCGAGTACCACGACCACCTGATCACCATGCATCAGCCAGTCCTCCCACTGGCCTAACACGAGTACTCGAGGTACTCGAAGATCACAAGAAGTAAAGCACTTGTACCGATCGTAAAGCCTTCGACCCAGATCATGTGGTATATGACAACTGACTGGTCAACTAAAGGCAACAACAACAGACAACAAAGTCTACGAGTATCGTTCTCAAAATCTAAGACCATTGACCAGAAAGATCTACAACTTTCGATCGGTAAAATCTATGACCATCAGAAAGTATTGTAGCTATGACTATAAATAAATACTTGTAGCAGATGATCTTACGACCTCTGACCAGTTCCCTGTAGCTTAAGACCGGTTTCCTATAGCTTATGACTGGTTTCCGTGGTCAAAGTCGTACGTAGTCGAAATGCCGTTGTCGAATTCGTATGTAGTCGAAATGCTGCAGTCGAACTGATGTGGTCATGGTCGAATGTGCTTGAGACTGGATGTGGTCGAAGTAAAATATGATCGAAGCCTATCATGGTCAGAATGCCATAGTCGAGTTGCCGTGGTCGAAGTTGTACGTGGTCTGAGCTGAACATGGTCAAAGTCTGTCTTGGTCAGAATGCCATAGTTGAGTTGCCGTGGTCGAAGTCTGTCATGGTTGAAGTTGGATGTGGTCATAAAGCCGTGCTCTAATCATTGATTACTCCGCTCGAAAGCTGTCTGATCTTCTGGTGGTACTCGAATGTCGTTCGATCCTCCTGGGCCACTCGAAAGCCGTTCGATGCACCGATGTCAGTCAAACTCTGTTTGATCCAGCTTTGCTACTTGAAAGTCATTTGATGCCACTTAGACCCGATCGAACTAGCCTAAAACCACTTAGAGCTGGCCAAAAACCACTTAGAGTAAGCCAAAACCACTCGTAGCAACCAAAACTACTCGGAGACAACCAAAACCACTCGGAGCAAACTGAAACCACACGGAACCAACTGAAACTACTCGAATTCAAAACCTATGACTATGATCGATCGAAACTTTCGCAAACGCAAATTTCAAAGTAATCCAAATGCCAATTATTCATCATCACATTAATCACGACCATCCACATGGTCTAACACATTCTATAAACACTATTCTATATCTATTTCCATATCAAGATACCATATCCATTCCATGAGCACTATTTCATATCCTTTATTTTATGAAAACTAACCAAGCGTGGAATTTCTATAGTTTGCCCATAACCGAGGGTACGTCTATTTGAATAGATTATAACACTCTACAAATTATATAACTTTACACATAAGATATAATTACCTCATAATATCGACCATTATACGCTTCCGTAGGCGTGCGACTGAGAAAATCATAACAAGATTTTTACAATGCTTAGTTTCAAGGCTTTCTTTCACTCCGGAGGTGAGACCCCTCAACACTAGAACAGTGATTGTTACGGGTAACCCCTAGAATGCAACCATTACAGGCAACATTTTCAATGAGGGACCGCCGTTGTTAAGGAGTCTACGACCCTTCACTTTTAAAGAAATCAACTTAGGGGAAGTGACCGTTACGAGTCACTCCCCGAATAATCATAACAGAAATTTAGAAATCCTCCTATCAATCTAATCCATGGGAGTCACACCAAAACGAAGCAAATTAGTTGGCCAGATCAATCCTATACTTGACTTATGGCTATACGATTGGGGTGTAGAAAGGAGCGGCACATGATTCAGTCATTAATTGACTTAGGCGAGACAACAAACAAACCCAGATCTCGTGTGTTACAGCATTGGTCGCATCCCAGCAACTTGCCCGAGTCTCCACCAATTTATAAAATATTTTTGTATTTCCAGTGGTCCACGTTACAATTTCCATTGCTACACAATGTCTCAAGTATGTGTTGGTAATGTTTGTGTTGTATTCCAATTTACCACTAATACATTTCTAAGCACACCCATTGTTTATTAAAGTTTAGCCTAGATGAAATATTATTATAATAAGTATCCTAGGGTGACTTCATAAAGATAATATTAACAATCAAGGAAGGGGATAATACGCATCAACGGTATGGTATAACTAAGCATCAACTTTTGATATAACATGTAATTGAATAATAATAAGCATGCAATTTGCAATTTAAAATAAATTAATTGCATTTAAAAACTAAGTTCAACATGATCAATCATAAGGACTTGCTTTGGTAAACAGTGGATAGCATAGGATCTTACTTATCAGTGATGGAAGCGCGAAGAGGAAATGAAGAGGAGGTGAAGGCTAGGTTTTAATGCGCTTGGGGTGGCTTAAATAGAGGAGAGGAAGGAGAGAGAGAGAGAGCGGTGCCAACGGCTTGCCCTCAGGTGCAAGAAAACGAGACAGAGAGGAAGCATGCAGAGAGGGAGAGAGAGAGCGGCGATGGGATGAGGTCACGGTGGTGTGGCACTCGAGATGGTAGGGTGACGCGGCTTCTAGCACAAGTGGTGCATGTGTTTAGCATGCAGGCAAGTGAGAAAGAGAGAGCTCGGGAGAGAGTAGAAGAGTGGGGAAGAAGCACAGTGCCTCACATTGATAGATGGGACCGAGACCCACATGGTAGCAGCGGCAAGAGAGGAAGAGAGAGGGGAGAGCTGGACTACGGTGCATGTGGGCTATGGCAGGAAAAGGAAAGGGGGGTGTGTGTGGGTCAGTTCGAGTGCATAGCCTGCGAGCGAGGGAAAGAGAACGGGCAAGCAGCGTAGGCAGGCTGAGCTACGGAAAAGAAAGAGAGAGGAAGGGAAAGTAGGGCGGCATGGGTTGGCACAGGCTGGCTAGGCCATGGGGAAGGGAGAAGAGAGTGGGTCGTCGGGGAAGAAAAAGAAGGAACAGGCTAGGCCGATAGTTGGGTTTTGGCCCAAAGTGAAGGAGGGACTAGAAAAAGGTTTTGAACTTTTATTTGAGTTTTAAATTTTGATTTAAATTTTGATTTGAACTTCTGGGGGTGCTACACACAGGGATTTTAGATGATTTTGATTAGCACTGAAGTAAATTTTAGAAATTCACCAATTTGATTTTAGAGCCAAATAATTGATTTTAAATTTTAGATTTGAAGCAAGGCTTTAAGGGGATTTTGAAAATGCACCAATTTTTTGAAACTCATGAAAATCATGCAATTTTTTATTTTGACACAAATTTGGGTTGTTACAATCCCCTGGATGTTTTCATGTAGCACTTTGCGGTGGTGCTTTGCCCCGCCATTACTCAGCCCCTTCCCGTCCTTGCCGCACCCAAACATCACTAGAGGTCAAAAATGCTGTGGAGAGAGATTGGTGAGGCAAAGTTGTGGATCTAAGGTGAGTTTATAGGGGGATTTGGGAGGGATGGGGAGCTTGTCAGCATAGAATGGGACGGTGACTGGCTAGCAGCAGCGTAGAAGTGCATGCTTGCGCAAGAGAGAGGGGGCTGGTTGGCGCGATTGAGGCGCAGCTGGCATCAGCAGGATCAATAGTGTGGCGGTCCGCCGCAGGCCTCTGTGCCACGTGGGAATCTCACTGCCATAGGCCTCTATGCCGCGTGGTCCAGCGACTCTTGTTGTGCCTGGGACGAGGTGGGGTGCGACGGTGTCGGCCGTGTCACGGTGTTGCACCTACCTGGACATGGTCTGACAGGCCTGTCCTATCCTCCTTCGCCGGCCTCGCATGACTGGAAGGAGGAGGGAGAAGGATGGAGGGGGCAAATAAGACAATTTGAACGCTTTATGTCTCCTACTAGACAGATAATAGTATTATAATGTATCTGGTGTCCTACGCAAGGAATCACAAAAATGTAGTGTGTTTTAGCAAAGGCACAAATTTTTAGTGTTTTAGAGCAAATGACAGATGAGTTTAGTGTCCTATAGCTAATCTATATAAATAAAAATAATAGGTGAGATCCAAGTCACCTTATTCATTTCGGGGGCAAAAAAAAATCCTACAATAATCCTAAAAAGAAAAAACCCTAGAAATTCTTACATTAATCGAGAAAAAAGAGAAGCATCTCCACCACTTATTTTGGTGAGACCAGATTATAATAGTGTAGATTAATGATATATCTATATTAGAGTTGTATAGTAAATACAATTGTATTTTAATTATAGTCATTAGAGTTGTATATCAAAGACAACTGTATCATAATATCTAGCCGCGCAATTGCAACGGTAAATCCGCTAGTTTTGCCAATATTTTGGCGTCATTCATGTGCTGATATATTCCGCTGGTGTGCTGATATATTCTGCTGGTTTTCTTAATGATGATAATCGCAAAAATTGAATTGGCGACTCAGATCAGGTAGGTGTATGTGTGTAAACCAAGAATTATTTTGTTGCGAAAAAACTATGAAGGCTAAGGATTATTTATGTGCAGTCTTTCTGTTCACTAAAATATCAGAATGCCTGATACGATAATCCTCTCAAAGAAGAAACAATTGAAATCCTAATGTGAACCAAGCCCAGTCTTTGCTAGAGAAAAAGAAGAAAGGCGATGATAGATGACCAGAGCCTAAAGGAGGGGGTATCACAACCTTATCAGATCTAAGGGATGTGGTTGTAGTGCACAAAATTATTGCAGCTTAACTAGTATCAGAAGCAGCACCTCCTCCAAGGCCACACCCACGCTCGCAAAGACCACCATCGCGAACACAACAGCAAAAGCTGAAGCATGATCGCAAGGAGACCTGCTGGCTAATGGCCATTCGTTTCCAGTTTGGAGCTACGTGCATTTCGGTGTCAGCTTTTTTCTGTAAAATCGTGTGGCATCTTAACTCTTCTCTGTTGCTTTCAAGTGGCATCATCAGGCTGATAGGTATATACTGCTAGAGAGAAGAGGACTACTGCACAATAGCGATGGATCCTGGAATCTGATTCCGGGCAGCTTGCATCTGGAACGAACATGCAAGATCTGAAACTTCATGGCAACAGGAGAAATCGATCGAGTTTGCAATCCACTGTAGTTCAGCTCAGAGTGGAGTTGGCAACCAGTAGCTGCCGCAAGCCTCAATGGTTCAGTTTAATACCTCAATATCTTCTGAAATTTAAACTGCCTTAATGGTAGGAACCATACAAACGCGATTGATGTTGATCTGACGGATACATTTTTTTCCTTTATGGAAAATTGGTGTCGGACGTCTAGTGAAACAACTCGGCTGCCAAGACTGTCGGACTGCAAAATTTAGACTGTTGGACTGCAAAATTCTGCTAATTTCTACAGACATCTTCTATGATCATCCACTCAGCCAAAAAAAAAAAAATCTCTGCTGCACAGCACACTACTCTGAAACTGCATCAAATGTGGACAAGGGCTTTTTCTGAGATAAAAATAATAAAAATTGAAAAAACCGCTATATGTTTTGCAACAATACACATGAATAAGAAAAATAAAATAAAAAAAGCCAAAAAAACAAAATTTAGAAAGCCAAAAGTTAAGGCCGTTTGGAGCGGAGTAGCTGCCATGTGCACCTGGGCGCAAGAACCAAACAAAAACCAAAAACCCATCAGTCTACCACCACTAGATCTGCATCGCGGGAAGAAAAAAAGTAAGGCTAGATCGCAAGTGCCACTGTCCCACTTGGTATCCGAGGTAGCTCTATAGGACTAAATAGGCAATAAAGTGGGGTGAATGGTGTTGTCTAATTTTTTCGTAAGTATTTTTATCATATTCTCAAATAATTATAAAGTTACAAAGAACAAAATCACCAGCCAAAATCTCGAAACAAATAGCTCTAGGAATCAAACTTGGAAAATCACCAAACCCTGGAGGTTGAACCGGCTCACTGCTGGCGGTTAGATCACTGGCACTAAGGCCAGTTTGATCAGCAGTGGCAGTTGAACCGCCCTCTGTTCTAAAACAGGCCGATGATGACCACTTTTGGTACAACTCCTAAATTACAAGTCCAAATATAATGAAATTTTGCATACGTCTTGTGTAAGGTCTGACGAACCTATCTCATCCGTGGAACGTAGAAATCCATGTCAAAGTTTATACCTTTTTCATATTTACGCAAGCATGCACAAAAAATGGGCAAAATAGAAAAATGGTGAATATGACTTGCTCATGGGTAGAAAATGGCAAAGGTGGCTCTAGATGTATTCTCATATGTTACAGTAAGTAAGAACAGCAAAGAAATCAAGCCAAAAAACCTTGGATCACAAAATTAATTGGTGAGGCCAAAATCAAAATCGGATTTCTTCATGAACTTACTATCAAAGTGACTAGGTGGGTGGAGATTGATCTTCAGAGGTTATCTCCATCTCTTATACGACCTGGACACAGCAAGATCAAGAGGAGGAAAAAGAAGAGGAAAACCAACCAAGTTAAGTGCAAATCAATCAACACAAAAGAGATTCATGGAGATGAACAAATAATGATATATTGCTACTTAGGAATGAAGGTTTTGTAGCCACTCCATTTGGAGCACAAGAGAGTACATTACAACATTCAACTTTTTTCAAACCCTAACCCTAACTCTAAAACTCATGAACACTTGGACTCAAGAGAGGATGGTTGGATGGTTAACTACAAGTCACCATCTCAATCTGTTAAATAGATAGGTCAGTCGACCACATTTAACCTTCAATGGATACTATTCACTTAGCACAATAGGGGAACTTGAAAATGCCCCCACACGGGTTTTAACACATACACTTTCAAAGCTCGTAAACCCGAATCCGCTAAGTTTTTAGTCTTGACCCATCTTGATCTTTTCAACTTCTTATTAACCAAAAACACTCTCCCATGCACCATGGTTTTCTTTCAAGGTAGTTTCTAGTATTCTGGTCAAACTACCAAAGTACCCCTTTTTAACCCGGTCTTCTCCTTCCATACAAGCAATTAGCATACTTATCACGTGTAGGTGCACCACTGGCTTGCTACGTGTCAGTAATTCTCTCCTGTTCTATTTCCACCAGACCACGCCTCACATGGACCGACTAAGCCACATGGTGCAACACACCGTTCAAACTTTTTTCAACATTTCTCATCTCTCTTATTCCATGTTTGTGCTCACCATCTCACCAGGCATCCTCGATTATTCTGAGCCTAGGCTCGTCCATGAGTGTTGCCCTGATTCTTGCCATTGACCATGGTTGACTCTAAGCGACCATGCACATTCAAAGACAAAGAAATCGTTTTCGAGTATAAGTTCTTCACAACTTGACCCACGTTGGTAATAACATATCTCATGCAACCTATAACTACTAACGTAGGTCATTCAAACATATCTCATGCGACTTAAAACCATAAGAATCAAAACCTAGCCAAAAGCCTCCCTACTTAGCCGGTCTGAACGGACCTCACCACTGGTTAAATCATTGGCTACCACCCGTTCGAACTGCAAAATAGCACCGGTTAGATCGGTGGCAAATTTCGGCCTGACTGCCCACTTGATGCCAATTTGATCGGCCAGACAGCAAAATGTTCCAGAAATTCGACAATTTGCAATTTCAAATTTTTGATCTTCTCAAATTGCAATGGTTCATCACAACATAATCCAGGATTTTCTCATATGGTCCTGCAATCTACACCTTGATGAACCCATTGGTAATTTCTCAAAATTGCAACTTAGAGGTGATTTTAGATATTACAGAGGAAGAATTGCAAATAAATCTCCAAATGGTTAAGTGAGGAATGCAATGAGCTGAAATGACCATTTGAGCTAAAGGTGAATTGATGCTACTGAAAATGGCAGGTTTTTCACAAAAAGGTTTAATTTCACCAAATGAGTCGGGAAATCTCACTTTAGGTCTGTATAAATGAATAATTATTCTATTTGACCTTAATCATGGTGAGAAGAGATCAAAAGATCAAGAGATCATAGTAAAATAATAAAACTCCAATTTCGTATTTCACACAAAAGCTCTAAATCATGCTCTAGATATGCATTTTTACTAATCTTTCTCTCCTTTGACAGTGGAGTCATCAAGATGTATGAAATAAGATAGAGCATGAATAAAATAAAGTGGCGGTATTTTATTCATTTTTGGCATTACGAGCCATGAAAAATTATTAAAAGTGACTCTACAAGCATTATATCAAGCCATATTAAATGAAGTGGCTATTTTAGATTATGGTAAACCATACATATCAAAGAAAAAACCAAATGAGCAATAATCTAAAATTAAATTAATTTTTAACATGCCAAGTTGCTCTGGATCATATTTTAGCTAAAGTTATCCAAAAATAAGACAAGCTATGTCAATAAATTAGATGGAATTAAGAAGCTACAATTGAGTCAATTTAGAGTGATACAAATTCAATGTTGAATCATTATGTTCAAGCACTTGGAATTGAGCATAATTAGCAAATTTAGCACTTGCTGAAATTTATTTTTGGTTTTATCTTAGCAAAACAAGTCCTAGACTAGCAGCCATCGACAACTGCTTCCTAAGCTTCAACCATCTTTCATTTTTTTTGCTTTTTTAGCCATGTACTAGATCTCAAGTCTTACTACAACCAAGTGAGAAGCTCAAAAGAGTGATCTAGGTCATCCAAAACTCCCTCTAAGCTTATGACTAGTGCAATGGTAAGTCGTCTTATGAGAAAGAATTGGTGATATCAATTTTTTAGGTAAAAGAGATAATTTTTCATTCTTAACTTAGTTCAAGAACATAGAGTTAATATTAACTTATGCTTTAAGAAAGAACTAGCATATCTTAATCTAAATCTTAATGTAGATTCAAAACTCAACTTAACCTATTTGACATGGCATGAATCATGAGAGGATCACTAGAGTAAAACTAGTCACAAAACTCTAACAAGACATGATTTAGTCCAAGTTTTTCACATTTAATAGAGCTAGCATGGTAAAAACCATGCTACACATAGAAAGACATGATAAATCTAGCAAACTAGCACAAAATATAGTAAAATATAAAGCAAGATATCATGTTACACAAGGATAATAGGCAAAGCTCTATTTAGTTATATTATAATGTAAGTTGCTGAAATTAAATATGCAGTATGATACAATGGATGCAACAGAGTCAAACCTACCCTCAAAACAGGACAAAAGGACTAATTACTCTCAATTCTCCCTGCAAAAAAGCAAAACAAGAAGAATTAAGAGCCTTAAGTGAAAATATCCGCAACCTGCTGCTCCGACTCTACGAAGTGAGCACAATATCACCATTCTCTATATGGTCTCTAAGGAGTTAGTATCTAATATCAATGTGATTGGTTCTAGAGTGTTGCACTGAGTTTTAGCAATGTTTATAACACTAGTGTTATCACAAAAGGGACGAACACTATCCAAGACTAACCTATTGTCCTGCAGAGTAGATATAATCTAGAGAACCTGAGAACAATTACTAGCAGTAGCTACATACTTCGCTTCAGCAGTGGACTGTGCAATAGAACATTGCTTTCTAAATGACCAAGAGATATGAGATATGGCTAAGAAGTGACAGGTGCCAGAAGTATTCTCCTTATCTATTCTACACCCCACAAAATTAGTATAAAAAAGCTCAAATAGAAAGTGCAGAATCAAAAGAATACTAGAGTCTAAAGTCAAGAGTGTCCTAATGATGCGACACACACTACTACAAACGAGGCTATAGTGGACGGCTACATCACAAACGGTTCATAGAGAACCATATGTGTTGTAATTATCACAGACGATTTTACAAGCGTGATCGTGTACCGTCTGTGATATACAATTATGACAGACAGTTCATACGAATAACTATCTGTGATATTTTTACAGACGGTTATTAATACAAACCGTCTATGATAATGCAAAGCATCATAGATGGTTATTAATATGAACTATCTGTGATAATGCAAAACATCACAGACAGTTTGTATCAATAACCATCTGTGATAATTCACAGACAGTTATCGATACAAACTATATGTGATAATGGTAGAATCACCGACGGTTCATATTAATAACCGTTTGTGAAAGTTCATAGATGGCTATTAATACAAACCGTCAGTGATAGTTTCATATCATAGACGGTTTGTGGTTGGAACCGTCTAGAATACATCACATTATTAAATAACCAGCATACGTGATCTTGATAGATCTATCTTCATTGCACTGCATTAAAGGAGGCAGTCGGCTTTGGGGAGTTTGGTGAAAACATATCGCTCATAGATCTAGCTTGTAGATTGATTTGTTCTTGGTGATTAGAGGTTAGTATTTGCTTCTAATAACTTATATGCCTTATAATAGAGAGAGATGATAGCTAGGTTTTGAGAGAGTTTGCTCGAATTTAAGAATGGGTTAGTACTCCTAGTTTACTTCAATATATTCTTACTTGATATACATATATACATACATGCATGCATGCATGCATACATACATACATACATGCATGCATGCATGCATACATACATACATACATGCATGCATGCATACATACATACATACATACATACATACATACATACATACATACATACATACATACATACATACATACATACATACATACATACATACATACATACATATTGCTTCATGAATACGTGGCTAGCTACTTAATTTAGATATGGACAATTTATTATTAGGTGAATGGCAATTATGTGTGTAAGTAGCTAGGCTAGTTAATTAGCTATAATAGCATTAATAATCTAATTTGACACTAATTTGTTACGTGCGTAGTGTAAATAGACCGAAGTTGAATGTACGTTAAGAACCGTACGAGTGAAGAGTACATTAATGGTATGTCTGCTTTTAGAAGAGTGGCCGAGCAGGATATGTTGAACAAGGGGATGTAATATATATACTGGCCATGCATTGATTGCGATAATCTGAAGATGTTTACCAACTCAGCACAGATCGAAGCTCACTTGATTTGAAGGGATTTTAAAAAGGGGTATACATGTTGGACCAACACGGTGAATAGAAGATTATACAGGAAGGTAGTTATAACATCATTGAGGGAGACAATGATATGCCAGTTGCGGATTGTGCTTTCGATGAGGTTAGGTCGTATGATGACAATCTGGATCAGATGCTACGCGATACAGAAGGAAACTATAGTGAGAGAGTTTGGTAAATTCGAGGGCATACTAGAGGACCTAGAGAAACCTTTGTTCCCTAACTGCAAGCTGTAATACATAAGGTTGTCATCCGTTCTTCAACTGCTGAAATTGAAGACAAGCAATGGTTGGTCCGACAAGAGTTTCACAGCGTTATTAGGTTTCCTAGCAAACGTCCTTCCAGATGAAAATGTGTTGTTGAGAAATACCTACCATGCCAAGAAGGTTCTTTGTCCATTGGAAATGGAAGTAGAAAGAATATATACATTCATGTTTGAATGATTGCATCCTTTACCGTAAGAGTATGAAAAATTACATGTTTGTCTGGTGTGCAAAGCATCCTGATACAAGCGTAAGAATGACTCCGATGATGACGAGGGCATCGAGATGAAGCAAATGATACAAGATTGCTGCGTTGGCACTCGGAGGAGCGTAAGAAATATGGAATGATAAGACACATTGTTCATTCTGCCCAGTAGAGGAACATCGATAGGATGTTTGTAGACTTCAGTACAGAACTGAGAAATATAAGACTTGGGTTGAGTACAGATAGAATAAATCCTTTCGGTAATATGAGTAGCTGACATAGCACCTGGCCCATGAATGTACACATGTACAACCTTTCTCCTTGGTTGTGTATGAAGAGGAAGTATATTTTGATATCACTACTTATCCAAGGGCCGAAGAAACCTAGAAACGATATTGATGTGTACTTAGCACCATTGATGGAAGATATTGTGACGCTGTGAAATGAAGGGGTACATGTATGGGATATAAACAAACGAGTGAATTTCACTCAACGCGCTATGTTGTTCTGCACTATCATGGTAGTTGAGCTTCTTGACTTTCATGTTGCAAGCTTGAGGATGCCTCCGAAAGTCCTTCTCCTTGCTCTTCAGCTTGGGGCACTTAGCCTGAATGTAGTTCGGCTCACCACACTCAAAGCAAGTGATAGGGCCACTTCTCATCTTGTTCCTCATTTTGTTGTAGGTTTTTGTGAATTTTATGGATAGGAGGGTTAAGTCATCCTCAGGTAGCTTCCCTAGCTGCTCATCGCTCAAGGAGTGATGAACAATGAAAATCTAGAAAATCAAAGTCCAAGGAATCAGAAAAGTTACTCTGAGAAGGGTCAATCGCAAATACCATCGACTTTGTCTTACAAAGACACAAGATAAAGTCAATATTATGCATTTTTAACCTTGAGTAGAGTTTATTCAGGGTAAACTCACTCATGACAGTGTTGTCATTGATAGAAATGATCTTCATCCTCAAAACTCTCACATTATGTGCACCCAACAGCTAGCGTGCATTACCCGATCTTTGAGTACTCTTTCTTCAGTTGGTTCTGTCTCACTTCTTTGATCACGGTAGAGCCCTCATGGTAATCAGTAAGGGCCTTCCAGACCTTATGAGCAGACCTTCAATGAGTGATACACTCAACTCATTTTGACTAAGCCCTTGAATTAAGAAATTTTGAGTTGTGTTGTTTGTCTCTATATCGGCTATGGTCACCTCATCATTGGCCGGTATCGCATAAGGATTCCTGACCTTGATGCAAATTATGTGCCCTTGTACCTTGATGTAGGAATGCATTCGAGCCTTATAATAAGGTGGCTTGGTAGAATACTTGTCTGATGCTATGGCTCCTAGACCGGTTAAGATCTATGAGAAGAGCTAATCGGGCTCTGATACCACCTGTAGGACCGAGTAGACAACAGAGGGGGGAGTGAATGGTGCCGTCTAGAATTTTTCCCAAGTATTCTTGATCCAATTCTCAAATAATTACAAAATTACAGAGAATAAAATCACCAGCCAAAATCTCGAAACAAATAACTCAAGGAATAAAACTTGGAAAATCGCAAACCCTGGAGGTTGAACTAGCTTATTGCTGGCGGTCAAACCGCTGGCACTGGGCCAGTCTGAACGGCAGTGGTGGCTAAAATTTTGCTGTAACTCCTAAATTACAAGTCCAATTGCTATGAAATTTTGTATACACTTTACTTAAGGTTTCATGAACCTATCTTGTTAATGGATCTCAGAAATCCATGTCAAAGTTCATACCTTTTTAGATTTACGCAAGTATGCACTAAAAAGGACAAAATACAAAAATAGTTAATGTGATTTGCTCGTGGATAGAGGATGGCCAAGATGGCTCTAGATGTATTCCCACATATCACATAAAGCAAGATCAACAAAGAAAGCAAGCCAAAAACCTCAGATCATGAAATCACTTGGTGAGGCTGTTAGACGAGGAGATCGACTAGTGGGGGGGGGGTGAATAAGCGGTCTAAAAAATTTCTTCTCTAATTTCAATTTCTATTTGGTTTAACCAAACAAATAATGCAAAAGCTTAACATAAAAAGATTTAGTACAAATAACGTAAAAAAACAACCAAGTTCACCTAAGTGCACCAACAAGATAAGCCTATGTCAAGGTTTGCAATCCTATGGATAAAAATCAATCAATTTAATTCTATGAAAGTAAATTGAGCATGAGAAAACAAATCACAATTGACACGATTGCTTTTTACCGTGGTGTTCAAAGACTTATCGGTTTCCCCTAGTCCACATTGAGGTTAGCCCAAACAAATCGGACCGGCTTCAAGAGTTAAGCCGAAACACCGCGAATCCACTAGTTGTAGCTCTTTCCCGCTCCGAGTATGTGAACTCCAACCTTCACAACTTTGCCGGGTCTTCTCACAACCTTCTTTGAGAAGATCACCGCGCACGACACCTCCAACGCCGTCTAGGAGTCGGCAAACTGCAAGAGTAATAAGTCGAAAACTCTCACTTGAACGAATCAAGAATCGCAGCTCAACGAACACAAAGTCCACCACCAAGTGCAACACATGCACTAGATTTACACTTTTCTCACTCTCTAAGTGCAACACATGCACAGAAGTAAAGAAGACTTGCTCTTAGCTCAAGGAATGGGACAATAGCACCAGCAACCTTCCCTCAACAGCCCTTGAGGGGGTGTTTATACACCTCCCTAAAAAACTAGCCGTTGGAGAGAAGAAAAGTCAGAAATCAGCACGAGGGCCAGAAGTATTGCAGTTACACCGCCGGTACTTCCACCCTCCCAACGGCTACAAAAACCAGCCGTTGGGCTGGAAAACCGGTCAGGCCGCCCACACAGGGTCTGGTCAGACCGCCACACAGGACCGGTCAAACCGCTCTCAGAAAATCAACGAAGTCCCTCTCTGAAAAAACGTACCGCGCGAAGAAGCGATGGTTCCGCGAGCCGGTCAGACCGCTCTTACCATGCCGGTCTGACCGCTGGGCACATGCCGGTCTGACCGCCGGCATGGGGCCGGTCTGACCGCCCTTATGTGGCCGGTCTGACCGCCCTTATGTGGCCGGTCTGACCGCCCTTATGTGGCCGGTCTGACCGCCCAGTATATACCGGTCTGACCACTTCAGCGGTCAGACTGCCTTCGGCCCGGCTGGAATTGACTTGGTCGATCTGACCGCTTGAATAAAGCCGATTTGACCGCCACCTCTGAAGACAGTTTCAGAATCTTGGTATATATTGCATATTTCTCAGCCACCTTGCACACAAAGCATTGCAAGATATAGAAATATACATTTAAGATTAACATGTGACTTCCAATAAATCGTAGAACATATTCTCAAGTATATTTTGGAATCACATCACCAGAAATGACATGGACTTAACCAAATTCAAATTTGCCATTTCAAACTTAAGTCACATGTAGCAATAATATTTACATGAGCTACAATCATTTGAGAGACACATCTCAAATATTAGCATCATGCCTCAAGGAGGAGAAATAACATGGACTTTGACATGTTGCAAAACACATTTGCAAACATTAAGTCACATGTCACAAAGGATTTATGCATGAGCTACAATATTTTCAAATCACATTCAAAATATTAGCATCATGCAATGGAGAGAGAGAGAGAGCTAAAGAAATAGTGCAAGCTATCAACACTTGTTACGTTCAAGCTACTAGTCGCGATCCCTCTTAATAGTACGGCATCCTATACTAGCAAACCGATCTTCCAACCAAACATCAAGATCGGTAAAAGACTAGGAACATATTCTTAGCGCTAGCTAGTCATACCTTTACCTTACACATTTCACTTGAAGCTTTACAACGTAATTTCAACTTCAACTTTGGGTCATGACTTTTCAACATATGTGAAGTCTTTACATTGCTTGAGCATAATCAATCGCATGATCTCATCTTGAATCATCCATCATAATGAGACATATCATGTTCATTCATCTCAATGAAAATATTAATCTCACAATTCAATTGTCATTAATTACTAAAATAAATCATTAACACATAATAACGAGTCTAGATTCTTCACTCAGCCCTCGCAAAAACAGATAAATCCACTACCAAATAATACAGCAGTACCGGCTGCCTATCTCCCTGTTCGATCTACACTAGGCGGAAGTAGTACGCGGCGAAGGCTCGGAGAAAAATAAGGGGCTGTTTGGTTGCTAGCCACACTTTGCCACCATTTGCCAACAAAAATTGCCACACTTGCCTAAGTTGAGGTGCTCAAATTCTTTGCCACACCTTAGCAAGCCTAAGGGAATCTTGCCACACTTTTTTGAGTCACTGACGCGTGGGACCTAGTTTGCTGGAAGGGAATCTTGCCACAACTGTGGCTGCAACCAAACAGCTGCCAAGTTGGTCAAACTTGCCTAACCTTAGGCGTGGCAACCTGTGGCAAAGTGTGGCTGGCAACCAAACACCCCCTAAGTACGCTCCTGTGTGTGTGGCGCACCACACTGTGTCTGTCTCTGTCTGGTCACTTTAGTCCCTTCGTGCTGTGCTCTGTTCGGGGCATGTTTAGAGAGATTTGCACGCACTTTTTCCTTCGGCGTTAGGCGCTTTTGAGGCAATCATTTGGGGTATTCTATGGGAGCTGAAAACCATATGTGCAATCGCAGTGTAATTATTTCGACTCGGAGTGGACATGTGTCATGCTCATGCTCGAGTCCGTCGTCCATAGATCGCTGCTCGGGCGACGGCCATCCAACGTGCGCTGCTCGGGCTATTTGTGGCCGGCGACCGGGTCATGCTCGTAGCGATCTAAGCTAGTCACTGTTTGATGTGTGGCAATCTAGTAGGCAACATCGTTTCTTCTTCGAACACATTGATCGTTTCTTCTTCGAACACATTGGTAGCAACTGTTAAACCTACAAACCATCTTTAAAGGGCGGTAGTTGATACCACCGCGTTCTTTAGAGAATGACGAACACTGCGTGCTGAACACGAGTAACCAACTGACGAGTTGGGTTTGCTCCTAAGTCGCTGATAGCTTGATACGCTGGAGGCTAATGTTCCACTTGCTGCTGCGACTTATTCGGTGTTGTGTTTGGTCCGAGACCAACGTGACAATTGGTGGTGATCGGTTCGGCTGAAAAGCTCATGGTTTATGGCTGAAAATACTGTAGCTGGCTGAAAAAGTACTGTAGCTGACAGAGACTTATTTAGCATAATTAAATTTAAAAAAATTTAAAAATATAAAAAAATTTAAAAATATAAAAAATATGTTAGCCCATTACGTATAATACAAACAAATACGGGAAAAAAAGAACCGGTAAAAAAACTTAACAAAAAGCCAAAAATTCAGAAAAAGATGAAACTTATGAATAGTAAAAAATAAGTTAGAAGTCAGAACCCGAAATCGAGTTGAAGGGCGTCCACTTGCGTGACCGCGCAACTAGTCGAGAGAATCCCGACACGACATGTGCCAGCCCGCGAAAACATCAATGTTACATTGGTCGTACGCCCTGTCCCTCTACCCGCCGCAGTAGGTAATTAACATATGTTGCGTGCTAGCAGCTGCTGCTAAGGTCATGTTCTAAAAAGTGTTGTGGCTGGTTTTTAGTTTTTGGTAGTGACGACAAGGTAGCTGCTGTTAGTTTTATGAGTTATTTAACAAAAAATAGAAAAAATATTGTTGTATGTAGTGTAAAAAAATAAAAAATTATGTAAGAAATCAATGTATTCTAAAAAAAATTTGACTTTTGAAGTTAGAAACCGTCGCTGTTTGGGACGGACCTAAGTACTCTTCGGATACTAACATATACTATAGTAACGATTTTCTGTTCATTTAAGTCGCAAAGCCTCCCCTAGATGCACCGTACGTAGTTCCAGCAGAAAGGATAAGCTCGTCGGCATCAGCTTGCAGCTGAGGCCTGTTCGGTTTCCATCACGTATACGTGCTATTGCCTATTCGTCATGGCCGTATATTATGTGATGTACAATTGAGCTAGACATTGACTACGCCGCTGTATTTTGTATTTGCGAAGAGTCATCGCGGCAAAGTAAATCCATGCGTGCACACAAGGTACGGTAAACTGCGTTGAAAGTTCCCTAGTATCTCATAGCACCACATTGTAGACTTTTTCACTGTCACACATGTTAGTTTACTGTCTAAGTTAACAGTTGATTCCTTGCACCGTCAATGGAGGCATAATTTTCTTGTTGACTAAAAACATGCCATCGACCACTGGATTAGACATCGGGACTTCTCTGCCACGGCCCATATAATGCGCTCAATTATGCGCTTAAAAAAATGCAAACTACAAATGAGGAGGTGATGAGCTCATGGACAGTGCCTTCTCACCTGTGATTGAATTGAAAGTGTTCTAAATAATCTTTTCAGGCATGATAATTGAGACGACTAGTGATTTACCCCCCTCTTGCACGATAATCCAACCATAGAGTGGCACAAGTACAATAATTCACTCGAGAGTTGTTTTTAGCGCCAAGGGGAGATCACATTACATTTACTTTCATCGTCATAGGCAGAAGGCGCACGATTCTCTTCGTCAAATTTAACAATGGAAAGAAGACTTGTAAACAAGGAAGGAACAAAAGAGCAACAGTGAAAAAGAAGCAACACCGCTCCGTAATATATACTGGGTAATTAACCAAAGTCTCGAAAAAAAAGTCGGAGTGGTCTTTTCATGATTTGACATTTTTGCCAATGCGTCTCTCTGAGCTTTTGAATATAACAGAGCACTAATCTTATCCTAGTGGCATCAGTTAATTGTGTTGTTAGGGCAAGGCCCACCACTACCATTCTACTCTACCAACTACCATGATAAGAGAGGAGAGAGGCGATAGGTTGCTTTAGTTTTTTTTCTCTTTGATAAACAAAAGAAGAGGCAAGCTTGGCTAAAGAGAGATAAGAATATATAGTCAAAGATGAAAGCTCCTTTGGGTCACAATGTTTTCATACTTTGGGATGGCCTAGAGAGATCCCAACTACCGATCAATGAATTTTTTCCCCCTTATGTTTGTGTATAGTTGCGTAGATATATGTGTGAACCAAGACTTAGCCCGTAATAGTTTAGGAGCAATAGGCAGCTAATCCGTTGGCTCTGTATCACAGAAATACAGCCACAACACACGAAACCACGCGCTTATCATGCCTAAACAGTGGTGAAGTCCTGATTGGAACCTGGAACCCAGTATTGTTCAGTTTCAGTCAGAGCAGATATTTCTTATCCTCCAAAATTCTACGAAATTCCTGTGTTTCATACACGGTCTAAATTAATGTACAGTGGAAAACGAGGCCTAAATATGAACGTGCTATATATTATGTCCGGTCAAGAGATATCTAGTAGAAACCGCTTGAACATATGCCCAAGACAATCGAGAAGGATATTTCTCCGAACCAAATTGGCAACGAGACGAAGTGGAGGCACCGCAACGAATGTGTGGTTAAACCGCGCCGCTGGAATAACCACGTGGGATCGAAACGGCTTCAGTTCCAGATTTATTTAAGTCAGAAGTCATTTAGAACGTGTTGATTTCTAATTTTGATTTATTTTGACATTTTGGGTTTTTTAGGTTTTTGCTATTTTTTTTCCTTATTCATTTGAATTGGCCATGACGATATAATATTTCCCCGCCCCCCATTTTTTTCTTTATTTTTTCTTAGAAAAACTAACCGTTGTTATAATGTAATTTTAGTCAAAAGCTATAGATAGAAGATAGGCTCTGTTCTTTTCAGCTTCTAAAAGCTGCTTTTCGGCTTTTCTACAGTAATTAGCTTTTAAACGGAGTATTTTTTCGAAATAGAGTCTACTATTTAATTGTAGTATATACTTTACAGACTTCATTTATATTAACAAAAACCGCATGTGAGTTTTTGTTACTCTGTAATCTCTCGTACAAACAGCCTAAAAATCACAAACCGCAGTCAAAAGCCATAAGCTGCCGCCAAAAAGAACAGGCCCGAGCCTAAAGATGTTTGAATGGCGCGCTGATTTGACATGAATTTTGGTCGTTGATGGGCTAAGCAGCCTGCTCGATCAAACATGCAGCTTTGATCACGAACGACACGCCAGACAACGATAGGTTGCAGGTAGAATCAAACTTTTTTCTGAAAGAAATGCAAGGGAACGGGACAAGTATCGCACATTTGACCCACAAAATAGAAGTTGCATAATAGTGGCTGTGCAGGGGTCACATTGTCCAACCAGAGCTTTCATGAAAGGCAAAGCTTTGGGCATGCCCGTACATGCTGTAAAGTCCACTATCTACAGTAAAAACAAAAGGGTAAATGAAAGGCAAAAGCGATTAGAACCTTTAGTGTATGTTAAAAACAACTAGATTAGCTGATCTAAATGTAGGTAGGTTAGCTTAATCTAAGTTTAATATTTGGCAACAAACTTGGTCTAAATTGTTGTTTCAATTGATGAGAGAGAAACTCATGCGGATTAGATCATTTCATATTTATAGTAGGTTAGTTCAATCTTTGGCTAAGCTAGTAATAAACCCCAAACCGAAGGCAGCCAATCGAATCATCGATGTTGCAAGCTTGCATCTCATAGTACATACTATGAGGGCACTTTCTACCTACTACGCCCCTCTTATCTCATTGTTTTCGATCTACTACGTAGAACAGCCACTAAACAATGTACTAGCAGTTTGATATCAGCGCCAAACTTTAGAAATCGGTATATTGGCTATCGACTCTCATGAAGAGCTCGGACTGGAACGTCAACACAACGAATAGATAAGTTGCTGACGAGGTCAGGTTATCGATAGTCATTGGCATTTTTTTGAAGCAAAATCGATTGCCATTGACATTGCACAAGGAATAGAGCTAAAGTACTCGTTGATAAGACAATTGCCATCAGTACTTAGATAATAATTATCATATTCAATTATGTTCGATAAGTGCGTTGCCAATTTTGCACGATGGAAAAACGGCAAAACGGACGAGTCACTGGCGTGCGCTACCCTAACGCCGTGGCCTTGGAAAGTGACGGCTCCGTCGTCCCGGCCGTATCCGGTGGAGGGCTCTTCCGAATCCCATAGGCAGTTGAAGTATTGTTCATATTGATTTTATGCTTAGTAAATATAAATACACAATTTTTTGAAGTGGTTTTTTCTCCTCTCACTTTTGTTTTGCTCTGCAGATATGATAGAGAGCCACGAGCGTATTATGCATCCCACTCCTCTCGCTTCCGTTTCGTGGACGCATCTTCACTCATTTTCCCCACCACTCGTTTACTACTTCTAAAAGCCACTTCTTTCAGGTACTACTATATATTTTCAGTCAAAAGTAGGGATACAAACGGATCGAATACGGACAGATAATGTCTCTACATATTTGTTTTTATATTTTTTTTCTCGGATGCGGATACGAATACGGATACCTCAGATACGAAAATAATATCGAATAAAGATATGGAACAAATACGAATCAAAACGAATACGGTCACGAATATTTATTGAAATATGAAAACCCCTTAAATTATACATCCAAAATCAATGAAAACACACAAATAGTTTATCTTATCAAAACATTCATAAAATTTGAACAAGCATAAATATGTTCATCCACAATAGAAATATACTCGATAGTCAAGCAGTACATAGCATAAATATCAATAACGTGCATAAGTACTAACACACATACACACTGATACACATGCACTGTAAAGCATTCATCATAGACCAATACTGACATTTGAATGCATAATAGCATTTAAAGCTAGAGTCTGGCGAGAGATCTACTCAAATTTATTTAGTAAGTTGGTATTTATCGGGCACACCATTCTCTCTCTTCTCTTTTTCTTTTTTCCACCTGGCCAAAGCCCCTCCTGGCTACTCATTTTTCTTTTTCTCCTTTCTTTCTTTTCTTCTCTTCTTTCTTATCTCTTCTTCCTTCCTCTTCTAGCTTCTTTGGTTCTCCCCTGTTCTTGCCTTGCTCCACTGGTAAAATCCCCTATGGCACCTCTGGCCACTTGCACCATGGGCTCGGCCCCAGGTCACCGCGCCCCTCCCGTGCCACCGGCTCCCTTCCTCTAGTTACCCCACCGCGCCTGCGCCTCTCCGGCCACCTTGTGAGCTGCCCGACCTCCATCGTCGCTTCTCACGCCACTAGCACCCCATGGCGTCTCCCTACTCCTAGGCCCCAGCAAGCCGCCCGACTCCTCTGGCTGCTCCATCCTAGTATCGCCTGTGTCCTTGGGCCTACTTCGCCTGGCTCCAGTTCTTCTCCCCTTTGTCTATGGTTTATCTCAGCTAGGCCTCACCGACATCGGCGCCTCTGCATCACCTCCATGGCCTCAGCTGCCACCGTGGCTCAGCCCTCCATGGTTTCAGCCGTGGCCACCTCGGTGCGCCACCAACTCCTCGCGTCACTGTGCCATGTTCTCAGATTCGGTCCCTACTCATTGGTTCATGTTCTACCGAGAAGGTCCATGTTCTTCCCCTTTACGCCTTTACGTCATGACTGCAAGGTGGCGGTGCTGCGGCCATTGGAGATCTTCCCGCCGGTGGGCGCGTAGCTGATGTTGTTCCAGAAGCACGCGCTGCACCGCAATGCAAGCGAAGAGGATGATGACAAGAAGTGAAAGGCAATGACAGATGTGAGCGTCTTGTCGGCGGGCGGCGACACGGTACTCGATAACGCCACCGCCGATAATGACGTGAGCATTGTTGCATTCGGCCTGAACTGCAATTTGGACTTGAGGCCCTTAAGGCTGATTGGCCCAGTGGACACTACTAGCATAGGGTGGCTATGGGCTTAGTTATGTCTAGTGGACCAGATATCCAAACTCCGTCATCCTCGGATAGTCCGAGTCTGTATTCATATGCGACAGATAGTGCACTACCATATTCGTATTCGTTTCCAAAAAAAATCGTATTCATTTTCGATCCAAGACTATTCGAGAAAAATCCAAGCCAAAACATTATGTATTCAGAAATTGTCCGGATCGGTCGAAAACTATCCGATCCGTTTGCATCCCTAGTCAAAAACCATTAGTCGTAGATAATATGAATAGACACTAAAAGCGTTCGCCCCTACAACCATCTCTTCCCCTTCTGGCTTCTCCCACCTCCCACCACACCCCACCCCGACTCCCACCCGCGGACTCTGATCCTGACGTAGTCAAGTTAAGTCACAGTATGCAGTCAGGGAGTGCCTAGCCAGTCAGGGAGGCAAGAACATCATCGTCTCTCATTAGGAAAACTTGACGCTCGGGACAAAGCTCGCGAATGCCTAGCCTGTTGGAGAGGCGAGAATATCGCCTTCTCCTATCGGAAAAAACTTGATGCTTGGGATAAAGCTCATGAATGGCTAATTGGTTGGGGAGGCGAGAATGTTACCGTCTCCCATCGAAAAAACTCGATGGTCAGGATGAAGCTCGTAAGTGCCTAGCTAGTCGGGAAGACGAGAACATCATCGTCTCCTATTAGAAAAAACTTGGCGCGTAAGACAAAGCTCAAGAGCACCTAGCTAGTCGGGGAGGCAAGAATGTCATCATCTCCCATAAACAAACTTGTCGCTCAGGATGAAGTTCACGAGTGCCTAGCCGGTCGGGGATGAAGTTCACGAGTGCCTAGTTCAAGAATGTCACTATCTCCCATAAAAAAAACTTGGCACTAGTCGAAGACTCGACCTAGAGGGTGGGTAGTTGTCAACCCAACCCCAAATGATGGGTGTAAAGTGACGTGACCCTGGAGGGTGGGTAGGTGATCATCCGTCCCTGGAGGGTAGGTGTAAGGCGATGTGACCCCAAAGGTTATGACCCCACCCCGAAGGGTGGGTAGTTGTCGACCCAACACCAGAGGGTGGGTGTAAGGTGGCGCGACCCTAGAGGGTGAGACCAGAACCTGGAGGGTGGATGTAAGGTGGCGCGACCCCGGAAGGTGAGACCCGACCCTGAAGGGTACGTGTCCACACCGAGGCCAAGCCATCAAGGTGTGTTGGGGTTCATCGAGGTAAATCCATTGAGCTAGGAGGAACCCCTAGCTAAGGAGATGCTATCAAGGTGAAACAAAGTCCAACCAAGGCAAAGCCATCAAGGCTGAGTTGAACCACGCTGAGGCCAAGCCATTGAGGCGTGTTGGAGCTCATCAAGGTGAATCCATTGAGTTAGGGGAGCCCCTAATCAAGGAGACACCATCAAGGTGAAGCGAAGTTCAGCTGAGTTAAAGCCATCAAGGTTGGGTTAAACCATGCCGAGGCCAAGCCATCGAGTCGTGTTGCAGCTCACCGGGGTGAATCCGTCGAGTTAGGGGGAGCCCCTAGTTGAAGGGATGCCATCGAGACGAAGCGAAGTTTGACCAAGGCAAAGCCATCAAGACTGAGTTGAACCACACTAAAGCCAAACCATCGAGGCATCTTAGAGCTCGCTAAGGTGAATCTATCGAGCTAGAGGAAGCCCCTAGTCAAGGAGACACCATCGAGACGAAACGGAGTCCGACAAAGGCAAAGACATCAAGGCCAAGTTGAAACACGTCAAGGCCAAGCCATCAAGGCATGACGGAGCTCATTGAGGTAAATCCATTGAGCTAGGGGAAGCCCCTAGTCAAGGAGACACCTTTGAGATGAAGCGTAGTTCGGCCAAGACAAAGCTGCCAAGCCCAAATTAAACCATGCCAAGGCCAAGCCATCAAGGCGCATTAGGGCCTGCTGATTAGAAACCATGTGGCATAAGAACCGAAAGATGGTTCCATGTCTGGGAGGGTCCAACTCACATTGTGAACTAGTGGTCTCCTATTTTCACAACCGAGTTGGGTCAGGGCGATACCTCGCATCCCCATGATTTGGAAATAGGGTGTGCCGGTGACATAGAGGCAATAGTAGGGAGCTAGGGCCTAGTCATTGTTAAGCGAGCAAGCCCAAAATATAGAAGAAGTGTAGAGGCGAGGCAAGCAGCAGACTGCTAGCACACGCCTTGCACGGGTGACACGGTGGCTAACCTTCTTTGAGGTTACAGTGAGGGGGCAATGGGAGCGCATGCTAGCGATGATAACCGACTAAGCTAGAGGTCGTGGTGCAGTAAGAGGAGTGGGGAGTCGAGTGTTAGAGTCAGAAATGTGTGAACTAGAGGCACCTCGCAAGCCAAGTCACGGTGACGGCCCTGAAACACCTTGAAGGGTCATGGGCCTGCTCAGGGTAGCATGGACTTGCCCTGGGAGTAGCACAGACAAGGCGGCGCAGTGGGTGCATGAAGAGGGTTCAAGACACCCAAGTGGAGATGGCGCGGAGGGGGTCCGGGACACCCAAGTGGAGAGGGTCTAGAAGACCTCCGCACCGGCGGAGTCTGGAGGACCTCAGCAGGACGGAGTCTAGGGTGGGTCCAAAGGACATCCATGAGGATGGAGTTCGGAGGGGTTTGGAGAGCCTCTGGGTGGACGGAGTCCAGGGCAAAGTTCGGAGGGGTCCGGAAGGCCTCCATGTGGACAGAGTCTGAGGAAGGAGTTCGGGGTGAGGTCCAGTGGACCTCTGTGTGGATGGAGTTTGAGGGAGGAGTTAGAAGGGCCTCTGCACAGATGGAGTCCAAGGGAGGAGTTCAAAGGACCTCCACATGGACAGGGTCTAAGGCAGAGTCCAGAAGAGGTCTGGAGGGCCTCCATGTGAACAGAGTCTAGGAGAGGAGTCCGGAGGGCTTCCGCGCGACGGAGTCCAGGGCAGAGTCTAGAGGGCCTTCGTGTAGATAGAGTCCGTGGGTGGAGTCTGGAGGACCTCTGCACAGACGGAGTCTAGAGGGCCTCTAAGAGGATGGACTTCGGGGCAGAGTCTGAAGGGGTCTGGAGGGCCTCCGTGTGAACGGAGTCTAAAGCAGTGTCCAAAGGGCCTCTGGGACAGCATGAACCCACACATTGACCTTCCATGCCTTCATCTCACTAGGTAACATGGCTTCTCGCTCAAGTCCCCACAGTTGGTGCCAATTACAGTCGAATGCGAGATTTGACAATACACTTATAGGCACCCTAGTCGAATTCAAAGACCGTCGAGGATGCGGAGGGACATAACAAGAATCACACATGAATGTCCTCCCCTTCCAGTTACAAGGGGTCCTATTTACAGAGTGGGAGTAGGAGTCGAGTGAAGTTATAGCACTGCCCTTAGGGCCTAGTTTACTCCTAAGGGTATTTTCATCCTTCACGCCAAGTGGGTCCCGCCGCATCCGAGGGACTCCAGGGCCGATCCATGAACCTCGCTCAGGGCTGCTCCTAAACCCCGTCTGAGGTTGGCCTCCAGGGTCGGCCCCCCGAACCTCGTTCGAGGTGGTGCGGATCCTGTTGGGTGGAGGGACTTAGGACTTCATCCATGGTGGACTTTGGATCTTGCCCAAGGTCGGTCTTCGAGCTTTGTCATGGTTTCCTAGACCCCATCCATGGTGATGTGGACCCCATTTGGGGCGGGCTCCAGGCTTCATCCAGGGTTGGTTCGCGGACCTTGTCCGGGGTAGATTCCCTTATGTGTGTCATCATGCCAAAGTTATCATGGGTTTGAGGTAGCGTGGGGACCCTCTCTCAATAAAAAATAGAGTAACATTAAGTATAAATATCATATTCCTTGTTTTTGCCAAATCGGTTGTGAAATGAGGGAAGACTATACTCAAACTACTCCAAAATGCTCAAAAGATTTATATAACCAATACTGAAATTTACCTTGATTCATGCATAATCAATTGAAACTCTATTGAAATTTACTAAAATAATACTTAGTCATAACAACTAACATTAGAGCCTAATGTTGCCAAAAAAACAATAATGATGCTCTAGACTACAAGCCTTTTTTTTTTGCTTTGAACTTCTTTTCCACAAGTCCTTTGGTGCATCGCTACGTCACATTCTCTCTGCTTAAAACATGAATGGAGTCATAGCATCACAATTTAGAATCAACACAATTAGTGCAGCCTCACGTAGCAGGACGCAATCAGTTAGTTAAGGACTCATTAGTTCATGAACAACATTGAAGGATCTGATATAGCAATTAGAAAGGGTAAATGATGCCTTAAATTTCAATATCTTCATATCGTATTACAGAACCTTCACTCCACTAGCTACTGAAAGCTAGAAATATCATATTAGGCCATCACAAACAACACACAAGCACAGAAGAAAAACTGAGTTCAACTCCTCTAGGCTGATACTACGCAGTGCAGTGATCGATAGTACCACAGCCAAGCGGCATGATCGCTAGTGAAGGCCAGCATGGCTGGCAACCGGTAGTACCATAGACCAAGGGCGATATTACTATACCCCTACTCATTGAACAAAAAACTAGCCTAAGCCTAAACCAAAAAGAGTCTAATCCTTAAAATACAAGTTCAAATGATGCAAAATTTTGCACACACCTTGCCAAGGATATTAGGAACCTAATCTATCCAAGAATCGCATGGATATTTGACAAAGTTCCAACATTTCCCTAAGACAAATAAGATTACACCAAAACCGGACAAAACTCACAAACTTGAGTTACAACTTGATCATGGGTTAGTGATGGTCAAGATGACTCTAGATAGGTTCCCGCCTATCACAGCAAGCTAGAACACCCAAATATTCATGGCCACAACTCTAGAATAATGATTTCACATGAAGTGCTCCATATCAAACCAAACTGAGAAAACTCAAAGATCTTGCTACAGCTAGTCCCTAAATGGATGGCATATAATCCTCATAAGCTATCTTCATCACTTACATGTCCTTGGAACCAGCAAGATTAAGAAGGTAGAGGAGAGGGAAAAACACCAACCAAAGTAACTAGATCAAGAACACACTATGTAGGATGAACATGATCGCTCTATTGCATCTTAGAGATGAATATTTTATAACTATTCCACCATGAAGGATAGAGCTCTCTCACTAAAAGAACTCACCCAAAACCTAAAACAGAGGTGGTTGCTTTCCATTTGCTTACCACAATCCCTAGCCACCAACATCTCCCACTCAAATAGATGGAGCAACTAACTCACATCTAACCCTAATGGATACTATCCATTAGCATAACTAGGGAAATGTTAACCCCCACACACCGGATTTTACACTCACAAAAGGCTTATGCACACTTTTTAAAGTGCATAAGCCCGAACCCGCTAAGAATTAAGCTTCCATCCACTTGGGCTCCTCAGTGCCTCAATGACTTAAATCGCTCTTCAAATGCCTTCCAAGCACCACAGTTTTGGGCCTTCACCATTTTTGGCATTTTGACTTCTCTGCTAAAACATCGTCGCTTTGACCATGGACTTCATATCTTCTCTGAGCTTAGTTCATAGTCATCTCTTTTATTGCAAGTAATCCCTATGCTTGCAACGTGTAAGTTCACCAATGGCTCATGCATTGGTAAGTCTCTCCGTGTCGGTTCTCTTCGATCATGCCTTACATCAACCTCATCATTCGATGAACCATTGTTCGAACATTTCCTTCAATATCTCTTATTTTCTCCTATGACTCGCTTGAGCCTAACCATCCCGTTTAGCTTCCTTAACCACACCTCACCTCATCCCCAAACCTAGTCTCGGTCCACATCGTCAACCTACCTACTTCCAAACACCTTTCACATCACACACCAAGAAATTGTTTTCGAGCACAAATTCTTCACAACTTGACCCACATTAGTCCAACATACTTCATGCACCATAACTGCAATGACTTAGACTCCACAACTAAACCCATGACCAAATTCCACAATTATTCAAACTCCTCAGATAATTTCAAACATGACCAGTCTAACAGCCATTAACAGGTTGGTCGGACTGCTCTAGTCAACATGATCAAACCCTGATAACAGGGGAGCCAATATGACCACTCGCACCATACAGGTACTACCGCCTGGTAGTACCGCCGTTCAAAGCCCGATCATATAGCTCTATCCAGTAGTACCGTGGATCCCATACGGTACTACCGTCAACACTAGCCTGGTACTACCGCCTGAAGACTGACCATAAAAATGAAAACTTAGAAACTTTCACAAACTAAAATCTCAACTCGATATGATTGCCAATTATTCAACACACATGAACCAAGGCTATTCTCAACGTGATTCTACAAACACGTTGTTTGTTTGGTTGTTTGGCCGAAGACAACAACAACCATTAGATGTATTGAACGAGACACACCCCAGAATGATTTTCTCTGGAAAATAGCTATTGCCAACTAACATCTGGTAGCACCGCACTTATGGTAGTACCGCGGTTACCATGCCAGTACTACTTTCAACACCAAGTCGGTACTACCGCTTGAAGACTGACAACAAAAATAAAAACTTACAAATTTTTGCAAACTAAAACCTCAACTTAATAAGATTGCCAATTTTTTTTAACACAAATGAACCATGACTATTCTTGGCGTGGTTCTACAACCAGGCTGTTGGTTTGATTGTTTAGCTGAAGATAGTAGCAACCGTTAGATGAATGAACGACGGATCTTGTGCACAACTACAAGCTGTGACCTAGCTTCATGTAGTCAGAGGATCTGAGTCCCAATTTTTTAGCACATATAGCAAGTTTCGAACCCGTATTTGTAAAAATAGCCGTATGCGCGTGATATTGACAAAAATAGCATTTCTACTACCCGATTAGCTCATGGCAGCGCCGTGCAGATGTACCGAAACTTGACTGAATCCGTGCTCCTCCACTGGCTGGCTCCCGTCCAGCGTGGGGGCCGGCGTCGCTGACTCCCCACCGTGGCCCTCTACCTCTGCTACTGCCATCACTATCCAAGCTCTGTCCCCCTTCGAGCCCTAGGGTTTTGAACTGGGGAACCAAAGCTAATGGGAGCACCGAGGGAGGTAGTGGTTGGTGGGAGGGGAGTCGGAGAAATTTGGGAGTGGCATACAAGGGAAGAAAGTGGAGGTGGGTATTCAAAGTTGAACCACCGCTCCGCTGTGTTATAGGCAGAGATATTCAGAAAATTTCAAGTATTTGGCTAAATATGAGGAAAACATGGACTGAACAAAATGACAAATTGTGGCATATGAGAGAAATAGAGTGAGACAACAAGACGACAGACTACTGCAATAGATGGAGATGCATCATCACCTGGAGATGGATGGGTAATATCTGCTCCAAAGACTATTGTTAGCAAATTTGTCAGAAGTGGTATTCTTTTGTACAAAGCATCTTCAACACAAATAAATTGACAAAAAGATAATGCGATTTTTATTTCAATGCATTATAGTCATTGCGTGATTACTTCTTAATAAAAAAGGGAAATATTATCATAGTCAGCGGGATTCCTGCTTTACGCGGTCCGGGAGCTCAATCATATCACATAAAATAAATCATTTCGGGGCCTTAATCGGTATCTCTTACCTAGAACAGTCATGTCATATTAAACTTCCCACATTCCAAGTCACATAAAATCATGAAACCATAATTTCCGAAACCTAAAATCCTAATTTTTGAGACCTAAACCATTAATTTTTGAGATAATTTCGAAGCATATAAAATTCTGCAAAAAAATATGAAATCTAGTCTACTATGTGATTAACATAAAAAAAAATCGTAATTTTTGGAGCTCATTTTCGATATTAAAAAATTCGACACACAGTACAATTAATTGAATTTTTGAGTACAAATTCAGAAATGATAAAATTACAAAAGCATTACAAACTTAAGTACGCTATATCTGGAGCCTTCACAAAAATTTGAAAATTTTTAAGCTCATTTGCTATATCTAAAAATTCGTACAAATAATATACCTAAATAAATTTGCTAGTTATAATTACGAAACACTAATTAACGGGCTAATTGGCTGGTGCATAGCCACCTTGCAGGTGACTAGACGGTAGGTCACATGCCGTACAGTGGCAGGGTGGCAAGTCTACATGTCAGCTGCACGGGTATTGTCGCTTGGTGACCAAACAGTCGAAGTGCTATTTTTATCATTCTACTAGATATGGTTATTTTTATAAATTTGGATTTAAAATGCGCTATGTGCCAAAAATTCTCCAGTCCCCCTTCCGCACCCTCCCATGTCCTCGCGTTCCTCCCCGCGCTCTTTGCTCTCGCAGCCTCCCGCTCTCTCCGCACTAACGGCGAAGGCTGATTTGCTTTCCTAACGGGGGTAACCGTAGGCTAGCCCACCGTCCGTCCGTCCCTCTGTTTCTTGACCTCTTTTCACATCTCCTCGTTTCTTGATTCCTGCGAGCAGGCAAGACATTTTCTTGGGGGTGTGGATTTGGTTGGGAAGGAGGCTGGTTGAAGATTTGTGGCGGTGGAACCTGCGGGGGATTGATGATAGGATACATGGAATGGGTCCATGATTGTTTTCAGTGGGGCGCCTTCTTGGAATGCGGAGGGATCCGGAGGCCACCGATTAGATAGCAGCCGGGGAGGAGGGAGGACAGGAGGCGGAGCCGCGGAGGCCGCCATTAGCACCGACCACCCCGAGGCGCGAGTCACCAGCCATGGGGGAAGACCTCGTCACCACCCTGTCCATGGAGAACGGCGGCGGCCACCACGGCCCCTGCACCCTCCTCTCCATGGACCCCTCCGGCCACCTCAACGACCGCGCCGTCGGCGTCATGGTGCAGCCCCGCATTGGAGGCGACGGGCAGGCCCACGCCGTGACTCTCTCCTGCGCGCCTCCGCCCGACATCAACCAGCCGTGGCAGACGGACCCATGCGACATGCTGAATGTTGGCCTTGGGCCGCAGGTCTACGACGCCGAGGCCGTGCTGAGCAGCGCGCCGAAGGCCGGGAGCCGGAAGACCGTCAAGCGCGGTGACAGCATCTGGGGCGCGTGGTTCTTCTTCACGTTCTACTTCAAGCCCCTTCTGGCAGACAAGTTCAAGGGCAAGGTCGTCCGGGACACGCACGGCGTGTCGGGGTTCGACAAGTCGGACCTCCGGCTCGACATGTTCCTGGTGCAGCACGACATGGAGAACATGTACATGTGGGTGTTCAAGGAGAGGCGGGAGAATGCCCTTGGGAAGATGCAGCTGAGAAGCTACATGAACGGGCACTCACGGCCCGGTGAGCCGCAGTTCCCGTTTAGTGTTGACAGGGGATTTGTCCGATCACACCGGATGCAGCGCAAGCACTACCGGGGGCTCTCGAACCCACAGTGTATTCATGGTATTGAGGTGGTGAGGTCACCGAATCTTGCAGGCATCACCGAGGTAGACCGGAGGAGGTGGGTGGAGCTTACAGGGAGGGAGCTCAATTTCGCGATCCCACAGGAGGCCAGTGATTTTGGGACATGGAGGACTATGCCAAACTCAGAGCTTGAGCTAGAGAGGCCACACCGTATCATGTTGAGCAATGTTCACCAACACCCAAACAAGCTGCTAAATGGATCAGGCTTGAATTTGTCATCACCGTCCAATCATTCAGGAGAAGATGGTATGGATCTCTCCCCGGTTAGCAGCAAGCGCAGGAAGGAGGTGTTTCCACATGCCATGGACGAGGAATGCTTCTTGCCATTGAACTCTTGCAATGGGAGGTCACAACAAGATGTGGAGATGCATTCAGTAGTGCAGCCTTCGTGGCTGCACGAGTTCACCGGGGTGATGAGGAAGGCTTGCGGGCCAGTGACTGCTGCCAAGTCTATTTACGAGGATTACCAAGGCTACTTAATAAGGGTCAGCTTGCCGTTTGTTGATCAGCAGAGGGTGAAAGTTTCATGGAGGAACAGCCTTACTCATGGTATAGTGAAGATCCTTTGTGTTAGTACTGCGCGGATGTCATACGTCAGAAGACATGATAGGGTTTTCAAGCTCGCTGATCCCACACCCGAGCACTGCCCTCCTGGAGAGTTCGTCCGTGAAATACCTCTGGCTACTCGTATCCCTGAAGATGCTAAACTGGAAGCCTACTTTGATGAGGCTGCTGCAGTCCTTGAGATCATTGTTCCCAAACGAGGAAACGGCCCGGAAGAACATGAAGTTAGGGTTTCGATGCGCCCTCCTCACTTTGGAGCTAACGATCTACTTCTGACATAAGTAATGGAAGGTCTCTCCACCATGTTGTATCTTGTTTGTGCCCACCAGATCAAATGCCCAAAAGAGATGAGAATTAAGGTATTATCATGCTTGTTGTGTGGGTGTTATTTTGAGTACAACTGCACTAGGCCTCTTCAGCAGCGACGACTTTGCTGAAGACTAGTTAGTTGTAGCTTGTATGTTGTGGGTGTCTTTTTAACCCTCATGTTCTCCTTTATAGCATATGGTATGATGGTGCGATTGCTTGTTCTAGAACTTGTATAAGTTCAATTAACAGAATAAATTGTCTTGAGTTACTACTCCATGTTTGGATCCTGGATTGTGATTGTTTTGTTAGTACCAGTCTGTACGATCCAAATTCTACACTGTTCTTTGCCGTTAAGAAACTAATTCCGCGCTCAAGGTTCGGTTAAGTTGCAAGCGTCTTTCATGTCCCTATCAACATACAGGAGCTTATAATGCAGCATTGCCTTGATCTTTCTCGCTGTGAAGAAATATAAACAGAATGGTAATTGCAGTTACTTTGCCTCGGGAATGCTATGCCTGATTTCGAGACACCGCACTTATGCAATATGGGATACTACTAGAGCACGGACAAGAATTTGCTCGAATGGCTCTAATTTATGACCTGAAACGCAATTCGCGGGGAATCCATTTAGACAGGCGAATACAGAAACAGAGAGAGAGAGAAAATAAGTTCGTGGTTTATGTTCCAATCAGGCGTCCAAATCCTAAACCGGCCGCCTAAAGCTTAACTTTTCATGAAGCAGGCACTCGAGAATAACACGGTACAGTAGGGGGAAGTTTGTATCCGCTTCCCGTTGTCTGAAGAAGAAAAGCAGCAGTCAAGCAGCTGCTCACTGATCATGTGCTGAAAGTAAACTACGCTAGTGAGCAGCAACAGACATGATTAAATCTAGTAGCTCACAGAATAATGTGCCTGTAGTACTAATTGACATTGTTCCGGGGTAAGTAGTAGACTGCAGCTACTGCTGTAAGCCTGCAACTCACCCAAGGTACATAAGGCAGAAGACCAGTCGTGATACAGGCAGCAAAAGTCACAAATTTCTACACAATATCGTCAGAGAACGTAGTTGACATGAGCAACGAAGGATTAAGCAAGAAAGAACACTTGTGAAAACTTACTAACCTCGGCTAACAAGTTCAGAACTACAGCGATATGAACTTTCTAAAGTTCCGCCATCCATGACTTAAACGGCTGAAACCGAGACCAGACACGATCACAAAAGTTTCAGACTTCAATCCCGCGCCACCACCAAAATCACCTAGACCACCACCAATTTAATCGACCTCCTCAATCTTGGTGTAGCGCCCGGAAATTAGAAGGGCTACGGTATTTCAAACTTGACCAAAACCCTAACCAATCTTAGGCTTAATTTGGGCTTGAGGGTTCATTTAAAAAGGAATCAACCCTTCTCTCCGTGCAGACGCCACGATCTTCTTTTCTACCCCCAGGATGCGCGTTCTCTCTCTCTCTCTCTCGCTCGCTCTCTCTCTCTCTCTCTCCTACTCCCTTCAATCAATCTCTCTCTCTCTCTTCTACTCCCTTCAATCAATCTCCCTAAGGCGACAGCTGGGAATGCTGGAGGTACGATCGGCCGGAGGCAGGTGGCGGGGCGGAGGCATGCCGACCGGAGGCAGGTGGCCGGGCGGCGGCATGCCGGCTGGCGAGGGCATGGCCAGGAGCCGATGTCAAGAACGGTTGCATGGCCGAGCACGGCTGGGCGACAATGTGAGGCCTCGTGTCGGTGTGCGGTTGGGCGGTGACGTGGCCAGAAGGCGGCGCCGGTGGGGGCACACGGCGGCAGTATCACGATAGAGTCGCAAGGGCACACGGGCGGCGGTGCGTCGCGAGGCACACGGGCGGAGGCGTTCGTGCGGGCCGGTGAGGCATGGGCCAACTAAGGAGGCGATGGCCGGCGAAGGCAGCACGGCCACAAGGCCGAAAGCAGCTGGCTAGAGGCGGCGTGGCCGAGGTGGCAGCATGGCTGGCTGGGACACTGGCCAAGGTAGCGCCAACAGCCAAGCGGCAACGCCCGGCTAGCGGTGGCGAAGCAGCACCGACGGCCGGCCAGCGATGGCCGAAGTGGCCAACTGGCCATGGCACAGTGGCCACACGGCCGAGCTGGCCAGGGCACGGCCGAACTCATATTCGCATAGAGATTTTGCTGACTTGCAGTAGGTCGTTTTCGCGTGGCCGAATGGCAAATCACACAGCCGAACGGTGATTCGCGCAGCGAATCTTACCAAACACGTTCTTTTTGATCGAACAACCTCCTACCGTCCTTTTCACAATCTCATGACCATCATTTGATTCGCTCCCGTTCCATCATGTAGGTTCACACAGTGGTTGAGGGAGCATTTGGGCAGTTGTGGATTCCAGATCCTTCTCACAGCGAGTCCGCTGAGTGTGCTCAACGGAAGTACCTCGCGGCCGTGACCTATCTGTTTCGCATACCACGTGTTCCCATATTATTTGTCACCTTGCCATTGAGTACAATTATCATATCACTCAAGTTTGCCTAGCTATGATCATATCACTAAAGTTATCTGACAAATGTCATATCACTAACGTTACCAGGCTAATATCATACCACTAACGCTATATGGCTAACATCATATCACTAACGTTGCCTGATTAATACCATATTACCATAGTTAACTGGCTACTATTATATCACTAAAGTTACCTAGCTAATATCATATCACTCAATCAAATGGCTGGAGAGAATTTTGTGAGCTTGAGTGGTCGTGGGGCCAATCCGATGTAGCAGAAAAGGCTCAGCCGTGTGTTTCTCCTCTATTAGCTTTTCCTCCATGATTTCAACTCAAAAGGCTTCACAACATTCGAATATGAGAATGCACAAAATATTTTTATGAGGTAGTAACTAATTCTTACGTAAGTTAAAACCAAATGCTATTATGAGCGAATTCACCTGTTGATTAATTTTTTTAGCTTGTGCTTGTGCAATCGGTCCAGTTGGCAGCTCAGGAGAAGAAGGTATCTTTGAGATGCCCTCATCATATGCCGAGGTGGATCTCGATGGCCGGTCCCTCTCCCTTCGCCATCTCTCCTCTCCTCCTAAGCTGCTCTCGCTCGAACGAGATGAAGAAATCCAAATAATGGATGCAACTCAAGATCTACGAAATTGCTTGCTGCGAGTTGGGAGTCGAGGTATTTCACTTTCATAGCAAATTGTTGGGGAGGCGAGGAGCGGCCATGGGTTTTATCGAGGTGATGGGCTTTCAAGAATGTTTGGGCACAGGGATCCGGGTCATTGGATTTCCTCGCATTCAGGCTTCAACTTAGCTTCTAACTTCTACCTTCTAGTTTACTATTCCTTAATTTTTATCTTTTTTTAGTTTTTAGTTTTTTCCTTTTCTTTTCTTCGTATTCGCTTGTATTGTCTGTGATGGGCTAACATGCTTTTTTATTTTTAAATTTTTTAAATTTAATTACATCAAAAGTCTACCAGCAACTATAGTGCAAAATAAGTCAGTTTATTTTAGCCAAACTGAGCACCCCCTCATAACGGAGGGGCATTCTAGAAGAGTCTCGATGGTACGGATCCGGTGAGGGAACCAATAGGGACATAACACGTGGAGATGTCGGCGTATGACCCGGGGCGGGGTCTTGCGAACAATCTGGTACGTTCTATTTGGCACTTTTTTTTGCTTTAGTTTATGGTTTTTTGTTGTGGCTTATAACTTTTAGAGTGTTCGTAAAAAAGAGTACGAAATAACAGAAACTCACATGTGGTTTTGGCCGATATAAAGAAAATCGTTATATATGCAGACCTCATCTTAATAAAATATTTTATTTAAAATTTAGTTACTTTAGAAAAGTTAAAAAGTAGGTTTTAGAATCTGCAAAAAAAAAAAAGGCCAACGGCTCTATTTCTGGCTCCTGCCGGTTCGTCGGTGCTGGGTCCGTAGCCCACTAGCCCGAGTCCGGACTCGTCTCTGTTCCCACCTATGCCTTGTATAAACCTGTGATATACTTACATGATATGCTGTATTTCTGTTACGAAGTGCAGATTTACATTTAAGGTCATCTCGTATGAATGTACAGTAGATGTCCGCGCGTTCAAATTCATGGATTACATGGCACTTCACTTGGAGGATAGAAACTGTAGTACGTTGGAGCCTAATTGTTGTGGCATGCTACGAACATCACATTTGTTTGATCCTGGCAATTGATAGCTTTTACACAGAACTAAAAAATTGTGTATGCTGTGGAGTTTGACTGAAATGTGTAACGAAACCAGCATTCATCCGTGAAAGATGCTTTGGGCGAGCCTTTCCAATGTTGGTAATGAGCCGAGAAAAAGTTAGAAGAGATAAGCCGAATGTTGGTAATGAGCCGAGAAAAGTAAGAAGAGATAAGCCGAAATATTTGTCCCTTTCTTTCGGTTTCTGCTTCTACCTTTTATACTGTAATTAATTTTTAAACAGAGTGTTTTTTCAAGACATAGTCTATAGATAGAATATATAAGTTGATTATAGTAGATATTATAGTAATTTTATCTATATCAATTTAAATTATACATAAATACTCTCTTACGAACAGCTAAAAATCGTCCACAATTCGGACTGACCGGAATAGGGGAAGGATAAATTGCATCCGCCCACAAAAGCCTGAGATTTTACAACAACTCAACCAACTGGGCTAAAGCCCGAACAAGCTTGCTTGGCACCAGCCCAACAAACCTACGTTTAGCCGTCAGCCCGTCACAAAACAGACGGGCGTGCCTTCCGCACAACCGAGACCCCTCGGGCCCGGCGCACGCCGAAAAAAGCCACAGCCTCCGCCCCCAGTGCCCTTGCCATCGCATCCGCGCCGCCATTGCCTCTCCGGCCGCATCGTCAAGCAGGCAAGCACGACCGGAGATTGGGAGCCCCGGCCACGTGCAACCGCGAAGCGACACGTACGCCATAATCCTCTTCGATCGAGCTGCTCGACAGTTCGAGGGCTCGACCTCCAAATTGCGATCAACCATGCAAAAGCGGCTTGGTAAGTGGTAGCAGCTACCGAGTCAAGCCCCGGAGCTGGTAAGTGGTAACGCACAGATAATTCCGATTTCGGACTACTTCACTTGTGCGAGATGGCAACAGGCACCAGGTTGGAATCCAATGGAACAAACGGTCCGCGCGATGCGAACTTGCCAAGGCAAAGCGGGTGAGGGCTCACCCGTCTTTCTTGTTTGCCATCCATAAGTGGGCGAATTCTAGAATAATTGTACTATGGCCCAAGCCACGTGCCTGTGTCTATCTCTATCCTCTTCCTATTGCCAATGGTCCATTTAGGATGTGTTTGGTTGGAGTGATGAAAGTGAAATGGGATGAGATGGAATAGGATGAGATGGTTCCACAAAAAAGGTGGAACCATATGGTCCAGTATCTAAGAAAAATATTTTTTAAATTTGCACAGACTCATCCTGCTTTGGACCATTCCATCCCACCCCATCCCTCAAACCAAACACATGGATAGGCTTGGTCAAAGGAATCGTCTCATTCCATCACACCTCATCCCTCAAACCAAACACACAGTCTGAGGTTTTTTTACTTGTATGTCTTGTATCATTCTTCTGTTTAGGCTGTTTTTTTACTCGCTCGTAGATTTTGCACTGGCCAGTGTACCGCATTCGGTTTATTATTTGATCCAATTTCACTTGAGCATGCACTCGGCCTCGGTCTATCACAGTGGGCTGAACTGAGTGTTCTTGGAAACTAGCGAGGCAATGTCACATTTACAGGTACGGTCACTGTTCAAGGGTCCCTACTCTCCCACGGTTTGGAAGAGAGGGGTTGCATTAGCCACGGATCTACAGAGTAATATATAGTTGCATTCTCACAGTAGCGGTAGCCCGCGAGGGAAACACAAGGACTACATGTGGGGCGGACGACCGCACGGGCACGGCGCGGTGTGAAAACTGACGAGGTAAAAGCAAAACAAAGCGAAAGCGTTCGTCCGGGTTTCAGGCTTTCAGCCTCTCATGCCATGATAGCACCCACGTAGCAGCAGGATGCGCCTTGCCAGGGACAGCGCCGTGCAGGGCTTTCTGCGACGCACGCAGCCAAGCTCTGAAGCCGCTGCCGCGCCCCTGTGCAAAAGCAGAACGGGTACGTCTCCCTCCTAGTAGCCATCCAATCCAATGGCCTGCCCTCCTTTGCTCTGCTCGTTCCATGTCTGCCTGTGCTTATCCACGGGGCACAGGCTTTGCGGAGGAGGGAAAGCAAGAGAAAACGATGGCATTTGGCATGGGGTGGCAGGGTGCCTTGCTAGCATTGGCTGTTATCACCAAGAAGGCAAGAAGAAGGCTCAGTCATCACCACCCGCCCAATGCCCTCGATCTTCGAGAGCCATCGTTACTTATGGCTAGGTGCGGCAAAAGTTAGTGTTTACCCGGGCAGGTGTCCGCCTGAGCAGTGGCGGATCTAGGAAAATTTTTTGGAGGGGCTGAAGTACCTTCAGCTCGACCTCAGCCCCTTCTACATTATACATCCATGGCTAAAAATTTAGGGGGGCTCCAGAGGGGCTCCAAGGGTCCGGTAACAGTAGGGGGAGCTCGAGCCCCCCTGGCCCCACCGCTAGATCCGCCCCTGCGCCTGAGAAAAGAGCAGAATACATACATAAGATGCAAAAGACCTTGGTTGAATACATAAATCCTAAAGCAAAACTGTGCAAGGGTAGCTTAAGGTCCGCTTTGCTTATTTTCGGAAAGCTGCTTTGAGAAAGTAAGTTTGTAAGCAACTTGAAGGTAACTTTTTGAAACGAACTTGATGGCATCTTTGATCTTAGCTGAGAAAAAAAATCATAGTAAGACAAGTGTAACGTGTACAATCGATTGGGATATCAAATTTTGGTTGTGATCAAAATGACTTGAGCTTTTGGCTTCAGCTTATTTTTGCACTATTCATAAATTTCATCTTTTTCTGAATTTTTGGCTTTTTTTTGAGTTTTTTTACCGGTTCTTTTTTTCCTCGTATTTGTTTACACTTTACGTGATGGGCTAATATGTTTTTTCTATTTTTAAATTTTTTTAAATTTAATTATGGTAAATAAGCCTCTATCAGCTACAGTGCTTTTTTCAGCCAGCTACAGTGTTTTCAGCCATAAGCCACGGGCTTTTCAGCCATTTTGATCACAACCTTTAAGTGTGCTTCTTCTAAACAGTACATGTTAGTTTTGGGTATAAACCCTTTTTCAAAAAAGTTTGTTATTATATTTTTTAGAGAGCGTATTTCCATCATTAGGATGATTTTTTTTATATCATTTGGATTTTGCTCTCCTCTCCATCTTTTTTTCCCACCCCGACTTTCTTCCATATCTCAGATAGCTCCACCTCCGGCAATGTCTTTGGAGTATATCCTTAATATAAGGAAAAGAAAGAAGGCATTCACGGAGGATACGCTTGTCGAAGGGGTGTCCAATGGCGGCTCTCGTGTGCACTTAGACAACGCTCCACCACGACAGATGACAGAGATAAGAAAGATGACACTCGGATCACGAATCTTCAAGCAAATCATAATACTAGAAATCCGCATGATATGGGCAAAAGAAATCTAGGTGGTGATCGGTTCGGCTGAAAGCCTCATGGCTTATGGCTGAAAACACTGTAGTTGGCTGAAAAAAGCACTGTAGCTGACAGAAGCTTATTTACCATAATTAAATTTAAAAAAATTTAAAAATAGAAAAAACATATTAGCTCATCACGTATAATGTAAACAAATACGAGGAAAAAAACAACCGGTAAAAAAACTCAAAAAAAGCTAAAAGTTCAGAAAAAGACGAAATTTATGAATAGTGCAAAAATAAGCTGAAGCCAGAAGCTGAATGTAACATCCTAGGAAATATAAGTAATAAATTATGGAGTTTTTGGATTATTTTAATTGCTTTTTATTTTGAATTGGAGTTATTGGCTTTTTGAATTTATAAAGGAATTTTAAAAATAAAAAGAAGAAAGAAATCACACATAAAATGATACAACAGGAACATCAAATGAAGAATCTGGAAAGATGATCCAAAAGAACTATAAAAGTAAAAATAATAATAAGTATTTACAAGAATATATATACATATATATATATATATATATATATATATATATATATATATATATATATATATATATATATATACATATGTATGCATATGTATATGTAAGCATACAATTGAACATAGCAAGAAAATAATCTTTATGTAACAAATATTAGCAAAATGATAGATATAAAATTTCAGGAAGAAAGGAAGTGAATATATGTATATGTATACCTATATATACACACAAGAAAACCCAAAATAAAAATCAAAGAAATAAAAATGGAAAAGAAAAGAAAAAGAAAAACTCGGCCGGGCCGGCCATCACCCCGGCCCAGCCTTTCTCCCCGCACGCGGCCAGCGCGCCCGCGTGGGCCAGCGCACGCGCGGCCCAGCGCACCAGCGCCCGCGCCCGCTCGCGCTGCCCCGCCTCTGCCATGTGGGCCCACGCCCCGATCGCGCCGCTCCCGCTGGCCGGTGGACCTGCCTCCACCCGCGCCTCGCGGCCCCCCGCGCGCCAACCGCTTTCCCCGACCGGTGGGCCGCCTCGCCCCGCATTTCTTTTTCTGGCCAGTGGCCCCGCTCGCTCTCCTTCTTCCTCCTTCCTCCTCTTCTCCACGCGGCCGCAGCGCCAGCTTCGCCTCGCGCTCACTCCCTCTGCGCAGCAAATCTTCGCTCCCTCTCTCACCTCGCGGCTGATTTAAAAAGTACAGCTACAGGAGGGGGAACTCACCTTCCCGCCACCTCTCCCCTGCGAAATCCCGAAGAGGATCGCGTTCCTTCCCCCCTGCCTCGCCTGAACAGCGGCGGCCAAATATCTCCCCCGCCGTACAAGCCCTCTCCGACTATAAAAGCCGCACTCGGGAGTCTCAATCGCGCCGCAACGTTCCCTTCTTCATTCCCCGGCAAGCAATTGACCTGTAGTGCACCAATTCCCCACCGGCGACCTTTTCTTCCCCACGGCCGGCGACCGAGCTGCCGCTGATTCCGACCACCACCAGCTAATTCCTCCCTCCTACACCCTCTTCAGGACCTGGCGAAGTAGAAACCACCCTCTACCGAGCTCCCCGATCACTCTACATCGCCGGCGTCGATCGACCCCTTCGGACCGCCGCCACCTCTCGCCGCCAGCCCTCTCCGGTGAACCCCACCTTCGGCCGTCTGCACCAGAAGACTCCCCGTCGCTCGGGGATTGTATTCCACGCAGCCCCGGAGCCTCCCGACCACCGCACGCCGCCGGCCACCGTCGCCCCCGACTCTTCTGCCCGGCCGCCTCTCGGAGCTACCTCAAAAGGTATACTTACCCTATATGGGTAAGCATCGCTCGGGCGACCGAGTGGCTTACAGCGTCAACTCTCCTCCCCCCCTTGCTCCCGCGTCGCGTGTTCGAGCCCCGGCTCTGCGCGCGCGGTCGAGCGATTTCTTTTAATTACTGCGCTGACAGGTGGGCCCCGCTCGTCAGCCGCTGCGGAACTGCAGACCCACTGACAGCCTGACCCCACCGGTCAGTGTATAACGTCACTGACAGATGGACCCCACTGGTCATAGGCACAGTAACAAACGAATAAAGAAAAAGAAATAAAATAAAAAGAAACTGACATGTGGGACCCACTGTCAGAAATTTAATAATTTTTGGAATTTACTGAACTGAGAACTTCAAATAATCATAACTTATTCATTTTAACTCCAAATTGAATGGGACAAATTTCTAAATTCATATAAAATCAAGATCTATCCAATGGAACTGAAATAATAATTTTTAAAGTTCATTTGAATTTCTGGTGATCTTTTGAGTGATGGATTGCTTTTCTTTTATTTGGGTATTTCGCACGATTAAATAGCATACGAAGCTCAAGAGGAAGAGATCGAGGCCGCAGCACTAGAAGCCCCGGACAATCAAGCACCCGACCACTGTGACCAAGGCGAGTCAATACTTTGATCATGTTGAACCCACATTTATGCAAATTACTTTGTTTTAAATTAACAAATTGCATTGTTGTTATTTTTATGCAAATACATGCTAAATTGATATTCTAGTTATATGCCATTGTTTACCTTGAATAATATTACCCCCTCCTTTGAGTAATTGAATGTGTGAACCTTGTCGCCCTAGCAAAAATATATTAGTAGCATTTCGAAAATAAGTCCCTAATCATATGCCATGCTTAGCATTGATTAGGAACTCGGGGCAAGAAATTGTCCCGAGCCTCACTTTTATTTATGAGAAACTGGTTGGGCAGTCATTGTGATAATGACTGGTATATGTTGGATAGGATTATTTTACACTCCCAAGATCCCCAACTTGCTTAATTATCTGGGCGGATTGGTTCGATGGTGTGTATGTGTGTGGTGCAGTGATTGCATAAGTGGGTTAGTGGTAGACCGCCCAGATACCCCTAAGGACTGAATCTTGTCATGTCACCCGTGTAAAACAGTACAACCACAAGCTGGCAAAGTGTAGGCAGGGTTTACTAATTTGTGTGGCTCTAGGTGGTTACGTGAAGGTATGACCACGAGCAAAGGGATGGATGGTCGCATCCCCGCCTTTGCCCGTGATGGCTCACGAGGGACCCTTCCCGAGGGATGGTCGGATCCTACGGAAGATAGACCTTAGCGGGCGTAACCACAGTAGGACTATGCATTGTAACAATCCTGTGATAGTCTACTCAACCGCATGGCTAAGGAATCATGTGGGGCAACGGGTGGATTTATCTCTTGTGGGTAAAGTGTGCAAAACTCTGCAGAGTCAAAACTATTCGAATAGTCGTGCCCACGGTCAGGGGCAGACATGGGAACTTAACTAGATATAGTTCTGTTTACCAAAGTATTTGAAAAATGGGAATGGAAAAGTGGAAGGGCAGAGGAAAGCCCAGATTTGAGTTGTCCTGGGTGTCGTCCCAGTTGTTCCTGGATGTCGTTCCAGTAGTGCCTGGGTGTCGTCCCAGTTGTTCCTGGATGTCGTTCCAGCGGTTCCTGGGTGTCGTCCCAGTGGTAAGTTAAACGGCTATAACGCTGAAAAATGTCATACGGTGTGATGCCGTATGTAGAGAGAAGTTATGATGATATTAGGCATATGGTGTGATGCCATATGTATGGAAATTCATATTAATACTCCTTGAACATTATGCTTTTGTTCAAATGCTAGGTCTTAGGAATTTTTACATAATTGTATTCAAAAGCACTCTTCGCAAAAATAAAATAAACCAAAGCCATCCTTTGAATAGCCATACATGTTATATACTGCATTCTGTGTGTTGATTCGCTGAGCACGGGGTCGGAGTGCTCACGCTCGCTTTGCGACAAAAATCCAGAAGCAGGAGTGCAAGACCACTACGCCTACGAGGAAGCCCCCGCTACGGAGGAGAAGAACGACGAAGGAAACTAAGGCGTAGGCTTCGTTGATTAGACACGGACAAGTGGACATCCGGCGTTGTGTGCACGTATGTTACTAGTTAGCTGGTGATATATAATGCACACATTACCTTCCAGTCGCTTGCCTGTGGATTTGGGTTTACTTTTGCTCTACTTCCGCTATGCGTATTTGTAATATTGTCAATTGGCCTAGTCGGCCCCTTTTGTAAACTCTATCACCCGACGTGGTGTATTTCAGTTCATGTAATATAATGGATGATTATGCGATGTATGAAATGATTCAGCAATGTACCTGTGTGCACTAACTACTGATCCAGGGATTAGTGCAGTGAAACACAGTAAGATTCGGATTGAAAAATCTGGGTCTGACACTGAAGCCATATTGATCAGGGCTGCTAGCAATTCTAAACTTTTTATTGCACCTCGTTCATTTTAGTGTTATTTGTTGAGAAATCGTCGCTGACAAGTCTAGTTCGATCCATCACCTTGTAGATGGAAGAAGAATCACACACGGAGAAATACAGAAGCAATAAAATTGACACAGATATGGAAAACTCTTTCTTTCTTTATTACTTTTTTCTAAGTCGCAGTACAATCATGGTGGTGTCTAAAAGAACTTGAGTATTTTTTTTTTGTTAAATAGCACTCAAATTTTGAGCATTTAGATAGATCCAATGGGTGAAATAACTTTACCTTCTCCCCTCCCATTTGAGTGCTGTTTTGTTAAGAAGTACTCATTTTTTTAGATTTTGAATGCATGTCTATCACTATTCACTAGTTTGCTCATTAATTATTAGTATGTGATGTGATACATTAAAAAATGATTTAATACATATTATTCTTTTATTTATAGCCTTCTTACATCAATTATATACTAGTTTTACATAAATTAAATTATGTAAAAAATGATGTGACAATTTGTAAAAAGAGGGACAAAACAAATTATAAGAAACACAACAAAAAATATACAAAAATCCTACTTGCTCGTTTATATTGTGACTCCTGACGATATTAAACAAATTGATTTTTTTATCATATCAACCAAAACATCTAATAGATAAAAATTGAGTGCTTATAAATAAAAAAATACTCAAGTACTATTTAGCAAATTACTTATATGTATACTAAAATATAGAGTACCTACGATAGGCCAGGGTCTGCTGCCCAGATCCAGATTTCCCACCATTGTTTACGAATTTTGTTCACTTCTAGGCTCCCGCAATCACACAAACCGCCGTCGAGACTCGAGAAGTTTCCCACCAATAAGAGCAACTCCAGCAGTAGCCCTCAAAACAGGGCCCCTACTTTTTATTTGAGGGCTCTCCCTACTTTTGAGGGTTCTGTTTTTTGGGCTACACTCCAGCAGGAGCCCTCAAAACAGGACCCTCAAATTCATTCTTAGAGGGGATGACACATAGGACCCACCCTCATCCTCATCCTACTTTTGAGGGCCGAGGGGTAAAAAACTCACTACAGCAGGGCCCCTACTTGAGCCCTCAAAAGTAGGGGCTCCCTCCAGACCCCAGGAATGAGGGCTCGAGGGGGAGATTTGAGGGTCCTCTACTTTTGAGGGCTCAAGTAAGAGCCCTGCTAGAGTGAGTTTTTTTACCCCTCGACCCTTAAAAATAGAATGAGAACTCAAGTAAAGATCCTGCTGGAATTACTCTTAAGACAGCCACCTTGTGTTACCTTAACCCCGCACACGGCACCACTCACCACGTTCCCACCAAAGCCCCGCGACGGCCATTCGACCACCACGCATCCTATAAAATCCCCCAAAACCCATCCCTTGTCACCCCCACACTGATACCACAGCCTGATCAAGAGGTAGCCCACCACCCATGGCTTCTAAGCTTCTCCTCCTGCTCGCCACCTCTCTCCTGAGCTGTGGCCTCCTGGTCGCCGACTTCGCCCCGATGACGCTGACCATCGTGAACAACTGCCCCTACCCCGTGTGGCCCGGCATCCAGCCCAACTCCGGCCTCGACGTCCTCGAGGGCGGCGGCTTCTTCCTCCCGGCGCTCTCCCACCGCTCCTTCCCGGCTCCCACCCACGCCTGGTCCGGCCGCATCTGGGCGCGCACCGGCTGCACTGGCACCGGCGCCGAGCTCCACTGCGCCACCGGCGACTGCGGCGGCCGCCTCCAGTGCGGTGGCCTCGGCGGCGCTGTGCCCGCCACGCTTGCGCAGGTCTCCCTCCACCACGGCAACGACCAGTCCTCGTACGGCGTGAGCGTCGTGGACGGCTTCAACGTCGGGCTGTCCGTGACACCGCACGAGGGGAAGGGCAACTGCCCCGTGCTCGCCTGCCGCAAGAACCTCACCGAGACCTGCCCCGGCGAGCTGCAGCTGCGCACGCCGGCGGGCAGCGTCATCGCGTGTAAGAGCGGCTGCGAGGCCTTCCGCACCGACGAGCTCTGCTGCCGCAACATGTACAACAGCCCGCGCACCTGCCGCGCGTCCAAGTACTCGGAGTTCTTCAAGCGCGAGTGCCCGCAGGCCTTCACCTACGCGCACGACAGCCCCTCGCTCACCCACGAGTGCGCCGCGCCGCGCGAGCTCAAGGTCATCTTCTGCCATTAGAGTCCAGCGGGTGGGCGGGTGGCGCGCGCGCGTGCGCCGGCGGACAAGAACTCTGTTGCTAGAATATGGTGTGTGTTACAATATCTGTAGTGTTCGATTAGCTCGTGGTGTTGGAGACTGGAAATCTGGAATGCTTCGTGTGGTTCGTAATCTGTAGGTGTTGCTCGTGTTGGCTCTTGGCTGCAAGACTCAAATGGTGTTACCGCTCGGTTCCCAGTCTGGAATAACATGTTTTGATGGCCAGTGGTCTGGTCACTTGTTCAGATGTTCAACCACGTGGTAAGTGCATTTGAGTTCTGCTCCTCTTTTCTACATTTTCTCCCTAAACAATACTAGTAAAACCATTCTGCGAAAGATGTTATGCAACGCAAAAAAATGTTTGCTTTCACGCCTTCGCTCGGCAGCGAGTTGAGAACCCAACACCCATGCCTCTTCCTGAATGGAATTGCCAGTTGTAGAACTCGTCGCAAAGTTTTCAAGAGAAGCATATAAATACTTCTTTTTATGAACTTGTCAAGTGTAACAGTTTCAGCTTTTGGTTTGTAATTTCTTAATTTTATAAATTTTTTACTTTTTAGCTTTTTTGGGTTTTTCTCTATTTCCTTTTATTCCTTTTTGCATTGTCTTGATGATATAATTTTTTATTTTTTAATTTATTTACTCAGAAAAGCTAATCGTGCTACAGTGTATTTGTAACCGCTATCATGTAAGAAAAAGTTAAAAGGCAACATTGAAAACTTGATATTACTAGTATACGATTAAACTGAATCGATACTGGCTCATAGAGCTAGGAGTTGGGCGGGGCTTTTCCGTGCCAGCCTAAGGCTTGGCTAGCCCGGCACGAGCACGCCACGTGGTAGGCTGTACCAGCACAGCACGAATGGTGGGCCTAAAAATATGGCCCGACCCAGCAAGCACAGGGGGCACGACCGGTAGGCCAGCACCCGCGGTCGCCTCGACCTCGGCCTCGCCTCCCGCCTCCCATAGCTCTCCCATCGCCATCCTATGGATTCCCACAAAGCCATCAAAGAGCAGAGAAAGGTAATGGAGGGGACAGGGGGAGAAGTATACCGAATGGCGGGTGAAATAGAGGGTGTTCTGCAGGTCATCCCCGTTGTCGGCGGCGGCTTTCCCACTGGCTACCGGCTTGGCCTCGGCGAGGAAGGCAAGCATGTCATAGCCCCCGCGGCCACCTCACCGGCTCCCACACGCATTCCCGCCTCGTCCTCATTGCCTCTTACACGTCTGCCTGCATCAGCGCCTTGCCTCCCATGACACATCGAGGGGAAGGACTCACGACCACAGGGCGCAGGGTGCTACTTGTGCTTGGAGTTGTCGCAGCTACCGATGCGGAGGAGCCGCCTAACTAGATATAAGCTTCACACAGGAGTGCACGGTGTCGTACATCGTCGGTGTGCACACACGGTAAAAGAGAGGTGGATCTGTGGCCTCCACGGGGATGCTGTCGACGAGGAGCTCGGTCGTGCCTCCCAGCCTCCCCGCCAATCTCACCTTCGAAGGCGCTCAACCGACATGCCTGCATCTGCGACGCCGGCCAAGAGCACTGACGACCTCATCGTCGCCCTGCAGCTCCTCATCGGGGGAGGCGACTGGGGGAGAGGAGGGAGGCGGCCAGGGGAGGGGCGCTGGGGCGGGGGGAGGGAGGCGACCGTTGGCAGGGGATGGAGGCCGGGGGAGGATGGGGGCATTGGGGTAGGGGAGGGGAAGGGGGAGGAGGGGGCGCCTGGGGGAAGCGGCCGGGGGGAGGGGAGGGAAACTGGGGGAGGAAAGGGGCGTTGGGGTGGGGGGAGGGGAGAGTGGCGGCGAGAAGGGGACTAGAGGGAGGAGAGCGGAGAGATGAGAGATTCTGAGAGAGAGAGGAGTGGGGAGATGAGAGAGCACCTGAGAGAGGGAGGAGAGATGAGAGAATAAAGGTGGTGAGAGAGATGAGAATTAGGACTTAGGAGCTCTGAAGATAGCTGTCTCCGAGAGGAGAATCATTTTCCCATACAGATGAGACTGATGAGTGCAGTCTATAAAAGATGCATGCAACGGTCAGAATTGAGAAGCAACACTCGAAAATCAGGAGAAAGTTTGAGCGCAACGTTTGGGAGAGCAACGTTCGAGAGCTTATACCTATAAGTTCACTTCGCTTCTCTCATTTCTTCAAGCTATTCAATCTCTCATTTCTTCAACATCCCTGTACACTCCCCAAGCCCCTATTTCTTCAACACCCCTCTACACTCCCTATTTATTCACTATCCATCCACTATGGTACCAAAGAGTCAGAGTACCAAGAAGCTCTTGAGCGGTATGCAGAGGAGTCGAACACAAAAAGGGCAGCAAGGCGACTTAGTGTAAGCTCCCGCAATCGCTCCCCTAGTCCTCCTCTAGCTCTGACTCCCATTGATGCTCATTGGCTCTCGCCAAGTATGGAAAACTACGGCATGGATGATCGTCATATAGATGGTATAGAGGGCTATGAAGAGTACCAGGGCGATCCGGAGCCAATAGGGAGTCTAAAGTTCTCTCACCAACCCGCAGACGACAACATTGGTGGGTTGGACGAATGGCGAATTGCTGGAAACACATGACCTGGAGCTAGGAAATTTGACACGGTGAAACAATAGAGATCGCAACTCGTAATTATTGCAATGCTAAATTAACTGCTCGTACAGCTGTAGGGATAGGGCACTTGAACCGGCACTACAAAGTATGTTTACGCAAGATGGCAGCACATGGCCAAAGGGGTGGAGGACGAGTACAAATGTAACTAAGCTTCGAGGCCAATGGCTCTGTAAGTATTTGGGTATACAACCCGCTTTCTACCCGTGAGGAAATTGCTAGATATATTGTTTCAAAAGATCAATCGATTAGGACAGGTGAAACTCCCGCGTTCGAAAGAATGATCCAACGTGGTTTTTGCCCACAGTAACAACATGTTAGTAGAAGAACTATTACATCTGATATTTTATGAATGTATCAAAAGGAACTAGTAGAGCTGAAAGAACTATTCCAACAAGTTTAGTTTTTTTTTGCTATAACCTTAGATATTTGGATATCATCACACTAGAGAAGTGCCTACCTAAATATTGTAGCTCATTATTTAGACGATAATTATAAGCTAAACAAGAGTCGTAGATTTAAAGTAATAAATGAATCACACACAAGAGAGGCCATTGCCGAGCGTATACTACACATACTTGATGATTTTAAGATAGATAATAAAATTATTTCTATAACTCTTGATAACGCATCGGTAAATACAATGGCTATGAATATTCTCATCCTAAGATTGCAAACATATATTGGTGGTTATATCCTCAACCAAAGATGTGTATGCCACATCTTGAACCTTATTGTTCAAGACGATATGTAAGCAATTGGTGCATATTTAAACAGTATCCGTAGCCATTCGTTACCTCACAAGTTTTCACAAGTGGTAGCCAGGTTTGTGGAGTACTGCGCAGCCACTGGGAAAGAGCCAAGAAAATTCGATTTTGACATGAAGGTGAGGTGAAACTCGACATATCTCATGTTAAAGAAATTACAAGGGTATGAACATGTTATATCTGTTTTTATCAACATTAACTCTCAAAATAATGAATTGGTAGTTACTAATTCAGATTGGTAGATTATTGGTCCGTTTTTTTTAGAGTTTTTAAGACTTTTTTATAAAGTAACAAATGTTCTATCTAGTGTTTATTATCCTACCTTTTGCTTAGTTATAGAATTTATTAGACAAAACTATCAAATCTAGGGAGGATCCCCTTTTAGGTCATGATGTCGTCGCAATGAAGGAAAAATTTATAAAATATTTTGGTTCTATTTCACACTTATATTGTTTTGTTATTATTTTTGATCCTATGAAAAAGTTGGCAGATTTACAGATTGGTATGGAGGGAATAGATGATTGTCTTGGGCTTGATTATTTGGAAGCTTTCGCATATGTCAAAGAGGAGTTTTTTCATGTTTTATATATGTATCATGATAAGTTTGGCAACAGCACAAGATCGGAGGCCTCACATCAGACGCAACAAGAAAAAACAAGCTTGACATCATACTTACAAAAGAAGCTAAAGGACAAGTTTACTTCTTCGTCCTCTCAGTTTAAAGCAGCCTCCAAGTGAAATTCTGTCTCGGAGCTGAACCACTACTTGGAGCATGATTTTGTAAATATTGATCCTGATCTTACTGATGGAGGTAAGATAGACTTGTTTGAGTGGTGGAAGAGCAACAAGCGGATATTTATTGTGCTGTCACATTTCGCATGGGATGTTCTCTTGGTGCCGATGTCCACCGTCTCTTCAGAAGCGACGTTCAACGCAGTAGGAAGAATAATCGAAGAAAAGATATTATCCCTCATGCCCAAGATGGTAGAGACAATCACATGCGCCAAAGACTGGGAATTAGCTAAAGAGCGGCAACAGCATCAACTGAAGGATCATGAAATCGTGCAGGCGTACGCTGACCTCAAACACATGAACGACCTAGACATTGATAAGTAGATACTATGTACGCATGTTGTTGTAGTTAGTATATACATATATTGTTACTGTACTCTTTTCCTTACTCGGGGAACCCCACTCTGGGGCGTAAACTTTTTAACGAGACAGTAGCATTGTATTTTTAAAATATCAAGAAAATTTCACTTTTTCCGAAATATTTACGTCATTGCGTGCTTATGTTTTTATGCAACTAATTCAATTTAAACTAGTTTTTAATGAGGTGGGTATGAATGAAAGAAAGATGGCGACCGCCGCCACCATCATCGTCGACGCTTTCATCGTGTATAGTTACTTTGGACTGGGCTTGAGCTGGCACGGTGGGCTTTGAACCGTGCTTCGGTCTGACCGGAGGTGAAGTAGAATGATACGGTACAGTATGACACGGTGAGATGACTAGATTAAACCTGCATGACATAAAGCGATCAAAAGTACGATAAATCTGAACCACACCAACTCCCAGCTTAACTGGCACGCAAAATTACTCGATAAATCTGTTAAGAAACCTGGGCCTGGGCCAGCAGCCCGCGGCCCATGGTGGGCACCTCATTGTAGTCTATAAATAGGGACCTATACCCCCTCATTATGTACACATGAATGAAAGCAATAAAGAAAGACCAGGAGTTCTCTCTATCTCTCTGTGTGTTCATCTATTGTCTCTCTGTGATTATGTGATTGATTCGTTCTTGTTCTAGCAGAGGAATCGATCGGACTGGTCGCCAGCGACGGTTCCTCAACACGTTATCAGCACGACTTCGCTCTGGTGAACGAGGTAATCATCGAAGCACAGATTGAATTTTCTAGATCGCTTTTGAATCTGTATTTTCTTTTCGCGTTCTAGATTGAATCTCTACGGTGCAAATCCGCCCTAATCTACCGCGAGCAGACTTGAAGTCGCCGACACAATGTCGATCGGTAGATTGTGAAACGGGGTAGATGTCGATTGCAATGTAGAGCGATGCAAATCCGCCCCAATCTACCGCGAGCAGATCTGAAATCGCCGGCACAATGTCGATCGGTAGATTGCGAAACGGGGTAGATGTCGATTGTATCGTAGATTGCAAACGGAAATTTCTACATTATTTTTGTTTGATCATGCACGATCATTGTACGGAAATTTTGTTATGCATCTTATCTGTTTGGTCATTGCACGACAAAAGAAAAAAAGAGGGTATTGGCATTGCATGCGGCCGCCGGCCAGAAGGAAGTTGTGGAGCATGTGGCACCACCGGCCAGCAGCCGATTGCTCTCCTGCATAGGGCACTGTCACCCGTGCACCATACCCACACGGGACGCCGGCCGATGCTCTGGTAACCGCGCCCGTAAGCGCCGCCGTATGCTACCGGCCGATGCCATGGCCTTCACCGCGCCAGCATGCGCGCCCGCATTCGCGTCTTCCGGCCGGCCGGCGCCCTAGTTCCCTCACCCGCCGCCAGCATGCGGCCACTTCGGGTTGACCGCCCGCGCGCCACCCGCAGCTGTGCGCCGCCGATGGCCGCCGTTGCTCCTCGCTCGTGCTCGGCCGCCCGCAGTCGGCCTCCACCAGCGCCCATGCCCGCAAGTGCCGGCGCGCCGCCGCCGTACTGGCTTCTCCCCATCCGCCGACGCTCGCTGCCGCAAGGCGCAGCTCGCCCGCCGACGGCCTACCCGCCCTCGGTCGCTTCGGCCCGAAGCCGTCGCCCGCGCCGCGCCACCCGGCCGCTCGAACCGCACCCGGTCGCCCCGCACGGCGCCACCGGCTACACACCCGAAGCCCCGCCCGATGTCGAGGTCGATTGCCGGATCCGCTGAAGCACCGGCCACCAGCCCGAAGCCGCGCCACTTCGACTCCACCGCCGGCCCCAGTCGCCCGAATGCGCTGTGCGCCGCCGCCGCCGGCTCTGCGCCCGCACGCCGCCCGAGCTCGCTTGGATTGGCGCGTCGCCTCCCGGCCCACAGCCGGCTCCTCCCCGCGCGCCGCCGCCTCCCGCCGCTGCGCCTGGGCCCACCGTCCCCTAGCGCTCGGGTTGCCGCCGGCGGAAGCAGCTCCGCCGCCTTCGGGCCGCCCCCACCAAGCTGCCACGCCGCCACCCGGCCTGCAGCCGCCCCTCCTGGCCCGCGTGCGCCAGCTCGCCTCCCGTTCCCTTTTGCGCCGCCGCCGCCCGAGAGGAGAAAGGGGAAACCCTAACGCCTCCTCCCCTCCTGTTGAATGGATCGGGAAGGCCAAATGCCAGATGGGCCGCGCGGGGGGGAGGGGGGAGAAGGGAGATGGGCCGCCGGGGGGGGGAACGGGATGGGCCGCCGAGGGGGAGAGAAGAAAAATGGGCCGGGGCCGGATTTTGTGGAAAAGTCCTTCATCCCTCGAGATATTACAAAGAAGCCCCTGAATTTTAATTTAAGTCCCAAAATCTTGCAGAAAAGGCCTCGTAGTTCCGAAAATTACGTATAAGCCCTGAAATTTACGAGTGGGTCCAGAAGTTTTACAGAAAACCCCTCGGTAAATCAGAAAATTGCACAGAATTTTCTCTGAACTGAAAGTTTGCGCAGAAATCCTCTGGAATTGCAGAATTTGCTGAAATTTCATATTTTAGCATAAAAGGGCCTCGGGAATCCGAATTTTGAATTATTTTAGCATTTGAAGCTTATTTATTTATGCCATTTTTATTATCTGTATTTTCTGTATTTATTTACTGTTTTGGTTAATTGTAATTGCTGAAAATTGCTTTTAATCACTGAAATTAGCAGTAAAATGATAGAAAATGCATAGAAAATTCTGAAACATTGCGAGAACCTTTTGTACCATTTATTTACCCGCAGTGAATTATTCCGTGCATGTCTACCAGCAGTAGACTTATACACATTTAGATGACTAGCATAACGAACTGGAAGTTCGAGGAGCTGGCCCAGCATGGCCAAAACTATCTGACGTAGGCATCCGATGTCGAGATTGTACTTGGAGCCAGAAGCTCCGCGCTGCTATTGGGATAGGCGGACTGAATGACGCTCAACCCAAACTTGAGGAGAGTGATCAGGTACTTCATTTTCTCAGGCACCACATCTGTCTCACTCTCAAGAATGAGTATATGGTGGAGAAAAGCACACTAGCACTCTGGACCGCACTCAAGAAGTTGGTTTGAGAGGCTAAAGTACACCATTCTTTCTCAAGCAGAGTAAGAATGGATCAGACTGAGGTTTGCCGACTTTAAGACGGTCGGGGAATATAATTCTGCCTTGCACAGGATTTGTACCCCAATACAGAAAATTGAGAAAATCCTTCCACCCAAATGAAGTACAATCCGCACGCAATTATCGTCAAGACGGCTATAAGGAATATGCCGAATTGATTGATATGATGCAGGTTGCGGAGGCTCAGGACAAAGTTCTCCGTAAAGAACTAAGTCACTTAGCCACATGGGAGCTCCGCTGGCCGTAAAGCCAACGCCGAGAGCTACAAGGTGCGAAAGCCCTTTATGAAGAGAAGGGGAAGGAATGGTATGACCGCAGCCCAGAAAGGCAAATCAGATGCTCCACGTGAGAATAAGGCTAGCAAGCCAAAACGGGATGGCAAAGGGCACATGTAGCCCACTCTGCATTGGTTGAGGGGGAGCATTCTGAGCAGCTGCCCGCGCTGATGGTGTTTGAGACCATTGCGACAGCAGCACCCCATTTCGACCTAGAAGCAGCCAATGCCATGATTTCTCTTGAAAGAGAATGTCACCCCCGAGAAAATAGCAGAAGAAGTCTAGTGCACTGAATGCATTTAGACTTTAATTGTCATTTATTTTGTGTGGAAGAATATGTTAATATTTGCATGGATGGTACTTAAGAATTGTTATTTTCTCGTGATGGTTGGATGATTTTTGGAAGAATTCATTCATTTATTCAGTTTATAATGGCATGATATGTTCTGATATTGGTGTATTTTATGTGTTGATTGCCTTCCCATACATGTTAATAATACCCTATATTAAAACATGTGTAGCGCCCTATGAAGGAAGTGTGCTTAGCTAGCAGCGGCACAACGCATATCATCTTAAGAGAGATTGAGTATTTTCAGTCGATACGTAAGAGCACTGGCAGCCTTACGACAATCGCCGGAAGCGATGCATGTATAATTGGTTCCGGAAGAGCCATAATGGGCACAACTTTGGTCATTAAAGAAACCTTATTGTACCCAAAATCGACTAGAACTCTCATAAGTTTGATGGATATTTGCGCCAATGGTTTCCGCGTTGAGACTGAAGAAGAGTACGGTAAAGAATACCTGCTCATTATAAAGCGCGCAGAGAATGAAAAGAAAACGTGTATTAGAAAAACTTCCTTCACTTGAAACTGGGCTATATTATACCAACATTAAGGCGCCTGCAGCGTACACTGTCCTGAAGACGGTATTTAGAAGCTCTGAACTATTCTGTCTCTGGCATGACAGATTAGGCCACCCAGGTCTTAGGATGATAAGAAACATAATAAATAACTCGCATGGGCATAAATATTAATGTGAAGAATTTCCCGAATCATGAAGATTTTGTGTGCCCTGCATGTGCCACCGGGAAACAAATAACTAGACCCTCCACTCTGAAAGTGAAGGATGAAGTCCCTGCATTCTTGGAACGCATCCAGGGAGACATTTGCAGTCCCATTAAGCCCATCTCAGGGCCATTTAAGTATTTTATGGTGCTCATTGACGCTTCCTCGAAATTGTCATATGTGGGTTTTGTTGTCCACAAGAAACCACGCCTTTGCAAAATTGATCTCGCAGATCATTTGTATCAGAAATGTGTTTCTGATCAAGTCCACCAGAATGGACAACGCCGGAGAATTTATTTCAAAGGCATTTGATGATTATTGCATGGCGATGGGAATTGCAGTTGAGCATTCGGTACCGCATGTCCATACCCAGAATGGTTTGGTAGAGGCTTTAATTAAGAGAATTAAATTTATTGCCCAACCCCTCTTGCATAATTGTAATTTGCCAGCTACATGTCGGGATCCGCAGTCCTACATGCAGCGAATCTCATCAACCTTAGACCTTCGGCCTACAACATCCATTCACTTATGCAACTAGCGCAAGGGTCAGCACCGAAGATTTCCCGACATTAGGGGGAGGAAATCAACCCCTTGATAAAGAATGTCGGGAAATTACGTGGCAAGCCTGGGAAATCCATGCAGATGACCCGCGCACTAGAGAAGTCCAGAAGACATTACATGGCAAGCCACGGGAATCCATGCAGATGACCCGCGCATTAGTAAAGCAAATAGAGAAGTCCAGAAGACAAGAGAAGTCCAGAAGACAATCGATTTGCAAGAACTAGCAAATCAACTGCCTGATCACTTTATTGATTTGAAGAGCGTGACTAAGTCGCATGTGCCTGCACGCACTGCACCGGAGAGGGTTGAAATACCAAAGAAAATAGAAGGTATCCCTAATCTCGTCCAGAGGCCTCAGAAAAATAAAAAAGAGGACGAGAACTCCGGTTCCTCGAATCCTTAGTAACCGGGGACGCCTGGCGAAAAAGGATAAGCGGGATTTATCACAGCCGATCATTGAAGTCCCCCAAAATGAGAAGGGGAGCCAGTTGAGACCTGGCACAAGTATGACACCTCCAGAAGAGGGCATACCGGATCTGAATATCCCCGTCGGCATGGATGTGTGCGCACACATCGGAACCGAAAAACTAAAGGGATTTGCCACCGCAATTGAAAGAAGCGATGCGCAAGGTGAAGCTCCAGAAGAAGCAATCGCTCCAGAAGTAGCAACTCATGAAGAAATAGCTATATATTATGTGCACATGGGAGAGTCCCTGAATAGGACAACAACTAATATCGATATCTACTTCGCAAAGAAAATTGCCTCCATTATTGATCTTGATCTCGAGCCTGCATCGCTTGCTGAATGTACGAAAAGATCAGATAGGGAAGATTGGAAGAAGGCAATAGCAACTGAATTGCTATCTCTGAACAAAAGAGAGGTATTTGGGCCCGTATGCCGCACGCCTCCCCATGTGCACCCCGTAGGGCACAAGTGGGTATTTGTTCGAAAGAGGAATGAAAGAAACGAAGTGGTGAGATATAAAGCAAGGCTAGTAGCCCAAGGTTTCACTCAACATCCTGAAGTTGATTATGAAGAAACCTACTCCCCAGTCATGAGTGGAATTACCTTTAGATATTTGATCTCAATGGCAGTGAACTTGAATTTAGAAATAAAATTGATGGATGTTGTGACTGCATACCTTTACGGTAACTTGGATTCGGAAATTTATATGAGTCCCTGAAGGAATACCTCTCCCGAACCAAGACAGAGCAAATAGAAATCTGTACAGTGTGAAACTCAGAAAGTCACTGTATGGACTGAAACAATCTGGATGAATGTGGTATAATCGCTTGAGCGACTTTCTCTGCAAGAAAGGCTACACGAATAATGAAGACTGTCCTTGTGTATTTATACGGCGATCCCAGAATGGATTCTGTATAATCTCTGTGTATGTAGATGATCTGAATATCATCGGGACAGCAGAAGACATAAAAGAAGCAAGCTCCTACTTGGAGTCAGAATTTGAAATGAAAGATTTGGGCAAAACCAAGTTTTGCTTAGGCCTGCAGCTTGAGCATGTCCCTGAAGGAATCTTGGTACATCAGTCTACTTACACCCAGAAGGTGCTTGAAAGGTTTGGCTTTGAGAAGGCATTCCCATCGAAAGTACCGATGATCGGGAGGTCTTTACAGCAAGAAAAAGATCCTTTCCGACCTAGGGAAAAGAGGGAGGAAGTCCTGGGACTGGAATTCCCATAATTGAGTGCAGTGGTAGCACTCATGTACTTAGCAAACTGCACTAGATCGGACATTGCATTTGCCGTGAACCTTTTAGCAAGGTATAGTGCAGAGCCCACCAAAAGGCATTGGCAGGGCATAAAGGACACCTTCCGATACCTCAAAGGAAGCAAAGACCTTGGATTGTCTTACAGAAAGAATCAAGATCTGAACTTGATTGACTATGCAGATGCTGGGTACCTGTATGACCCGCATACCGCTAAGTCGCAAACATGCTATGTATTTCCATGTGGTGGAACTGCAATTTCCTAGAAATCGTCTAAGCAAAGCCTTGTAGCTACTTCGACGAACCACTCAGAAATTATAGCACTGTATAAAGCCGCACGAGAGTGCACTTGGTTCCGCTGAACGGTTCACCACATCCAGCAGTCATGTGGAATGAATATTGTGCAAACCCCCACAATTATCCATGAAGATAATACAGCTTGCGTTGCACAAGTGCAGACGGGCTATGTAAGCATATCAACCCCAAGTTCCTCTATGCTCATGAATTGCAAAGATGGACAAGAATAAAGTACTGCGCACTAAGTCATGTAGCCTTGTTCACTAAGTCACTCCCCGCATCTAGCTTTGAAAGGTGCGTGTGAGGGATTGGAATGATGAGACTTAGAGAAGTGCAGAATTCAGGGGGAGAATTCTCTTAAGCTCGTTATTAAATCTTGATCATGAAGATTAAGTACCCAAAGAATAAAGTCCTGCAGACCAAATGAATTTGGGTGAATTGTACTCTTTTCCCTTGACGAGTTTTCCATGAAGTTTCTCGACCAAGGTTTTTAATGAGGCAATTCGTGCATCGCAGCATCACATGTATCATGTGCTCTTTCTCCAAATTTTTCCCACTGGGTTTTTATGGAGTTTTAGTGAGGCATGAACATGTCGGATGAGTGCCCAAGGGGGAGTGTTAAGAAACCTGGGCCTGGGCCAGCAGCCCGCGGCCCATGGTGGGCACCTCATTGTAGTCTATAAATAGGGACCTATACCCCCTCATTATGTACACATGAATGAAAGCAATAAAGAAAGACCAGGAGTTCTCTCTATCTCTCTGTGTGTTCATCTATTGTCTCTCTGTGATTATGTGATTGATTCGTTCTTGTTCTAGCAGAGGAATCGATCGGACTGGTCGCCAGCGACGGTTCCTCAACAAAATCTAGACCATGCCAACTCCCAGCTTTACTGGCACGCAAAATTACTCGCGGACCCTGCCCACGGGTAACTCGAGTACTCCATGGCCCATGCTGCTTTATTGCCCCTTTAACTGTTCGATTCGATGCCTCTTGTCTCTGCTTTGGCAACTCTCTTGTCGCTTTCTCCTTCGTATTTTCTCTGCCGCTTGGCAGTGCCAGTGTGCCTTTTCAGATCGTGGGATTGGGTTGTTTCTCCGCATCTTGGTGTGGCTTGGCTGGTCCGAGTCGACACGACCAGTTTGAGTTCTTGTAGCATTTTGATGCCCGTGTGGCCGTTTGTTTACATGTACTCTGGACCATCATCATCAACGGAATGTCTGACAGGTTTTTTTTAATGAAAGATTAGCTTATTAGCTTCCCCTAAAAGTTTGTTTGCTCTGAGAAACTGACAGCAGCTTCTAAAATACGATTACACATCCATAACAATACCTCGTTTGGAGTTTTTCGGACGGATTTAGGGCCCTTTCCAAATAGTTCCTGATTTCTGGCTGCAGAAGCAAAAAATTATTTGGAATATATTTGTTTTCTTAATATAGTTTTTTCTCTTCTTCTTCTTCCTTCTCCTCTCATTATCAATGAAGATATAATGGTGTTTTTTCTATTTTTATTTAATTTTCTTTAATTAAATAATTAAGAAAAAGCTAAAATCCGCTATAATGATGTCGATGTTTTAATATCGATCTTACGTATGATTTGTTTGCATTCGGGGAAACTCTAGAAGACTCGGTATATGAACATGTACAGTAGAGGCACAGGAATTTTTATACATATTTGAGCCTTCTTCTGGGAAAATAATAGAAATTTTTGTACGGATAACCCATTTTTTATTCGAAAATACAGAAATATACCCGCGACAAAATTTTTTACACAAATAGGCTCGAGTCGCCAAACCATTGGGCGATTTACGCTTGTCGCCCCACCATAAAGCGACTTATAAAGAATCTGGTAACCGTTGGGCGATTAAATGCAGTCGCCCCCCCCCCCCCCCCCGGTTCGGCGACTCTCTTTATGTCGCCGAACGGGGGGCGATTCAATATAATCGCTTAACGGGGCGGTGATTACATTTAATCGCCCAACGGTTACCAGATTCTTTATAAGTCGCTTTTTGGTGGGGCGACAAGCGTAAATCGCCCATTGATTTGGCGACTCGAGCCTATTTGTGTAAAAAATTTTGTCGCGGGTATATTTCTGTATTTTTGAATAAAAAATGGGTTATCCGTACAAAAATTTTGAAAATAATAACTCTACGTCTTGTGTGGCTCTTACTCAGAGAAATTGATTACAACTGAGAGTAATGCGAAATGCCTAGAACTATCTCCTGGTCTAATGTCATCCCCTCATTTCCCCTGGTGTTAACATTTCTATAGTCGACGAAGCGACGGCCGTTATCCTGCGCTAAAAGACGTCTCAACATTTCAGGAGATAACAGTCTAGTGGAAGTCATTGTCAGAGAGACGTGGTGGCCCGTTCGTCGTGCAGCGGTTGTTATTAGAGAGAGATCATGTGCATTTATTAGAAATAAGCTCACGTTCTAACCGTCTCGTTAGATAGACCTACCATATAGTAGGTAATTGTAGACAGGCCAATTAAAGATTGAGTAATCGCAGGAAAGTTTACGACCATGAGGTGGTCGTAGAAAGATTTACAACTACGTGGTTGTAGAAGAACTTACGACTATGTGATGGTCGTATAAGGGCTTATGACTAGGTGGTCGTAGAAAGACTTACGACTATATGGTCATAGAAAGACTTACGACTATGTAGTCATAGAAAGACTTACGACTACGTGGTTGTAGAAGAATTTATGACTATGTGGTCATACAAAAAACTTACGACTACTCTATAAAATCTATCCCTTATTGATAAGGGGTATACTTGGAGAACATAATGATATAATAATTAGATGATTATTATATCCTCATCATTTAGTGCCTAGCTTCAAGTGAAATAACTTACTTGAGAAAGTGAGGTTATAGACGAATGGCAATCGAAAGCAAGGCCTTTTCGACCCTCATTGACCAGAAATAAGCTTGGACAATAAGGTAATTTTGCTTGAGTTGTGAAGACAAACGGACTTCAAATAGATGAATTAATGAATTCCAATTGATTTTCGCCAATCTGTCCGCCAGATCGGTTCCCGAGATAACCGTTTGGTTCCCGAGACGGATAACCCACATAGTTATAAAAGCTTACCATAAGGTAACTTTAGGTCTCCTTACTTTCCCCTTGCGCTCCAAGCTGCTTCGAGCTTTCCACCGTCGACCAAGTCGTCTTCTTCCTTCAATCTCTTTCAAATCCAAACTAACTACTTGGGAAAATAGCTCAGCCATCATCCAATTGGCTGGTGTCGGAGATGGATAGTGTGAAACTGAGGGCATTGGAGGATGCTGACAAGATTCCTTCATGAAAATTTGTCAGATGGATTGAAGCTGCTGGGCAAAATTGGCCATCAGAGGAGATTGGGCAAATCCTGGTGTTCCAGGCATACTGTGAGTACGGCCTTTGTCTTCCAACTCATCTTTTTCTTACAACAGAAAAAGAGGCTGAAGCGAGTAAGTCTCCAACTGAGGTCGAAGAAAAGACCAAGGTGGTTAGAAAACTTACTCGTATCAATAAAAAGACCATCCAGAAAATGAAGCTACTGGAAGAAGAGCATAAAGCTGAAGTCCATAAGCTTGACGCTTGACTAGCAGGTAAGAAAAGTTTTACCTTCGACTAGTTCTGCTAACTAGTCATATGATAAGTATTTTACTAACCATTGTTATTCTGTTTGCAGAAGCTGTGGTCGAAATAAAGCATTTCGCAGAAGTCTCGACTCGTAGTCAAGAGGAAACGAAGTCGATGAAGGTAATCCTCCACGACAACATTGTACTTCTCAATAATCTACTTGGTGAGTTTAGTTCAGAGAAGATGAGACCTTTTGAAGACACCATAATTGTTCATGCAAGTATAATCAGACTACAAGTGAAAGCTTTAGAGAAGCATTTATTCACCCTGAAGACTAATTAGGCATGGTCGATTCGGGATGCAGTCAAAGGCGTGGTAAGCTATGCCTTAGCAAAACTCAAGGCATGTGACCAGAAACTCAACCTGCACCTGATCAACCACGACTTCAGCTACTCTGTGGAAGAAGCAACCCGTCTGATCGAAGAAGTAAGGCCAACTGGTTGAAAGATTGATGAAGAGATGTAACTTGGCTCTCCTGCCTCTTCAGAATAACATGTAAATAGGAACTTTGTAAATACTTACCTTTAGATAATGAAAGAATTTTTCTTTTTCCCATAATTCATCTTGATGAGTAGTTAGTACTCGTAAGACAAAAAAGAAATGAAAGTGAATGAATTTATGACTAAAATAAATTTATATGGATAACTCTATCCTAGCCCCAACTATTTAGTTGGTTTATATGGATAAACTAAGCAAATAGTACAGAGTAAAATATACAAAGTGTAGAGTAGTCATCGACCATCGTTGTTGAATTTGATTGTCATGTTCTGGCAACAAAGTTAGGAATGAGTCGACGCTAGGACGTTCCTTCTAGTGGTAGGACCATGTGCAGAGAGGAAAGGCTTCGACTAGGTGATGTTATCCCCCTTCGACCAGGTTAATCAAATCGAAGGCATAAATGATAAGAAGATAAAGACTTAGAATCCTTCTTGTACACCTCTTCAATGTTTTCATAGACAACGCAATTATTTTATGCTGATAGCAAGAGTTAAGAACAGTTAGTCACTAGGAAGCTCCTTCTAGCAGGCAGAACCACATGCAGAGAGAAGAGACTTCAACTAGTGGTGTCCCCTTCTCTGATTAGTTAAACAAATCAGATGTGCTAGAAGTGGTCAAACAAACATGAAAGAAGTTCTACTGAACATACGATAATAAAGATTGAAAAAACTAAAAACTTTATTGAAAGAGTAGAAATGTTTACACATAAAATTTACATAGTTGATCAATGTTCCCACAGTTTAAGAGAATTTGGCCGTCCTCCAAAGCAGGTCATACAGAGCCTGGTCGTGTGACTTCGACCACGATGTAAGGACCTTCCCACTTGGGGGAAAGTTTGTTTCGATTAGACTAAGATTGGATTTTCCTCAATACCAAGTCACCTACAGTAAGGCGGTGAGGTTGGACCTTACGATCATAGTACTTACGCATGGCTTGCTGATAGATTGCTGACCAGATTAAGGCTTCATTACTCTTCTCTTCGAGCAGGTTGATGTCATTCGCATAAAGTAGCTCTTGGTTGGAGTCACTGAAGTTCTTAACTCTTGTCGATTGGATCTTTAGTTTCGGTGGAAGCATAGCTTTAGCCCCAAAAACTAGGAAAAATGAAGTCTCTCCTATCGCTTGACTAGAAGTCGTGTGAATTGCCTATAATACTGAAAGAAGTTCTTGAGCCCAAGTCCCCAAGCGCTTTACAAGCTGATTGAAGACTTGAGTCTTAATTTCTTACATTATCTGCCCATTCGCGTGCTCGATTCCCTCGTTGCTCTGGGGTGGGCGATCGAGGTATGCCAAAGTTTGGTACCCAATTCATCACAAAATTGTTGGAATTTTGCACTCGAAAATTGTTCACCGTTGTCTGTAATTATTCGACTTGGTACTCCAAATTGAGTAATCATGCTTCGCATCATGAACCTCTTTGTGGCTTCCGTTGTTATCCCAGTCACAGATTTAGCCTCAATTCATTTTGTGAATATGTCAATAGCCACAAAAAGGAACTCGAAACCCCCCCCCCCCGGTGCTCTTGGGAATGGTCATAGGATGTCTAAACCCCATGTTGCGAAAGGCCAAGATAGAGGAATCGTCTGAAGAGCATGAGCTGGTTTGTGTATTTGCCTACTATAAAACTGGTATTGTACACACTTCTTAACCAGCTCTTTGGCGTCATTGAGGGTCGTTGGCCAGTAGAAACCTTGTCGAAAGGCCTTTTCGACCAGCATTCTGTAAGAGGTGTGTGCTCTACAGATACCCCCATGTATGTCGTTAAGAAGTTGTAATCCTTCTTTCTGTGATATGTATCGCATGAGAACCCCTTGAGTACTTCGTTTATAGAGTACACTATCGACCAAAGTATACATTTTGATATTGCGGGATAGATGATCTGCTTCAAAATCGTCGTCAGGTACAGAACCCTTCTGAAGATACTTGTGGATGGGCTCCATCCAGGTATCCACATACTCGATAGAGGCTATCTTATTTAGAGTAATCTCCGATTCTTCGACTAAACAAGACTTCTGGAGTTACTCCAAGAAAACTCTTAGTGGTACCTCTTATCGGGAAGAAGCTATTTGAGCTAACTGGTCAGCGAGAAAGTTATCCTTCCGAGGGATATACTGTAACTCGAAACCGAAAAGGTATTTTTCTAGCTTCTAAACTTCTGGCAGGTACTGAGACATGGTCGAACTCAAGTATTGATACTCTTTGCCAACCTGATTCACAACTAGTTGAGAGTCCCCTCTCACGAGTAGTCGATGAATGCCGAGTGCTTTTGCGGCTCATATGCCTGCCAACAAACCTTCGAATTCGGCCATGTTATTAGTGGCAAAAAAGTGTAGTTGAATGACATACTTTAAGGTCTCTCCCGTGAGAGATTTCAGCATCACCCCAGCCCTTGAGCCACTTAACGTAAGTGACCCATCGAAGTATATCATCCACTAATCGTGAGAATCGTACTGGGGATCCTGAACTGGTTTAGGATTTGTCCATTTGGCGATAAAGTCTGTCAAGATCTATAATTTAATGGCCATTCAGGACATGAAATGGAGATCGAACTCCCCAAATTCTATCGGCCATTTTACCATGCACCCCACTATTTCTCTGTTCTGGAGGACCCCTCCTAAGAGAAACTCAGACGGCACAATAATTTTGTGCTCCTGAAAATAATGCATTAACTTCTTAAAAGATATGATGAGTGCATATAAGAGTTTTTGGACCTAAGGGTAGCGCTCCTTAGGCCCATGTAAGACTTCGCTTACATAGTGTACTTATCGCTGGACGCCTTCACATTCTGTAATGAGTACAACACTTACTGCCTGTGGTGTGGCAGAAAGATATATTAGGAGTGTCTTGCCTAGATTCGAAGAAGCTAGAATAGGAGTACTCACAAGATATCTCTTGACATCCTCGAGGACATCATTAGCCTCCTTTGACCACTCAAAACCTTCGTGTTTCTGAAGAAGTTCGAAGAAAGGAGTTCCTTTCTCTCACAGACGTGCAATGGAATGACTTAGAGCCACCATGTAGCTGATGAGTTTTCAAACTTCTTTCTTCGTGGTTGGAGCGCGTATTTGCTCAATGGCCTTGATCTTTTCAGGATTTGTTTTGATACCTCTTGCCGAAACAAAGAATCCGAGTAACTTTCCTAAAGAAACTTCGAACACACACTTCTCATGATTGAGTTTCAAGCGATGATTTCTAAGGTTGTCGAAAGTCTCCTTCAGGTCTAAAATATGATTAAGTCGTTTGATGCTTTTGACGACTATATCATCAACATAGGCTTCCAAATTTCAGCCCATTTGATGTATAAAGGTCAATTGCATCAAAAGTTGAAAAGTCAGACTGGGATTTTTCAGGCCAAATAGTATTTTGACATAGCAAAACACTCCAAATTGTATGATAAATGTGGTTTTGTCTTCATCTTCTGAAGACATACTGATTTGGTGATAACCAAAGTATGCATCTAGAAAACTTAATATTTTACAACCAGTAGTAAAGTCAACCAATTGATCAATACGAGGAAGCGAAAAATTATTTTTTGGACAAGCTTTATTTAAATCAGTATAGTCTATACACATGCACCACTAACCATTAGACTTCTTAACCATTACAGGATTGGCCAACCACTCTGAGTGATCAACTTATCTTATAAAGCATGCTTCGAGTAATTTGTCCAATTCTGATCTAATAGCTTCTCGTCGATATGGTGCAAATCTCTGTAATTTCTATTTTACGGGCTTCTTATCAGGCCGTAAAGCTAACCTATGCTCGATCACCTCCCTGGAGACCCCAGACATGTTGGATGGCTGCCACACAAACACATCTATGTTTTTTCAGAGGAAAGTGATGAGGGTGTCTACCTATGCGGGGTCAGAAGTAACCTCGATGCGAACAGTCTTCAAAGGCTCCATTGGATCCAGGGAAACCTCCTTGACCTCTTTGTTCAGCTTCGGCGCAGCTTTTGGCTTTGAGTGCTTACTCAAAGGTGGACCTTGGCAGCTTCTTGAGTTGGTAGCTGACCGACCATCTCGAGGGACTTGCAGTCACACGTCAACACCATTTTCTTATCACAACGAACCGTGATGACTCCCTTGGGAACTGGCAACTTAAGACATTGATACACATAGTGAGCGACTATCAAAAAATGTGCCAGAGTTGGTCGTCCGAGTATGGTGTTATACGCCGTGTCAAAATCAACCACGTCAAAGGAGAATTTCTCTGTCCTGAAGTTGCTTAGAGACCCTAACGTAACAGGTGGAGAAACTTGGCCGATGGGCTTGGTCAAAGATCCTGGTACGATTCCATGAAAAGAATATCGTACTGGTTTTATTCTGGTACAAGAAACTTGCATCTTGTCCAGAGCACTAACAAATAGAATATTTAAGGAACTGCCACCATCAATCAGCACGCGATTCACTCGATAGTTGTTGATGGTGAGCTTAACCACGATCAAAAACCAACCGGGTCAAGTCGAAGCGATCGAACAGTCACTCTTCTTGAAAGAGATGGTGACTTTCGACCACTTAGGAAGATTATTGACAAGGGATGGGTCGATGAAATTTATCTCTCGTTCGACGGCCTTATACTATCGCTTCGACTCGCATGATTTCTTTTTTTTAAACCCATATTCCACTCTCGCTCACTGCTACTAACGGGGTCTCAATTGATTTTCCTTCCTTTAGCTACTCAGATGTTTCAGTTCGCTAAGTTTGAAAAGTCCAAGAGCACAGACTAGCTACACAGACGAACATGCATAGATATGCTCAATTGTGTGCTTTGGATCCTGGAAAGGCATGTCCTCACCCTCATCCAAGTACTTTCGACTACTCAATTGCCCCACCTCATCGAGTGTGAAAAGCAATCCCTTGCTATAATAATAATTATTGAGTTTTCATTGGAAAACTCAGCAATTGCGAAGATAGTGTCCCTCCTTGTGAAGTGGGCACCACCTAGGCTAGTTGTCCTTCTACATGAGTGCCTTACCTTTGCCCCGATCGGAGTATTGCTTAGGGTTCTGAGGCTTTTCGTGGCCTATGGCCAAGACTTCCTTTGAGGTCTCGACCTAAGGCTTCTGACCTTTGACTTGGCTCTTGGACTTCTTAGCCTTCACCTTCCTCTTTGGAACTTCGGTTGATCTGATCGATGGTTTTAGTCCATTCGATCACCTCAGTAGCAGTCGCATAACATTCAGCCATCTCAAAGAACTCGGTGACAGTGGTCGAAGGATGCAAGTCGATGTCCTCCATGGACTTCCTATTGCGGGCATCCTGCTTGAATGCCCTGATGACAGAAGCATTGTATACATCCGGAATTGAATTACAAACCTAGCTAAAGCACCTGATGAACTACGGTAGGGTCTCGTTGTTGTTCTGCCGCATATGGTGTAGGTCGTCCTCTTTTCCAGGGTGGTTGTATATGCCCTAATAGTTGGCCAATAGAAGATTGTAGAGGTGTTGCCATGAGTAGATCGACTTGAATGGTTGGTTGAGCAACCATGGTCAAGCAGACCTTTCAAGCTCTGTTGGAAGATAGTTTGCCATGATATGCTCATCTCCTCCTGCCGCCCGAACCACGGTCGTGTAAATTTGAAGGAACTCGATGGAATTCTGGGACCCATCGAATTTCTTCATGTTTACTAAACAGAACCGCGATGGCCAGCGCACTACTCGGAGTTCAGGAATGAACACCCGACATCCAGTAATGAGTTCCTAATGCCTCCTTTGCGAAAAGGGGTAATTGGTGTCGCCGGGCGATCGTACTCGACGATGCCTGATAGTGGACGAATCCGACCTGTAGTAGGCCTCATCCATATGAGGGTAGTACTCCCCGTACTCCATTTGCTGTTGTAAATTCCTTGCCCAAAGTGGTGATCGATCGCCTTCTCGATCAACTCACCGATCCGGAGTCATTCGAAGAACTCTCCTTCGGCTAGAATTATGGTTAGGAGACCGTCGCGACATGTCATCGTATCAAACCCCACGTGGTGAGTTCTATGAATGACTAAACGTGGTTGTACCTATCTGACTCTTGGAGCCTATCCATCATGCTACGGAGCCTTCGCGCAATCCCTTCAGCGAAGTGGTTGTAGCCTGACGCTCGAGCGAGCTTTGGGGTCGAGTTCTCGAGTAAGTCATTGATGCATTGAAACTCTTGTGCCTCTTCAGACTGGTACTAGGCACGCCCAGCAAAGACTTTTGGGCAGCCAATCGCCTCCTTTGGGCGGTCTCAGGATCCTCAATCTCTGAAGCTGGTTGTGGTTGCCTTAATGGAGAGCGATTATTTCTAAGATTTTTTCCACGCTCATCAAAGAACTGACCTGGTTCATCACTGGAGGTCTTCTTGCCATCCTGACGAGGAGTGGAAGGGTGTGACCAACGGGGAGGATCCTCATGTCTTCTTTCGAGAGAGTGATCAGAATCTACGGGGAGGGTAAAGACCTCCTGTCTAGAATCTCTACTTCCGATGGATGACCCCTCACTTGAAGTATGTTCCAACAAGAGCGCATCACGGCCTGCAGTAAACCCCACCAGGTAGGGGAATTCCGGGTTATAACCGTCTCCTGTTGGAGTTGAACTGTACGAGTGTGCGAACGGACTCACAGGGAGCCCACCCATGCTCTCTGCGTGGACAATTGGAGAGTTACGACCACTAGTTGGTGATGAATTCCTGAAATCACAGACACTAGGGCTCGCTGAAACTGCTGGAGCGGTCGCAAAGGGACTCGAACACTTGGGGGCGGGCCCTCATCATGTTATAAGTCCTGTTCATGGTTGGATTGACTCTTACCATTTGGGAAAACCGGTTCCTCTGTCTGGTATACTGCTGCGGGGGATATGGTTTCTCCTCAGCCTTTCTTGCGGTGGAGTCTCCGAGATCCCGGGATGGATCTCTAGGGACAGCCTCACCATCAGAAGCAAGCATCGTCTGCTCATTGTCGTAGCAGGCGTCCATGTCGAGATCTGTATAATTAGCCAAGTCGAACCAGTTCTCCTCATTTCACTCCCCTGCCATGAGGACATCAGAAGAAAGAGAACTTGCTGATAAGGAAATTACCGGAGTTTTGGAAGAACTTTCCCACAGACGACGTCAATTGTCGATGTTTTAATATCAATTTTATGTATAATTTGTTTGGATTCGGGAAAACTCTAGAAAACTCGGTGTATGAACATGCAGAATAGAGACACAGGAATTTTTATACAGGTTTGGGCCTTCTCCTTGAAGAATAATAACCCTACGTCATGTGTGGCTATTGCTTAGAGAAATTGGTTACAACTAAGAGTAATGCGAAATGCCTAGCACTATCTCCTGATCCAATGTAATCCCCTCATTTCCCCTGGCTTTAACCTTTATATAGTTGACGAAACGACGGCTGTTATCCTGCGCCAAAAGACGTCTCAACGTTTCAGGAGATAACTGTCTAGCGAAAGCTGTTGTCAGAGAGAGAGAGAGATCGTATCCGGCTTTTAGGAATAGCGCATGTTCTAACCGTCTCGTCATATAGACCTACCATGCAGTGGTAATCGTAGACAAGCCAGTTGAAGATTGAGTAATTGCTAGAAGGCTGACGATCACGAGGTGATCGTAGAAAGACTTACGACTACATGGTCGTAGAAAAACTTATAACTATGTGATGATCGTAGAAGAGCTTACGACCAGGTTGTCGTAGAAAGGTTTACGACTATGTGATCATAGAAAGACTTACAACTACGTGGTCGTAGAAGAACTTACAACTACTCTATAAAATCTGTCTCTTATTGATATAGAGTATACTTAGATAATATAATGACATAATGATTTAAGTATTAATATATCCTCGTCAAGTGTCATTTTGATCAAAAATCCGTAATACTTTTAAACAGGAAGTTAGATTTTAGAATAAAGTTGCAACCCCAAACAGGATCCGACATGAGAGCTTGGATCCGAGGGAAATTTAACTATTTGCCACTCTTAAGAATGCCACCTATTCAAATGCCACTCTCTTCGTTGCAATTAATTTTTTGCCACTTTCGAGCCTACGTGGCGCCAAGTCACTGCCATGTCAGCGCCCGCGCCGCCGCCCGGCCTCCCCGCGCCGCCGCCCGGCCTCCCGCGCCTGCGCTGCCCGGCCTCCCCGCGCCCGCGCCTGCGCCGCCCGGCCTCCCCGCGCCACCGCCCGCGCCCGCGCCTGCGCCTCCGTCCCCGCTCGCCCGCCCCCCCCCCCCGCGCTCGCCTACCGCAAGATTTCGCTAAGCGCGCGGCGAGCGGGGAGGCGCGGGCGAGCGGGGACAGAGGCGCAGGCGCGGGGAGGCCGGGCGGCGCAGGCGCGGGCGCGGGCGCGGGGAGGCCGGGCGGCGGCGCGGGCGCTGACATGGCAGTGACTAGGCGCCACGTAGGCTCGAAAGTAGCAAAAAATTAATTGCAACGAAGAGGGTGTCATTTAAATATGTGACATTCTTAAGAGTGGCAAATAGTTAAATTTCCCAGCATCCGATCATTGAAGTCTGAACATCTGATTGATCAAGCCGGTGTATAAGCTTGGTCCATTCTCTCTGCGGTTGCTGCCTTGATGGTGGAGCCAGCTTTACGGGAAGCATCAAGCGGCGTGCATGGGAACTGGTGAAAGGCAGCGTAGCGTGACTGTGCACAGAACTTGCTACGCATAGATCAGTACTACCACCTTTCCTAGCTATACCAATAGTGTGCTTCGTTTACCTTGGTATTCGCTATAAGTCAGTGGTCCCTACGAAACGAGATAAGCAATGATCATTGGCAAACGGATTACTACGAAACGAGTACCACATATTGAGGCCGTCAGGCCAGGCGTTAGCTAACCAAGGTTATTACTGTAGTCCGCTGTCTATTACTGGATTCATGATCTCGAAAAGAGGCGAATTCAAGTCTCAATATCTCAAAAAGAAAAAACTGATTCCAAACAGTGGGCCTACGAGGCACAGTTTTGCTGAGTTTGGTTGGGACAATGACATTCTTTATTAGATGGCTTAACAAGTCTAACGTGATGGTCCAACCGATGACATTCTTTATTAGATGGCTTAACAGGTCGAACGTGATGGTCTTTGGGAGCTCCATGGATTAATGAAAAGGCCTAAGGATCCAGAGGTCCAGATGACAGCAAGTTTTAAGAGCGGGCCTGTTTCCTCATGTTGCGGGGAAAGATTGGGCTTTTCCGGTGTCTCTTGTGGAAGCTTGGGCTTGTTTCGTTTTGCCTCTAGCCTGATAGAGTGGTAGGTGAAGCGATAACAAGTTAACAACACTGTACTAGTTCCGCATCTGATTCTGACTTATATCAAGAGAGAACAATTTCTCTCGAAAAAAAAATCAGGAGATAATAATAGGTGAAGTGAGCACTTCTGTTCCGAATCTGGTTCTGACTTCTGAACTTGCGCATTACAGTACTCAAGAGTATATACAATACTGTACTAGTAGAACAAAAATCAGTCTACTCGAATAATAGTAAAGCTTTTGATGGGCCAGCTTGCCCTGATCAACTCGACTTCGGTTTCTGGTTTATTTTTCACTATTTATAAGTTTCGTCTTTTTCTGAACTTTTGGCTTTTTGTTGAGCTTTTTTGCCGGTTCTTTTTTTTCCTGTATTTATTTGTATTATACGTAATGGGCTAATATTTTTTTTAAATTTAATTATGCTAAATAAGCCTTTGTCAGCTACAGTACTTTTTTCAGCCAGCTAAAGTATTTTCAGCCATAAGCCATGAGCTTTTCAGCCGAATCGATCACCACCCCATCAGGAGCCATTGAAGTAGTACTACTTTTTTGGCATGAGTGATTTGCAGGTTAGTTCTTACCAAAAAACCTAGTTACGGTTTGCTGTGTTTTTAACTCCACAGTCATGCTGAAATACCGTTAGTTCTTGCCAGTATATAGGATATTATTCTCTCTTGATGGTTGGTCGTACAGACTTGTCCGTCGGCGCTAAGAGAGACCTTCAAGTCGGTGCTGATCAACTCGGCTTCGGCTTCTGACTTCTAGCTTATTTTTCACTATTCATAAGTTTCGTCTTTTTCTGAACTTTTGACTTTTTGTTGAGCTTTTTTACCGATTCTTTTTTCCCCGTATTTGTTTGTATTATACGTAATGGACTAACATATTTTTTATATTTTTAAATATTTTTAAATTTAATTATGCTAAATAAGCCTCTGTCAGCTACAGTGCTTTTTTCAACCATCTACAGTGTTTTCAGCCATAAGCCATGAGCTTTTCAGCCGAACCAATATTATTCTTGCCGAACCGTTAGTTCTTGCCAGTATATAGGATATTATTCTCTCTTGATGGTTGGTCGTACAGACTTGTCCGTCGGCGCTAAGAGAGACCTTCAAGTAGCGGTCTAGGGCCTGTTTGGTTCCCTTCTCAAGCCAGCCTGGCTCGCACGAGCCAGCCAGGCCACCGTTGGCCAGGCTCAATGCATGCAAGTAGGGCGTGTTTGGTTACCTGACTCGTTGCAGCCAGGACAGAAGCAGCTGGTGTTTGGTTGCATGCATTTGCATTAGATTCAAAATAAAAGGCTGCATGAACCTTGTTTGGTTGCCTGCATACAAGCTGCATAGCTGACTAGTCCAAGAACATATTGTAGCATACAAGATTATTTGCATTTCATATTACACCGATTTGGAAAGCAAAATTAGGATCACTAAAGCCTGAACTAATATTATTGCACCCTCCACTAAAATAATAATGTCTTTCCATTTGTAACCTCCCATCTTAATTTTAGGTACTCCAGGCTCGCCTAAAGCCATGTCCTTTGGTCCAAGCTGTATTTTTTGTTGAAGTTGTGCACCATTGAATGCCGTAAAGGCTTCTTCTCTTGTCTTATATTTCCTATAGCAAGCTCCTTTGAAGCCGATTACTTGCTCATGGCAAGCCTCCCATGTGGAAAACACACATGTTTTGCGGCCAGTATGCACTACGTACCAGGACATAGAGGCTGACAATAAAAGCATGAACCATGAATTAGAATGAATAGTAAGAGTATCTTCAACAGCAAAGAAATAACCAACTCTTCCTACACAACATAATGAAAAAATTGCAATTACTCAACAACATTCAGTATGGGTACAATTAGTTAGATGTAGCTGTAGAACTATGCAACTGAATGAACTATACAAGTGCAATTACTCAACAACATTCAGTATGGGTACAAGACAGTGACCAACCTGGCAGCAGTAAGTGGAAACAACAATAAACAGAGACGTGAGCATTGTAAGAAAAGAGATACATACTTGTCCGCCAGCAGCATGTGCTCAGAAACGTTGAAAAAAAATCAGAACCAAGCATCAGGACTCAGGAGGCATGTGCTCAGAAACGTTGAAAAATCAGAACCAAGCGTCAGGACTCAAATATGCTCAGTATTTTAGAAAACACAACATCAGCTTGCTTGAGGCAAACAACATCAGTTAAAAAGAGTCAGGCTGACAAAGTTACAGGAAGAGGTCTTATTGTGCTCAGGGCAGAATAGTTAACTGGTAACTTCTCAGCACCAGTCATCACAAACATTAGATGAGACAATTTTAAAATAGTTTGAAACAACAATAAACAGGGCAAGTGGATAACTGCAAACATTAGATATGGTTAGCATTGCACACCTCCTTTTCTTTTCTTCCTCTTTTCAAACAACTAACTAGCAAGGGCTGCATAATTTCATTAGAGAAAAGGGCTGAAAAAACCATACATTAGCAAGAGGCATATGCTCAGCTGGTTGAAAAAACAGAACCAAGACCAACATTGTATATGAGACATCACTGGCTGGAGGCATATGCTCAGAATTAAGAAAATAACATCAGTGGCTTGAGGCATATGCTCAGAATCAAATATGCTCAGTATTAAAATAACACAACATCAGTGGCTTGAGGCATACATGCTCAGAATTAAGAAAATAACATCAGTGGCTTGAGGCATATGCTCAGAATCAAATATGCTCAGTATTAAAATAACACAACATCAGTGGCTTGAGGCATACATGCTCAGAATTAAGAAAATAACATCAGTGGCTTGAGGCATATGCTCAGAATTCAAAAAACAACATCAGTGGCTTGAGGCATATGCTCAGAATTCAAAAAACAACATCAGTGGCTTGAGGCATATGCTCAGAATCAAATCATCTAGTCATAGGCAAGCAGGCCCATGCTCAGTGGCACATTAAAGTCACTAACTATATGTTAGTGTCAGTAAGAAAGCAGGATTAGGTGAACTGCACAAAAGTTTGGTAAACCCACTGCATAACCCAAAAGGAGCAAAGTATGCACAAAAGAAGCCACCACTAACATATAGTTAGTGACTAGCCAAGAAGGTCCTCAGCCACAGCACACGATGGGAGTCAGACATGTGCACAAATGCAGAACCCAAGGCCTTATTGTCCAGCAGATGCCCATATGCAACCATCAGTGCTTCCTCACTGAAGCCTGGCACAAACATGACAGCACCATACAAGTCTGGATGAGAATCCTCAACCTTGGTAGAGCGAATAGCATCTGCAACATTATTCACTGCATCTGCCATGCCAGTGAACAAAATCATGTCCTCCTCTGACAGCAAGGACCTCTTCCTCTTGGATCCCACACCCCCCTCTGACTTGGTTCCCTCAACTGGTTCAGTTTTGCCACTTTTGAGATCCTTAGGTGCGTTAGTCTTGAGGGAGCTCTCAGCAAAGTCAGAAGGAGAACCAAGTGGCTCATTTGACCCCATAGCATATTTGCCAGTTGCCTGACCATTGCCAAAGATGATCATCATCTGCTTGTAGTGCTGGATAGGCTTGTTCAGGAAGTCAGCATCCTTGGGGTGTGCCTGCATTGACAGCACAAAAGTGTTAGCAACTAATGTTGAAATATTTAAAAAGGCTATTGTGCTATGATTACAGAATACAAACCTTGATATGGCCATTGTAGTGCTCCTCCTCAAGTACAATCATGGAGTTGTCCTCATCCCACAAAGCTCCGCTAAGCTCTCTCAGTTTTGACAGTCTCATCCACCTCTGCCTCCACTTCCTTAAGTGGTTGTACACCTGGGTACCAGTCACTTCGTTGCCACTGAACTCAAATAGAGCCTTTGCAACCTGGTTCAGGTGTACTTCCTTAAATCCCTTATCAGTCCTCACACCAGTTGAAATAAGCTGGCACATTTGGCGGAGGACAAAACCAGACATGACATCAGTCCATCTCAAAGCAGGCCTCTGTTGAGTCTCACCAGCGCTGGCAGCAAAGTTCCCAGCCCCAGGAACATTTCCAGCAACAGAAGAAGCACTGCCAGTGGCACCAAAGTTCCCAGCAGCAGCAGCATTGACAGCAGCCCCAAGTTCAGGTCCAGGAAAGACAAGCTCATCAGCAACAATGATCTCCTCAGCCATATCCTAATTTCAGTGGCACACCCCACTCAGCTATATCTCACTCAACTATAGTATAATAGGCACATCACTATAAGAAAGAAAGAAACATCACTGCACATGCCTCAAGCCTCAACTGAACCCAAGGATAAGAAAGAAACATCACTGCACATGCCTCAAGCCTCAACTGAACCCAAGGATAAGAAAGAAAGAAACATCACTGCACATGCCTCAAGCCTCAACTGAACCCAAGGATAAGAAAGAAAGAAACATCACTGCACATGCCTCAAGCCTCAACTGAACCCAAGGATAAGAAAGAAAGAAACATCACTGCACATGCCTCAAGCCTCAACTGAACCCAAGTATAAGAAAGAAAGAAACATCACTGCACATGTCTCAAGCCTCAAATGAACCCAAGTATAAGAAAGAAACATCACTGCACATGTCTCAAGCCTCAAATGAACCCAAGTATAAGAAAGAAACATCACTGCATATGTCTCAAGCCTCAAGTGAACCAAAGTATAAGAAAGAAACATCACTGCATATGTCTCAAGCCTCAAGTTCATGTGTAGTACCTTAGAATAATATTAATCATCATTACATTTGTCCACTGCCTCATATGAAGAGTAGTACCAAGAAAGACAGAGAAGTTTACCAAACACATGAAAACAAACTAAATGTGAGAGGAACCCCTATTAGCCCACATGTGATTAGCCCAGTCATCCCTAGTAAGAGCCCAAGCAGCATTGTCATCCACCTGAGTTCCTTGGGCCTGACTTTCAGAGTTGTTTGGCACCCAAGAAAACTCAGCTGGAACTACCTCATCAACCCCATGCCCAAGAATCCAATTATGCAGTATGCAGCAAGCAAGAACTAACTTGACTTGTGTACTGAATGGATGGAAAGGTTTGTTATCAATGATGCGAAAACGATTCTTCAAAGCACCAAAAGCCCTTTCAACAGTTACTCTCAGACTTGAGTGCCTCAAATTAAACAACTCTCTTGGGTTGGTTGGGTAGTTCCTACCACCGTACTCTCTCAAATGGTATCTAGTGCCACGATAAGGAGGAAGGAATCCAGGCCGACATGCGTATCCCGCATCTACTAAGTAGAATTTGCCTACATCAAATATGGACATGCATTAGGTTCATGCCTCTGAATTTACATATTTTATTTGTGTAACCAGTTTATTTAGTTACCTGGTTCAACCCTTAACCCATCCTCTCGGTCTAGTGCATCAGCAAGAACGGTGGCATCATGTGCTGATCCCTCCCAACCAGCCAAGACATATGTAAATTTCAAATCAAAGTCAACTGCGGCTAGCACATTTTGTGTGGGGTAGTGCTTCCTACCCCTAAATGCAGCTTGGATCTTGGCTGGGACTTTGGCATAAATATGAGTTCCATCTATTGCCCCCACACAGTCCTACATGGCACCCAACATTTCATTGTTACTTGATATGGACCCAGGCATGCAACCACATCCTATAAACTAAATGACAAGTTATTTACCTTAAAGTATGGATACCATCTTGGGCTATTGCTAATCTTAGCTGGTGTCTCATTAGATGGAGGTCTAATCATCTCTTGTCTAAGTTCACCAATAGCATACAACACCTCTTTGAAATGGCGGTGGACTGTCTCTACAGACCTCCTCCAGTTTTGATGTATCACACTAAATCGTTGGTTATGGCCGACTATATGAAGGAACATTGCAACTTGCTCTTCTACACAACTATGTATGGTGTCTCTGAGCAATTGTCTTTCTCTAAGAAACTGCATAGCCGGAAAAAGGGAGCCCTTCTCATGCGAAGCATCTTTACACACTCTACATCATTGCAGTTGTAAATCAAGTCCAGATTTTTTTGGCGCTCTTCATCCATCTTACTAAGTGGCCCATAAGTGAGCTGAGGCCGTGAACAATGATGCAGTCTAAACCTAGTAAAAATGAATGCGTACATGGCTGTGATAAGAGCGGCAGCCCGAGCAAAAAGCAAGCGTCTCTTCTCTTGCAAATCCATCTATACAAATAAAGGTATTTCACAGGACTGAGTAACCACGAACTCAAGAACAGCATAATTTTTTCTAAAAAAATAACAGGACCACAACATTTGAGTGCAATGGACAAAATGCTCATATTATAATAGCCATCATCATAGACTTGGACATATGCTCAGATTATAATAGCCATCATCATTGAAAGTGGGGACGAGAGAGGGGATGGGATGTCTCATATGTACCGAACACAAAGAACGCAGAACAAGTTGGATCCGTGCCTGATTGGCACCCAAGAACTCAGATCTGGTGAGCCTGAGGCGACAGTGCTACAAAAGGTGAGTGATGGTGTCATCACCATCATTAGGGTTACGAGATCAAGAGAAGAGACCAAAAAAACACACAAAGAACGGAAAACAAGTTGGATCCGTACCTGATTGCCAACCAAGAACTCAGATCTGGTGAGCCTGAGGCGAGATCCCTACAAAAGGCGAGTGATGGTGTCATCACCATCATTAGGGTTACGAGATCAAGATAAAAGACCAAAAAAACCCACAAAGAACGGAGAACAAGTTGGATCCGTACCTGATTGCCAACCAACAACTCAGATCTGGTGACCGTGAGGCGAGATCCCTTCAAAACGTGAGTGATGGTGTCATCACCATCATTAGGGTTACGAGATCTAGAGAAAAGACCAAAAAAAACCACAAAGAACGAAGAACAAGTTGGATCCGTACCTGGTTGCCAAGCAAGAACTCAGATCTGGTGAGCCTGAGGTGAGATCCAGACTTAGATCCAGAGCACCTCGAAGACAACGAGCCAGAGAGGGGAACGATCAGCTCGCCATGAATCAGTAAACAAGACCACAAAGAAGAGGAGACCGAGGGTTCGAAGGTGGATGACCTACTTCCGGAGACGACGGGGAGCGAACCGAGGGGATGGCGGCGGGGGAGGGGGATATATACGCGGTGAGTGGCGCGAAAGGGGGATCGAACCCTAGCGAGTTCGCGCCATCTCCCGGCGGCCAGATTTCGCCCCGCGCGCGCGTCCGCGGCTGCAGCGCGAGAGCCAGGCCGGGGAAAAACGCCAGAGTTCTGCGTTTCCACGGAGCCTGGCCGAGGGGCTCTTTTTGCACGAGCGGGGCCTGGCCGAAGCAACGACCCAGGCAACCAAACACCCTTACCCTGCACCCCGCCAGCCTGGTCAAGGCGGGTGCAGGGAACCAAACACGCCTAGTGATTCCAGCGTGCAACCGTGTAGACGTCCTCAAATTAAAATTTTCTTGCTACGTATTAACGTATGTACTGAAACACACCTTAACTAGCCTTAGTTGCTAACTTCAAGATTTATACAAGAAATTAACTGTATAATTAATGAAAAAATTAAGGCCAATTTCCATCTTTTAAAAATGTACAACTCAATCAAAACAAAATGACAATTAAATAAAGAGGATGCAGCTACAATTCTCGGGATTATATCACTAAACTCATACATTACAGATTCATGTAATTCCCGAATACGTTATTCTTACTAATACTATACAGTCATGTCTATACATACAATTGAGCACAATATATATACAATTACAAATAACGAGATTCTTTGAAACCTTTAAATTGGGCACAAGCTGAAGTAATCATATTTAATACTTGTAAGAAGGATCAATAATAGGATTGAAAAGACCAAACAAACTAAATAAATGAATGCAAAGATGATGTCAGAACCCTCGTTAGAATAATAAAAATGGGCAATTCACTCTTCGGGGTACCATACCATCTGAGGCTCATCAACATCTCTCGCAGCCGTAGAGTTTCATCATTCGGCATTAGAAACAAACCCGAATCATTTCTGAATTCCTTTTTCACTGTCAGCAAACCCAGCAAAAAGAGGATTTACTAAAGAACCAGAGCCCACCCCACATTGTTGCGATAAAAGTCTCCCCATAGCAGAGCTCACACAACGAACAGGTGAAAGGGGACAAGGCTGAGTGAAAGACCAATCGAGGTAGAAAGTCTAGTATTCACCCATAACCACGGCCCTAACTAGAGCAAGCAATCTCACCGTTAGATCTATCCTCATCTTCCCCAAATCCCCAATCCATTGCCGAGAAGAAGAGGGAATGGAGTGAACTACGACGACCGGACTAGAGGAAGACAACAAACCTAGGACATGGAGGAACATGTGAAGAGGAAGAGCATATATAGGAGGAGAGAAGCAGAGCCACGTGCACGCCAAATAGGAAGGACTGAACCTTAGTTCTACCCCAAATCAAGCCCGGCCGCATGAAAACGAGGTATCTCCATATCCCATTTTAATCCTTGCCATCACTATCATGGGACTACACACACATGCAACCTCACATTCACATGTATCACACTAGACCTATAGCATCCACACATGTAGACTAGAGCAATGGAATAGAGGGCTTGGGAAGTAGAGTATACCATAGGAAAGGCTAGCCATGGTGTTGGTGTGTTCACCGCCAGCCACCGTAGGCACTTGACGACCACCTCACACCCCCACCCTGTGAAGCGACCCCGAGCCGTATCACGGCACGCCAAATAGGATCACCCACATCCACCACATCAACCTCAACCAATGAAGAAAACAAACTTCAAATCGGAGATTAAATCTTGGGTAAAAGACAAGATTAAAAGTAAATCAACAAGGGGAAACAAGAGTTAGAGGGAGAAGCGTTGAATCCCGATAGCCGAGGTTAGATCCACAGCATCATGGCACGGATCTAGCTGGTGGAGAGCTGATGCGGTAACCCTAGGAGTTGCAGCGGCTGATCTGGACCGAAGCCGTAGAGGGTGGCAGTGGGGTAGAGGAAGGGGCAGAGACGCAATGGAAGTGCGCAATAAGAGGGAGAGATGCTAGCTAGGGGAGAGGATGGCATCGCCTTACCAGGCAGCTAGCCACTCACGGGCGAAGGAAATGACGGTGGAATGGCATCAGTCAACGAGGGAGGAGAGAACAAGAAGGAGGGGGTTAGCAGAATGAGCGAGAGGGAGGGAGGAGACAGGAGTAAATGGGCCAAGGCCCATTTAGTCGACAGTGAGAAGAGGGAGGAGTAGAAGATACACATATATGTATGGGTACCAAGGGTAGAAGAGTACATATGGGTACATATATACACACACATAATTGCATAGGTAATCAATTAGATAGTATCTGACTTGTGAAAACCTGGTAGTAACTATTCGGAGATACTAAACTGGAATAATTTAACATTAGTAAAATAGCAACAAATGATGAGTATAAGATAGCATTTAATTAAAATACAACAATCAACTAAATTGACCTAGGGTATTGCCATGGGAACACATCGACATAGTATATCTTTTATGTCTGTAAATTAAACCGTAGCCTGCGCATTAAATGCATATGTCTATAAATTAAACCATAGTCTACACATTAAATGCAAGCAATGAACCGGTTCCGGAGGAAGGGTTTCACCCGAGCGCACTTGAGACTGGGGCTTATGACCAACTCATAGGCAAGCACACCTTTGATCATTTTGATCAGATTATCGTTAGTTAAAACAAATTATTTACCTACTAAAGCTCTATCACCCCTACATTAAATGTAATTATATTTAACCCACATGAATGATATGTGAAAAAAATGAAAGAGGAATGGCAGGCTCAATTGATGGAGCAATTGACCTATAGTATAAGTAATCATTTGGCAAAGGATGCCTTGGGAAGGTGATAAGGGAAAGATTGGGACCCTCTGCATAGGGTTAAAATCTTATGACTTACAAACTTTCACTCAGGTAATGGACCGTATTGGTCATATCAACCATTGTTCCGTCTAGGATGAGCATGATCAGTAACTCTATCGAAGTTATTATACACTCCACAATGGGTATGTAGATTTATCTAGGGATGATTGTGGGCGAAGTCTCAATTGGACTCAACACCATAAAGAATAAGCCGTCACATATATTTAGCTCATTAGAGTGTCGGGTGAAGGTGAATTGATATAGGGTGCCCGATCTTTACGATGTGGAATCAACGATAATTTTGGATCCGTGTAACCTGATGAACCGATCACAATACCTATGACAACCGAACACCGACCATCGAGTACCGAGACCTTCCGACTACCGAGTACGACGACCACCTAACCACCATGCATCAGCTAGTCACCCCGCTGGTCTAACACGAGTACTCAAAGTACTCGAAGATCACAAGAAGTGAAGCACTCGAACCAGCAATGAAGTCTACGAGTACCGACAGCAAAGCCTATGGCAATCGATCACAAAGCCTTCGACTACCGAAGACAACGACAGTAGACTGCAAAGTCTATGACTATAATAGCAGTCCATAAAGTCTACGACCATGAAAAAGTATTGTAGCTATGACCATGAAAAAGTGTTGTAACTACGATTACCTTCAGTTGTCGTTTTGTCATGGTCGAAGTCAAACGTGGTCGAAGTCTATCATAGTCGGAATGCCGTAGTCAAGTTGCCGTGGTCACAGCCGGGCGTAGTGGAAAACAGACATGGTCATTCTTCTGTAGTCGTGATGTGGTGCTCGTACTGTCGTGGTCGAAAGCCATAGTGGTCGAAGTCCGTTGTCATCGAAGTTGGACGTGGTCGTAAATGACACTGAGCGGTGGTAAATATCAGCTGGGCCATCACTCTTCGAGGTCAAAGCTAGCCGTGCGATCCACCGATACTAATCGAGTGTCGTCCGATGTTCCGATGGCAATCGAAAGCCGTCCGATGCGCCAATGCTAGTCGGACACCAATCGGACTGGTCTGAAACTCCGAAACTACTCGAAGCAAACCAAAACCGCTCGGAGCAAATCAAAACCACTCGGAGCAACTCAGAACTGAACGAGATCACTCGGATTCAAAACTTTTGATTGCGATCGATCGAAACTTTTGCAAACGTAAATTCTAAAATAATTCAAATATCAATTATTCATCGTCACTTTTAATTAGATCACTACATGGTCTTACAGAAGCTCACGGGAGAGAGAGAGAGAGGGGCTGGGGAGGTTCTCTGCTCGGTCAGGTCCCCGAGTCTCTGGTCCACCGGCGTCGTAGACCGCACTATTTGTGGCGCGGAAACGTGCTACTTTGCGCGTACAGTACGATAGGAGCAGGCGAGCCAAATTGACAGGTTCCGAACTTCCGATCGCCTCTCGGCACGGAAAGTGGATGCTGGAATGGTAGCTTTGGGTGACGCGGATAGCGGCTGCGGCTCGCGTTTTTTTGGGGCGCAAAAGCGGTACCCTTTTTTTGTGCTAGATTGTCCATCCCTAAACGCAATAACTTACTAAACGCAAATGGTCAATTTGGCTTGCATATGGTGTTTACTAAGAGCATCTTCAACAGTATGAGTTAGTTACTAGCTCTAAAACAATTTCTTTAATAGTACTAACTTTTAGCACATAGCTCATAACATAAATAACATGACACTCTCACTCGAGTCAGACTCTGGACCCGAGTCAGACTCGGCTCACACTCTTCTTAAGAGGGAAAACTACACAGAAGAGGTCTTCGAACTTGCGGTCCATCGAGGAAGGACAGAGTTGGAACTATTCGGAAAGATTGTTGATCGCCGGTTCACCGCCGGCCAAACGACAACCGGAGAATTCTAAAACCAAAAACTCACCTGCGGATGAGCATGAAACGGTGGGCGCTCCTTTCGGACCGAGGGTGACGGCTGGCGGATTCCAACCTAGTACTTTGTTCTGTTTCCTGTACGCATCTTTTCGCGTGGGGGCGGTGAGCGAGAGCGACGGGCTGGGGAGAGCCGCGGCGGGGGAACGCAGCGCGGCTACGCTACCTTTGTCGGCCCATTCGCACGAAATACTGGTCCGGTTTCGGTTTCGCGCTGTCGCTCGTCAAAAAGGAGGAGGCGACCGCCTGTCCCCGCGACTTTCAGGGCTCGGCCGTGTGGCCATGCGGGCGTCCCTGCCTCGCCATGCCCTGTTCAATAAGGTTTGTGAGTCGTCTCCATCTTTTCGTTTAGATCGTGTTCGTCACAGGAACGGCATGTCGGCCATTTTCCGAGTGGTGCTTAGACCATGTACAATAATATAATATCAGCTATCTATAAATCTTACAACATAAGATACGAGATGATTTAGCTGTATTCATTCACTTATGAATGATGGAGGCCGGAATGTTATGTTCCTTAATCTAAAAAAAAGATACGAGATGATGTGGAAGAGAGAGGATGAGTATACAGAATTGGGTCGTCTATTATACGGTAGTCGACCGTAATACGGTAAACAAGACATATTGTATCATAGAGTAGCTGTCTATAAAGATATGCAAAAAGATAACATATCGTATGAGCCGTCTTTAGTACCATCTATATATGACATGACGGATATATATATATATATATATATATATATATATACCTCTTTTTTACGCCCGGGTGTAATTATACCCTATATCGTACCTCACAATATAGGTAGTATCTCGCGTAACGGAGAGTATGTACGTGTAGTATACGAGTATTTAAGACTATATAGGTGGTATGAACAATTTTTCAGAGGTGGTATGCATATTTTTTTGACATACTCCTTTTTATGTACGTATATAAAGGTATTTATAAAATACGCTAAAAACTATGGACTTCCTTACAATTTTTTCGTATGGTTCATATTGGAGTATCTTATAATTAGTATATGAGTATACCTAAAGTGATAAAGGAGTATTTCAAGTTTGTTTAGGTGGTATATTAGAGGTGGGTGTAATTACACCCGGGAGTAAAAAGTATTTTTCATATATATATATACATATATATATATATATATATATATATATATATATATATACATATATATATATATATACATATATATATATATACACATATATATACACACACACATATATATATACACATATATATATATATACACATATATATACACACATATATATATACACATATATATATATATATATATCAGTTGCCTATACCATTGTACATACCCTTAGCGGGTGGCGATTCCAAAGTAGTTCATCGGGTCAAGCCTTCCGGAAGCATTACCATAGTCACAATTTACAAATCCTTCTAAGAAATCATGTCATATTAGCCATTGTATAATATTGTGCCATCTATTATTTTCAGGAGAAGTGCTTATATAATCTTCTCTTTAATAAGAGTAACGTTAATATCAAAGTATATGAAGAGGTAAGTAACATCTATCCATTATTTATCGTTCTTTAAAAATTATGCAAATCACTGTTTAAAAAAAAGCATAAAAACATCTTTCTATTTGTGTAATAGGCGCAACGAAAATTAACAAGAGGCTCGTATTTAAGGTACATGATCATGATACTTAGAAAAGCATTAATCAATGTAACCGAGCTATACGACACCTTATCTAAACGGAGACACCTCTCGGTGGTGGTTAGGACTGTTCGTTCGGTTTTTTCGGTTTATACGGTTCGGTAAATACGGTTTAATCGGTAAATACGGTTTTAGTATTCCGGTAAATACGGTATTTTCTAGAATACGGTATGGGATCGGTAAATACCATTTTATTTCGGTACGGTATCGGTTAATACCAATTTTACCAAAGTTTGCGCGAATTGCTAAACGTTAAATAATATCATCTCCAACTCCAAGACTCCAATACGGCAAACTCCATTCTACATTCAGAAATTCACAGCACACAGCAGTGACAGCACACACATAAGTATGCCACTATGCAAGTATGCAACTATGCCACTATGCAAGACAAAAATATAAAAAAGGTCTTAGTAAAAAATACCAGGCCATTTTGTCCAATTACTATTTGCTCTAACTATTAGGTCAGTCGTTTATATTCTTGCAAGATACAAAGGTGAAAAATGTACAGAATATAATGTCTGATGAACCACAGCAGTGAACAGCAGGCAAACCTGAATCACGTTAAGTTATCCCTTGTTAAAATCGAGATTGGTAATAAGATTTGATTAATCCTCTTGAGTCTTGACAAGAGCTTAGGGCCATAAGTATATAGTTTCACAGTAACAACCTATAGTGGATCTTTCACCCAGAACACAAACATGCCAGGAAATTGGTAATAGGCGATTTTCATGGGAAAAAAATGCAAGCTGTTGGTCATCTATAGTAGTAATGGCAAACTACCATATCCAATTCTCAGGACTCACAAAGTGGTTTTGATTCAATACAGATGGTATACCGCAATAATCAAGAGTGTGGGTGTGGCGTATTGGTTCATATACCGGCGGACTGGAGTGGAGTCAGAATAGCAGTGGCGTCGCCGTCTTGGGAGAGGGAAAGCTCCACGCGGGGCCGCGGGGGCTTGGCGCCGCCGCGCCGGCGTCTTGGGAGAGGGAGGCGGAGCCGCGGAGGCGCGGAGCACTTGGGGGGGCGGGGGGGAGCACCAGCAGCGGATCTGACGAGCGGCGAGCCGACCGACGAGGCGACGAGGAGCTTGGGTCGAGAGGAAGCGCCGAAGCGGATCTGGCGAGGGGCGTCGCCGCTAGGGTTAGGTTAGATGCCGTCTGCACTCTGCCGCGCGCGTGCGTCGGGCCGGGCCATCGGTGCGTGGTGCTGGACTCCTGGTGGGCCGCCGAGACCGGAGGGGCTGTGCGCTTTTCGATTTTTTTCGGGATTTTCGGTTTTTCTCGGTTTTTACCGAAAAAACCGAATCATTCAAATACCCCTTTTCTAGTTACCGAACCGAATACCGAAAACCGGTCAAACCGAGTTGACCGGTTCGGTTCGGTTTTTTTGGTACGGTTTTTTCGGTTCGGTTTTTTTTTTTTTTTTTTTTGCACAGCCCTAGTGGTGTATGACTCCGTCTATTAGGATTCAAATCCTAGTACCTATCATTTAGAATGTCCAGCAGGATCTGTAAAGCCGTTGGTGATCTCGGTGAGACCACCTTGGCCCTAGTTCCGCCATCGCCGGACTAAGTATAAGTAAAGCCCCTATGCGGTCTGGCACTAGCTGCAACAGTGTGTTTAAGCTAATCAAATTGAGCGTTTAGCATTTGCATATTTAAGTTCGGTAGTTTAAAAATGCAAAATCGAATTGTTTGGAACAGTTTAGCGTTCGCTGGTACTAGATAGGAAGTGCCTACATTTTTACAAAAAAAAACTACAATTATGTCTCGCTCACCCAAAAGATCCCTTCAACGTTACTATTTGTAAAAGAGTTTAGGGCCTCTTTGATTTGGAGAGAAAAGGTAGGATTCAAATTCCTATTGGATTTGGTTACTGTAGCACTTTGGATTCGTAGGAACGAAGCAAAGGAAAAACAGAGAAAAATTCCTTTATATACAGTTTTAAAGGAAAAAATGTGAGAAAATTAATATCCACCAGGAGGTCTTTTTTCTGTTCCTACGCGTAGGATTGAGGCGAAACGTGCTACATGTGTCACGGAAAACAAACGAGATTACTATTTGCTCCAAAATTACTGTGTTCTTTCTCTTCCTGCGGTCCAAATGCTAAATCCTATAAAATTCATGAGTTTTTAATTTTCTATTTTGCGCAAACATTCCTATCTTATTTCTATATTTTTCTATTTTTTATTATTTTAGAAACCTACAATCAAAGAGACTTATATGGACTGTATCTCTGTGATTATAAACACTTGTAACAAGAGAAAGGATTATAAACACAAACGCAATCATAATCGTACTCCAAATAAGCTCTTTACCCGAAATAGATAGAACGGAGTTCACATCTGTCGTCGACAGCCGCCGGACGCTACCATACTAGTATAGCAGCCTGCGCTACTAATCAACCAACTCTACACGCTACCATAGTCTACGTTTTCTCCCACCTCTCTCCTCCCTTCCCCGTTCCCTTCTCCAAGCTCTTCCTCGCCTCTATCTATAAATAAGGGGCCGCGGAGCGCCCGTCAATTCGCGTCACCGCTCCCCGAGACCACGAATTATTCTCCTGCCCACTGCAAAACCCTAGCCACCGATCCCATGGCGGCCACCACCAGCCAGGCGAGCCTCCTCCTCCAGAAGCAGCTCAAAGGTGCGGATCCGAGCGGCTCGCTTCGCCCCCATGCATCGGCTTTTTTGCCCGCGGATTGATTGATTTGGGGTTGGTTTGTGGTCTGGTAATTGGTGCAGATCTCGCGAAGAACCCCGTGGATGGGTTCTCGGCTGGGCTTGTCGACGACAGCAACGTCTTCGAGTGGCAGGTCACCATCATCGGCCCGCCCGACACCCTATAGTGAGTCGGATTCCCTCCAGTTCGCCTCGAGCTTCCATGTCTTATCGTGATGAATTGCTTGTTTGTTGTGTGTCGGTGCCACGCGAGTGGTGGTGTTTCGTATTTACCTGTGATTTCGGAAGCGGTAGCAGAGAATCTAATTCTGGAATTCGTTAGTAGCTGAGGTTGGCGTCCGGTTGAATTTGCGATGTTTTTAGGTGGTTGTACCAGATTGGCATGGCTACCACTAATACAGCGACTAGGCTATATGTTCGGCGTCTAATTTCAGCTAGTTTGATTGGTGCTGGATGTGTGGATGAGGGAGGGTAGCTATTTTCACCAGCTAGTAGTTCTGCTGGTTGAATTTGTGGCGGCCAGTTACCTATATTCGTATTTAGATTGGGAATTGGGGCACATGCGCATGTGCGAGTAGGGGTTCATGGTAGTTTTGGGTACATTCTTCTACTGCATCATGTTGAGAAATGGGAATATATGTATCGCTTGGTTGGAGTTTGTAATAGATAGATGGGGATAAATTGATTCATGCACCTGTTGTGCAGGTAAGGGTTTATGATAATTTGGGGTAGATTCTTCAACTAATTGAGTAGCACTTTGTTGGTAATTTAATATTGTGTGAGTCTGTGAGACTCGTCTCAAGTAGTACCAACCTGAAATCATATTCCGATTTCATCAGGTGGGTTGGTGCATGAGCAATGAGTTCAGTGTACAGATACACACATATGTTATGTTCAATTGCTGTGATCTCATTCATAGGGATGGGCTGGGTTGGATGGGGAGCACTTCAATCGCACTAGGGTGTCGCTGCTGGAACAACCTGCCAATAGCTGAAGTGTGTCGAGCAGCATTTTGACCTGTGTTTCTGGTTTTCTTTTCGAGGGGGTGGGGGATTTCTTCTCCTGCAAAAATGCTCGTGGCGATATTTCAGTGAAATATGATTGAAAGTGCCTTGGGGTAGCAGAATCCATTCCATCTAATGCTGTGGTCTAGATGCAGCTGATGCGGGTAGCTTTTTTATCCGTATGTTTTTTCTGCTGCAAATTTTTAAGCTGCTGAGATGGAACTGGGCATTTATCATGTTGCTTTGACTTCATGATTATGTAGTTTTCAAGTGGGGAATGGAGTGGGCTGTGAGTGGTTACATTTTATGAAGTTTACATTCATTTTGTCTTGAGAACAAGTCATACTAAAAAGATAGTGCAGTTCTGCGGCATGACTCTGTTCGCCAAACCTGGCGAGCAGATAAAGGGAGCCTATCCTCCAAAGCAATGGAAAGTTTATGAGAATGGGATGTCGGCCTGGAAGTATGTCGAAGTATGTTCTTTTGGGAAAATCACGAGCAAGTGACAGGAGGTTTGACCTAAATGGTGGATGTGAGTTACAAATTACAATGGAGTAATAGGTGTGGTTGCTGGTTGCAAATTGCAGTATCTACCAATTCATGTTCTTTTTATATTAAACTATCTGACAAGAATGCGCTGATGGGGCTTCAAGTTATTTTTTGCAATGCTGACATTTTGGCTTTCACTTTGTTTCAAAGAAAACTGAGAATAATATTAGGAAACTCGAAATGGGTCCTAGTGCTCTCCTCTGGAGCTTGGATGCTCATGCTAAGTTGATTTCCTGCTTTTAAATAATTAATTCCTTGGTAGTTTGTTGGCTGTACAGAGGGTTTATTTACTGTGGGACTCATCAATACCAATTCTATGGTTAGTCCAATCAATAATATATCAATATGCAATGTAAACATATGACTTGAACTCAAAACAAATTAAGCCAGCTACCATGGTTTACCGGTAACTCCTAACAGGCTATAAGCCCTTAAGTCAGATATAATAACATTATTGATCTGGTTGCTGCGTATTTGTCTTTGAAGTGTTAGCTCAATGCAATCATGTATTTAGTATTTGACTATTTGTTAGGCTGCTAAGTGACACTGGCCTTCATTTTGCAGTGATGGAGGCTACTTCAACGCAATAATGAGCTTCCCACAAAATTATCCGAACAGTCCTCCATCAGTCAGATTTACTTCTGAAATGTGGCATCCAAACGGTCAGCTTTTCACAAGCATAACTTCATGCTTCTGTACTGCCATGATCCGTCATTTTGATATTGTACATAATATTTGGTTAATTACCAGTTTATCCGGATGGGCGGGTATGCATTTCTATTCTTCATCCACCTGGTGAAGATCCCAATGGCTATGAGCTTGCGAGTGAGCGTTGGACACCAGTGCATACGGTAGGGTGTTTATGATGCTAACAATGTGTTCACTTTTCATTTTGTCCTGCACTAGTTCCATTATATCAACGTCTATTCTGTGTGGAAGCCTTTATCTGCTAAGTTTGCTGCCGTTCATCATCAAAAAGCATTCAGAAGAAAAAAGAACTTGTAATGCAAATAAATGCAAATTATAAAGTTCATTACTGTTGGTGTTTTCTTGTAAATTTTAACTGAGAACAGCCTTAACGCCATACTTCAAATATGTCCTAAACTTGATATATTTTATATCATTGCGTTTGTAGAACATTGGTGATAGCTTTCTTGTGCATTTCTATTCTTTCATGGTGAACTTTTATGTCTTACCTACATAGTTTCTTTTTCTTTATATTTTCTCTTTTTTTTTTCTAATGAAGTTACTGAAAAATATGATGCCTTAGTTAACACTGGACTAGTAAGTTGTTGGTTCATGCTTATGGTTAAAGTTTTCTACTATCTAGTTAGGAAGTTATACGGTCTTGGTTTTCTATCAAGCTTTGATGAAGTAGATTCTGTGGTGGGGAAGGTTAAAGATGCATAAGGAGTCTTTGTGCTCCTGATATTCGTTTTTGGTTAGACTTCTTGTTTCTCTTGTACGAGCAAATGCCATCGTCTTCTGAAAAATCTCACACTAGATACACTGACGTTGAGAATGCTTGAAAATATCAGAGAACTGTTTGGTGAATTTCCGAGGTTCAAATTCACTATAAGACCTTGATAGGTATAACCTTCAAGAATTTTTAATTCACTAAATATCACCACAAGTCCACAAACGTGTTCCTTGTTTGGCAATTGGCATATTAATTAAGTGTAGATTAATTTCGCTTCTGCTACTAGATCTTATCTTTCAAATGTGGTACCTGTTTGTTTCCTTCACTGTTTGCCTCTTATTCATTTTCCCCTTCTAGGTGATTGTGAACAATTATTATGAAAATTTTAACCATTTTCCACTTGATTGAATAGCGCTTCTTTTGGCCTGACGGTGGAAGAAATGAGCAGGCATCTTTGAGACATCGATGTTTGTGTGTGCTTATAATTTTAATGTCTGTTGATCTGTTCCCCATTTGCAGGTCGAGAGTATAGTTCTGAGCATTATTTCGATGCTTTCTAGTCCAAACGATGAATCGCCAGCAAATATCGAAGCGGCTGTAAGTTCACACAACATCTATAATGAAAACTTGATTCCCTGGGCCTCTGTTTGTGTAAATGGCAGAACATCTTGTATCTTGGTTTTCTCCTATCAATTCATATATCTTTTTTTGGGAACGGGCACCATCACTTCGTAGTTGTAAAATGACAGTAGCGAAAATTTCAGGGTTGACAGTTCTAAAAAATAATATTGATATTTTGTTTCAAAGTCATTATATTGTAGTGCTTTAACTAACCATTTGAATTATTTTTTGGTTGTGTGGAAACATTGTCTTTAGAATAGTTCATGTAGTACATTTTGCCTGCAGTTTAATGGGCCTCCTTTGTTCTCAAGTTTTTCCTGTTGTATTTCTTGCACAGAAGGAATGGAGAGAAAAGAGGGACGACTTCAAGAAAAAGGTCAGTCGTATCGTACGGAAATCTCAGGAAATGCTGTGAAGAAAATGGGAGTGCTGGGGAAGTTAGTCACGCCACTGTCAGGTGTGCAAGATTTTGCTGTCGGGTCTCCAAATGTGCATCTGATGCTAGCAATTTCACTTCTCCCCTGTATATTTTCCATTTAGTGTGTGTCCAGTGGTGAGCGTGATTTTTGTCTCCAGAAATGCACTGGGACGTACGTGTCGCCTATTCTGAAGGTCCAGTTGTTGCATTGTGTGGCTTGGGCTGTTAATGTTGAGAAACTTGGAAATACTGCCACTTACCATAATTTTCGTTACGAGCCTGATATAAAACACCTGCCTGATGAGCTAACTGTTCAATGTTGAAACATGTCTGAGAATGGGTGCAATCTGTTCTTTTTTTAAGCAATTTTCGGTTCTGTAGAAAATATTTACATATTAAGTTTCCTCCCTATACCAGTCAGAAGCTGTCGACTATTTTTGAGACGAACTATATTGAATTCCGGGAAGTGAAGTCTTTCTACATGATATACGGGTGTAAATCGTTTGTCATTAGTATAACAGGGTTGTTTTTTTTTTTAAAAAAAGGTACAACATGGGTGGGCCTTCTATTCCAGTCAGGGGGGAAAACACAGAGCCCTTACAGCGATCGAGAGGATTATACAGCGCCTGATCGTTAGTAACTGCGACAATCTAGATTTCTTATACTACCCTACTTTTCTACTCGATTCTTTTGCAAGAACTGTTTATTTTTGTTTTGACATACTTGGTACAGATCTTCCTTTCTGTTCATCAAAACCTGGCAAAATCAGGCTCAGCGCAGCTATAATTTTTATCTTTTAGCCCGTGCATGTAGAGTCACATCCGACTGTATCGGTATTGAACGGAGTACACAGGTAGGATATCCGTATACAGATCCACGGGCTAGAGTAAATTTATGCCAATCGTATTGAACTGCGTTGAATCTACTACAATCTCTTTACAGTTTACACTCAAAAGAACGTAACATTATTACAACACCGTACTAACTCAGGAAATAAGCACTACTACACACCGCTGCCAATGACGGGCCATTGTCAACCAAGCCTTCCTGGCATTGGAATGGTCCCATAGCTGGCACAAAAATTTACACCACCAGTTACCAGCAGGTTACACCGCTGCCAGTGGTTAAGCCATGAACTGACAAGCATGCAAACTTGAATGTATTTGCAGCTATAACGGTAAAACCTTTCGGTAAGATATGAGAAATGGCAAACATCTGCACTCCGTGACAATCCCCTCGGAAGGCAGCTCGGGTCTGGGACCAACGTTGTTCACAAGTGAACCCTGAATATCTTGTGGGCGATGCCAGCATGTCACTGTCTGCTGAAAATTAACAAGAGACAAGAAACCCAAAAAAAAAAAAAGCCGGGACAAATTGATCATAGTGGGATTCGAACCCACGACTTTTAGATTCGGAATCTAACGCGATATCCACTTCGCTATATGACCGTTCTTGTCTTCCATACACATTTTAATTTTCATATATGAAGGCATCCACATCAAGAGGCACAATAGACAACAGATAAGGTTAAGCCACATAAGTACCATTTGCCATTAGTAACATTCAATAACCGAAACAAATTGATTTGATATACCATCATAGTGATTGTGAATGAAGGGTATAATCAGAACTGATCTCAATAGGGGGGAAATAAAGCAACATATATACACCCCAAGTTATCTAATGTTTCAAAACTATGGAGAAGATAAACAAAGCATGATGGACGAGTTCCCAACTAAGCAACATATGCAATTGGAGGTCAGTTGCTACTAATTCCTAAAAGATAGTTTCACTAACACTATGCAGAGATTTTTGTATCGATGCTACATTGTAAACAAGTGAAAGTGACAAATGCAGAGGCACTCCAGGCACAAATAAGACCCATCTGATTGTGTTAACAAATTAGGTACACAGACAGAATAATACCCACAAAACACCTAGTCACACACACTACTTTCACTCCATGCAAACAGCAAGCATAGCACTTCGAGGAAGTTCAATTCTGGTTTTGCGTTGGGGAAGAAAAAGCCAACCATCACAGGCTGGCCTGAAATAGCAATTCGGCATCAGAAATCACCTATAAGGTATAAGATATTGCTATATTCTCATGTGCACCACAGCTGGGAGGTGCCATTCAGGTCATCAGGTGCAGCCAGGACTGGATTAGTTTTTGTCTTGGTTGTCAGTGTGCGCCTAAATTTGCCGTTTTGTTCCAATCAGTCACTGCCATGATTCCATCGCTCCCAAATCCAGATCGGAAGGAGACAAGATGGATGGGGCTTGCCTGCTCCCTTCTCCCTGTGCCCATCCATGCTCCCCGATACACCAACGGCTTGATCTGATTTATGTGCGGGTCCCATGCCTTCAACGCAGTTAACAGATATGTGTCGTCAGTATCTTGGTGCTGTCACCAGTGGGAGCTATCGCCTGTCCAGCGGATTCTGAGAACGGGGAGCACATATTGCGTATAGCCAAACCATGGAGGCGCAGAAGGCAGCTGGGGAGTTTTGTGAGCGACATGATATCTGAAGGGTTGAAACGAGCGAATTCATTGAGCTGTAAGCGCTGGCGGCTTCAAATTGGGGATTTTTTTGCCGGAACAAAATTGGGGAATTTTCTTCTCCACGGACTCAATTGGACCAAGCAGTGATATTGCTGATTCCGTTTCTTTGGTTGGTAGCTTTGTTGTGCCAGTGCGTGCATATGTCCAGCCTTGAATCATTGGAAGATTCAAATTCTTGTAGGATTTTAGTCAAATCCTACTTAACAAGGTTCGTTGTGCTTAACGCGGACATAGCGACCGCCGACCTCCCAGTCCCAAGCTCGTTACGGCCTTAGTCGCCATTGCCGCCGCTGCCGGCCGGTGACTTCGGTGCCATGGACGCATCTGCTGGGATCTGCTTCAAACCATCCTTCTCAAGTGCTTCGTGGAATCGTGGGAGCCAAAACCAAGGCCGGCTCATGTGGGCAGAGAATGTGTGGGATCAACAACTAAAAATCAGATCGCCCGTTGATGTATCCGGAGCACCGATGGGCACAGGGAGAAGGGAGCAGGCAAGCCCCGTCCAGACGAGATAGGCAAGTAACCATGACCAGCAAACAAGAAGTAAAAAAAAGCACAAACTCTACCACAAGCGCGACAAATTTGGTGAGCCGAATCGTAAAAGAGGTAAACTAACAAGACAAGAACTGAAAAAAAAAGAGAAGGAAATGTTACCACTGCAGATCTAGGAGCGCGTCGAATGGTGGGTCGATTCAACAACCCCAAATCGGTCTGCAGCTAGGTCAGATCAGATCACGGCCAAAGCTAACGAATCCTTGCAGGAGATCCGGTGATGGGTGGGGGCCTAGAGTGTAGAAGAAAGGGAGAGGTGACGAGAGAGAGTTGGGATGGATCGTACCAGCGATCAGTCGGTGAGCGGCCACAAAGGCTGCTTGGCTACTTGGGTTCCATCTCGCCGGAAGGGTGCCGGCGTGATCAACCATCTCCCGCCGGGACCGCGATCCGTTCGAAGGAGGATCTGGAAACCGAAGGCGGCGGCGCGGCGGAAAGAAGCCCCGCGGCGCAGTGCTGTCGCCTCGAGTTGCGGGGCACGCCTCTGGCCTTGTTGTTTTGGTTTTTGGATTTTAGTTTCTTTACAAGTATAAATAAAAGGAACGAATTTTTCCAAGCGAATTTTGATTTTAATTTCTAATTTTAGCTCTTTTGTCTTTTCTTTCTTTTTCTTATTTTTTACATTATCTGTGATGATATAACAGTTTTTTTCAAAAAAATCATTTTTGTTTTTTTTTCTATTTTTAAAAAAGTTAACAAACGCTACAGTACAATTTCAGCTAAAGTTTAATTCAAAAGCTAGTTGAAACATCATCAAAGATGGGTTGTATTGGGTTTCAATCCTTCTCTCGTCATGGTTGGTTTCAATCGGCTTGCCGCTTTTGGGTTTTGTTCTTTGTTATAGTAACTAGATTTTAAACAGTATTTTTTTCAATGCGAAGTCTATAAGTCAATTGTATTATATGATGTCCTAACTTCAGCTATACCAGCTAAAATTGTATGCGTCTATCTCTCTCTTCATATTCTCTCACAAATAGTTAGAATTCAATAATCATAAGTCACGGACTAAAACAATGCACCTTATATATTTCTCTTTTGTAGCCTTCTCCCATTTGTCACTGCATCGGCCTTCTCTTAGTTGCTCAGATTTCCTTGCACTTAAACCCCTTTTGTCCTGGCCAATTGGACTTCAATTGTCTTATCTTCTTTGGTCAGTGGTGCCCATTTGGGTTTAAAAGCTAAGGCTTACATTTTTTTTGTATTGTAGTGGCTGAAAATGTATTATAACTGTTGATAACTTTTTAACATAATTAAACTTAAAAAATAAAAAAAGTTATATCATCATGGATAATACAAAGGAATAAAAAAGAAATGACAAAAAACCTAAAAAATAAAAAAAACGAAATTAAAAAAATTAGAAGGCAGAACCAAAAGCTCAAGTGAGCAAGGTTACATCTCTCTTCTTCGGTCCTAGCCAAATGAAAGCTTTATTGATGATTGGCCGATTCGGACTCTAATCCCACGCAAATAGTTCCTGTTACTGAAAAGCCCTCTGCATCTAGCGGGAAATATGTAATCCTTCCCATGCGTGCTTATTGGATTGGCCCATATGTTATATTTTGCCAAATTTGGATGTCAGCACCTCTTTAACTTACTATCAAAAGGTGAAATGAACTCTTTTTTTTGCGACGAAAAAGGGGAGATTTATTGCTTAAACAGGAGAAGCACCGTGCACTGACCAGAAGTTCTAGCTAAAAGTGCAAACTCATGAGCAATCTGATTTTGATTTCTCCTCACAACGGCAAACTCCACACCTGGTAGTGCCGTAGACAGTTGCTTGATCTCCTCTATAGCATGTGCGATGAAGGAACGATCAGCAGCTTTGGCTGTCAGCTTCAGGAAAACTGTGTCGACAATCCATCTAAAAAAGTAAAAAAAAAATCACCGGCTTGTGTGCCCAGTCCGTAGCCTGAGATACAGCTTCGCGACAAGCTGGTGCTTCAACTTCTTCAGCGTCCTTGCAATGCCTCAAAACACGCCAAGCTGATAAGATAGCCTGAGTTTTTTTGGGTGTCCTGTTAATGACTTTTAGTTTTTGTTATAGTATTAGTTTTTAAACGATGTATTTTTTAATACGAGATCTATAAATTAATTGTAGTAGATACTATACCAACTTCAGCTAGGCCAGTTAAAATTACGTACAACTATCTTTCTTTCTATACCCTCACTCACAAATAGTCAGAATTTAAAAAGCCAAAAGTCATAAGCCTCATAACCTAGGCATTCTCATCTCTCGCAATACCGCTGGCTTCACCCGTTTGATCCACTAAGCTCCCCTCTACATTGAATTTTAGCCATCCCGGTCTCGGTCTTGGCCAAATCGTAGCAATTGCAGAATTTTTGAAGAACTGAGCTAGCATGTTCTTTGCATAACTTAAGGGGGTGTTTATATTGACTTTTACTTAAAGAAGCTAGAAGCCAATCCTGTTCTTTTCGGCTGCGGCTTATGGCTTTTGGCTGAAATTTTTGAATTTTGGCTGTTTACGGTACAGATTACGGAGAGACAGATACCCACTTGCAATTTTGGCTGGTACAGATGTTGGGCTTTTAACGTGTAGATCGTTTAACTTGTAGACCCCGTCTTAAGAAAATACTCCGTTTAAAAGTTAGGTACTGTAGCAAAAGCCAAAAGCCGCCAGCTTCGGAGGAAAAGAACAGGCCAATATGAACACTTGGCTTCTCAAAGCGGCTTCTTCACTCCTCATGCTCCTATCTCACTCCGAGGATAAGACAGAGAGTCATGGGCGCAACTCCTCTCACTCCAGTCTCACGCACGCATCTCTTCTTTACTTTTTCCACCACCCGTCCCCCCTTTCAAAAGTCACTTCTTTAAACCATTAATATTTATTTTCAATCAAAATTTATCAGTGGTAGCCAATACAAATACCCCTTTAATCTTACACATTTCTCTTTCTCCTGCTCCTCCCCTCCCCTCCAAAACCAACTCGAATCATGACGTCCCACAACGAACCCAGTAAATCTAGCCAAATAACAGCCTAAGCTAACTATGCCAAACACAAAAGTTGGGCTAAGTTCTCTTATATAGGTTGGGTGAGTTATTTTCTGCTGCAGTTTGTGTCTATGACTTATAGTTTTTGGTTCTAACATGAGTGCGTGTAGACGAACTAAATAACGATAAGTTGTTTCAAAACGATTGTCCCGATAAGCCGCTTCCAAACGGCGATGAAGAAACCATCTCATTTATTTGTTTGAGAAGTCATAAACTATTGCCGAAAACTCGAAAAGAACTCCATCGTTAGCTAAAATGTATTTATTTTATCCCCAAACCGTTTATAGCACGTGGGAAACTTCTTTTAGAGGAACCAGGAGGGAAGCTTAAAACATCTTCAAAACTGTAGCCCCTACCCAATGAATTATCTGAGAAATCGACTTCTAGATCAAGCTAAATCCCCTAAATCTCTGAATGAAAATATAGTTTTTTTAAGAAAAGAATGTAAATATAGTTAGTCTGGCCCAACTTGAGGCCACATCGTTATTCATACTCACACACGACCACCCGTGCAGTCCAGCAATAGCAAACCTTTTGGTGCCCCGACGCAGGCCAAGCCCGACGCAGGTCTACCGAGCAAACAAATAGTAATCCGTTGCTTAAGTGTTACTACCCTCGGAGCAATGACACGGGCGCCACAGTTTAATACCTTTGTTACATTTCTAAGAAATCAAAAGTCACACCTATTCTAGTGATTCTGTGCTAAAATGTCTACTATGAAAATCATATGGAGAACATTTGATTTTCTGTGAATCTGCAGTAGCTTGAATGTGGTGCTCTGCAATGAGTTAGATTTGAAAGATTTTCATATCCTCTTAAACACATCACAGTTTGCTCAGGAAATTTGTGGTTCTCTGATCCAACCGATTTCTTTAGAATCATTCATTCTTTTAGATTTTATTAGAAATTGGTTGTTCCCCATCGCCAGGCACTCTGCAGTTCCCCTTTGCAGTTAGCCTTATGACTATGACGGCCATTTCCTCATGCTACCTGGCAACTGCAAGTCCATTCAAATCATTTAATCTGGAGAATTTTAGATGAACATGTCAGTCTGATTATTCGCAGTCAGGCTTGATGTCTTCTAAGCACTTCATCAGTCCCTAAGGAGCGGAAATGATTACAGGCGAATGCCGTTTCCCCATATTAGTCTTTTGGATAGTTTCCCATAACAAGGCAATGCTCATTTTCATCGGTATCCAGACAAGCTTCAAGCGTCATGTAAATTTCATCACTCCGAGGATGTCTGCAGTCTCCATTGAAGAAGACATTGACCTTGTTCTGGACCTCAATCCAGCTGCAGCCAGTGATCCTCTTCAGCCCCTTCTCCTTAATTTGCCTCCTGATCATTGACACACTCTGCCAGCTTCCAGCTGCAGAGTAAACATTAGAAAGAAGGATGTACGAAGAAGTATCCTTTGGATCCAGTGCATGAATACGCTCCGCGACACTCTCAGCCAGATCCTTATTCCAGTGAATCTGGCACCCTCCTATCATTGACTTCCAGAATCCGATGCCCGGCTCAAAGGCAAGGTCCTCAAGAAACCTCTTGGCATCGTCGAATCGCTTAGCCCGAGAGAAGAGATCAACCACACAAGCATAATGCTCAGGTCTCAATATACCTGGTTGCTCCTTCTCAGCAGTCTTGAACAACGAATAACCCTCGTCAACCAGACCAGCATGGTTGCAACCAAACAGTAAGCCAAGAAGAGTAACACTATCTGGCTTCAAGCCCACTTCTCTCATCTTCTGGTAGGCGTCCAAAGCTTCCTGTCCTCTCCCATTCTGCGCATACCCGCAGATCAAAGCGTTCCAGGAGACCACGTTCTTTTGCTTCATCTTCTCGAACGCTAGCACACTGTCCTCCAAGCTACCGCACCTGGCATAGAAGCTGACAAGAGAATTGCCCACATAAATATCAAGCTTTCCCAAGAACTTGATAGCCGATGCATGGACGCTTCTACCAACGCCAAGTGCCCCTGCATTGGCAACAGAGGTGAGCACGCAGGGAAACGTGCTTTCATTCGGCCTGACGCTTTCTCGACACATTTCCAGGAACAGACCGACTGCCTCTTCATTGAGACCTGCCTGGCTGCACCCGCCGATCATCGCGTTCCAAGAAATCACGTTCCTTTCCGGCATGCACCGGAACAGCCAGACTGCATCCCCAAACATCCCATTCTTCAAGAACCCCGCAATGAGCGCGGTGTACGAGACGACATTCGGCTCACGGACGTCCTCGAGAGAGCTCTGGGCCTCCCTCATGGCGCCCATCTTGGCGTAGTGGTCGACAAGAGCACTGCCCACAAAGACGTTGGAGCAGAGGCCAGACTTGGCGACGCAGGCGTGGAGCTGTGTGCCGACGCACAGGTCACGCAGCGCGGTGGCCGAACGGAGGACGGTGCCGAAGGTGAACTCGTTAGGCGGGACGCCATCAGCAAGCACGCGAGAAAAGAGGGCAACGGCGTCGCGGTGCCGGCTGCGGCGGGTGAGCGCGCCGATGGCAGCCGTGGCCGAGATAATGTCCCGGTACGGCATTTCGTCGAACACGTTGTGCGCGGCGTCCAGGTCGCCGTTGGCGCAGCACCACCCGATGATGAGCCGGGTCAGGGTGGTGTCCCCGATCTGAGTAGTTTGGCATGCAATTTCTGGGCCTTTTTTAGAACGGAGGAATGGGCGGCTCCTTGGTGCTGGGATTTGGGATCCGGATGGGTTTTGCGAGGATGTCGAGCACTCGAGCTACTTGGGCAGTTTCATGTGATCGCTGAACCGGTCTCCACATGGAAAGCAGGAAGCTGGGTCCTGTTATTTTCAGCTTTTAAAAATTATTTTTCGATTTTTCTATAGTAACTAACTTTTAAATAAAGTATCTTTTTAAGATAGAGTCTACTAGTTAATTGTAGTGCATATTTTACCGACTTCATTTATATTGGCAAAAACCGCACGTGAGTTTCTGTTACTCTGTAATCTCTCGCATAAACAGTCTAAAAGCCATAACAAAAAACCATAAGATTCAACCAAAAAGAATAGACCCGTCAAGTTGTGGAAGCGAAACACGAAGGTTCTTAAAATCCAAAATCCTTCCCCTAGTTCGAGCTTGTGGCAGCATCTAACCGTTTAACTAGAGAACCACAGGGTGCCTAATTGAGATAATACGATCTGGTAGTACTTGCTGCGCTCAGCACATCACGCGTCTGAAATTCTGAATAAAAGAACGATGCGAAACAGACCGGTAGTTTCCAATTTTAAGATTGGCGAAAAGGCACACATTGCATTACATTACATAGCACCAGGTGCAAACAAGCAACCACACACACATGGAACTGATGCACACATGAATGAGGCCATGAATGGCATGCAATCCGGGCTCGAATTTTGCCAGGATATTCTTTAACCATTATATATCAGTGATAGGAAAACCAATACATCACGGAAATTTCTCAGGCCGTAACACATCTGTGTGGATAACACTGCGTCCTCAATTGATCATGCATCTCATCAGGCCAGAGGATAGCAATATTAAGTCTGAATGATTCTATTGACAATTATCTCCTGACAAAAATCCCCCCGCATGACAAGCCTGTCCCTCGCAGCCTTCTACAGTTTTTTTTTTTTGAATATTCTCATTCACGGGAAAGAAACACAACATAGATATTGCTCTCATAAGCCTTCTGTTTTGGAGCTCTCGCTAACTTTAGGCCCCGCCCACTGTTGGCTAGCACGAGATTTGGTCCACGGATCAAGAGGAACCCGCTGAGGTGGCTGTGGTGTTGCAGGTTTGGCCTCTCGAAGTTCATTGTCCCTGTCGACAAACCTGCGCATGAAACAAATTAGATAGAACTCTGGAAAAGCTGAAGACGACAACTTATGGTTTCTGGAAATTTGAGGGAGATTTTTTTTGGCATAGTTCCGATCTTGGAGAGATTTGCTAAAATTCAGCAACAAGTTAAGACTATCTTGGCATAAAAAGCTCTAAATCCTATTCCCAGAACTGACCAGCTTTCTTCTTTGGCTCGCCTTCAAATGTAAATTTCATTGACTGAGCTTACTATTGTATGATTTGAAAACATTCTTAGCACCACAGCTTCTTTCATTGAAAAAGAAGCTTGGCATGAACATGAACTCTGTTCTCAACCGGTCACATCCTCCACATAAGCAAAGGCAAAGTCGAGCAGAGCCTTACAAACCCTTAGTCAAAGAGAAAGTACGAACAACATAGACCAATTAGTACCACCCTATGGAAAAGCTACCCTAATATATTTTCTCTCGCTAGGAAATATGAACAAAGAAACTTACTCAATGTATGCCATCGGTGCAGCATCACCAACTCGAATCCTAGTTCGCAATAGTCTTGTGTATCCACCAGCTCGATCTCTAAAATATGTAGAAAAAAAAACCATTACGTTCAGCTTGAAATGATATTCTCCCTCTATTTCCAAATACATGTCATTCTAGCCTTCTCATTTTGTTTCTAAATATATGATGCCATCCTAGAATTTTGAGGACATCTAAATTTTTTTTCCCCACATAATTCTCCTTCACCAGTTAAAGTTCACATTTCCATAAGAAAACAACCCCCCAAAGCATGCAACAAGTTTTGGAAGTATATATATGAGCATTAAATAAGACTATCACTGTTATTCTCCCATGCGAGACGCTAACAGGATCCATCTTTTTTAAAAAAACAAAGTAACAAATTTCAATGCGGGAATGCCAGATTATACTAGATTGAGCTTATCCATGGCTAACTATGTCTTACTTGTAGCGGTAGGCCAGCTCTGTGAATAACTTATGAACAACATCATCTCCCCGAACAAAAGCAGAAGCACGTCTTGCCGCATCCAGTGTACCCTACATAATTTATGTGAATGTGACATGAGTTTCTGCATTGGTAGCATCGAGATAAGAGTTAACTACAGTTATTAAGGGCCTGTTCTTTTTGGCTGCGGCTTATGGCTGAAAATTTTGAATTTTGGCTGTTTACGGTACAGATTACGGAGAGATCGATACTCACTTGCGATTTTAACTGGTACAGATGTTGGGCTTTTAACGTGTACTACGTTTAACTTATAGACCCCGTCTTGAGAAAATACTCCGTTTAAAAGTTAGGTACTGTAGCGGCTGCAAGAAGCCGGGCGGCTTCTCACCAACCGAACAGGCCCTAATTCAATGCAACATCATGATCAGAATCAGATAACAAGAGGCTTGAGGTCTCATGCGGAAGGAGACAGTTTTACAAAACAAAGCATATAAAATATAAGGAACTTGTGTAGCACCAACATAAAAACGACAAGGCATCACTCTGCATAGTAGGGATCTTTGGTCTTGTAATGAAATATTAGCACAAACAAACAAAGTGGTAAGGCGGTTCTGATATTGTACATTGAGGAAACCCAAACAACATTGTCATTCCGCTTGAAAAGAAAGAGAAAACCCCCTGCCCCTAGCATCTCACTGAAATTTTACTAAAGCCGAGATGTCAAACATACAGACTACCATCACTTCTATACACCCCTGAATTCTAAGCTTCAATTTTGGCAGTTATACATGGCAGTCTCGTGATGACACATCCTGAATTTTGAGTTCTAATCCTAATTGAAACCTACCGGTAACTGCAAAACGGTTAAATGCCAAAATAATGGAGCCAATTAAGTACCCATCCATGCTGACTAGTTATAAACTATGCGTGCACTCGACTACATCATCGCTACAGACCCACAGCTCTACATAGATTCATGGATGCCACTAAACATTAAAATTTTCAGGTGACAAATCACTTATAATCAGGGAAATGGTGCTCAGCTTACCTCCTTGCCGAGCTGCACCATCTGATCCGCCTTCCGCCGAACCTCCTTCGCCTGAAACCAACCACCAAAGGGGAATTCATGTATTATACTACTCCAGGCACACAAATTCCGGGCTCCCACCACATGGTGCCGGACGAGATGCCAAGATGCGAAAGACGTACCTTGGCGACGGTGGTCTCGATGCGCTCGTGCTTCACCAGCTGCGACACCATCGTCCTGCCGAAGAGACAAATCCAACAGAAGTCAGCGGCACGGAGAGACCTACACTCACAGGGGCGGGTGGCGAGATAAGGGTGCGCAGTACCTGAGCATGGAGACGCGGTGGGCGGCGTGGCGGCCGAGCTTGCGGAACTTGCCCATGGCGGCGGCGGAGGCTGAGGGTTTTGCGAAGGTGCTCGGTTCGGACCTGGGCGCTTGGTAGGTTTGTGCTCGCGTGCCGTGCGACTTTTGGGCCCCTACGGCCCGATACGGTATTTGGGCCAACCTGGGCCTACAGGCTACACTGATAGTGTTCATTTTATGGGCCTTTTGGCCCGTGAGAGAGATCCGAACGGACATGGCGGCAAGGCAGGTGAGCATTAAAAAAAGCCGTGTTGGTGAGCTCAACACCGTACACTTCTCTCTTGTCTAGTTGTCTAGTCCAGACGTCCAATGCCATCCTGTGACAGAACGGTGCGGCTGACGCATATATTATGCAACAGTTGTACCTGAACAGCGTCGAAGAAAAATAAACCCCTGCACTGGATCAACGGCACGGTGTACGTCAAAGAGGTAGCAAGCGGTTGGCCGGTTGGCTCTAATGGGGTACTTTGGAGTTGGGTATGAGGTTAGGACAAGGAACAGGTAGCTAGGCCCACTCGGCTCAATCGACCTGGCAAACTGCGGATGTGCTCTATTTTGTACGGCTAATGACTTATAATTTTAGCTGATGTTTTTAAGGATTTGAGTGTTCATTTAACCGAACTGAATCCCAATAAATTATTTCAAAATGACGGTGAAGAAGTTATCTTATTTATATATATAGAAGAAGCTATAAGATAAAAGTTGAAAACAATCCACCCTGTATCACTTGCTCCGTTTTGATTCTGAGGTTGGGACAAGGAGAAAGGTCTACTCGGCTCAAGCAACTTGGCAAACTGTATCACGTACTCCTCCATTTTGACTTTGCTACTAGGCCTTGTGACCCCGTTAAATCGTTAGTAACTCTAAGTAGGACTAGACATTGCAAGTTTTCAACCCTCCACTGATCTCACAGCTTGCAGCGCAGTAGCGGCACCGCAGTGCCACAAGCTTCCAGCCTAAACTTCCCCTACGCACTGACGGGGGGCAAGGATGGCAACCGAGCCCGAATGGGGCTTCCCTATCTCGCTCTCCCTATTCCCTCAATCTAAACCACTCACATTTCATCCAATGGCTAGTTTTTTTTTATATATTTTCACCATTTGCCTATCCATCATAAATAATAAAAAATACAGAAAAAAGTAAAATTTATTTTTTATTATAATTTTTTTAAGAAAAAAAATAAAATTATAATTTCTGTAAAAAATTATAATAAAAAATAAATTTTATTTTTTCTGTATTTTTTTTATTATTTATGATGGATGAGAAAATGGTGAAAATATATATAAAAACTAGCAATTGGATGAGATTTGAGTGGTTTAGATTGAGGGAATAGGGAGAGGGGGAGGGGGAGAGGGAAGCCCCATTCACCGAGCCCGGGCCTCAGGGCACACTTCCGCGCCCCCCGGCCTTACACCCGCTAGATAGCTCCGGCCCGATAGACATTTCAGAGAAACTTATTTTTTTTACTTATGACTTATAGTTTATACTATAGTAACTAATTTTTAAATGATATATTTTCTAAGGTGATGTCAACAAGAAAAAGCATAGTAAAAAAGTTTATTGAATTCAATTGTACTAGCCAAAATCGTATGCGACCATTTTTCTTTGCGTATTGCCTCTCGTGAACAACCAGAATTCAAAATTTTAAGCCATAAACCACAACCCAAAAGAACCCACCTGCCCCCTAGCCTTGGCCACGGCGGGGACCCAACTCCCACGCGTTCCCCATGGGGGTTGAAGTTGAAGCAAAAGCAATGTTCAGTGACTTCTGTGACACGCTGACAGCAGCAAGGTTCCAGTCCACCCTTCCAGTTATACAAGTATAACTAAGCTCAGCACATATATATATGGAATAATAATCTCCTAGACATACAGTTACCAAGGTTCAACACTTAAAGCATACACAGATACACTAAAATACTAAACTCCCTGGCATACATCCTGTAGCTAGAAAAGTGGAAAACAGTGTGATGGATAAAGTGCTGAAAGAACCCTAAATCTTAATTAACGCTAAGTAGTACAATTAACTTAAATAAGCAGTAAATGGAGATTTATTAAAACAAGATAATTACAACTCAATGAATTACAAGAATTCTATGCAAGTATGAAAACATGAAGAAGTGCATGGCTGAAAATTTCATTGAAACAAGATTAAATAAATTGCATTGCATCCTTATCTTGCATTGTCCTTCTTGTGTATTGCTCGACGAATAGAACCGTCCAAAGGCGACCAAAACCACTTAGCCCATAGTTTTTCTTTTGTGATCAAAGATCGGATAAAGAGAACAATCCAAGGGAGAATAAAAAGGAATAAAGAAAATCATTGTCAGAACCTTTGACTATAGAAAGTCGATTAGAGTGGCGCTATCGAGATTCTCAGATCGTCCCGGGTAGGTCGGCGCTTCTCACCATAAGTGGCCCTCATCATCTGGCAACCAAAAATCTAATGCCCATGTTTTTTTTACTAACTTATCTTTGCCACAGAAAATCCAAAACACAATAATAAACCCACCCTTTGGACCATTGATCCATAGTGCATTGAGGGAGGGCAGAAGATAATACAATGGCATTTCAGGCATAAACAGGACAACAGAGAGGAAGGCAGCCGAATGCCTCTCCTTCTTAAACCAACCCATTTCTCTCCCCTCGAAAGCCCTTTCATTTCCCTTCCCAACCAACAACTAGCATTGCCTCCTCATCCCTAGCCACGGCCAAGCAAAGCCAAGGAGCCATCACATTGTTTCCCTAGGCCAAGACCAGAGAGCCATCTCCCAAATCAAGCAGCCCACATAGAGAGAGAGAGAGAGGCAAGGAAAGAAGAGACAGAGGACATGAGGCAAGGGAGTAGAGGAAGACAAAGGAGAAGCGTGGACCATAGGGGACACAATTGGGCTAACCATGATAGCAAGATGACACATTCAGCAATGACAAGGGGGAACACCATCCATGTCTTTGCCCACATGAGGACCACACCACGACCATATCTAGCATCATTGCCATTCCCAGCCCAGCAACAAGTAAGCCCACATTCGCTTCCAAATCCCTTACCATCTCTTTCGGACCCACGACAAGGCACAACACATGGCACGCACCACACCTCAGCACAACCGGCCAGGCAAGGCAACTGAGGAGGAGAAGGCTACCTCACACTGACCGACAAGGCTACCACACCGCTGGCGGCAAACCCATAGAGGCTATTGTACGCCCTCAGATAGGAGAAGTGTGCTTCTCGATGCAGAACCCTCCTACCGAGTTCCATCACATTGACGTCCGTAGGTCCTCCCAATACCGAGTGTGGTAAAGAATGGAAGTAACAGCTAAAGCAAAAATGCATAAAAATAGTAAGGGGAAAAGGTTTGGACCGTTCCAAGTAGAAAGCTGAGTAATGGTGAACTAGTGAGTCGTAGCCAGCCATTAGAGTTACCAGAGCCTTGGCACCCGACCACAATCGAGCCAGACTCCAGAGTCATGCTAAAACGGTGGCGGCATCCATGGGAGCGGAGGAGGTCGAGGAAGGGGAACCAACGATGGAGCTAGCAGCGATGCACCAAGGGGAAAGCGGCAACACTTCTCTCCCCTACCTCACCATAGGAAAACCATGAGAGCCCAAGAACCACCGGCATGAGGTTGTGGTCGAGCCAAACTACCCAAGGCCCGAATCAACCAAAAAGGGAAAACTCTAGTCGGAAGCCAAGGAGCCATAAAAGGGTGGCGAGGAGAGCCGATGTGAGTAGATCTTGCAATAGGAGGTCCTCCAGTAGTGAGCCAGAGGAGCGGCGGTGCCCCAGATGCTCCATATGACAATGGCGCATTGGGAGCTCCCTATGATGGCGGCGGAGCTAAATTGGAAGGAAAGGAGCAAGCCCAAGAGCCAAAGAGAAGGGCTCAAGAGGGGAGCAAACCGAGTAGATCCGGTGGGAGGGGTCACAGGGGAAGGCACCAGGCGAGGGAGGAGGTGCCAAAAGTGAGCGGCGGCAATGCGATCGAATAAGTGAAGGAGGAAGCCCGGTGAGGAAGAGAGGAGGGGAAGAGGTGTCGGTGTGAGGTCGAGTGCGTGAGTGTGTGGAGTGAGGCCGAGTGCATGTTGTGAGTCTGATTCTGTGAGTGCGGGTGATGTAGTGCACCGTGTGGGCCATGCATGCATGTGAGTGCATGGGCCATGACTGCATGAGCAGCGTGTGAGTGTGAGGCTGGGTGAGTGGGCCGAGTAAGCAGTAGGCCGACCTGGGAATAGGGAAAAGAGAAACCCTAGGGGAACACTGACCTTGCCAGGTAAACCAGAAAATTAGGAGTAAATAACTCGACTAGGAATCCACCAAAATGGCAGGAAATGACTTTACAAAAATACTATACTTGACCTACGTAAGTATTGTCTCGAGTCGTGCATCTGCCTATTAAATGTAGAAGGCAGATCAGCTCGGATCGAGGTAGTGGATCCTGTCACAATTGACGCTGAAGCTTACTACTATTACGCAGGCAAGCTTGTTTCTTGATCATAAATGTAATTATATTAAATGTGCAAACTACTTATATACCGACATCAAAACTTTATTTCAAAACTAAATAGGATAACAGAAATGAAAGAGATGATATATGAGAAAAGAGAGCAGTCCAGCTAAGAGAAGCAGTTGGGTTTCAAGAGTATTTAATAGAAAGGGGGCGTACTTAAGTGCCAGCCATTTTTCCATATTTGGATGGGCAGAAAATGCTACCCTGTTATGTTATTATCCTCTCCACAATGGATAAGTACTATAAGTGTGAGTGGTGGTGGAGGAACTCAGAACTGATAGCGCAAGTCCGGATGTGAGAGATTCCCAGGTACATATATTAGCAGATGGGGAGTGTTGGGTGAAGGAATAATCGGTCCAACCAATGCTATTTGAAGTCAGTGAATGTTAGGTGAGCATCCTAGGACACTAGTGGAAAATAGATGGGTGGAGATTTAATAATGTAACCTGGAAAACATTATGTACCTTGAACTTAGCACCGCATCAAAGGAAATGTAGGATACCTAATTTCATGAGAGCTCATAGTAGCTATGGGTACAATGACATAAACCTTTATAGTGCACAATAAAATTATGAATTCATACATGTCTTCTAGATTTGAGGCTACGGATGTCACTAAGGTTCTATCTTCTCACTGAGTGAAAAGTAGTCTTTTTGTCAATTAAAATTTGCCACTTAATTTGATAAACTAGTTTCCAGAAACAAGTATGAGTTAGAAAATGTGACAACCAACAGAGAAGAGTCATACAATGCATTTTGCTATTAATGCTTACTAAGCATACTAGTACTCACTCTTGCAATTATCTTCCTTTGTTAGACCCTAGTCCGATCGAGGATTACCCTGAGTGGGATGAGTGGCTCGTAGACATCTATGAGGCCACAGGGATGAGGGCGATTATTACGAGGACCAGGGTGAGATGAACACCTTATACGGTGGTTGGGACGACTAGGTGTTCCGTTGAGCAGAGTAGGTGAGAGATGGGGTATGTCGGTGATTTAATATCGATCTTACATATGACTTGTTTAGATTCGGGTAGTGTAGAGATTTGGGTAGTGTAAGGAAACTCTAGAAGACTTGGACTATGATCATGCAGTGTAGAGATATGAAAATTTTTATGCAGGTTCAGGCGTTCTCATGGGAGAATAGCTATTGCTTAGAGGATTGATTACAACTGAGAAAGTAATGCGAATTGCCTTGTACTATGTCTAACTTGGACTGGATCTAATCCCCTCTCGTTTTCGACATTAACTTTTATATAGTTGGCAAAGCAACGGCCATTGTCCTGCGTCAAAAGACACCTCAATGCTTCAAGTGATAACCGTCCGACGGAAGTCATTGTCAGAGAGACGTAGTGGCCCGTTCGTCGTGCAGCAGTTATTGTCATAGAGAGATTATTTGTGATTATTAAGAATAAGTGCATATTCTAACCGCCTTGTCAGATGGACCTATGATGTAGTGGATTATTGTAAACAAGGCAGTCAGAGATAGATTGGTCACAGGAAGGTCCACGACTACGAGGTGGTCGTAGGACAACTTACGACCATGTGGTTGTAGAAGAGCTTATGACAATGAAGTAGTCATAGAAGAACTACGACTATAAAGTTGTAGAAAAGCTTACGACTGAGGAGTAGTCGTGGAAGAACTCATGACTATATGGTCGTAGAAAAGCCTACGACCACCCTGTGAAACCTATCCTTTATCGATAAGGGGTATATTCAAAGAATATAATGACGTAATAAATTGAGGATTATTATATCCTCATCAGGGTACATGTTCCGCATTTCCTATATTCAAATAAATGTATTAAGGATCATAGCCAGCATGACAACTATTGTAATAAAGATATAGTATCTATATAATTGTTCTACTGTGTTACTCTGGTAAAGACTTATTATTCGTTAAAGTGGTGTTCTACCAAGCAAATGAATAATAATACGTTGCTTAAGTGTGATTACCCCTGGGTAATGACACGGGGCGTCGCAAGTGCATAGTGTAATCGACAAAGTTCTACCAAGAGCCCAAGACCAGGAATTGGCATATGTGACATATGGTAATTGATCAGGTTGGCTAATTCTGCTTATGTGCTAAGTTGAAAAGATTCAAGATCTACTGAGAAATGCTCATAATCTAATTTCTTCTTTTACTTAGCCATATGCTAACATGATCAATCTTGATCAGATATGGCAAGGTATTTTTGTAGAAAGTTGAAAGCTTTGTATAAATATGAAAAGAGTAATACACCAAAGAGTGGCATGTTAATCAAATCAGATATGCACACTTAAATATTTAAAGCATAGTAGTACATAGTAATGCTTTTCTAGAATACTTCTAAGCTCAATCTGTTTAGATGATGGTGCCAACATATAATCAGAGACAATTTCAACAAGATCCAGTTACTCTTTCTAAAGTTTTGTATGAACCAAAAGGTAGAATTCATATAAAGAAAGAGCAATTGGACTCAAAAGCCTTACATAATTGTGCAAAAGCATAAGTAACTTAAGGAGTAAATTGCATGCCTATGTGAACCTTAGTGCATGTAACATAAGTAAAATAGTACCAAGAGAGGAAATTGAACACAACAGGGCACTTATCATAGCAGTAGGGCACATTTCTATTAACAACAACATAATGAGCACACACTGCTTAAGGTTCAGCCATACCTGAAAATGATCCTTAAACATCAATGATAATAGAGCTGTCATCCTCCTGAAAATGAAAAGGACAAGAATTAAAATATTGATTGCATGATGTAAGTTGTAAGCATAAACAAGGATGATAATACCATTGTTTCTTCTGCATCCTCAAGACAAGTAAAGAGATTGGCATCGCCATCCCCTATTAATACATAGTAATCAATAGTTAGTGTTATCATATACTGAAAGAAAAGAAAAAGATTGTAGTACTGCATGTAAACTATTTACCTATCATGTCCGCACAAGACCAAGCTTACATACATATCAGTGCTTCAACCATTTTACGACAAAGATGAAACCTTATATGAATCATTAACAACCTCTAGTTCAAATCATAGTAAAAGTGCGTGCACAAAATCAGATCTATCATTTATGAATCCTACCATGTAAATATCACTAACATCTGAGTGATTCAATAGGAATGACCGCATGAGAGTGTACCTGCTGTGAGATGAATCTCTCGAACTTGATTCCTTCCAGTTGGATCCGCAGCTCCTTGTGGGTCAATCTGCAGCTCCAACTCCTCGTTGACTTGTCCTCCTCCTTGAACCAAAGCAGATGACAGAACCTTGAGATAGGAAAGATAGAAGGGGAAAGATAGGAAAGAGAATGGGGAATAGGGAAAAGAAAGACTACCGAGTACTAGGAGTCGGCGTCTTGGTGAGTAGTGGCTTATGTGGCCGTGCCTTGCTCAGGTGGCTCGGGTCGAGTGGTGTGCCTGCAGCCCGCCTACCTGGGAACTAGTTAGCTACGATGAGTAGTAGCTTACGCAACTACGGGCTTGCGCCGGCAGGTAGGGAAACTGAAGGAGAAAGAGTTGTGGGGTGGCAGTGGCAGGCGGGGAAAGAGTCAGGAGATTGAGATTGGAGAAGGCCAGCCAAGCCAAGGGTAGGCGCATTGCCTTTAAGGACTTGCACTCACTAGGGTTATTTCGGGTCCCCACGACCTGTTGCGCCACGGGTAGGCTATGCTAGCATAATTTTAAAAGTTCTACCGTACAAACAAGAAACCTCCACTAATAATAGATCACGAAATTACCACTAGATGCGTAGAATCATAGCGGAAGTAGAGTCAATATAGTGTGTTGGTGCAATAGTAGTTGTACTATATGCACATCTTCTCTTCAACTCCTTTTGATCATCACAAGTTGCGAATTGTACTAGTGCTGAAGCTTCGCATCAATACTTTCAAGGTATCCACACATACGGGGCAGAAACACCATGAGTTAGAGTGCTAGCGCCAGCTGCATGGTATTGGATAAGGAAGATGTGGTGACTAGGGTTTTAGGAATTCCGAATTCTCTTGCAAACTCTATGCCACTGTCCCTCTATTTATAGGCATTCATGATGGGTCTCGAACTTGAGGCCCATTAGGTACTCATTGCCCACATGAATTTAGATCACCATCTAAATTATGTCATAGTCCATTAAGTGTGCGATCCTATAGGTTCATGTAAACTTGGACATGGCCCGAGTACTCGTACTTGTCCACTAATTGATAGCGGCCCTTAGTAAGACATGTCGGTTCCTAAGTATACGTAAAATTCATATCGGACGAACCTCAACAAAACTTATATACATTGTTCTTTGCCTCACAATATCGGTCAAGCTCAAGGCGAGTACGTGCCATCCTTGTTGGTTAGCTTGACCATTTTTCCTTGATCACGTAACTTGAATTCTCTGACTACGGTTAACTCTTTAGCCGCGAGTAGCATGACCATGCATTTCTGGAATCCAATCACTCGAGAGGCCTAAAGATATCTCTCCCGTTGCATAAAGGGGCAAATCCTATTTTGATTGACCATAGCTCGATGCATGCATCATGACAAAACCCGAAAGCTACCTTTATAATTATCCAGTTAAGAAGTAGCATTTGGCAACCCCTAAGTCAACCATTATGCATCTCGAGTACATGTAACGACCTCAAGTTTAAGGACATAGCATACACATTGTAAATGAGACCAACTGATGACATGTAAGAATACAACGTTCTTACAGTGTCTCACGGTGAGTCGATCCAACCCCATTTTCACTAACATGTGTCTATATTATTGGTTTGATATCTCTATATCTATGACCCGTGAAACATAGTCATCAGGCAATACATATGCTAGTTTATTCATATGTGTCATGGTATGTTTCCAACTATGGATCATTTAAGAATAATCATCGCAGAAATATAGAGTTTCATAATCAAGTCACATACTTACTAATAAATATAGACAATATTATTCAGGGAACAAGATAACATATTATCTAATAAATATGAACATAACAAAATATAATAATCTTTATAATTGCTTCTCGGGCATATTTCCAACATGACCCTCGTAGGGCATGGCACGCCTCACCTTGCTACACAGTAACAAGGCCCGTCCCTAGTGCCTCTTGGGGTTAGAAAAGCCCCCGGCCCCAGCCCATGGAGATTTTTCCCGCGGGGTCCGCCGCCATGGGAAGAATTGCCATCCAGTAAACTAATAAAACACCAATGTTTTCTGCACTTTGGAAACATGTGCGGTGATGAGACGAACAAACGTTGACCCAGTTCTAAATCGCATGCCACGCGCCCACGCCCCTGTATTTTTGCTCCCGCCAAGCATTGATCAATTCACCAAGTCTTTAGCCAAGAAAAAGAAAGGGAGTTGCTTGTGTCCAAACGTCCAATCCAACGTTAGCTCCGTATGGTCGGTCATAATATTTTTTATCATCTATATAACATTTTTCGGTCATGTATGTAACAAAAAAGTTGATAAGAATATCAATGTTGTACGCATGAAATCAAAATGTTGGATTCATGAAATCAGAAAGGGATAATTGATGATTTGCCCCATCTTTTACTGGTATCAGCTCATGTGGAGGTACCCATAGAGGCTAGCATGAGGGTGGTGTTATGCGCGAGGCCGCAGTCATTGCCGACGACGGTGGGCATGCGGAGCGTGAGGTCGACGACGAGGGCATGGAAGTGTTAGGAATTTTGACCACTGCCACTATGACTACGACCACGGCCGCTACGACCACGGTTACTTTGACCATTGCCATGGTCATAGTAGCAGTGGTCGTAACGGCCGTGGTCGAAGTGACCGTGGTCGTATGGTCGGCCACAACATTTTTTATCCATACATGCAACATTTCTCGGTCATGTATACAACAAAAAAATTGATAAGAATATCAATATTGTACGCATGAAATCAAAATATTATATAAGTGAAATCAAAATATTGCATTTAAGAAATAAAAAATGTTGCAACCAAAAATAACACCTAGCTCCCATGGCAGGCGGTGGTGGCGAGCGGCGTGGAAACCGCGGCGAGCTCAGATGTGGAGATCCGGCCGTTGTCGCTCTGGATCTGGCGGCGCTACGCCTGGAGAGGAAATCAACGGCGGCGGCCGGATCTGGCGACGCTGTGTTCGAAGAGGAAGATGACGACGACGACCAGAACTGGCGGCGGATGGATCCGGTCGCGTCACGCCGCGCCCGACAAGGCTGAAGAGGAAGTCGACAGCGGTGGCGCCGAGGACAGGGTCGCTGGGCTCATAGTCGTCACCTCATAGGGTCGCGTCAGGGGCGGACGCACAGTGGGACATGGGGGTACAGTTGTACCCCCAAAATTTTTTGCAAAAAATTAAATATATATAATATATATTTCATATATGTAGAAAAAAGTTAGAAGTGCAAGTAATTTAACAAATTCAACCCACTAGCCAAAAGCCCAAAAGACCCAATTGGTATTTTCTAACCTAACCCTAGCCTCCTGGCTCCTGCTGCTGGCTGCTTCTCACGCAGCCTCCTCTCCATCTCTCTTGCGCAAACTGCTGCCTGGCTGCTTGCCTGCTTCTCACGCCGCCTCCTCTCCATCTCTCTTGCGCAAATGCGCACTGCGCAGCCGCCACAGCCCACAGAGTCTCCACCGGTTCATCCACCAGCGCGTGTGCGCATGAGGCCGTGAGCGCGCCAGCGCGGCGCGGCGCTGCACAGTGCACACCTTGGACCTCCGTCCTCCGGCTAGTCCACAGGCCCGGCGGCCGGCGCCCCTCCAGCCCTCCTCGTCTCCGGCGATGCGGCGACCGGCGAACGGCTACCGGCGGCGGCGCGGCGCCGGGCGCCCACACCCAATGGCCGACACGGCGACGACGGCGAAGAAGTCCCCACGGCCAGGCGGCCCATGCGGCGGCGGCAGCTCCTCCCCTATTCCAGCTTCAACGGCGGCGGCGCTCCCGACGGCCGTCGCCGGCGCTCCCGACGGCCATGCCGCCCCTGCACACAAGGTTGGTATTCTACAGAGTACATTCTACAATGTCAATTTATAGTTAATACTCTTGGACTCTCGAATTGAACAAATGTTCAATATTTTTAGGTTGTAGAGAATTCAAAGAAGAAGAAGAAATTTGTCGATTTGAAATCTATGTGGGGGAGGGCTGAAAATCGATTTTTAGATATACATATTATGTGTATCGAAATTCTCTATCTTATATATATACTCCGTAGATTCTTAACTTCGTACCTCCATCCTAAAAATCCTGGATCCGTCACTGGGTCGCGTTCTGTGCACGAAACGAGAAAGAGGAGAGAAGAGAGAGTAAGAGAAGAAAGATGAGTATACCAGTGAAGCTGTCCAGTATAAACTCTGCCTAAAAGAAAGGAGTGAGAGGGAGGCAAAATCTGTACGGTGCGCGCGCTTCCGAATTCCCACACCTCGACTGCAAGAGCGATCGATTGCATGCCTGACAGTAAGCACGCATGGCCACACAGGAATCAGTAGTAGCAGCATTCGGTAATCAGTACTAGCCGCAGTAATCAGTACGCTTCTACCACCGGGGCGCGGTAAAGAGCGAGATAGACTGTGAAAAGGAGAAAAGAAACCAGCACGAGAGGAGAGGCGCGGATCTCGGCACTCGAGCGACCTGCCCCGACGCGCGGTGGCACGTCCGCGCCGCGCCGCGCCGTCCCGTCCATCTCCGTGAGTCAAACGCAGCCTCATCCTCCCGCTCCGGTTTCGCCCGCCGTGCAGTCTCGCTACCTGCACCTACCATCTCGTGCTCGGTGGAGCCTTCCCCCTTGTCCTCCCTGCCTGCCCCCTTCTGAAACACCTCTCTCTAGTTTGTGCCACATAAGTGGTGGTAGTAGTAGACTATTATGGCTAGCTAGGTCAGCCATTTTGCTGTGTGCTGTGATTACGGTTGCTTCTCGTCTCGCTGACGTTTGGGGCCATGCAGCACTGGGCCCCAGTGCTTAATGGCTTGGTTTAGGCTGATGCCGGGTGATGGAGCTGTTCAAGGATGGCTGATGGTCCCTCTCACGTGGCCCTGGCTCTCATTACTATACTTGTTCTCTTCCATGCAACGCAAGCAGGGGGTTGGAGTTGGAACTTGGAGGTCTAAATGGACAGGACAGGGATTACAGCCTTCCCATGCACGCAAATGCTTCCAAATATTCACTACTCGCATCAGCAGCAGCGGTAATACTATACCCTTGCTCGAAGGCTTCACATGCACGGCCTATTTGTTTACGGAGAATCATCAGACATGAAGAGACCCTAATCAAATTAACAAACCGTTCCGAACGGTACTTGATAATGTACAGTACTCTTGGACGCTCAAGAGGGAAAGGGGCGGCGCTAGTCGTCGTCGTCGTCTAGGACTGACATTTGGACCCACCGCCTCGTGTGGTCAGCATCGCCGTGCCCCTTACGTGTGGGCCTCGCTAGTCAAACGCTTGCGCTTAAAAGAACTGCCTTTGCAGCGCCAAAGCAGCTGCCATTCCACCATCCTCTAGAGTCCCCACATTAACTACCAACCTTAATCCGTTGGACATTTGGACTCAATGGTCTCACCCCTAACATTGAAAACGCTAGCCCCTTGATTAGTCGCTAGTCAAACGCTTGCGCTTAAAAGAACTGCCTTTGCAGCGCCAAAGCAGCTGCCATTCCACCATCCTCTAGAGTCCCCACATTAACTACCAACCTTAATCCGTTGGACATTTGGACTCAATGGTCTCACCCCTAACATTGAAAACGCTAGCCCCTTGATTAGTCAACACTGCCAGTAATTAAGCTCTAGCACTGGTAGTACTTATACTGCATATAACTAGCTAGCAGGATAATCTACCGTACAAAATGCAGTAGTACCTGTAGTTAGTCCACCTTAAGAAGCACAAGAGAAATAAACCAGGGCACAGTTTCTTCTTTTACCTATGCTTGTTGTTTTCACACCTTCACTGCGCTCCACCAAACCACACTGCTCTGCACAGCACTGGTAGCAGCTCCTACAGCTACGCTGGTCCTAGCATGATTTGAATGCCTGATCACAGCATCGCTGCGTCCTTCTTTTGCACCTTCCTTTGTGTCGCACCCTTTAAACGCTAGCTAGCGACAAGTAACGACGTCTGCAGCCTGCTGCTTATAGCTCAGGGATTATTGGAGCAGCGCCAGCTAGCGCTTGCCAAAGATGGCGGTGGTGGCGGCTGGGGGCAGCAGGGCTAGAGCAGAGCAGCCGAAGCTGCAGTGGCGAGAGCAGCAGGAGGCGAGGAGCCCCGACACGACGGCGCCACCGAGGCCGCCGCGCCCGCGCCCGCGGCCGGGGCCGGCGAGGGCGGCCGTCGTGTACTACCTGTCGAGGAACGGGCACCTCGAGCACCCGCACTTCATGGAGGTCGCCCTCTCCTCCCCTGATGGCCTCTGCCTCCGAGGTACATGTGCTTGCTTAGTTGCTTGTGTCTGTCATCTGCGCGATCAATGCGCGTGCATTTTTCTTTCGTTTTGCTGCATTCAACGTTCTGTTTTGCTGCTGCTGTTGTGTGTAGATGTGATCGATCGGCTCGACGCGCTGAGAGGCAAGGGGATGGCGCGCATGTACTCGTGGGCGTCCAAGAGGTGGGTTCGGCTTAAGATTGGTGTCGTTGGTGATGTACGAGTGGAGTGGCGCATTTCGCCGTGACACGCGTTCTTTGCTTTGCGGTGTTGTTGCAATGCAGGAGCTACCGGAACGGGTTCGTGTGGCACGACCTGACGGACGACGACTACATCCACCCGATGGCCGGGCGGGAGTACGTGCTCAAGGGCACCGAGCGGCTGCACCCGATCCAGCTCCCGCTGCTGGACGCGGCCGCCGCGTCCTCCTGCTCCTCCGGCTCGCAGGAGACGGCCACTTCGTCGTCGTCCGGGTGGGAGGACGGCAGCGCGGCGCGCCAGAAGAAGGGCGCCGTCGCGTGCGGCCCCCCAACGGAGCTTGCTGAGTACAGGGTGTACAAGACCGAGGTGCGCGCCGCGGCGGCAGCGGACGCCGCGACGCAGACCGAGGACAGCTACCGCGGCCGCAGCCGTGGTCACCAGAGGCGCGTCCAGGCTGCCGCGGCTGCGCAGGAGGAGCTGAGCAGAGAGGAGACGTCGCCGCCCACGGCGTCGACGAGCCCCGAGACGCTCGAGGGGCTGATCAAGGCGGACGGCCGCGTCGTGGCGACCGTCACCGGTGGCGGGAGGGCCAGGGCGTCCTCCGTGCTCATGCAGTTCATATCGTGCGGATCCGTGTCGGTGAAGGGCGCGCTCACCTCGCCGGTTATGCCGCGCGCGGCGCACTACCGTCCGCGCCCACCAGCACCCGCAGCCGTCGCGGCCGCCGAGATACCGACCTACCACCGAAAGGTCGTCGAGGACAAGGAGTACTTCAGCGGGAGCCTCGTGGAGACAAAGCGCTCGCCCGCTGACACGTCCCAGGACTTGGCCGTTCTCCGGCGGTCGTCTTCCTACAACGCCGGCAGGTAAAACCATTCCCACCCTTCTTGCAGGCATCAATGCAAAAGCAAGTACCCGAATCAGTACTACTCATTACTTAGTTAATTACAACTCCATATTGGTAACCGCTCGGGATTCTCTGACGTAAGTCACCGTGACGTTGGGTCACTGACGCGTGGGCCCCACGGCTTGCGGGCCCACACGTCAGTGACCCAACGTCACGGTGACTTACGTCAGAGAATCCGCGCCCATTGGTAACCGGCACGGTTACTAATTGCATAAATCCTGAAGCAAAGGGTAAATAATCACCATCTATTTTTTACTAATGCTATAATATTATGTAACTTTTAATTATTGATGCATAGAAACACCTTCGTTCGACAGCATTTGACATTTTGATAGGTGCGTTCTTTTCGACTGCGATAGATGATTTTTAGTTTTTATATAAGCACTTATGTAAATAAACTGAATACCAATAAATTATTTTAAAAATTTATCTTGATGAACCGTTTTAAAACAACAGCAAAGAAACTATTTTATTTATTTATTTAAAAGAAGCAACAAGTCATTAGCTGAGAAGTTGACCAATATTTGTGGCACGGACGCCGCGCTGAACTCCTCTGCAAGTTATTGTGGTACGCGCAAGATATATAATACTTGATCAGTGGTTACGCTCATAAATGGGTCTCCCGGAGCTGTCTTGCACAGAGCGGAAGGATGGGTAATGTCAGGAACGGGGCTCGAATTCTCGATCGGCCCTGCTCCGTGCGAGAGGCTTCATCAGGCTCGCTTAATTGGGAGCAGCAAAACTGTTCTTGGCGTGTGACACAGGCGATTGCAGAAAGTTTAATTAATTTGGATATACTCGTAAGTTAGTTGATAGCCATGGCTCGTTACTCATAAGTACTAGTAATCATCTGTGGTCCTGGCAGAGGAAGAAGTGATACACATTACACCGTGAGCTTGTGGCAGCAACCTTTGTCAGCCATTGAACTCTGCTTTAAGCTAGCAGTGGTCCAGGAGAACCCTAATCAAAGACTGCACGGCTTGAACTTGCAGCTTGGTTTTTAATTCGCTATTTTTTATTTTATCTTTTTTTGCTTTTCTTTAGGTTTTTTTATCTTTTCTTTTTTTGTATTCATACGCGTTATTCATGATAGGTTAATCTATTTTTTATTTTAATTTTTTAAATTTAATCACGTCAAATAAGTTAAACAATAAATTAATTACAATAAAAAATAAATTAGCTACAGGGAAAAAGATCACAAGCCATAGCTAAGATGAGCACCTAAACGGGATATCTTGTGGTATTTATGTAGCAATGTTTGTGTTGTACGAGAGCACTGTGATGATGAGAGAGTGATACGATGTCTCAGAGTCCCTGATGAAATGATGGGTGCATGGCAGGGTGTTAAAGGTGGAGCTAGCGAAGGAGGCCGTGGAGCTGCATGACAGGTGCATCCCTCGGAAGCCCAAGAGCAAGAGAGACGGCTACCTGGTGATCTCCGGCAGCGCCCATGGAAGCAAAAGACTCGGAGGCTGAGGCGTTTGGTTGGCATGATGGCATCTGGACACCACCCTTAACTCTTTATGATATAAACACGGCGAGTTGGGGAGTATTCCATTACCTATTTTCTCACGGAGGTGCACCGTAAAGAAATTAATTAGTAGTACGAGATTGATTGATGTCGTGATTGTCGTCATGAGTCATTGAAATATCTGTGATTTCGAAGTGAGCTCTGTAAATATTACCTGCAACGTATGTTATATGTACATGGCTCTGGCCTCTCGTCTCAAGTTTGATTCAGGTATCTGATTATGTACCCTTCTTTTAGGGAAATTTCTACGTTACATTATACTGGTAGTAGAAGAGTAGTAAGTAGAAATTAAATCTAATCATTAATCTATAAGAGCATAATAGACTTTTTCTCTCGTCAAAATCCTCTGAACACTTACGATTCGTTGTTCTGTTGTGAATGGATGCGCGCGGCTACCATGCTTCCGAGAGGAGAGAGCAGCCAAGGTAGAAAAGAGACCAACAGAAGCACACCAGTGCCTTCTCATGCGACAGCCAAGTCTACATCCGCCACCCACAAAGCTCAAGCTTCGTTGCATGGTGCTAAGCGGGCCGATGGGTACCGTAAAAGAGCTCTAGGGCCTCCTCTAACTCCGTGCTGGGACATGAAGAAGTAGGATAAAAAAATTGGTGTGGAACACACGCTCCAGCCTCTAGGCCCTCCTCGGTGATGTCCGTGATGCACAGCCGCTCGTACTGCTCGACAGCGTTGTTGACCAGCATGTCTACACGCCCGCCGTACGCACTCGCCACCTTCTCCACCACCTTGCGGCAGTTCTCGTACCTGAGGCCCGCGGGCACTGCCATGGTGAAAGACAAAGACCGAAGATTGGTGTAAGGCCCCCGTTTCTAGGGGCACGTACGAACACGGTATTCTGCAACTATTCACGTATAAACAGTTATGGAGTGTCGCGCAAGAGTATACCATTGCATGCTTACAACAAAAGTCCAGCATATACTTTACATAAGGATTAACATCCAGTTTTCAATAGCGGGGCGTGTAAGCCCAAAGTTTATATTACATCACAAAAGACTCCAAGATCCGCTTGAGCGCGGCGAAGACCTAAAGCCACGGGTCCTCGTCGAAGAAGCGATCCTCAGGGGCGTCCTCGACGGGGAAACCTTCACCTTCACCTTGATCCTCTAAAGAGGGGATTAAGCAAGCCGTGAGCCAAACAACCGGCTCAGCAAGCCCCAAAGGGACTCTATCTTACTACATGCACGGATTAACAATGGAAGGGAGTATATTTGGTTTATTAACTTTGAGTGGATGCAGTTTTATTTGCAAACATTTTGATAAAACGGACCCAAAACTACTCCTTAAGATCTCAGGGGTTTTTCATGAAAATTTAATTAACCAACTAATCAAGTTAAAGCATGTACAAAACTACTTAAGCTTCGCTGATGGAATCACCCAAGTGACACAGCTCCATTAACCAGGAGCACGGCGTATTCGAATACCATTTATTTGACTCTGCAGAGTTTGCTCAGCTTTACCCACATGATCCCTTAACTCCCGCTAAAGAGTTAAGAAAGCCAGGTCGTTTCACTATTCAACTCTTTATATAGGCTCTACCCGGTAGAATCCACTCGGGTCTGGCACATGGAAACTCCCGTCCGCTTCGAGCGAACTCTACCGTTGTTAGGTACCCGCAGCACGGCATACCTAACCTAATTACTCAAACACCTACTTCTCAACACCTGTAGAGTTTCAATCGAGTTGAGTAGCTACTAAACCAGTGTTGACAAGTCAACTCCTGTGGTTGAGCGGTCACCATGTCATTTGCTCGGCGTAAGGGTCTAGTCCTTATATTTTTTCCCCGGAGTCCGCAACCCCGATCAGGTCCGCGACCTTACAACCTAGGGGAAGAGGTGGGCGAAGACCGTCTCGCGGCTCCTTCCCCAACCCTTACCCTATTCTGCACGTCGACAAACTCCGCCCTAGGGCACGGTGTCCTATACCACCCTGCCCTAGAGTCGGGTTTTTCAAATTCTATTGGCCCGCAGCCACAACCTTATTAGTGTAAAGACTTTGCATGATAATGATAACCTACAATTATCTAGATTAACAGATAATTATTTCTAGGGTTACAAAGATATGGCTACAAATTTAACAGGACATTTATCGGTGGTAGGTTTAACTGCATAACATGTCATTCTAAACATTTTATTTTACTTTGAACTAACATTTCAGAACTAGCTTAATGCAAATAGCATAATAACATAATTAAATGGCATGGGATACAACATGATCAAAGGATTTGGGACTTGCCGTCAATCCGGATGATCTCAGCTAGCTCGAACGAAGAAACACCTGGATCCTAAGCCTGCACCTGAACCTCCAGAATCTTCGAAGCTAGCGCAAACACATAAAATAATTAAGTCCAGCTTGAGACTAATCAAGCGAGGAAAAATAAACTATTTAAAAAGAAGTAAAATGCATAAATCCTCAAATGGGGAATGTTTAGAATTTTTCTGGGATAAATTTGGGGAAATGGAGGTAAAAAATGGGTTTAGGACATCAAATGGAGCAAGGTGGTGAAATTTGGGAATTTTTGGGATTTTCTGTGATTTTCTAGGATTTATTTGGATTTCTCTGGATTTTGAAAATTAATAAAGCTTGGGAAAAATGCTTTGAACAGTAACCGGCCCGGCCTCCTTGCTACAGTGCGGCTCGGCCCGAGGACGGCCGGCGCGGCCCAAATGCGCGCGCGGGGGAACAGAGCGGGCCGAGGGGAAGCGGCCCAGCAGCGCGCGCGTCCGTGCGGCCTGGATGGCCGCCGCGTGGCGAGGCGGACGGCAGCGGAGCGACGAGCGCGGGCGGCCCAGATCAAGGCGGGGATGGAGGATCGGACGGTTGGGATCTAAGGGAGGCGGGCGAAGCGGTACGGGCGGATCGGACGGAGGAGAGGCGGGGAGTTTATGGAGATCCGACGGTGGCGGGGATGATTGGATCAAGCGGCCGCTGTTAGAAGGCAACGGGAGAGATGGACGGCGGAGGAGGGGCCATGTCGTTGTCGTCTTCCTCTCGCTACACGCGCGCAACAGAGAGGCAGCGGTGGCGGCGCCTCCACTGACCGGCGACGGCCATGGACTCCGGCGGCAAGGGAGGGTATCAGCGGCTAGCTCTCGATGAGGGGAACTCATTTTGGGCAGTTGGAAGGCGAGGGGATCAGTGGAGGCGGCAGGGGACAGAAGGGGGTGGTTTCGGGTTTGCGGCGGCGTGGGAGCTCTTTGGCGAGGATCCATTAAAAAGGGGTGCGATTTCACGGTTTAGGGACCTTGGGGCTCACTAATGCAGTTGCGGAAACGGCAGGGAAGTCCTTGGGAGAGCTGGCCACGGTGAGGTGCAACGGCCGGAGAGGGAGCTTCGGCGCTGGGATCCCTCGATGATTCACCTGGCCAGAGAAGAATGACAACGAGTTTAGGGGAGGGTGCAGATGCTCTGGGCGAAAGCAATTGAGAAATGGAGGGAGGAAGGGGACGATTCGGTTTACGGGGCCGCCGGCGCAGGGGAGAGGAATGGCGGCGCTCGGAGTGGCAAGATTCCAATCGGCTGCGTGGGGAGGTGCACTGGAGTGATAGGAGGTGTTTGCGGGCGATCGGGGTGCTCGGGAAGCAAAGGAGTGAGAAGGAGCAGAGGGGCGGTTTTTATACCCGGCGGAGGGAGCCTTAGGGGAGAAGGCAACGACAATGGCGCCGAGGTCAACAGGGGCAGGCAGGGCGTCTCCTCCGCGGGATGGAGCTGTGACAGGGCGGTGCCAGGCGAGTAATGGCGATGGACGGGAGAGGGGGAGCAGGTGAGTCCGGGCATGGGCGATGGCGTCCGCGCGCGGGAGGGAGAAGGAGCGGTGACTGGCGAGTGGGTCCAGTGCAGGAGCGGGGCGACGCGTGGCGCAGAGGAGCTGCTGGCTTCGGACCGGGTGCCGTCAGCACGGCGGAGGCGGTCCAAAACCGGGGTGTCGGGATGACGCGGGCGCGGAGGGAGCGCAAAGGCAGTGCGGGAGCGGGCGCACGCGCGAGGGAGAAGGCGGGGAGGGAGCGAGGCGCCAGCGGAGAGAGGGTGCGCTTGGCCAGAAAAGGAAGGCGGGCACGGGGAGACTTTCCCAAAAGGGAAAGTTTCCGAAATTCACTCAAAACCCAGCAAAAATAAAGGAAAGTTTTGGTTGAACTTTTTGGGGACTTTTCAACTGGAAAGCACCACACTACGTGAAAGGCCGGGGTTGTATGTTTTATATAGCCTGATGTAACAGGGGATTACAATCGTGAAGTACGGGATTAGTTATATGATATCAGTGATCTATTTCTATCTATACAAGATAATTATACATGGAAGAGTATCGCTAACACATGGGGTCCCTCGTGCCGGTGCGGCCCATGATCTTGCGCAGCGCCACCGCATCCTTGTCCTCCTGCCCCTTCACGTACGTGCAGGCCACCTTCGCACCCTCCAGCGCGAAGCACTAGCACACCACCCGCCCAATGCCCGAGTCGTTGTCGGTCACAATCGCTGTCATGCAGGAAGGAACAGGGAAAATAACAATTTTACTCTTTTTAAGATTCTACTACTAGTACTACTACTAGTAGTAGAACTAAATCCTAACTAATGTAATCTATTAGATAAAAAAGAATAAATGGTTTATATTTATTCTAGAGTACGGTAAAAGAGCTCATTAGGTTGTTACCTCCTCTCCTTAAGAACGTCCATCAAATTAGGACTACGTGATTAATTGCTTGGCGGTATTTTATGGTCCGACGGCCAAATCCTCAGCCCAATAAGAAGGCGGCATGTGAGCATGGAGGAGAAGCGTTCGCACGATGTTGTTGATGGTGCAGATGGTACACTCGGCTTTGTCATTTTATTGTGAAGTATATGGGCAAGAGAGGCAAAGGAGGATGCCGTGACGCATAAGAAAGTTGGAGTTAGCAGAATTGACAAACTCGGTGCCATTATCGGCTTGTATTTGTTTAATGGGGGAGACCGAATTGAGTAAAAGCGTACGCATGAAAATTGAGAAGATGTTGGTGGACATTAGATTTTTGACGGAGAGGAAAAGTCCAACAAAAATGAGTAAAATCATCAATGGATTAACTCAAAGGGTGCGGAAGCAGAGGACGTAGAGGTGGTAAATGGTAGACGGACATGCTTGCCAAGTTGTCAAGTATGACAAAGTTACACGAAATAGAACTAGACTTATGTAGTGTGTTGAGGACGGCATGGCCAAGATGACCATGGCATTGATGCCAAAGAGCGGCGTGGGCGGCGATGGAGACGTAGGCGTGTTGCGACGATGAAGGAGTAGTTGCTGGTATGGTGTAGAGGTCCCTGTTGTTATTGCAACGAAGAATCACGTGGCGTGTTCTGAGGTCCTTGATAGAGAAACCATAGGAGTCAAATTTGATAGAGCACACATTATCACGAGTAAATTTGTGGACGAAGATGAGATTTTTGATTAAAGAAAGCACAAAAAGAACATTGTTTCAAACAGAGTTGGAAGAAGGGGTGGGAAGTGCGTGTGGCAGTGGAAGAGAACGAGAACACGTGTGCCATCACTTAGTGACTATACATGGATGGGGTAGAGGTTTTAGGGAGGAAAGTATACTGTCCTTGAATGCCATGTGAGACGTTGCGTTGGAGTCCATGATCCAACCTGCCTGGGAGGGGGTGGAGAGGCCGTTCAGCATGGCAATCAGACTGGCCTGGTCCCACTATGGCACGACAAGAGAGCTAGGCTCTGACACTTGAAGCGGGGTGAAGGTGGTGTTCTACCCCTGGGGAGCCACCAAGGGATGGATTCCAAGGATGCTCGCGCCGGGAGCTGGACGCTAGTTCGCCGCACGGGGAGCAACCGTCCATGGGTTGAAGCAAACCCAGGGGCCAGCCGGCTGTAGAGTCGACGCGCACAACGAGAACGATTGGCCGCCTTTGTTCTACTTGCCATGGCGGTTCTTCCCACCACGCTTGAATTCGCGACCATTGCCACCACCCGTGGAGCTGGTCACCGCGTTTGGCGCCAAAGAGTGCACCCACTTGGTCCGCGGTCGGAAGGCGGTGCCGATGCAATGAGAGCTGTGTCGGTGGTGACCTTGCTCTCGTTGGCCTAACGGAGTTCCTTTAGGGTGAGCATGGAGCGCACCTTGGCGAAGATAGGGAAGGGCTCTGCATTGGCGATGTCATCGGCAGTGTTGGAGAAGCGAGCATTGAGGCCACAGAGAAGATTGAGGACGAGTTTCGGTTCGAAGAAAAAGTAGCCAATGTCGTGTAGGGAATCTACCAACATTTTGAGACGCTGGCAGTACTCCGAGATGGAGATATCTCCCTGAACCATGGAGTGGAACTGGTTGCTGAGGAAGATCGTGCGGGACTCCTTGTTGGCACTGAACAATGCGTTGATGGCAACCTAGAGAGTGTGAGCTGTCTGGTCTGATTCTGTGGTGACGTCGAGAATGTCATCGCTAATGGAGCTGTACAGCCAGTTGAGGATGGAGAAGTCGGCTTGGACCCAGAGAGTGTCGGTCGGGTTGGCCGGGACGGAGCCATCGATATGGGCAAAAGGCCCAAATTTACCACACATCGATTTGAAGGACCACTTGGTGTGTTTCGAGCACTTGAGGTCGAGGACGATCGGGACGTGTGTCTTGATGGCGATGGTGCTGAACAGGTTCATGAGGACTGACGGTACCACGTTGGCCACAACGGCGATCGTATCGGAGTCGGTGCTGAAGCTCGGGCCAACGTCTGTGCCGTTATGTGCCATGGCGAGTTGGAGGAGGAAAACACAGACGGCCGGAGGCGGTGCGTGCTCGAGGTGGAGGGTAGCAGAAGAGATGGATTGGAACTAATCTGATACCATGAAAGACAGAGCGAAGATTGGAAAGCACCACACCGCATGAAAGGCCGGGGTTGCATGCTTTATATAGCCTGATGTTACATGGGATTACAACCGTGAAGTACGGGATTAGTTACATGATATTAGCGATACGTTTCTATCTATACAAGATAATTATACATGGAAGAATATCGCTAACACATGGGGTCCCTTGCGCCGGTGCGGCCCTTGATCTTGCGCAGTGCCACCACATTCTTGTCCTCCTGCCCCTTCACGTAAGTGCAGGCCACCATCGCACCCTCCAGCACGAAGCACAGGCACACCGCCCGCCCGATGCCCGAGTTGCCGCTGGTCACAATCGCTGTCGTGTAGGAAGGAATAGGGAAAATGATAATTTTAGTATTTTTAAGATCTTACTATTAGTACTACTAGTAGTAGTAAAACTAAATCCTAACTAATGTAATATATTAGATCAAAAAGAATAAATGGTTTATATTTATTCTAGAGTACGGTAAAAGAGCTCATTAGGCTGTTGCCTCCTCTCCTTAAGAACGTCCGTCGAATTAGGATTACGTGATTAATAGCTTGGCGGTATTTTACGGTCCGACGGCGCCTGTACCCTAAGAAATGCATGCTCTGATTAGAGGAAGGTAGCCTGATGCCAGCAGCCAGCCATAGCTTAATTACTAGCTTGGTATAGATAGCTCTAACGGGCATGGAGTCGTGGTCAGGTTTCTCGAGCTTCAAATCTCAGGTTTAGGTGTGATCCAAGGAATTTGCTAAATGGTTCATGTTGTCATTTATGATTTTGATTTTGTGAGTTTTTCCCCAAGTGAACAATATGATAAGGGAGTAATCAATTTATTTAGAGTCATCGGGAGCCGTTACATAAAAGAACAAGTAGATTTCTTTGTAGAGTTTTTGTTTGTTGTGTTTTTTATAGTTTATTTTGTTTTTCTTTTTTACAAATTGTCATATCATTTTTTACATAATTTATTTTATGTAAAACTATTATATAATTGATGTAAGAATGTTGTGCAGAGAAGAATAATTTGTATTAGAGCATTCCTCAATACATTACATTATGTGCTAATAACTAATGAATAAACTAGTGTATAGAGGTATATATGTATCTAACATAAAATATTGAGTACTCTTTAATAAAATAGTACTCAAATAGGAGGAGAGAAGGTAAAATAATTTTATCTATTGTATCTATATCACATCTGAAGGGTCAAAACTTAAGCACTATTTAGCAAGAAAGCACTTACGTACACCACCGTGATTGAAAGGCTGGCCAGGCATATGCATGTCATCCAGTGCTGAACAAAACGGTCCATCCTACCAATTGCACAACCTGAACGTGTTGTATATGTGAGGGCAATTTGGGAATTTCCCAATTGAGAAAAGAAAAGAAAAATGCTGGTGGGGCCCACCTTTCGGTGGGCCATTTGAGGAGATAAGGAGGAGACGGTTCGTCTCCTCCCCACAGGCTGGTGCGGGCGTGCGGTTCATCCGGATCTGCGCTATCTTCGGGGCGACGGCGACGGTGGTGACCAAGTCATGGGGCGCTGGCGATGGAGGCGGCGTCAGCGAGGGCGTTACGGCGCCAGCCACACCGCAGCCCACCGCTCCCCTCCTCTCTCCGCTCCACTATAAAGCTCGGGCCTCTCCTCTCTTCGGAACAGCAGCGAAAACTAGTGAGCTCTCTCCCCTCCTCTCTTTTCTCCGGTGGTGATCTCGGGTTCTTGGACGGTTGGCCGGCTCTTTGTGCTCCGCCGACAGCTGTGAGGCTTGACCCGTGGTTAGGGTTTTGATTTGAGCTTGAATCGGGAGATTCACCGTGAGTTTTGAGTTGTACTTTGAGTGTTCTTGGCCGGAATACTCGCGTGGCGTGTGGTCTTGTGCGGCAAACCTCTACCCCGACTTCCTGTTAATTGCGACTGAGACGGGAAGAAGGGCATTGTATCTCCGGCGACCATCTCCCTGCTCGGCTTGTGGGGGGCATTGGTTTTCTGGGACAGCGCAATCGCGTGCCTTGCTCATTTCAGTAACTTCGGGTGATTTCGAGTATCACTGTGTTGTGAGTATTCTGGTGCTTGATCTTTGCAATTTGGCGTTATACCTCATATATCAGTGAGTTGTGTTATTTTGCAAAGATTGAATTCTGTGGGCCTTTAGCTCTATGATGAAATGACATACTGCTGAAATTTTATATGAATGTGAGGGTAGAGTTACCTTGAGTATCCAATTGAATCTGCTATTAGATTGTTCACTGGTATCAAATCTGCTAGCTGCTCTAGTTCTAATATCTGTGTGAGGTCTAGATTGGTCCTTCCTGACCTCTGCCGAACTTGTTAAGTGCAGCTAGCTTTGTTATTGTCTGGTCTGTGCCAAACTTTGTAATTCAATAGATTACTCTGTCAGGTTGAATTCTTGTAAGTTCGGCTCTGTCCAGTCAGTTTATTTTGATCTGGAAATACTTGTAAATAGCAAGATTCAATTATAGCTCAAAAGTAAATCTACAACTGTCATATAAAATTAAGATTAGGCATTGTCATGGCGGTGATGGCCAAGATTGATTCTTGTGCAACTCGCTTTCTGAGAGCAATTAATATTTCTCAAATTTCAGTTCATATGCTAGGTTCAAACATATATGTTAATGCTACATTAAGATTAGCATGCAGATGTTCATGTCTACTTGTTGACATGCTAATTATGTTCATATATTTGACATCTATGTTGAGCATATGTTACTTTTGTCATAGCTTAATTAATTCGTATGTTGATGTATTAGTTAAGTCATTTATGTGCCATGCTTGGACTATTATAATTTTTGCTAGAATTAAATTAAGAATTATGCTTATACCGCATTATTTACAACAATCCAGAAAACCAATATATAAAGAAATGGCTTCCTCATCTGATGTCGTGAAACCTGAAGTTTTTGACGGAGCCAATTTCAAGCGATGGCAGGCAATGGCCAAACTTTGGCTGACTGACCTTAAGCTCTTCTGGGTCATCTCAAATCCACCGGCGTTTCCGCTGGAGATCCCTGAGACGATGAAATGGGAAGATGCTAATAACGCAGTCCTAGCCCGTTTGCTGGCCATCCTGTCTAATCGCTTGTTTGACGTCTATGTCAACTTCACTAATGCCAAACAACTTTGGGATGAGCTCGAGGAGAAATACTCCGAGGGAGATAATGGAAATGAGTCCTTCATTACAGCCAATTACTTGAACTATAAGATGGTTGAGGGTCGGTCGGTGATGGAGCAGCTCCATGAGCTTCAACTCCATGTACGTGACTTATGTCAGTACGATTGCGCTCTGCCTGAGAAGTTTCAAGTCAATGTCTTTTGGCTAAGTTACCGCCCTCGTGGCGTGACTTTGTGACCGCTCGGAGGCATATAAAGGAGCGCTTGACGCTCAATGAGTTGTCAGCTGCTATTAATGTCGAGGAGCGTGCTAGAGCCGGTGACGGCTCGGGAAAGGCTCAAGTTCAGGCTCATCAAGTTCAACTTAAGAATGGTGGAGGACCTGGGAAACCCAAGTTCAAGAGTTAGCCCCAAGTCAAGCTACAGCCTAAGAAAATGAAGAAGAAGAAGGAGGACATCGTCTGCTTCGTTTGCGGTGAGGCTGGCCATAAGGCCAATCATTGCCGCAATCGGAAGGGCAAGGGTCCATCTCCGGGTCAACACAAGAGCCACAAGGCTGAGGTCCATGTCGCGCTGGCAAGCACCAGCTCAGAAGAGTACGTACCTATGGCCTTTATGGCAAGTCCATCTATTGATTGGTGGATTGATACAGGTGCTACTAGACATATATGTGCTGATCGATCTTGTTTTTCTTCATTTCAGGGTGAAGGTGGTGGATCCGTCCTAATGGGCAACGGAGCCGCCGCAACAGTGCGTGGGATTGGACAGGTTTGCCTGAAACTTACTTCGGGCAAAACACTCATCCTAAGAGACGTGCTGTACGTGCCTGCGATGACGCACAACCTTCTTGGCGGGTCAATGTTATGTAGGCAAGGAATAAAGCTTGTGTTCGAATCAAATAAGGTCATTTTGACCAAGTTTGGTAATTTTGTGGGCAAAGGCTATGATAGCGGAGGCATATTCCGCTTATCCATTCTTGATTTGAATAATGTAAACGTTTACAATGTTTCCCATTGCAATAAAGTTCATGATATTTGGCATTCACGGTTGTGTCATGTTAATTTTGAAGCCATTACGCGGTTAAGTAAGATGAGTTTAATTCCGAGCTATAATTATGAGAAGGGTTCAAAGTGCGAAGTGTGTGTGCAAGCTAAGCAGCCTCGACAACCTTTTCATAGCGTTGAAGGGCGAAGCACTTCTCCACTTGAACTAATCCACTCTGATCTTTGTGAGATGAATGGAATATTAACTAAAGGTGGCAAACGATACTTCTTAACTCTCATAGATGATGCGACTAAGTATTGTTATATTTATCTACTTAAGTCGAAAGATGAAGCACTTGAATACTTTAAAATCTATAAAGCTGAAGTTGAAAATCAACTAGAAAAGAAAATCAAACGGTTAAGATCGGACCGAGGCGGTGAGTACGTCTCACATGAGTTCTCCCAATTCTGTGAAGAAAGTGGAATAATTCATGAAGTTACTCCACCTTACTCACCCCAATCTAATGGAATAGCCGAAAGGAAGAACCGAACTCTTTGTGACTTGGTTAACGCCATGCTTCAGAGTTCAGGTATGTCGGACTATTGGTGGGGTGAGGCAGTTCTCACAGCTAACTATGTCCTGAATAGGGTTCCACCTCGCAATCAGGAGGAAACACCCTATGAAGGATGGAAGGAGAGAAAACCCAACTTATCCTATTTTCGAACGTGGGGATGCCTTGCAAAAGTGCATGTGCCGTTACCGAAGAAAAGGAAGCTTGGTCCTAGGACCGTCGATTGTGTCTTTCTAGGATATGCTATTAATAGCACGGCTTATAGATTTTTAGTGGTCAAATCTAAGGTGAGTGACATCGCTACTAATATAGTGATGGAATCTCGTGATGCGACGTTCTTTGAGCATGTGTTTCCTATGAGACCGAATGAAGACAGTGGACATATCGGTGAAGATGATCTCTCTATTCCTCCTAGTGTGGATAACTCCGCTCCAGATTTGGTGTTGAGGAGGAGTAAGAGACAGAGGACCGAGAAGTCACTTGGGGATGACTTTGTCACCTATGTCGTGGATGATGAACCACGAACCCTTTCAGAGGCATACGCATCTCCGGATGTGAATTACTGGAAGGAGGCAGTCCGTAGCGAGATGGACTCCATCATTGCTAACGGAACTTGGGAAATTGCGGATCTCCCGCCTGGTTGTAAGCCAGTAGGTTGCAAATGGATCTTTAAAAGAAAGCGCAGACCTGATGGTACTATTGAAAAGTACAAGGCTCGATTAGTGGCTAAAGGTTTCACGCAAAAAGAAGGTGAAGACTATTTTGATACATACTCTCCTGTGGCTCGACTACCCACAATTCGAGTGCTTTTAGCGCTAGCCGCTGCATACAAACTCCTAGTACATCAAATGGATGTAAAGACCGCTTTCCTAAACGGAGAGTTGGATGAGGAGATTTATATGCAGCAGCCTGAAGGATTTGTGGTTGAGGGGCAAGAAAGAAAAGTATGTCGATTGATTAAATCTTTGTATGGTCTAAAGCAAGCTCCCAAGCAATGGCATGAGAAATTTGATAGTACGTTGACGTCGGTCGGCTTTTGTGTAAATGAAGCCGATAAATGTGTCTACTATCAGTTTAATGGGGGCGAAGGTGTCATTCTGTGTCTTTACGTAGATGACATACTGCTATTTGGGACCAACATAGATGTGATCAATAGCACAAAGTCTTTCCTTTCCCAGAATTTTGATATGAAAGACCTGGGTGAAGCTGATGTTATCTTAAACATTAAGCTTATAAAGGGTGAGAATGAGATTACTCTTTCGCAATCCCATTATGTGGATAAAGTGCTAACCAGATTTGGGTTTAAGGACTGTAAGCCAGCAGCTACACCCTATGATCGAAATGCAAAGCTACATAAGAACACCGGACATGGGAAGGATCAACTTAAGTATTCTCAAATCATAGGATCCCCGATGTACCTAACTAGTGCGACGAGGCCAGACATCTCATATGCTGTATGCAGATTGAGTCGTTATACGTCCAATCCAGGAGATGATCATTGGACAGCACTAGAAAGAGTACTAAGATACTTGAAGGAAAAATCCTAATTTAGGAATACATTACTCCGGTCATCCTGCAGTCTTGGAAGGATTCAGTGATGCTAACTGGATCAGTGACTCGGATGACATGAAGGCTACGAGTGGTTATGTTTTCACTCTAGCAGGTGGGGCCGTGTCGTGGAAGTCTTCTAAACAGACTATTCTTACACGGTCCACCATGGAGGCTGAATTGGTAGCGCTTGATTCAGCGGCTGTAGAGGCAGAATGGATTCGAGAACTTCTTTCTGACCTACCTGTGCTGGAAAAACCTATTCCAGCCATATTAACCTACTGCGATAACCAAACCATTCTGGTTAAGGCAAAGAGTAGGAAGGACAATATGAAGTCCTCAAAACATATAAAGCGCCGACTTAAGTCGGTAAGGCATGCCAGAGAGACGGGTGTTATTACTGTAGAATACATCCAGTCTGAAAGGAACTTGGCAGATCCTTTCACTAAAGGATTGGCGCGAAAGGTCATCCAAGTAGCGTCACAGGGGATGGGGCTTATACTCGTATAAAGGCTCATATTGGTAGTAACCTATCCTAGGAGATCGGAGATCCCGTGAATTAGGCTCTAGGACAACAAACTGTGTGATATTAAAGAGCACATCTAACGGGTCCCATTAGCGGCAGTGCTCTGTCTGTATGGAAGGTTGAGCTTTGGCTCTTAATGAACTCTAGGACTATATGACTTATGGAATCGTCCTACAGGATTCCTAGAAGAGTTCACCTACGTGAGTGAGATCGTGAGGTCGCGATCGAAGAAAGAAAAGGGTATACTTTCTTAATCGCTCATGAGTAAGATATGAGACATGACCGGAACATCCCAACCCGAGAGGGAAAGGGCAAGCCGCCCAATACAGAATGTGATTTGGACGAAAATTCTCATACCAAGGCATTGGATCAAGGCGAAGTCCTCCTTTGTCTGTGCAGAGTCGTAGTCCTTGTCGCTAGGCTTTGGGTTCAAACCCGCAAGGTACCCATCGTCGAACAGCTGTATATTAAACAAGACGTTGGATATCTTTCATCAATTGAGAAATTGGTGGGGACTGTTGTATATGTGAGGGCAATTTGGGAATTTCCCAATTGAAAAAAGGAAAAAAATGCTGGTGGGGCCCACCTGTCGGTGGGCCGTTTGAGGAGATAAGGAGGAGACGGTTCGTCTCCTCCCCACAGGCTGGTGCGGGCGTGCGGTTCATCCGGATCTGCGCTTTCTTCAGGGCGACGGCGACGACCGAGTCATGGGGCGCTGGCGATGGAGGCGGCGTCGGCGAGGGCGTTACGGCGCCAGCCACACCGCAGCCCACTGCTCCCCTCCTCTCTCCGCTCCACTATAAAGCCCGGGCCTCTCCTCTCTTCGGAACAGCAGCGAAAACTAGTGAGCTCTCTCCCCTCCTCTCTTTTCTCCGGTGGTGATCTCGGGTTCTTGGACGGTTGGCCGGCTCTTTGTGCTCCGCCGACAGCCGTGAGGCTTGACCCGTGGTTAGGGTTTTGATTTGAGCTTGAACCGGGAGATTCACCGTGAGTTTTGAGTTGTACTTTGAGTGTTCTTGGCCGGAATACTCGCGTGGCGTGTGGTCTTGTGCGGCAAACCTCTACCTCGACTTCCTGTTAATTGCGACTGAGACGGGAAGAAGGGCATTGTATCTCCGGCGACCATCTCCCTGCTCGGCTTGTGGGGGGCATTGGTTTTCTGGGACAGCGCAATCGCGTGCCTTGCTCATTTCAGTAACTTCGGGTGATTTCGAGTATCACCGTGTTGTGAGTATTCTGGTGCTTGATCTTTGCAATTTGGCGTTATACCTCATATATCAGTGAGTTGTGTTATTTTGCAAAGATTGAATTCTGTGGGCCTTTAGCTATATGATGAAATGACATACTGCTGAAATTTTATATGAATGTGAGGGTAGAGTTACCTTGAGTATCCAATTGAATCTGCTATTAGATTGTTCACTGGTATCAAATCTGCTAGCTGCTCTAGTTCTAATATCTGTGTGAGGTCTAGATTGGTCCTTCCTGACCTCTGCCGAACTTGTTAAGTGCAGCTAGCTTTGTTATTGTCTGGTCTGTGCCAAACTTTGTAATTCAATAGATTACTCTGTCAGGTTGAATTCTTGTAAGTTCGGCTCTGTCCAGTCAGTTTATTTTGATCTGGAAATACTTGTAAATAGCAAGATTCAATTATAGCTCAAAAGTAAATCTACAACTGTCATATAAAATTAAGATTAGGCATTGTCATGGCGGTGATGGCCAAGATTGATTCTTGTGCAACTCGCTTTCTGAGAGCAATTAATATTTCTCAAATTTCAGTTCATATGCTAGGTTTAAACATATATGTTAATGCTACATTAAGATTAGCATGCAGATGTTCATGTCTACTTGTTGACATGCTAATTATGTTCATATATGTGACATCTATGTTGAGCATATGTTACTTTTGTCATGACTTAATTAATTCGTATATTGATGTATTAGTTAAGTCATTTATGTGCCATGCTTGGACTATTATAATTTGTGCTGAAATTAAATTAAGAATTATACTTATACCGCATTATTTACAACAGAACGTTACTACACTCCTCGGCTGTCAGGCCCGGACTTCTACATAGAAGATATATCCCAGTTATCAAGCCCACTGGGACGCTGGCTAGAATGCAAACGAATGAACGATAACAAATTCCACGAAGCAAAGTCGAGGACCGAGCTCGGTTGGTGAGCTTCATCGCGAGCTGATCGTCCGGATTCAATCCTGGATCGGTCCTAGGTGTCTTATTTTACATAAGTATATTAAGTAAGAAGGTATGTGTTTGTACTCACTAAATAAATCTAAAATTTATCCATATGCCACCCCCCTTAAATAAAAAGAAGAAGAAAGCAAAGTCTGCAGACTGCAGCGTGTATCTTTTTCCCTGCACATTTATTTTCGGATGGGAGACACTGGGTGAGATTTTTTTTTTCTGCGGTTTATGTTTTTTTTCTAGTACGAATGTTTGTGTGAACAAATCGAATACCGATAAGTCGATAACCTGCTTTAAGGCCCCGATCAATTTGGCTCGAGCTTCTGGCTTATTTTGCACTATTCATAAATTTCGTCTTTTTCTGAACTTTTGGCTTTTTGTTGAGCTTTTTTGCCGGTTCTTCTTTTCCCCGTATTCGTTTGTATTATACGTAATGAGCTAACATATTTTTTATATTTTTAAATTTTTTTAAATTTAATTACGCTAAATAAGCCTCTGTCAGCTACAGTACTTTTTCAGCCAGCTACAGTGTTTTCAGCCATAAGCCACGAGCTTTTCAGCCGAACCGATCACCACCTAAAATGGTTATTTCGGTAAACAGCTTTGAAATAACGATAGAGAAGTCGTTCTATTTATTTATTTAAAAAAACTGTTAGTACTTTACTACATTCCAATCATGAAAACGAGAATTTTCACTGAAGCTATCAATTGAAACAACGAGATGTCAGACAAATTAGCCCTGCTCTATTTTGATTCAGCTTTTAGTTTTTTAATTTTGTCTTTTTATAGTATTTTTGGACTTTTTTGGTTTTTTGTATTTTCTTTTTTTATTCCTTTTGTATTTCCGTAATAACGTAACCTTTTTCTTTTTTAATTTAATTATATTGAAAAAGCTAATAGAAGTTATAATATGAAAATAAGCGTCAAATAATGTGAAACTGTGAAAAACTAAAGCTTGAAGCCTAATGGAGCGGGGCCACATATTGACAATCTGACATGCAACAATGAATCGCTACTGACCAATATCTACACTGAAGAAATTAAAAACGACATCAGAGGCTCTGTTCCAAACTGTGATTGCCTTGTGACTTCTTGCTTTAAGAAGTTACAAGATGTTTTAAATATGTTAGTTTTTGATATAATTTTTTCCTTTATATTATCTATAAAGATATAATTATTTTTTTAATTTTTCTTAATTGAATGCCATAACTAAAAGCTAACGGCCATTAAGCCAAAAGCAAAAAGCCATGAATTGAACAGTGCCTGAATACAGGAACAAAGCCTAAATATCTACGATGAACCACCAATTACATGTTATGATCAGGTTCCAAAATTTAGTTAGGAATCCAATTAAACAACATGCATGTACAGCACCGATCACACCATGTATTGTATATAGTATGCACCCTATACTATCCAAGCAGGTTAAGCAGCTGACGCTCCGAGCTGTGACCGGCTGAGGATTCTTGGCCATCGCCGCCATCCTCCAACGGCGGGTAGTTCAGGTCCGGCATGCCGGAGCCGGCGTCGGCGGGCACGGTTGACGCCGCCACCTCGCCCCTGTGCCGGCGCATGTGGCCGCCCAGCGCCTGCCCCATGGAGAACTCGAGCCCGCACACGGCGCACTCGTGCACCCGGGCTCTGTCCCTCTCGGCGCCGGCCGCGTGATCGTGCAGCATCATCCGCGCCTGAAGCCGCGTGTGGCTGGTGCGGTGCCCGCCCAGCGCCTGGAACGACGGGAACCGCTTGCTGCACGTCTTGCACTCGAACACGCCGTCCGCGGCCAGCGCCCTCCTGCCCGTGGGCGTCGTCGTCGACGGCTTGCTGATGCCGCCGCCGCCTCCCGCCGGCGCCGCTGACGACGCGGGCGACGACAGCGAGAGCAGCGCGTCGGCGTGCACCCGCAGGCTCTCCATCTCCTTGCTCTCCGTTTCCTCTCTCGTAAGCGTCATTACGAGGGGAAAAAAAATCAATCGACTTCTTTTTGTTCTTATTGTCAACAAACTAAAATTCCATACACGCTGGTGCACGTACGTGTTCATATATGCTTCCGAGTCATGGCTAGCTTAGCTAGCTCTGGGAGAGAAGGATGTGATAGAGTCGTTCACGTCAGGGCAGACGTGTGTGCGAAGTAGCCAAGCCACTTCAAGCTTGGCCACGAGGAAACGTGACGCGGTCGCACTTCAAGCTTGGCCGCGAGGAAACGTGACGCGGGCGCACTCGGAACACGTGACACCGTCAGGCCGCAAAAGTTGGCTTGCTTTTCCGCGCTTCCAGAAGCTAAATTACTAGTTCTCAGATGGCCCAGCCGGCTCATCTTGCATCGCGAAGAACTCGATCCACGGCGTCGCACGTACGTGAAACGACGAACCTAGCTACGTGACTGCGTCTGCGGCCACCGGCTCAATTAAGGTCCGCTCATTTTTCCAGTTTCTAATTTATTTATTATTATTTTTAAATTTTTTTGTAGTTTTTTATTTTTAAGTTTTTTATCATTTTTTTATTCATTTATATTATCCGTAATAGTTTAACTTTTTTTAATTTTTTATTTAATTATATCAAATAAATCATCATCAGTTATAGCTTAATTATAATATAATTTTACCTATCAACTATATTTTTCAGTTCAAACGAGGAGGCCATAAGTGCAGGGGAACAAAGGATCGATGGTTACAGTACACAGTGGAAAAAGGGAAAGCTTCGTGTGACGCCACTCAGCAATTTTTTATTCCGAAAAGATTACTCCCTGTGGCTGTGCGCATATGGATGAGTCATGAAGTAATCTCAGGCCGAACAGTTCGTTGCTTGTTATTCTTCCACTTGTCTGCTTATCCCATTGTACATGTATCTTGACCATTTTATTTGGTGAGTAAACGTACATATCTTGACGAATCAAAAGCGCACTGACCATTCCTTCACGTCAGAGGACAGTGCTTGGCCGAAGTGTAAGGTGAACGGCTTAGCCGACGTTTATTGCAACCAAGCCAGATGGTACTATGGTAGTAGGCAGTGCTCAAAATAATTCTAGTTTTAGTTTCTGGTTGAGAAAGTAATATAGTTCTAGTTGAAAAGGTAACATAGCTGTTGATAATATACTATAGCGGTTATTAATTTTTTCTATGTAATTAAATTTAAAAAATAAAAATTATATTATTAGGGGACAGTGAAAAAATAAGAAAAAAAATAAAAGCCAAAAAGTCTAAAAGCCAGAAAAATAAAATTAAAAAGCCCACGTACTTTGAAGCCAAAAAGTCTATTGCACGGGGTGCGTGCGGACCACGTCGGCAGCGTTCGCGCGCGCGTCGATCCACACAGCGGCGGACGTAAGGTGTAGGGAATTTCTCTGTGTTTCTCTCTACTTTTTCTATGCATTATGCCCTTTTCTTGGGCCAAAAGCAGAGTACCAGTTCCTAACGCTATTTCCTGGGATGCTTGTCGGACGCGCGAGAGAGTTCCGGCCGGTCAGAGACAGAATATGGAAGCTGTGTCTTATGATTTTAAGTTATATTTATTAATTTAATAAATAGTGGTTGTTAAGAAAAACTAAAAATTATTGAAAAGATTAAAAAATAGGATCAAAGTCAACTATTAGCTTTACCCAGTAGACCAGTGGTAGATGTGGATGTCAGGTCACGCTGATGCGAGAGCGACTAGATAGCTAGGCATGCTTGTGCTCCAATACTTGGCTCTTGGCACCGTAGTTTATCGTTGTTGGGTACCTCCTTTGCCGTCACCTCGACGGAAGTGCTTACTGTATTATACTACCACACGAGTAGCGTCACATCGAAAGAAGCAGATAGTTACATGGGGAGAAATTATCGAGAAGGAACTAGCACGCGCCGAACTTTTTTTAATCATGCACCTAGTGCGAAACCTAGCGTTTGACATGTGAGGATATTTGACTTGAAGTTTCAATGATTCAAGGACGACAGATTTAATTTGTAGCTGCTCTTACCTGTCATAGAAGGCAAAGAGAGAGAAGCTGCAGAGGATAACTGTAGTTTATGGTTACAGTTTATAACTTTTAGGTATTCATAAATATCAAATATGAAGTAAGAGAAATTTGTATATAATTTTAACCGATGTAAATGAAGTTATTATAATATGTATTAAATAAATTTGTAAACCCACTTTGAAAAGATACTCGTTTTAAAAGCTAATCTATTTATTACTAAAATCGATGACAGACGTTAGAGTTGCTAAGAAAAAAGAGAAAAAACTAGAAATCCTAATAAAAAAGCAAAACATCTAACCCTTAATCAAGTGGGTCATAGCAGCCGACAGATATTATTGCTTAAAAATATATTTCTTCTTAATTTAAAAGTTTACTCTTTATTTCCTAATCTAGAGCATCGCATGCCAATGGAATTCTATTTGGTATTGTCTACTTCGTTCATTGCTACACATCCTCGTGGTTTAGTGTAACACGGTGCTGATACGTGTGCCAAACAAGCATACTATTGTTGGTGTAACCTGGCCAGTTGGTACCTAGCGCTAGTATACCCACACGTTGGCACGCTCGCGCAGGCGACGGAGCCGAGCCAGAAACGTGAAGGACAGCGTGAGCCCCAAGGCCCCCAACAGCCAGTGCCATTTTCACTGCCATGATTATCAACACCATTTGTGTCAAGTAGATTTAGTGGAGATCACTAAAGACAGCCTCGCATAATAAATCGTTATAGAGATCACAATTAAAATTCATAGATATCCTCCACAACTAGAACTTTGATATCTCATCTCTCTGTCAAAGCTTCATCAGATCTATAGCAAAACATCTGTAAAAAGAATTTCTGTAGACATGCTAAGAAGGTTGATCCTAGTAAGCTTCTACCTTCCTTTGTTTACGTAATCACTCCATCCACAATTTGCACACAAAAATTTAAGTGTAACATAACACAAAAAGAAATACCAGGGTGCAGGGACCCAACACACAGGGGACTAATAACGCTTCAATCCTTATTAAGAAGTTATTGGTTAAAGATATATTTCTTCTTAATTTAGAAGAACAGATAATCCTTATTAAGAAACAAATCTTAAACAACCCTAAAACCTAATTTTAAACGAGATGGACAACCAACCTTTTTTATGATCTATAAAAATAATAGAAATTCGGAATGAAAAACAAAAGGAAATTAGCCATCTTATTTTTATAGAACTACAAATTAAAACCCGTACATAGCTAAATTTTGAAATAAAAATTAGATGAAAATTAGTAGTTAGATTTGTATACGGATTCTAACATAAAACTGAGATAAAAAATAACAACAGAAATTCAGAATTAAAAATAAAAAGAAATTAGCAATGTGATTTTTCATACAAATTCCAAATTAAAACCCACACATAGCTGAAATTTGGAATAAACTTTAGATGAAAATTAGTAGTTGGATTTGTATTCGAACTCTAATCTAAAACTAACAATTGAAATTAAATAAAAATAATAGCAATAAATAACATAATTTTGGAATGAAAAATAAAAGGAAACCAACAAATTGATTTTAATACAAACTCCAAATAAAAACCACTGCATAGCTGAATTTGAAATTAAAAAATTTGTTGTAGGATTTGTATCTAACCTAAAACTAAAATTCCAAATTAAATAAAAATAAATTTGAGATTAAAGAAAGAGTCCATGTCAGATACTATAAGACATAACCTAAATTCAAAATAAAATTAGCAGTTGGATTTATAAATGAATTCCAACATAAAATGGAAAAACAAAGTCTATAAGACGTGCAATCAAAAAATATGCAAATTTAGAATAAAAGTCAAAGAAAATTAATGTTTATTTTTTAATTCCAGACTACGTGAAAAATAGAAAATTTGCTTTTATTTAGAATTAAAATTACAGAAATATTCTACTTTGAAAAACAATAAATAAGATAGTGAATTATATATATAAGGAATCAAAATCTATTATATAATAAAAATCGATGACAGATAGCTTAGAATCGCTAAGAAAAAGGGTAATTTCTAAAAGTTCTCATAAAAACAAAAACATTATGACTATTTGTTTGGTGGACCTTTCACGGAATGGATAGATTGAGAGTGGGATCATTAACAGATATTTACTCGGCTATACCGATATAAATTATATAATGTGCATCTAATATAGGCAAGCATTGCAATAATAAAAAATAATGATGATATAAATGGAAATATTATGTAATGCTATGTTTATTGTTTGCTATACAAGTATTTCTGTCAAAAAGTATCTGGAGAAGAAAATTTTGGTCACATGTGATAAGTATTGGGGAATAGAGTGAGTATTTTTCTCTCCTACAATATATAATATTAAAACATCACAAATAAAGTTTTGCAATGATCTATTTTTCAAAAAGCAAAATCACATATGTATTACTTAGTCATTTAAACATGTTTTAAAGGTGATGTCCATGCAAGTATGTGGGCCACTTTGCTAGTTAATATGAAAAATAGGAAATTAGTTTTTAAAAGCTGGAAAGAAAAGACCTGGAAACTGCAGACAGTCGCAGTGCGGCTGCAAAGCCACAATTTTCACTGCGTGTCTACACATGATAGAGATCCACAGTGTGAGTAGAGCACAAACTACCACCTTTGTCAATTCGCCATGCCGCGCGGTCAAGACTTCCGAGAGCCCCCACGCTGCTGCTTTGACAACTCCGTGTGAAAGTCGATGGGGAATTCAAAACCCTCGCAAGAGGATCGTGGGTCTTGACTTCTTTCTTCTTCTTCTTCTTTTTTGTCCATGCTTACATTGACCATCTACATCTAGTTCAAGGTTCGAAGTAAGTGTTGCCCTTGCGCATTTGTGTCTCGCGGAGGCTTACGACGTGTTCTGCCGCGCCTTTTGGGCGTCGAGAAAAGTCAATGGAGGAAGACACTTTGGTTTGGGCCGCACTTCTTTCCAGACTCCCAGGCCGACAAATCAGGTTCGTTTGCTCGGCCCGTGTTACATGGGCGGCCCAAGCCTCGTGGACCACTGCAGAGATTCGTCACAGGTAGAATTACAGGATACCATGGCGAACTTGCATGCACTGGAATGTGGCTTGTGACGTCGCCAGGACCGCAGGAATTGAGTATCGACTCTTCAGTCTTCTCACAAGTGTGATTATACTAGGTCAGGTGGATGTAATTGACTGTGTGTCATTTAGTTAGTGTTTTTGTAGGACCGGTATGATAACAAAAGGTGATTAATGATGCCTTTAAAATTTTCCTTTAGAATTCATCGATCCTTCACTTTAATAATTATCGAGCTATGAAGATCAGAATTGGAAGGCAACATCAAAGCAAGCAAATCAAGAAAACGAAATAAGAAGAGCTCAGGGCTCTGGCGATTAGGCCGGCTACCAGGGATGGTCTGACCGCCTATTAGATGCCTATCTGACTGGCCTCTATCGATCTAACCAGAAGGGGGAGGGGGGCAGTCTGACCGCTCCACTGCTCCAGAATCGAAAATTTTAGCCTGAGCCAATGCAACTTTTGGTGCAACTCCAAAAATCTAAATCCAAATGAAATTAATTTTGCACACATTTTCCTTAAGGTTTCAGGAATATGTTCCATCCAAAGATCGCAAGAATACATGACAAAGTTTAGACATATCTCAAAATCAAGTAAGATTGCACTAAAATTGGACAAAAATCGAAAACTAGAAATATGACTTACTCGTGGGTAGAAAATGGACAAGATGGCCCCAGATATATTCCCACATGTAATATCAAGCAAGAACTCTCGAAGAATTGAGACAAAACTCTTGGAACACGAAATCTCAAGTTGAGGTCAAATCCAAACAAAACTAGGCAACTTCATAACTTACCAAATCTGATGTTTAGATGCATATGAATTGATCTCCATGAGTCATCTATATCACTAACATGTCCTTAACATCTAGCAAGATCAAGAAGGGGTGGGAGAAGATCAAAACCAACAAGATCAGGAACAAATCAACCAAAACAAGATGCATCCATGAGAGATAAACAAAGTTGGTGTGTCGCTCTAGTTTGGTCCTTCCTAGAGCCTCACATGCACTCCATTGCCATCGATCTATGCTTGGGTTGAGAAAGAAGAGAGCGGGAAGAAAGAACAAATGAAGAAGAGAGAAGGAAAGTAGGCAGGTGGGATTGGCCATAAAGAAAAGGAAATGAAAGAAAGAAAAAGATAGGATGAGCGTAAAATGGTCATTTCGCATCTTTGGAGGGAAATGTCATGGTTATGGTACTTCCCAAAGCTTTTCGTGTTTGCAATGATATTTGTAAGTTTGCCTTCTTCGCGATGGTATTTCACAACTCCGTAACTATTGCGATGGTACTGGACAAATTTACTCCTTTCCAAATAGAGGCTACTACTACAGACATGTATAATGATGCAAACGATTAGTCTATCAACATAAAGACCAGTGGTAGAGAGTAAGGTTACAATGGTGAAATAATAGAACAAATCACCTTAGGGCATATGCAACAGTCTGTCTTTTAAGGTTGTCTCTAAGGCTTTTCCTTACCTAAAAACTGCACTAGAGACAAAATCACCAACAGTAAATCATTCATCTAATTATTTTATACTATTTTTACTATAAGTTTCTGCCACACACCCTCTTACTATTTGCATTAGTTTGTGGACTCAAGTCGTCTCTTGTATAAGAGACAACACATTATCTCTCCTCACATCCTCTCTTATCTACATAGCATTTTACTCATTTAATATAGCTAAGAGACAACTAAGATGACACTATTAGAGATGTACTTATCCGCTGTCGGCATTTTAATACCGATCTTACGTATAATTTATGTAGATTTGGGGGAAACTCTAGAAGATTCAGACTATGAATATGCAGAGTAGAGACATAGGAATTTTTATACAAGTTCGGGCCTTGTCCTGGTAGAAAATAACCATACGTCCTGTGTGGCTATTGCTCAGAGAAATTGATTACAACTGAGAGCAATGCGAAATGCCTAGCACTATCTCCTAATCCGATATCGTCCGATCCCTTTCCCTCTTGCGTTAACTTTTATATAGTTGATGAAGCGACAGCTGTTGTGCTACGCCAAAAGACATCTCAGCGCTTCGGGAGATAACCGTATGGTGGAAGTTATTGTCAGAGAGACATAGTATCCCATCCGTCGTGCAATGGTTGTTGTCAGAGAGAGATCGTGTGCGGTTATTAGGAATAAGCGCACATTCTAACCGCCTCGTTAGACAAACCCATGATGTAGCAGATTGTCGTAGACAAGTCAGTTGGAGAAAAACTGGTCGCAGGAAGACCTACGGCTATGAGGTGGTCGCAGGATAACTTACGACTATGTGGTCATAGAATAACTTACGACCAGGAGTAGTCGTAGTAGGATTTACAACTTATATGGTCGTAGACTTACGATTAAGAAGTAAACGTAGAAAAACTTACGACTAACTTGTAAAACTTATCTCTTATCGATAAGAAATATATTTAAAAAAATGATGACGTAATAATTAAAGGATTATTGTATACTCGTCACCTGCTATTTAATGGAAGGATTTTGTTAAACATCATCCGGATGTTTTCTTCCTAACTATCATCCAGATTTAGGACTATTGGATTAGAGAATCCAATGGCCATGAATTCTCCCCCCTCCCTCTTGAAAAAAATCTTCCCCTTTCAAAAACAAAGGCTCTTTGATCTCTAATCCAAAGGTCATAAATTTGGATGATAATTAGGAACAAAACATCCGGATGATGTCTATACACACTTGTCTTTTCGATCGCATTGCTAAAAGGAATTAATAATGGTCCGGATCTCTACCAGTAAGAAGAGGCACTGAGGTACTAGCGATGCATGTAAGAGCAAGTCCAATAATAGAGCCAAGTGTTTGGCTATAAGTCAAGTTATAAGAGCCAAGTTATACAATAATTTGTCTACAAAAAGTTTTTTATTATTATGTGGTACCATGTCTCACATTCTCTTTCCTATTCCTCCTCACATACTTTATTATCTAGGTCCACCACTGCATAGGCTCCCGTGCCCAGCTTGTTGCTTGCATAAGAGCCAAGCTCTTATCTCTTTCCTCTCTTCTCTCCTCCACATCAGCAAAAATGCTGACTAGCTTGGCTATAAGAGCAAGTTTAATAAGGCTGATTGTGCTAGCTATAAGGGAATCCATGTCAGTATAGTCCTATGTGGAGGGGAGAGAAAAGAAGAGAGAGAGCCAAGCCGGCTCCCATGCAAGAGTCAGGCTATAGCACAGGAAAAGATGCGTTATCCATGCATGTACCAATAGAACTAACTGTTATACCCATGCATGTATTAAATGACCAATACTCATGTATGTATTAAATGATTGAGAGCTCTTGTAGAGACAACTTATAGCCAGCTTATTGTATGAGTTGGCTGCATCTTACCTTTTGATGACATGGAAATGTATTGGAGGTAGCAGCTATCTATACTATTAAACTTGCTCTAAGATCATTATTGTACTTGCTCTAAGAGCAAGTATAATAAGAGGCTGTTAGTAGGCTGTAAGGAGAGAGAAGAGGGGTGGGCTGTAAGTTTACAGCCAGCTGAAGCACAAGAACCAAGAAACTTTGTGAGAGAAATGGGTGGGTTATACAGCCTTTAGCTGGCTGTAAACTACTATATGAATAGACTGATAAGTAGGTTGTAAGTGTCTATACAGCCAGCTGAAGGCTGTATTATTAGCCTTGCTCTGATGCTCTCTCCGTATACTTCATGAAATGGCGTTGAACGGGCTGGGGGAATGCGCCATCTGCCAAGCATCTTTTGGGTGGAATGGAACCAAGTGGTGCGTCATTAGGAAAGTTAAAGCAGCTGATGATATCTACATTGGGTAGTGGGCTTGTAGGCGATACTTCTATTCCAAGTTCTTAGAGCAAGTACAATAGTATAGTCAACTAGTGACTATAACACTTATCTATTTCATCTATAGTCTTAAAAAAATAGTTCATATAATAAGGTAGCTATTACAATACCTATTTGGCCCCACGTGTAAGAGAGTGAAATGTATATTTTTACGTGCTATAGCTAGCTGTAATTTAGTAGCCAGCTTCCTTCTCTCTTTTCCTTTCTCTCTCTGCCACGTACGATTTGGTTGATATTATATTTGCTATAGCCTGCTGACTAAGCCTTATTGTACCTGCTCTTACAGGCAGCAGCAAAAAACCACGGCTAGCGGGCTAGGTGCAAGAGTAGTACTAGCCCATGTGAACACCAGGAACCATGCGTCCATACCAATTGGAACCCTTCTCGCATGGTTTAGCAATACAAACAAAGCTTGTCCTGCATAAAATGAATGAAACATGGTGGGAAGGGTGTAAGACTTATCCTTCACCGTTCATATCTTTACTACTTATTAGACAAATAACTGTGCTTTTCTACGGATAAAAATAAGGATCTTTTACGTACCCTAGAATGAACATATATAGGCTCTTTATTCTTTTTTATCTAATGGATCAGATTAATTAGGATTTTTTATACTATCACTAACATTACTAGCAGTATAATCTTAAGAGAGGTAAAATGATCAAGAAAACATGTGGCGTAAAAATAAATTCCGCAACTTTTGTGGGCTAAGTTGGTTAACCCGCCTCGGCATGGCGGCCCAGATCACGGCGGCGCTTGAGTACCTCCACTTCGGCGTCAGGCCCCCCGTCGTGCACCGCGACGTCACCTCGTCGAACATCTTCGTGGAGGCCGACATGTGTGCCTGCCTCGGCGACTTCAACCTCTCGCGTCTCCTGGCAACACCCGATGCGTGCTCCACGGCGGTCGACCGGGAGCTGGTGTGCTGCACCGCGCCGCAGGGGACGTTGGGGTACCTCGACCCGGACTACCACCCCTCCTTCCAACTCACCGAGAAGAGCAACGTGTACAGCTTCAGTGTCGTGGTGTTGGAGCTCGTCACGGGGCTGCGGCCGGTGGACATGGGCAGGGAGCGGAGGGAAGCGACGCTGGCGTACTAGGTGGTGGCCAAGATTCAGGTCGGCGAGCTCAGGGAGGTTGTCGACACGCCGGTGCTCGGCGAGGGCCCGATCTTGATGGCCACCGTCGAGGCAGTGGCGGAGCTGGTGTTCTGGTGCGCGGCGCCGGACAAGGATGACTGGCCCGACGCCCGGGAGGTGCTGGCCGAGCTTAAGAGGATCCAAGGAACGCTTCCTGTTCCTGAGGTGTCCGGCCGCGATTTGGAATTGGAATTTGGTTTGCACAGAGAGGCGCCTGCATCAGAATTGAGGTAGCTCAATCTCAGGGCTCAGCCCCGCACATTGTTCATGGCTGTGGTTCCAATGCTGACATGACCTCTTGGCTAAAGGATTGGCGTTAGATTTTGCATGCTAGCTGCTTGGCACTGGCATTTGTCAAAGACAAGTGCCTAATGGTGGATGGTACATCACATCTACATGATGAACAGCCGTGGTTTTTCCCGCGAGAAATGTTGCGATCCAAGTTACATGAAGATTTCGTATATATTGAGCTTGATTGTAGGAGGATATCTCTTATCTGTGGTGGTTCTGTGACCTGGATTTGTATGAGCAAGCTTCTTGTCTCTGCCTTCTGATTGATGCCGCTAGCATTACTGCTTTATGAATTATCCATAATACCCCTTTAGAAAAAAAGATTTATAAACAAAAGTTGACTATACCTTCACAAATCAATCGTCAGATTTCAATTCTACTATCATCTTTATACTACTAGTCGAATGCACTATAAAATTTCCCAAAAATAATCATATTATCCTAGCACGTCAAGTTGTCGTCGTCGGATCTGGCCTGCTCCACGCCCGCTTTGCCCCCATGCTCCGCTCAACTTTGCCCTAGCTAGCGCCGTGCCTTTGCACGCCATGCTCAGGCTACATCATGCCCTCGACTTCACCGCTGCATCCGATCGAGCATTGTTGTAACTTATGTCACGATTTATATTGAAGTTAGTTTGTTCATTAGGAGGCAGTTTTTCTATTTTTTTGGTAGGGATATTTTAGGGTGTAGAAAAGATGAATGAACCATCACTAACACCACCACAAACTCTTTTTCTATGCAACAAAAATTAGTAACCAAAGAATTGACTAAGGAACTTATGGTGTACATTGATCTTTTGTCAAAACTTACATTTTGAACTCATCTGTTTCACTACTCATCTGAGAATAGTTCCAATTCACCCCACGAGACGCAAAATCTGAAACAATCATTTGAAAAGCAACCATCCGAAACTTGCATTAATCCCATGTAGCCAATTGACCAATTCTCTCAAGAACAACTTCTGCATTAGTCCCACGTGGTGTGAAGAAGCTGGGGCAGCCGCCGAGCTAGCCATCAACCTCGCTTGAGGTGGCTGCCATGCTCTCGCCCAAGTTTGTTATCATTCTCGCTAGAGGCTGTGGCCACTGCCACCGCCGCGGTGAACCAAGGCCACCGTTGAGCTCCATGGATGCTAGCAATGGCATGGGAGCTTGGGAAGCAGTGTGCACAGACGGCGATTTGAGTCACAACGGCGGCCTAGATCTGGGATGTTCGTCCCTATCCGCTGCTAGGTCCGCCAAAGGCCGCTGGCCACCATGCTCGCTGGAGACCACGGGCCACCATGCTTGTGCGATGCTGCCATTGGCTTCTTCCGCTCGCTCGATCTGGACGCTCTCCATCATGCCATGCTTGCCACGAGGACGGCAAGCTGCGTTCAAGAAGAGGAGGGAGCTAGGGACGACACAAATTGATGGCAGCGTGGATCAGGAGAGGAGAATATTGAGGGTGGGTTGTTAATTTCTACCAGTAGAGGCAGTGGTTGTTGCGAAAATGGACATATCAGAAGCGGCCCATATGTGGGTGCTTAGTACGAGATGGAGGCGGAGGACCCATGTGTTGGCACACAGTTTTTTTGTGAGGAGGAGAGGAGGGGCAGATGAACCATCACAATTAAATCACTACCACAAACTCTTTCTTTTAAGTAGTAGAGAAAAGAGAGAGTTAGTGGTGCTTCATATGACTTTCCCAACTCCCCCTTCCTTCTCCTTCTAAAATCTATAACAAAAATAAAAAACATAATCTATCAAAAAAAATTCACTATGCTAAAAATTCTCTACAAAAATAACAACAAAACTCTACTAGGTGTGTGGCAAAACCGAGGGCACGTAGGCACAACACGGCCGAGCGCGGGGACGGAACGACGTTGTGAGTCGGATAAGCCAATCACGATAATATCGATTTGATGTGTTAGGATAATATGATTTTTTTATTTATAGCAAGATATGGATATTCAGCTATTTAACGTAGGAGTGAGACTTGGATCGGTGGGTTCGTAGCCTTCTACACCCACCATTGCGTCTTAAGATAGTCCTCTCGCATAAACGAGTGAGTGTGTACACAAACAGCACCGGCAAGATTGGGATTGTGTGCACAAAAGAGAAAATTGATACTATGCCACTCCTTTGGAGTGGCTTCGATAAAATGACACTCTTTAGATGGCAATTGTTAAAATGCCATCTAATACATGATTAACTCTATGATTTACCCTTTTAGGGGTTTTAGCTATTTCTTTTTCATTTTTTATGTTTTTTAACCAAAATTGCATAGAAAATAACTATACTACCCCTGCTTCTGAATTCCTGCTTTGCTGAATTTCCAGAACGCCATCTTCTACCTGCGGTCCTTCGCCGACAAGGGTGGCGCGCAGCTGTACGTGCCCAAGGGGCGGTAGCTCACCGGCAGCTTCAACCTCACCAGCCACCTCACCCTCTTCCTGGAGAAGGACGCCGTCATCGTCGGCGCCGAGGTTGTCCGCCACATTGTGACCCAAACTCCCTTTCGTTTGATCAGCATCAGCATTCGCAACATCATTGATTTGATGGATATGATGGACTCCTATTCCATGGAATGATATGAGATACATACCGCTTTCGTTTTGCATCAACGGTAGGAGCTTAGGGTGTTGGTTTCGTCATCAATTTACCTACTTGTTGGAGATGCACATAGACTGATTGGATGGGGTATTGTTGCGTGAATGCAGGTTTACCCCTAAAAAGGGATTCAGCAAAGCAGGAATTCAGAAGCAGGGGTAGTATAGTCATTTTCTATGCAATTTTGGTTGAAAAAAAATAAAAATAAAAAAGAAATAGCTAAAACCCCTAAAAGGGTAAATCATAGAGTTAATCATGTATTAGATGGCATTTTAACAATTGCCATCTAGAGAGTGATATTTTATCGAAGCCACTTCAAATAAGTGGCATAGTATCAATTTTCTCGTGCACAAAACAAGTTTGTCACTGGCTATAAATGAAAAGGTAATTTTTCTTTTGAAGAAAAAACGGTAAATTTGCACATGAACAACATTGGCATCCGAGCATAAAGTAATCAGACTGGAGCGATACCATGCCCAGACATGATCTGCTGCATCTGCATCTAGGTATAAATGAGACGGAGTGATTTCAGGCAGAAACAAGAACCAGTGAGTACTGGACGTACAATCAAGTTTGACCCCCGGGTAACTGAACGAGTGATTATGCTCTGCATATGAATAAGATTCTATTTTCCTAATTTACAACAGTCACCAGATGAAGGAATGTTGTAGATTTCACCTGTCCAAAGATCCAAACCCACCTGGCAGATTGTACACGTCTCATTGCTCCAAACATAATGTACTCCATCTTGCTTGGTAAACTTCAATGGATCCAAAGGGTACTAACCAAGTTGAGGATGAAAAACCAAGTTGAGGATGAAACATGCTTAGGAATAAGTTAAGCATGGAACATTTCTGATAGATTTGGATATGTTCATCATCTGAGGGACCTGAGAAAAGGACCAGAAATTGTATGGAACATGGGCCATATAACTGTTCCCGGGGCCGTTTTGACAAGGTTTTCTTTTCTTTCTTTCTTTTTGGTAGGTTTTGGCGACGGATTTGGTGAGTTGCTAAGCACAGAACTAAGACGTGAATCCATCAACCAAATATTTAAAGCAAACCAAATAGCTTATTGCACTGCAAATTACAAAAAAAGTTACTGGAATCGAAAACTACCACAGGGCATTTACATGCGACTAAATCAAAAGGTTCCTTCGCAGTTCATAGACAGCAGAGACGTATTTACGGATTTACATGCTTGTATCACACAGGAATTCATAAATGAAATTAAGTACCACCATACTGCAAATACGAACCTGTACCTTGCAGTATATGCACAGCATTAATTTGTGTTCGTACATCGAGTGAAAGCATTAGCATAAGCTCAATCGAAATGTTATCAAAACTATAACGAATTAATTTCCCGTCCATTTTGCGCAAGATTTCATCTGTTCGATCGAGTATGGCCTTATAACTATGTGCTGCACAATGTATCCCATACAAATGTATGTGCATACACCGTACACACGTGGTATATGCAGGCCCAACAAAACAAATTAAGCAGCAGACAACAAACAACAAAGACACCCAGAACATCAATCGGTTTTCGCTCTTGGGCAGGGCAGGGCAGGAACTCACCTAACACTCGTCCAATAAAAGTATTTTTTTTGCATTTTTTTAATGTTTTTGCCAATTAAGTTGCAAACCGAGCGACACAAGAATTAACTCTCCTTTTTTACATTACAACCCTAAGAAGGCCAGATATAGATAAGAAGACCATTTCGCTTGACCTAGACCCAAGAGGTCTCGTTGCCAAGCCCATCTTGCCAAGATCCTGCTTGCATTGCACCCCATCTCTCACATTCCCCACACACAAAAGCGCACAGGAACACAAACAGATGGCATGTACAAGGCACATGAGTGGCTTCTTGCATGCCTCTGGCTCTGAGCAATACTACTACTACTACTACATGACAGCAGCGATGCTAGTGGAGCTTTTCTTTAGGCACTGAGCAGCTGGGTCTTTTCTAAGTCGTTGGGGGGGTTGCTGCTGCGTCTCTTGATCTCTCCTCCGGAGTTAGCTCGCTCTCTTCTCATGGCACCAGTGAGGGGGGCCAAGCGGAGAAAGCGGCAGCCCGAGAAGGCCTTGCCGGCGGCGGGGCCGTCGATGCAGCCGCCGGTCGCCGGCGATTGGTGGGACGCCTTCTCCCGCAGGCTTGCAGCAGGTGTACACGAATATATCCATCCTCTCTCTCTTTCGTCTCCCTGTTTCGGCCACTGTGCTCCTCGTCCTTAGCCATGCCCGTTTCTTGTTTCTTGGCTCGCTGTAACCTCGCGGACGCTCCTGTAACCCTCGCGTGCTCCCGGTAACGCGCGCTAATCCCTCGCGTTTAGGATTGTTCGTGGACGGATTCCGCGGTGTTAGATCAGGGAGAGCCGCCGTTGAATTTGCACTGTTCGTGCGCGCACGCGTTCGATGCGTTGCTTAATCTGCCCCCGCAGTGCTCCTTAATCCGGGTTGTTAGTGTAATGAATCTGCTCTTTCCGTGCGCTTATTGGAGGCAGGTGGTGGGCTTTAGGCTTGTACGGTGTACAGAGGCATGAGCCGTCTCGGGCGGGGTGTTCTAGATTGAGGCCATGGGTGTTGCTCTGAGGGCCTGAACAATAACAGCTTGTGAATGCCGATGCTCTGGTTGGTTTCAATCAAGTAGAGGATGTTGGGGAGCACGATTGGTTTTGCCATTTGCGGTTTCGTTGTTTCGTCGTCTTCATTCCAGATCTATGAAGCCTGGGTGCAATGGTGTTCTGTTGTTGATGTCTCGAAGTTGCAAGAACTAACTTCTTTTCTTTTTTGAAAGATATGAAGGAACTTCTTTTCATTATGGAAAAACTAAATTTCCTGAAGAATCATTAGTTCTTTGGAACGGTGATCGAATTTCTTCTCTTGTTCAGTCAAGAAGTGCTAAGTGTCAATTGCAGTATCTGTGGTAGTGGAAAATTGGCATATCTGTTCACAGATAATTCCCCAAATTCCATACTCGGTTTTTATTTGGGCACGAATGCGATGGATTATTAGCTAATCACTATTAGTGGTTTTGGTAATGTTGCTATATTTTGGGTGGCAATAAATTGACTGCTAATTTGGAAGATGATTAGTGTGGCCCATACAAATCATTACGTGGGTTGAGTGATTCCGGTACTAGTTCAGTGAGCTTAAAGAATTTTCCTGGAGGAACTCTTGAAGCTTCTGGCACTTGATACCTAAAAAAAGGTACTGTTTGAATCTGGAATTGCTTTACTCAAAAACAGGTAATGATATATCGATACTACATGACTGCAACTGGAGTCTGTGGACCCTTTCTCAAAGAAGTAATTGTATATTCAATGTGATAGTCTGATAGATCATCCCAGGAACATTTAGATTCATTAGGCTGTCTCTATATGGTGTATGAGTATGAATTGCAGAGGTCATTGGGTGCAGCTGCCCAAAAGAAGTTCTCCTGAGCAAATAACATAGACGATTATAGTCATTTAGCATCTATTGTACTCTCTTTTGGTACCTGCTCTTACAAATTCATAGATAATGGCTTTTAGAATTCCTCAAGTTTTAGGTAATGTTTGGCTTTTAGAATTCCTCAAGTTTTAGGTAATGTTTTGTCTGAAATTGCCCCGATTGTTAAAAATGACCTTAATTTCTGAGAAGCATAGGTATTGACAGTTAAGCCTATCAGTTCCCTTTATGAACAGTAACATTCTTAGAATCTTCAAATCTTGGCTAAACAGATATGGAGCTACCTGTTTGAGCTCTGTTACAAACCTGAGCATCAAGTGTGATTTAACTGGATAGATACATGATTGTTACAGCATGACAGCATTTTAGCTATATATTTAACTAGGATAGTGTGCCTTCAACTAATTGTTTTCTCGTAAACTTTGAATTAAGTATCTTCTACAGTTACTCGTACAATTCATTTCTGTTGTCCTGCAAAAACAGCTTAACCTTTTCTCATAACGATTGGCCAGCACATTCTGAAGTTTATTTAGTTTGCATCATGAATGCTAATATGCTACACTGGTTTATCAGTTGGTGGAATTTTTTGCATGTCCCGGTATTGCCGATCCACTGACCATCTTCTATACGGATTTATCCCCTCTCCCTTGTTAGTTTTAACCCACTGTAAGCCTATATGCATCTTCTTCTTTTGCCCAAAAGTATGGGTATAATGAGTGGAATCTTTTAGATTTTAACATGTCTGCATTTCCCTTTCATGTATAATAATTTGTGATACATTCAAAATAATGACACTGCATCTATCATATAATCTGATGCTTCCACAGGACAATTTTCCAAAGACTGCCAGAACTTTGAGTCTGTCTTCAAGATGTCAAGGAAGACATTCGACTACCTTTGCTCTTTGATTAGAGGTGACTTCACAAGAAAGACACAAAGTTTCAGAAATTTCAGGTTTGGAGACAAGGTGATTCTAGGTGTGGAGGATCAAGTAGCTGTTGCTCTGTTAAGACTGACTACTGGTGAGTCACTTTTGAGCATAGGGAACCGCTTTGGGATGAACCACTCAGCCATCTCAAACATCACTTGGAAGTTTATCGAGGCCTTGGAGGAGCATGGCGTCAATCATCTGAAGTGGCCTGGCCCTGAGGAGATGGCAACCATCAAATCAAGGTTTGAAAAGATCCAGGGCCTCCCCAACTGCTGCGGTGCCATAGACACAACGCACATCCTCATGTGCTCTTCAGCTCAGCCTAACAGCAATGTCTGGCTCGACGGTGAGAACAGGAACAGCATGGTCCTGCAGGCCATTGTTGACCCCGACATGCGGTTCAGAGATGTTGTCAGTGGCTGGCCTGGGAGCTTGAATGATTCGTGCATCCTGCGCACCTCAGGCTTCTACAGGCTCTGCGAGAAAGGCACAAGGCTGGATGGGCAAATGGAGCTTCCTGGAGAGCCAGCAGGGTCAGTAGTCAGAGAGTACATTGTCGGGGACGCAAGCTACCCTCTCCTTCCCTGGCTGATGACTCCATACCAAGAGAATGATCTATCTCCGGCGAAAGCGGAATTCAACAAGCGGCACACCGCGACAAGAATGGTGGTGCAGCGTGCTCTGGCCAAGCTGAAGGAAAGGTGGCAGGTTCTCAAGGGAGAGCTGTGGAGGCCCGACAAGCACCGGTTGCCGAGGATCATCTACGTCTGCTGCCTGCTCACAAACATCATGATCGACCTAGAGGACGCTGCGACGGACGGGACGCCGGCGTCGCACAATCATGACGACGGCTACATGCAGCAGTTCAGCGATGTGGCGGATGACGGTGCGGTTACTCAGAGAGACCTGCTGTGCCAGCATGTCAGCAGGCTCGGCAGCAAATTGCCGGAGTGATTCCGGCCCTCTAGCTGCTTACCTTGTTTCCTTTTCTCTCTCTATCCTTGACATGAAACCAAGGATATCGACAAGTGATATAATTGTAATGCGAGTTTTGGTTATTTCGGAGGTGGTCGGCTTTGGCCATTATCGGCCTGAAATTAGCAGACATGACATTACCTGTAGGCTGTAGCATCCTATTTGTGAATTATTCAATTATAAGCTGTTTGGACACTTCACAGGGGGGAAAGTACAGGGCTCTGCAGAGGTAGACAGGAAGGAAATTTCCTCTAACATCATGTTAGATTTCTTTGAAAATTCATATGGTTTAAGCCATTTTCTTAGGAATTGTTGGAGCTCGTTGCTTTGTTTGGACGGGCTATATGGGAAGTTTCTGTTGGGTTCAATTCTTATTGTTGGGGAGTGGCCCCCCACTTTGGTCTAGTCGGTCTATTGCACCAGGAGCTCCAATAATCGTAATGCCATAAGGATAGCTTAGGAGAGCTGTCACAAGGGAAAAGACGATGCTATCCTTACGATTATAGGCTTAGATAGGTGTATTCATGTAACAAGTCTCCTCATGACTATAAACATGCGCCTTAAGGCGCCATGAGGGAGCAAATTCTCTTTTTCAAATAAATCTAGGTAGCACAAACTTTTATCCCCTATCTCTATGGTTTGTAAGGCTCCAGGCAACCCCTTTGTAACCTCCCCGTAGCCCTCTTATTCACTATTTGATCTGTAACCACAACAGTTGGCATCGTCCATAGGGATTGATATAGAAGCTACGAGCCAAGGAAGGGATGTTCAGACGCAATGGCACCAAAAAAGACGATTGCGTTGACTCCTAAGCGGAAGAGGGGCACCGCAACCGAGATCGTCGTAGCGCGGGCGAGGGAGCCGGCTCGCGAAGATCCTCTACTGTAAAATCGAGAAGGCCGACTAGAAGGGGTGAATAGACTTTTTAAATATTTTCTCTTCTATCAATTATTTGGCTAAATCAAGTATATAATGCGGAAACTTAACTCAATTTGATTTAGCACAAATAAAGTCTAAATCAACTAGGTTCACTTAAGTGCACTAACACCCTAAGTCTATGCCAAGGTTTGCAATTCTAGGATGATAAGAAATCAATTTAATGCTATGAATATAAATTGATTGAATGTAAATTGAGCACAAAAAAAAAACCACAATGATACGATTACTTTTTATCGTGGTGTTTGGAGACTTGCCAGTCTCCCCTAGTCTACGTTGAGGTAAGCCTAAATGAATTATACCGGCCCTACAAATTAATCCAAACACTTCAATCCACTAGTGATAGCTCTTTCCCGTTCCGGATAGGTGAACTCCAACCTTCACAACTTATCGGGTTTTCTCACAACCTTCTTTGAGAAGATCACCGCGCACGATGCCTTCAACACAATTTAGAAGTCAGCAACCTCCAAGAGTAATAAGTCAAGCCCTTTGCTTGACTCTCACCACGTGCAACAAATGCACAAGCTCAAATGGATACTGAATCCACTTCTAGATGCAACATATGTAATCTAGCGTCTTCCTCCTTGCGCACAAGGTGTAACACATGCACAAGTGAGAGAAGAACCTCACACTAGCTCAAATGAGTGAAATAAAGTGCCAAAGATTGTCTCCAACTGGCCAAGGGGGTATATATAGCCCACACCATAAAAATTAGCCATTGAAAGTAAAACCCCTGAAAATAAGGAATTATGGTAGTACCGCCGTTATACGGTCGGTACTCTGCTCCCCTCGCAATAGTCAGAAAACTAACCATTATTCAGCAAATTTGGTAGTTCCACTAGCAAAAGTCCGATACTACCGACTTTCAGAAGTACCACTCCACACTGCGGAACTATCGATTTCCAGGGGAGGAGAAAACCCCAAAAGATGTCTCTCTGGAAAAAATGCACCGTCCGGATTTTTGGAGCTTCTGAGCTCCAATAGTACTGCTCACACAAAGCTGGTAGTTCCAATGTCTGGTCATACTGTGCAACACATGCTGGTAGTTTTGATGTTCAGTCGTACCGCACAACACATGCCGGTAGTTCCGATTTTTCAGAAAAGAGCGCATATACTTCAACTAATTTGCAAAACATATTCATAAATTATTGTACCATGCACACAAGAATCAAATATGATTCCCAACAAGTTGCAAAACATATTGCATACTTTTGGAACCATGACACAAGGTATAGGTACATGGACTTTTCACGTTTGCAAAATACATTCATAAACCTAAGTCACACGCTACAAGGATTCTGTATAAGCTTCAAATATTTACAAAAATACATTTGCAAATATAAGCCTCATACCATAAGGAGTAGTAAACATGGACTTCAAGCACTTGTAAAACACATTTGCAATGTATAGTCCCATGTTACAAGGATTCAACACATGAGTCTCAACTATTTGCAAAACACATTCACAAATATAAGCATCATACTATAGAGAGCTAGAGCAAAAGAGATTGAGCTATCAATACATGATAAGACTCAAGCTACTGGACATAACCTCTCTTGATAATACGACAACTTATATTAGCAATCCGGTCTTTCAACCAAACATCAAGATCGGTAAAAGACTAGAAACACATTCTTAGCCCTAGCTAGTCATACCTCTACCTTGAGCAACCTATTGAAGTTTGATGACGCACATCTTCACTTCAAGTCCGGATCGTTGTCTTGATATGCATCAACACGTGATGCACCATTTACTTCAACTATATTGATACATAATGGGTCCTCTCTTGACTTCATGATCAACTCATGATCATTTCCTCTTGGACATACATCAACTCATGATGCATCTTTTTTTGATGGCCTTCAACTCATGAAGCCATCTTTCATTCTGCATCTTGACTTGATGATCTTCAACATATGAAGTCATTCTCATTTTTTGGAACCTAACCTATTCATCCAACTCATAAAAAATATTAGTCCACAAATCAATTGCCATTAATTACCAAAACTTTACCATTAACTAATAATAGAGGGACTAGATTCAACAACCTTCCCCTTTTAGTAATTCATGATAATCCCAATAAATAATGAGATAAAGATTGATTTACGAGTATAGAACATATATACAACAATTGTATACTCTAGGGTAAGCTTTCTAAGCAATTAACACATTCGAGTGGAAGTGTTTATCATTGAGATTAATTGCTAATAAAGCTTACACATCTGGTTGTCATTAATCATCCAACCGTTAACACATAATGGAGAACTAGATGACAACCCGATTGTAAATGATTGAAATTAAATCAACCAAGAGTACATATGAACTACACAAGTTATATATACTCAAAGAATATGTTTCAATTTTTAGATCCTTAATATGTGGTAAGGGGAATATAGATCAATACTAATGTAACCATAAAACCTAGAGTGAACTCTCCTAAATATGTGTATACAAGAATGTATAATAAAAACATATACACATATTCAAGTTTGATTATTGATAAAGTTCAATCCATATTATGGATCCGAGGAATGCATTAATATATAATAATAAGATGTAAAATGCACACCTTCATAATTTTCACATTTTTATCCAAATGAGACTAAGTAATATAATAATAAATAAACACGTTAGTCTCACAATTGTATTTATCATTTATTGCATCCAAATGAGACTAGTTAGTATCATAATTAATAACCAAATTAGTCTCACAATTGTATTTGTCATTATCACCAAAATCAACTTAATGGAATTTGAACTTACACCCACCCCCATGGCAGTGACACATCGGCGAGGCGGCGCCCTGACCCGTGATAGGTAACAAGGGTGGCTCCTCGGCAACATCGCCAACGGAGGACATGACCACGATGAGCAACCGCAACGTCGAGTTTCGTACCACTCAAGCAATGGTCTTCATCGACACCGTCATCGTCACCACACAGAGAGTGGGGCCGTCCTCCCTCTAATGCTAAGCATGGGTGGAAGCCCTCTTAAAGCAATCATCGGAACACTCCAGTGAGATTGACGGACCTACACAAGGCGCTGCACGAGATGCAGGAGAGTCAGAGTTAGCTGACGCCCGCAACAATAGTAGCAGAGGCAACCGAAGAAGGGACAGAAAGCCGTGAGGCCAACGTCGGGGCCCGCAACACCTCTTGAAGGGTGGACCCTGAATCCCCTCTTTGCACAGGCTTGCAGCTGAGCACCTAGTTGGAAGACTTCAAGATGCCCACGGTGGAACCCTACCAAGGTGACACAGACCCCCATGAGTTCCTGCGCATTACGAGACAACCATCAAGACAGTGGGGGAGACAACTTGACGAAGAAGAAGGGGTTACCGCTCGCTCTCCAAGGGGTTGCACTCCCTTGATTCTTCACCATCTCCCTCGATTCGGTGCATGCATGGGAGTAGATCTGGGACCTTGTGCACAACAATTTTCAACGCAATTACGTAGAGCGGGTCGACACCGACCAACTCTTCATGGTGAAACAAGCACCAGGGGAGAAGTTTCGGGCCTACTTCAAACATTTTGCGAAGGTTCACTGCCAATTAAGGGATGTCAGCGATATGATCATCATCAATGCGGCTATTTGCGGCCTCCAAAAGGGCCCACTTTCAGAGTATAATGCGCGCAATCCCATAAAGACAGTGGCTAAACTATTCGACAAGATGAAGAAGTATGCCAGGGTGGAAGAGGATGCGACACGACGCAACATGAGGTAGAGGTCGCCCTACCTACCTTCGAAGCTAAGCCCGCTCTTACTACCGTGAAAGAAGGCTCCAACTGCAAGCAGCGAAGGGGGCTCGGCCTAGGTACACTCTCGACATCGCGGGCGCTGAGGAGAGCACTGCCCTCAAAGGTCGTGACTGCGGTCAAAGGGACCGTGGATGCGAAAGGGGCATGGTCGAGAAGAATCTCAATAGTAAGGAGCATGGTGCGAGGTGCACATCTAGGGGGACCACCTTACCCACGATTGTCCCACTATCACAACACTTTGAGAAAGCATAGCTACAGAGCATGCCCAGGACACAAGAGCGTCGGTAGTAGTGCACGTGCAACAACCCCCGGAGGTGCCAATCATTCAACCCCCCACTGACTGTCCTACAAACCTAAGGTCCCAAGAACGGTCCCCATAGAATGATTAACGTCATCACGAGTGAATCGTCCCTTATGTTCCCCTCCGAGAGGCAGTGGAGGGCCTACGTGCGTTGGATCCACCACATCACCATGTACCCAGCACACGTGTTCCCAGAATGGGCCCGGGCCAACATTACCTTCAAAGTTGAAGATGTGTCAGGGGTGGACATCTCCCACCAAGACCCTGTCGTAATCGAGCCCAGCATCGTGGGGTGTGATGTGAGGCGAGTCTTGGTAGGTGGAGGTAGCTCTATAGACCTTTTGTTTGCCAATATTTTTGACCAAATGGGATCCCTTAAAGCAGGTTGGAGCCACCAGGTATCCCCCTACAAGGCTTTAGTGGGTAGCCAGTCCACACGTTGGGGTAGATGCGCTCGAGGTAGCCTTAGGGCGAGGAGCACTTGTCAACTTTGACGTGGTGGGCCTCCAATATCCCTACAATGCCATCCAAGGGAGAGCTACACTCAACTAGGGGTGGAAAACGGTAACGAATAATTCGTTTTATCCGATATTCGTATTCGAGAAAACGTGAATGTGGTAAACATAAATCCGTATTCGAAAATGTTCGTATTCGTATTCGACAATATTCGTATCCGTATTTGAAAATATTCATATTCGCATTCGTATTCGAGAACATTCGTATTCGAGAACATTCGTATTCGTATTTGAGAATATTCGTATTCGTATTCGTATTTGAGAACATTCGTATTCGTATTCGTATTACCGGGCATCCGGGCCCATGGCGCAATGGCACAGGCGTCAGGCGCGCCGCGCACAGCCATTGCCGCATTGGCGATTCCGATTTGGCGGGCACTAAAGGCGCCAAGGCGCGTGCCAAGGTGGGAGTGCGGGACCGCGGGAGTCACGCGCGCGGGAGTGGGACGGCGGGAGTCTCGCGCGGCGCGGGACGGCGGGAATCGCGGCTCACTACAACTGCAAGACTCACATTCGGTCAACTGACTGGCATCCGCACCAAGCACCACCACGTCCACCCTCGCGCCCCCTCTCCGCTCGCCTTTCTCCTCGCCCCGCGCTCCCCGTCTCCCCACCACGCTCCGCGTCCCGCCCCCTCGGCCCGCTGGCGCGTGGCGCCCGCGCCGGGCCGGCTCGCGCGCGCGCGTTTGGTGCGGTGCGGCGGTGAAGTTCATCGGGCAGATGGAAAAGAGCGAGTTCGAGGCGGAGGTGTTGCAGTCGGAGCTGCCCGTGCATTATTTATTCTGTTGGTTACTCTGGTTAGTATAGTAGATGCTAGACACTCTTTTTCACTTGTTTCTGCAAGCTGCCATTTGTAGAATAATTCAACTTTTTTTAGTCACCTCTTTCCCATCTGGCATACTGGCATTAAACCATCGAGTAGTGCTTGTATTCTCTCTCCCAAAAACTCAATAGCACAGATCCAGTCAATCTACGAGCAGGGCTATATTCATAGTATATCGACAAAGACAACATGTTTTTATTGAAGTGCGTTGCAGTTGTGTTTTCACGGTTGCCTCTTGCATTCTGTAACATTGCTCCCCGCTACACTTGGTCCTGTGTTTTCTGGATAACCTGTTTCTGTTACATCAGCATATTTACATAAGTTTGCCTTTTGTTTTCTTCCTGTAAGCTTGCGATATGCATTGAGAGAAAGAAATCATTGAATTGTGAGAAGGGTGGTGATCATGCACATAAAGATGGGATTTCAAATAGTACGGTAATATACATTCATTTAGTACATATATTTGAAATTAAAAAGGATTTGATGCTAACTTTTCTGGTGAATTACAGGTACAGAACAAAACTCGGAAAGGATCAGCAGGTGTCGTCCCTTCAATGATGCTCCTGAATACATTTCAGGAAATGCATGCTCCACATACACAGGTTCTGCTTGGCCTCTTTCTTCTAATTTAATATTGTGATGTACACACACACCTCCTATTTTTCCATCAGTTTCTTAGGATGCACCTTTGCTGACAGAAGATATGCATGAAGAAAGACTCCATGCAGCTGAAGCTTTTGGCAATGCTGTTGTAAGTTCTTGAACTCACCGTTACCATGCCTTAAGTGGCCAAATCTTTTTTTGTTTGGTAGGTTTCTTGTGAACCTACTATAAGCTTATGTAAATGGGATAGACCGATAGACACATACACTCATTCTATTGTATTCAATTTGTTTGTTATTTTTCATCTATTTTTGTTCTGGTATGTGGTGAACTACATTGTACATATCAGTTAGCCTAATTAAATCACCTCAAAATTAGTGCAAAATATTATATCATTCCTCTGTTACTGCAGGGTCTATCTGGTCAATTGGAAAGGGATATATTATCTTCCGGTAGGTTTTTTTAAATGGCCATGCCGTATTTTATCCATCACTTAACTAATTATTACTTCTATCTTGAAGAAGTTTCTTTTACTTACTGTGCTGTATAAACACTAAACAATAAGCTATGCTTCTGTGGAAGACGTCCTCCTAGTTTTCTATTTGATCCCTCTTATTGTTGAATTTCTTCACCTGTTACTAATTAGGAAGCTCTTCTCCATGCTTAGATATGTCTGCTTTTAAAGCCGCAAACCCAGATGCTGTCTTTGAAGATTTTATTCGGTGGCATTCACCTGATGACTGGGTGAGTGAGGACAAAGCTGATGGTAATTCAGGTTGGCCACCCAAAGGAAAGCTTTCTCAGCGTATGTCTGAACATGGGAATATGTGGCGCAAAATCTGGAATGATGCTCCAGTTTTGTTTATGTATGGTTTCTTTTTTTCCTCTTCCAGCTTGACAAGGTGATTGAAGCAGAAAAGGAAGCTGCACGGCAGTTGGTTACTTGGTTCAACAAAGGAAGAGGGACAGAGCTTTTGCTTGCACTGAAGAAGAAGAAAGCCCAGGAAGAGCTGCTGAAACAAGTTGACACATGGCAAATGAATGAACTGGTAACACCTTTATGAGATTTTTGGAGACCTCAACTTTAGTCTGGAATAGCATCGTTTATCCATATCTATCTTAACACTGCCAAACTAGTTATTATCTAGCGTCTATGATTTTCCTCTCATTGGCATACAAATGCTCTACATCTATTTAGTTTTTAATGTCATTGTAGAAGCTAATAAGGTATCGTGTTCCCTCAAGGTATCAAAATTAAATGGCACTCTCAGTTAAATATTGTTAGGACATTGAACTCATTTGTCCTTTATAACATGTTATATTTCTTGTTTGAACACATGGGCTGTTGTCTTGGATATGTACATCTCTTGTTAGGACCGTCTTCTTGGGGGCATATGTGCCAAAAAGTTAGCAATTGATGTTTCTAGGTCGTAGAGGATATGAACTTGATTTATTAATATTTGTGATGATTATTTGTTGATGAAATTTCAAATATCAAATTTTGAATTTAAAACTGCTAATCGGAAAAACCGGTCGATTACGACATTCATAGGAGGATATTCGTATTCGACCGAATTAAGCATATATCCGATTCGAATTCGTATTCGTTACGACATTCGATTCGTATTCGTATTCGAGAATGTTCGAATTCGTATCCGTATCCGTTTTAAAAACATGAATCCGTATTCGTATTTGAGACTATTCGACCGTATTCGATCCGTTTCCACCCCTACACTCAACACCTTTGGTGTGATCCCGCATCATAATTACTTGTGCATGAAGCTCCTGGGCCCCGTCGGGATCATCATAGTTTTTGGGAACTAGGACCTCACGTGTCAAATAGAGGTTAGAATGTGAAGCCCACGTTGAAGGGTACACATGGTAGACAAAATGACCATAACCAACTCCGCAATACCCCTGCCCTATGGACCAGGCCTCCTCCTAGTTGTGCCCCCTCCTTCGACCCCAAGGTAGATGCTGAAGCCGAGACCTGACGGAGAAATAAAGAATGTACCACTCAGCCTAAATGATCCATCAAAGTGGGTGTCGATAAGGGGCGATCTCACCCTGGGGGCCAAGCAAAGTCTGCTGGAGGTCCTCCGTCGAAACGCGGATGTCTTTGCATAGTCACTTGATGATATCATTGGAGTGGACCGCTCCATTATCGAACACAAGTTGACGGTGCACCCCGATACGAAGCTAGTCAAACAACGCATGAGGCGAATATTCCTCGATAGGCAAGAGGCTGCCAAGGCCGAGGTAGCCAAACTGCTCACCTCCGATGTCATTAGAGAGGTCATCAACTCTAAGTGGCTTACCAACCTAGTGCTCATGAAGAAAACAAACGACACCTGGCGCATGTGCATGAACTTCACCAACCTCAAAAAAGCGTGCCCCAAGGATAACTGCTCATTACTCTGCATTGACCAATTGGCGGATGCAACAGTGGGCTATGAAATGATGAGTTTCCTTGATACATACTCCGGGTACTACCAGATACGCATGGCAAAGGAGGACGAAGAAAAGATGAGTTTCATAGTTCCTGGGGGTACATATTGCTTTGTCATGATGCCCTTTGGGCTAAAGAACGCTGGGTGCACCTTCACCAGGCAGGTTGCACTTGTCTTGGTGTCGCAACTAGGCTAGAACGTCAAGACTTATGTCAATGATGTGGCGTCAGGAGCAAGCGGGTGACATCCCATGACGTGGACCTTTAGGAAACCTTCGATAACCTCTGACATGCTGGAATAAAACTCAACTCCAAGAAATATGTATTCGGAGTTCGTGCAGGTAAGCTGCTCAGCTTTCTCATGCTCGGGTGGGGAATCGAAGCTAACCCCAACAATATTAACGCGGTACTATCTATGGAAGCTCTGAAGATCGTCAAGGAGGTCTAGAGGCTTGTAGGTCACCTAGTCGCCCTCAGCTGTTTTCTAGCCAGGGCAGCAGAGCGGGCGCTGCCCTTCTTCAAAACACTTCGCACCTCAGGAAACTTTCAATGGATTGACGAGTGTGCATAGGTCATCAAAGACTTGAAGGAGTACCTCAGCAGGCTCCCCAGGCTCACGTGTCCAACACCAAAGGCTCCGCTCCTATCGTATTTGGCAACAACTCCACAGGTAGTTAGCATAGTGCTCGTGATGGACGAAGGCTCCATTAGAGGCTGGCCTACTATGTATTCGAAGCCTTGCAGAGAGCAAAGACACAGTACGCCGAGCTAGAGAAGCTAGCTTATATGCTGCAAATGGCATCATGTAAGCTACGACATTATTTCCTGATGCACAGTATCGCAGTACCCTCATCCTTCCCCCTAGGGGAGATACTGGAAAATAAGGAATCCACAGACTGCATCGGCAAGTGGGTGGCCAAGCTAGCCCCTTCTCTACCACCAATGTTGTGTGTACGACCATAAAATCATAGATATTGGCTAACTTCATTGCCAAATGGACTCTAGTGAGCCAGGAGGCCTTCTAACCACCTCCGGAGCCAGTATGGACCCTACACATGGACAGAGCGTACTGCATGATGGGTGGACCCCTCACGTATGTAGCCCTTCTCAATTTCCCCATGACCAACAACATGGTAGAGTATGAAGCGCTGCTGTTCGACCTCCACAAAGCAAAGAAGCTTGGGTTGCGGAGGGTCCTCGTGCATACTGATTCTTGTCTTCTCACGAGATATGTGGACAAGTCCTGCCAAGTCAAGGACCCCAACCTCACCAAATACCTTGCCATGGTTAGAACAGGAAAGTGCCACTTCCTAGGGGTAACCATCAGACCGATACCACAGTCTGCTAATGAAGAGATGGATGCCTTGGAAAAGGCCGCCGGCTAGGGCCACGGGCCATCATCCGACATCTTTTTTGAAGTCCTACTTTTGCCATAGTGCCGCAAAAGCAGGATACCTCCCTAGTCTTACACATCAATCACAATGACAATTGGAAGAAGCCCATCATCTCTTTCCTCTTAGAGATCGACGAGTAGACGACCCATGCATCGGGTAAGAACCTTCGAGCTGCTGGAGAGTATACAATATAAGTGAGGCATTTGCGCCCCACTATTGTGCTGCCTCTCGTGTTGGGAAGGTCAAGAGCTCCTTGCGGAGATCCATGACGGCCTAAGTGGCTCGTATGTGGCTTAAGGGCCTTCGTGGGTAAGGCCTTTCGTCAAGACTTCTACTTGTTGACGGCAGCCTCCGATGCCAAGGTGTTGGTCAAATGATGCCAAGGATGTTAGTGGATGGGAAGATTTTTCCACGCCCTCCCAACCACCTCCAGCCAATCTTGCTTGTATGACTGTTGGCCCGATGGGGGGTTGACATTATCAGATCACCGCCCCGGGCCCCTGGAGGTCACCAATTCATCATTGACACACACAACTACTTCTCCAAGTGGCCCGAGACAATACCCCTCGCCAAGATTACTTCCACAATCACACAGAAGTTCCTGTGGCAGAACATAATATATTGCTTCAGAGTTCCCAGAGAAATCATGGTGGACAATTGGCTACAATTTGATGCAGTGAACTTCCAGGCATTCTATGAACGCATGGGCATCAAGGTGTGCTTCGCCTCCATAGGCCACCCGCAGTCTAATGGGGCGAATTGCACCATCTCCGACAGCATCAAAAATCCCTTGGTCAGCCTCCCTAAAGGAAAATGGCCAGAGGAGTTACCAAAGATGCTCTGGTCCATGCGCACCTCCACCTCGCGACCCATAGGGTTCACTTTGTTCAAGCTGTTCTTCGGGGATGAAGCCATGGCACCCGAGAAGCTCAGGGCGAAGTCCCATCAAGTATTGGCCTCCACTCCTCTGGAGGAGCGTGCTATTTTGCTCAACCTCATTGATGGTGACAGGGTTCAGGCTACACAAACATCGTCAAGTATCTCCACCTAACCACAGCCTCCAACAATAAGAAGGTCAAGCCACATCACTTCGCGGTAGGGGACCTTGTCCTAAAAAAGGCCCTCCACATCGCCAAGATAGGCAATTTGAAATCCAAGTGGGAGGGGCCTACATAATCACGGCCTTCGTTAGGGCGGGCTCCTACACATCTCTCCACCTTAGATGGAGCGGACCTGAAACACACGTGGAGTGCTGACTGCCTTCAATGATACTACCCATGATCATCGTCAGGAGGTAGGGTGCACACTTGCACACCATATGTACATATGTTTGTAAAATCGTACCCATGCAAATGGGGCCTAATAATAATGCCTCCTTTTTCGGTCCACACACTTACTGCGTCTTAAACTGAAAGGTAGGGCGTGGAGCCCCCAGGCTTCACGCCACTCTACAAAGTATAAATAAGAGCCGGGACCCTCGTGTTCCCTGGCTAACTCTACGGAGTATAAATACGAGCGTGGAGTCCAGCAGCTCCACGCCACTCTACAGAGTATAAATAAGAGCCAGTAGGCCTGGGCAAAATACCCGCTACCCGTTACCCGTACCCGAATTACCCGGACCCGAACCCGAAATACCTGAACCCGAGGTACCCGATCCCAAATTCGGATAGTGATTTTGATTACCCGAAATTAGATTGGGTAGTTCGGGTAATATCCCCCGGTACCCGAACTACCCGAATTACCCGAATTGTCTGTAAATTACCCGAATTGTCGGGAAATTATCTGTAAATTACCCGAATTGTCTGTAAATTACCCGAATTGTCGGGAAATTAGCTGGTTTTCTGTAAATTCGGGTATATCGGGTATACCCGAACCCGAATTATCGGGTTCCCGAAATTGCGGGTAGTGTTTTTTTGGGGCTAATATCGGGTAGCAGTTTTCATTACCCGAATTTCGAATTACCCGAACTACCCGACCCGAAAAATTTGGGTAACCCGAACGCCCAGGCCTAAGAGCCAGGACCCTTGTTCGTCCCGATATACTCTACAGAGTATAAATAAGAGCTAGGATCCTCGTGTGCCTCGGCCAACTCTATGGAGTATAAATACAAGCACGGAGTCCAATGGTTTCGCACCATTATACGGAGTATAAATAAAAGCCTGGACCCTCGTGCGCCCCAACCAACTCAACAGAGTATAAATTTGAGTGCGAAGTCCGATAGTTCTGTGCCACTCTACGGAGTATAAATAAGATCCAGGACCCCTGTGTGTCTCAGCCAACTCTATGGAGTATGAATAAGAGTCAGGACCCTCGTGCATCTTGGATAACTCTATGGAGTATAAATAAAAGTTGGGACCCTCATGCACCCTAGCCAACTCTATGTAGTATAAATACGAGCGTGGAGTCTGATTGCTCCGTACCACTCTACGGAGTATAAATAAGAGCTAGGACTCTCGTGCGTCTCGGCCAACTCTACGGAATATAAATAAGAGCCAGGACCCTCGTGCATCTTGGACAACTCTATGGAGCATAAATAAGAGCTAGGACCCTCATGCATGTCAGACAACTCTACAGAGTATAAAACGAGCATAGAATCGACGGGCTCCGCGCCAACTCCATGGAGTATAAATATGAGCACGGAGTCAACGGGCTTCACGCCTACTCTACGGAATATAAATACGAGCGCAGAGTCAATAGGCTCCGCGCCTACTCTATGGAGTATAAATAAGAGCTTAGACCCTCATGCGTTCCAATCAACTCTATGAAGTATAAATACGAGCGGGAACCTTGTGCATCCCAGCACACCATACGGACTATAACTAAGAGCACATAGTTGACTACCTACGTGCCACTTTTGAAGAATAAATAAGAGCCAGAGTACAAACACGAGCATGGAGCCCATAGACCCCGAACCGCATAACCTTCGCGCCACCTAGCTTATCATAAAGGAACGCCGGGAGACTTGCGTGCGAGCCTAATGCGCCCTACCATCGACTTCATCGACACTCAACTGAAGGGCGGGGGACGAAGCGCGCATGAGCCTAACTCATCCTACCATCGACTTCGTCGATGCTCATCCAAAGGGTGGGGGACGGGTGTGCGTGAGCCTAACTCGTCCTACCGCCGACTTCGTCCGAAGGGTGGGGGACGGAGCGCGCATGAGCCTACCTTGTCCGACCGCCGACTTCATCGATGCTCGTCCAAAGGGTGGGGGATGGAGCATGCGTGAGCCTACCTCGTCCGACCACTGAATTCATTATGCTCGTCCAAAGGGTGGGGGACAGAGCATGTGCGAGCCTAACTTGTCTGAGTACCAACTTGGTCAACGCTCATTTGAAGGGTGCCATAGTGACACTTTTGCGGTGGCCTCACATAGAAACCTCTAGATATGCTCGCGAAAGGCATGGATGGAGTGCCTCATCGTGTGAATGGTATGCACCATTATTGTGTTCCCTAGGGGAGGTCTAGATTCAGGTCCGCCAGCTCGCTAATGTGCAAACACCCATGGACATGCAACAGCTCAAGGAGAATCTACGTTGTGACTTGCGAGCAGTGATCCCCATACACATAGGCCGCCCTTAGGGAAAGCACCCGCGCATCACGTATATGATAGATGCTGTCCCAAAGATCTTTTGGCATGTGGGAGTGCAAGGGGAATTTGACAGTAAGGTCTATCAATGTCTCCTTCTAGGATTGCATGGCCTCCTATGTTGCCATAGTTGACAGGTCGTGGAGGCGATGGCCATCCGCTTGCTCTGCCTGCAAGCGGCCCTTCTCCTCCTCGAGAGCGGCAAGCTATTGCAAGAAATTCCACCGCTCCTTCGTGGCACAACTGTTAGCCTCGGTGACAAGAAAGCAAGAAACAAGCATACCCATGCTTCTCTATCCTCCAATACCTAGAAAGGTGTTCTGTCCTGCATGAGTGGAGGGCCCTTCGGTCGAGGGCCGGTCCACGCACTCTACGACACCACGCAGAGCATGAAGCACCTCTAGTTGGGGGACGAAGTCCCTCAGAGAAAGCTGCCGCAACTCCAATGCTGGAGAGGGGGCCACTAACGAGGGCAATAACATAAGGGAGCATAGCAGGGACAAACCTAGAATGTGTCAGGCGAAGTCGGACATCGGTGCACTCACCTCACCTCACACAAGGTCTTCCTTTGGGGGCGTCATTGCAACAGGGGCCGCACATGTCAGCCCGGTCGGAAACGTGCCACCTTCGAAGCTAGAATCATCATCCAGCACGCCCCGTGGTGATCTGAAACTCAGTCGCGGGGGCCGACACGGGCAATTCCAACCGTACGCACTTCGTAGGATGATCGGGTGACCCTGGGGATGACAATTACACCTAGGGAAGCGAGGCCATCAACTCTAGCAACAAAGGGTCCACCATTGCTCCACGCTTAGGTGCCTCTAATCCGTTGGGGGCCCAACCTTTGTTCAGGTGTGAGGTAGGGTCCATGTCGTGGGTTGCTTCAGCTCCCTCCACATCCGAATCTACCCCGATGGCGACGCAAGGATTACTATCATCATTGCCGATAACACTGTCCTTGCCAGTGCCGTCGTCATCCCCAAGGCTTCTCACACACGATTGATGCGTGGACCAGCAAACGTGGCCGACACATGAAGTCTATGCTCCTTCAAAATGTAGGGTCCCAGAAACGAAGACGTCGCACGCTCCGCCTCTACCAATGGAAGAATGACAAGACCTTGCATTTAGCTGACGAAAAAGCCACCACCATCGGAAAAATGTAGTCAAGGGTCAAAACTTACCCGGCCTAGTTGACCTCGCCAGCATTGTCAGAGAAGGATGGACCCTATTGTTCCTTGCAGAGCTGGTCCACAAGACCCATCAGTGAGCCAGTGAGAACACACAGAGCATACAAAACTCCTCGGTGTAGTCACACATGTTAAACCGAAGTGTGACCGCCAGGAGCCTCTGGGTGTGAGTCTCGTCATCATGATCGAGCTTCACCCGAGGCGACAGCACGAAGTCCATGATTCGCCTAGTGAAGTGAAGGTTGCTGTCATACTAGATCTTATGGTGAACCACCGCTGCAGCCAGTGAGACTCCCACTTCGTCTGAATGGAGTTCGCTAGGAAACCCTTTGAGGTGTCGGCGTGGAGCTGAAGGCTGACGTTGCATATGTTCAAATATTGACCATCTCCTAGTCGCTTCGGCTGGCATCGCGCGTCATGCAGTGACACGAAGGTGGCAACGCTAGGGATGGTGCCTTCCAAACACGCCACCCACAAGAACATGACGAGGTGAGCGATGGCGTTCGGCGTGAGTTATTGAAGCTCCAGTTGTACAGTGGGAGAAGATCACCCACGAAGCGAGCGGCAAGGATACGGAGCCTAGCATCGAAGTACGCCGCAAAAACCAGCATCTCGCCCTCCCACGACTATGGCGCAACCTCATCGCCGGTGGGAAGGCGGATGAGCTCACGAGACGAGATCTTATAGTCACGAATGAGCGACTACACAAACACCTCCATCGTGATGGATGCCCCAGTGTGTTCACGAACACACTGCAAAATTTCCCTGATATTTTCCACCGCTTGCCAGCGATGACCTCGCAACGATCATATTGAATACCATGGCTACCTGAGGGGCGAATGCGCTGCTGCGGCCACGACGGTCAACTCCACGTACCATTGTAGGCAACAGGAGATTGGTGGCATGAGGATGAATAGGAAAGCTCAACGATGAATGAAAGAGGCGGTGGAAAAGATTGGTGAAGACGAAAGGCAGAACAAGAGAGAACAAGTTCCAAAAAAGGGGCATCGCCCGGTGCATAAGTAACCACACGACAGTGGTATTAAAATGCCCATGCAACCGATGTGAGAATTGAGGGGGCATGCGTGTCGAGGTAACTGGCACGATGGCACGTCTCCCACCACTGAAAACCAACAGTCGCCATGCGCTGTTGGCTTTCAGGAGCTGTGCACACTTCCAGAGAGACCTAATTTTTGACAGGAACTACAACATACCATAATTCAATGAGCCAAAGGGACGGAGGGGCCACGTAGTATTTGACATGGTCTCGACCTACAGGAATCAAGGACCTTCAACCATGAGATGATATTGTTGGGGGAGTGGTCCCCACCTTGGCCCAGTCGGCCGATTACAGCATGAGGCCCAATAATCGTAACACCACATGGCTGGCCCAGGAGAGTCGTCACAAGGGAAAAGACAATATTAGCCCTACAATTATAGGCCTAGATAGAGTTATCCATGTAACAAGTCCCCTTATAGCTATAAATATGCGATTTAAGACACCATGAGATGGTGGATTCTCTTTTTTTAGACAAATCTAGGTAACACTAACTTCTATCCCATGCCTCCATGGTTTATATGGATCCGAACAACCTCTTTGTGGCCTCTGTAGCCCTCTTGTTCACTATTTGGTCTATAATCACAACACTTACAAAAATCATCTGGAAATTCTTCACTTTGAGCAAAAACATAGGCTCCTTTCTTTTAAGCTTATAGTTTATCTTTCTACCATAACTAGTTTTCAAACGGAATATATTTTTAAGATGAAGTCTATAAGTCGATTGTAATAGGCACTGTCCTGACTTTATCTATATCGGTTAAAATCGCACGCTAGTATCTCTCTCTTCGTCTCTCTCTTCGTCTCTCTCTTACAAACAACCAGAATTCAAAATTTTAAACTACAGCCTAAAAGAGCCCATGCTTGCTTAAAAAAACTGTAGGTCAAAAAAAAATAGTAGCAGCATGCGCTGTCGCTCGATTGTCATACGGCAGAGGGAGGTGAGACGACAAGATCAATAACTGCATTCTGCATAGATCACAAGCTTTTCTTAAAATCTTGAAACGACTTCGATCACCAGTTAGGCTGCACAAGCATCCCTGCGACAAAATGTCGACGGCCACAGCAATAGATCAACTCACACACAAAGTTTCGTCATTTTGTTTCTTTCTCGCAAGTCATGATGCTAGCTCATCGTCAACCTGAAGGATGTCAACCCACTACTTGAGAAGGGACCTCGCGAATTGCTCTCTTGCTGTTGCTAGGGCTTGGCTTATCGTCTGCAAGTAGAGGAGAGAATAGGTCACCTGGAACTAGATAAGTTTCAGGTAAAAATAATATCACAGCTGTGTCATACCTGCTCAGCGCCAGCTCCTTCCAATCCATGACCAGACACCTTCTCGTATATCACATTCGCATCTGTTTCCAGAACAATCCTGCGCAACCATTGGCAAATAATCAAGCATATTCAAACAATTGTTAACCATTTGCAAATAATCAAGCATATTCAAACAATTGTTTACAAGAACACAACTCATCAAACAATTAACAACCTGACAGCAGACAATCTGTATTAGCATGGCACAAGTGCAAATATTAACTTGAGGTTATTTTGTCCATGTCCTCAACAGCTCAAGACATACATCAACTTTACCACATACTGTGAACAGTGAGCATACCTGACAGTGAACTATTTTTTGTCTTAAGAAGACAGCTGATCGCATGCACTAGCCTCATGAGGATAACATTTTTAGGTAAACTACCAAACAAGTTTTAAATGAAGGTGCAAATCAGGCGGGATAGTTTCTTGACAACAAATAATGCCTAACCCTCAAATTAAGCACCACAAACCCCAGCCATCCTTAGTCTATTTCTTGCCTTTGATATCAACTCTACAAATCTGATACTAATCGTCAAAGGGCTAGTTGAATTCCTCTGTCATGATACTAAAAACGAGAAGAGGGTCATTGCACGTTCCATTCTGAAACAAAAGGAGCAAAAAATAAAATAAAATAAAAGGCTTAGTATGTGCAAGCACAGGAATTACCCTCCATCAACAACTTCGTCAAGGCATAGAAAGATAAGATCCAGATTTTCAAGTGCAGTCCTTTTGTCTACAACTTTTCTGGAACTAGAGAAAATACCAGCTTTGATTAGTGAAGCCAGAGAAAACAGCCTAGCAACACGGAATGGAACAAACCACAATAAGAGATGGTGCCCTAAAAAAAGGGAATTAGTAAAACCTGGGAAAAAGGCCAACAGCATCGGAGAACCCCTGAAGAACTGATGCTAAAATGAGCTCATTCTCCTCATCTCCTCCAGTTACAAAAATATGTAGATCTTGGATGAACTTGTACACAACGATGTAACCGTCAAACATTACTACCTCAGCTGCAAAATGGGAAACAGAAAAAATAAACTATTGTATGAATATAGCTGGACAACTGGAACTAAACAAACTAGCACAGTAGCACGTAAATTACATTGTTTTCATGAGCAGAATAATATGAGTTTCTGAAATTACCAAAAATGAGTGTTTAACCGAGAAAAGTAACACATTTGAAATGGCACCGAGCATCACTTGAAAACAGAGATTTGGTGGATAAAGACAGTCTTTCACCAGAATATCAAATCCTTTAGTGAATTTTATGAAAAAATACAAAATTCATGAGCCGTAAGAAATGGTTAACTTGCTGTCCAGATGCTATAAAAGAGCCTAATATTCTGCTGTAAAATCAGGGGGAAACTCAAAAATGAAAGATTACAGCTGAAAGCAATTGGCAAGACAAGAATACAGACAATTGCAATAATACATGAACAACAGATCAACATGCTGCTGATAAAAAAAAACCTGGCACACAAAAAGATGATTGATTAGCATCCTTGCCGAAAGCAGCAACACAACAAGGATTAGAAGAGATGAGCCAAACGACGGCAGTCGCACAATGCTCCGACAAGAAGATACGCCTCATGAATATACCGTAGGAACTTGACAAACTCTAACCAATAACAGTGTAAAACAGCTAGGCCCATTTGGTTCGTTGAGCAGCCAATCAATGTTCTCAGGGAGAAGGTGGTCATTCTACGCACTATGTAACTTACATAGGGAAAACATACTTTTGTTTTGGTTCGTACAACAAACAATTGGAATACAAGTATACTTTGTTCACTGTTTGATACTATGATGGCAAATCACCTTCTGTTCTAGCACCCGTTTTCTGGGTTTTCGCGAAGACCGACTTCTCAAAAGCTAGCTTGGAGGACAGGGAGGGCCAGTCATCGCTGTAGTACTTCACAGCCACGCGCTTCCCCTCGGAGTCCAGCACAAGAATGTTCTTCACCGAAGGGCAGGATGCCTGCACGAGCAGGGATCAAAGCCAACACATTTGAGCGATTACTTCCATAGTAGGCAAAATTCTGGGAACAACAACTTCCAGAACGGCTAATTACGCGGAAATAGAGAGGGGAAAAAATAGAACACTGACAATTCTGGATTTTACCATCTGTTCTTGGTCATAAACCCTAACGAAACCGAAGAAACAGAGATGCGTGCGGTTGAATTTTGCGAGAGAAGGGCGTGGAGGAAGAGATTACCATCTCGGGAAGGCGGATTTGCGAGCGTGGGAAAAGAGATTGGTGATGGCCTGATGGATTGTGTCGCCGATTGCTGCGCGAGCAAGGCAATGGAGGGCGACCAAGACGAAGACGCAGAAGATAGAAGAGGAGTGGAGGACGGTAAAGTGGATTCCTTAAGCCTTTCGGTAAAGATCCGATAGTTGAAATACCCGGATCCAGCCCAAACTTTGGGCCAACCTTATCGGGCTACCATGGACTACAGTTCAGTTCCCCTTTTTCTCTTTTTTTGGCCCATTCGGAAATGCGTTTTTTTGAAGGGGAAATGCATATCTGAATTGGGTAAATTACTTGGGTGTCAGACCCATTTTTTTGAGTTGTTAACTAATGAGATGTTTTTTTAAAAAAAGTATATCTCATTCATTAATCAGAAACAGGGTACAATTAGGGGTGCAATCGGAGCGGATACGGACGGATATCGCTTATCCTATATCCTATTCCACATTTTTTTTCCTCGGAGTCGGAGTCAGATACGGATAATGTCGGATATCTATTTCTCCATTCCGTATCCGTTTCATAATCTTTCGGACGGTCGGTCGGACGGAAATTATCCGCTTCTTTGCATAAGACATTGGACAGTATGGTATGATCAAAGCAAACACAGAGAGGCTAATTATTGAGATGTAGAAGAAAGAACACTCAGTACTCCTGCTTGTTTAGATATGACAATCTGCCTATATGTTATTTTGTTCGTAGGTGAGGTCACATCAGACTTTCTCATATCATTTGACATACGGATATATACGGACAGATATCATTTATCCCGTATCCTATTCCTTTTTTTTTTCTCGGAGTCAGAGTCGGACACGGATAGTGCCAGATACCCATTTACCCCTTCCGTATTCGTTCTGTATGCTTTCGGTCGGTCGGACGGACGGAAAATATCCGCTCCATTTGCACCCTAGGTACAATCACTGAGAAGACAGGTATTAAGGAAATCAGGTGCTTGGTTTAACTAACAGGTATTAAGGAAATCCGGTGCTCGGTTTAGCTAAGTGCACCATTGACTACTCGATGACACCTGCTTCTCACAGCGAGAGGCCGCGGAATTTGCATCCCGACGGACAAAACAAATCTTGAATTCATCGAAACCCCCCACTGAGATCCTGTATCTCGTCAAGGATCGCCACGATCGCTGCTCGGTTTTGGCCGCGAGCGTTCTAGAGATTCACCAACACAAGTCTGATTCAATAATCACCTTCTTAAAATTCCACTCAGCTGCAAGCTTCACACCATCCCTGCAGGCAAGAGCTTTGATTGTCTAGCACAGTGCTCATACCATCTCGCACGAGCTAGTCCAAAGGATCCTGAATCTCACGAATAATAACTCCAGATGCCCCAACTGACGATTCTGAATTGAAGGCGCCATCGACATTGACCTTGAGATAGCCATACGGTGGAGACTGCCAATGGTCCTTTCTTACCTATGGCTGCCTTGGAATGGCCATGTTCTTTTTTGCTTTTTAGTCGATTTTTAGCTTTAACTTCTTACGACAATAACTATCCGTTAAACTAATAAGCTGCAGCCGCAGTCAATAACTATAAGCTACAGACTAAAATAATGTTCCTAATATCCGCACATAGATCATCGGCCACATCTCTCGCCCATTTAACTGCTTGGATAATGCCCCTTGAGCTTCTCCTCCTCATCTCCTGGCATTGCGCGCTGACCAAAGGGCGTACATACCGCATAGGATGGCCGCCGCCGCCGCCTTACACGAACAGAAATCATCATCGAGAGTATCTGAGGTCCAGGTTGACGGGTGGAGCTCAGGAACTTTGATAACCGTAGCATAAAGGCAGACCAAATGGTCTTCGCTCGCATACGGGTGTAGGAGCATGATGTGGTAAAGCGTCTCCTGTCTACCTCCGCAGGACTCACAGAAGGCAATTTTCTCCACATGTCGACGGTGCAGAGTAGCTCCTCCTGTTGGCAAGAAATCATGGACAAGACTCCACCAAAAATCTCGCACCATGGGGGGAACAGGTATCTTCCAGACAGGATCGGAATCACCAAATGAAGTGGATGCAATATTTTTCTTCTCTGATGCAACAGCTTCAGATGTGAACCTAGGTGTCATCCTCCAACTTCCCTAGAGGAGTACGGGCCACCACTTGTGCATCGGGAAGAATAAAGTTTTGAACAAGAGCATGCACACGCAGATAATCGGGGGCATATCAGGTGAAGGTGTGAATATGGTGAAAATTCGGCTTTGACCAAACGTTCTCTGAGGAATTTTAAGATCAATTTCGATTGCATTTGTGACATACAAAAAAGACAAATACTTCCTAAATAGTGTTGGAATAGTGTTTTTAATGTTCCGGTAAGGCGGTAAGTATTGGCACATACGATCGTGTTTGATTTTAAAATTTTGTAGAGGTATAGATCGTTGTATGTGATAAGTTTTTTTAAGAATTTCTAGAAACCTGTAAATTTGGTAAAAAAAAGAATTTTCTCCTAATGCATCAGCCAGATAATTAGGCGTGTACCTACGCAAAAGGGAGGTGGTAAGTTCGATTCCAAATCCCCTCTGCGTTCTAATACGTGCCAAATGAGGGCTTTACGTTGATGTGTGCGACGTTGGGTTATAGTGCGTGCTATCAACAGAACAAATATTACATCTTCAATTTGTGACTATTTTTTAGATGTTCAATTTGTGACTTAAATGGATTGTGTTGAAAGGTTTTTGGTAGAAGAGAGCTATACATTTACCCAACTTAAAGCTATTTTTTAAAGATGCAGCCCAAGAGATGCTACTTTGTCTTCTTTCTTTCATTTGGAGAAAGACCATGAAACTTAGGGGCTGCTGACGGAGAAATTGAGGAAAAATACGTGCGTGAGACAGGAATGAAATAAGCGGAGTGCGTGATGTGTTCGTGACTGTTTGTTTTATCTCTGAACAAGATAGATGCGTGAGACGAGAGCGAGGGGAGTGAAATACGTGATGTGTCCTTGACCCATTGTCTTATCTCTGAATGAGTCAGGAGTGAAATGAATGAAAAAACTGATTTAAAAATTTTGGTATTTATATTAGCTTCTAATAGACAGACTGTCAACTCGACTACTCAAGAAAGTAAACCGAAATAACTCGAAAGAAAGTGTAGTACAAGTGTAGAACCGAGTGCAGCACTCACTACAGGTCCATCCCGTGTGTTGACTTCCTTCCCAGTGGATAGCTAAGTCATTACAACTACTAATCAGCAGTAATAACCTCAAATGGCGCCACGGGATCATCTGATTTTGATGTCCTGATGAGATGCATGCTTATATACAGCCACAGCACAACTGGGTATTTTCTCTTGACCTATACACATCCTAATCTGAAACAAAAGGGGATTCGAGGATAGATATCATGGCTGTTTTAAAAAAAGTATAATCATGGAACTAGTTAAGTTTTGACTTACGCACATCTTAATCGGAAACAAATGTATACTAATTCAAGGGCATCTGTATAAAGAAAGTTAATCAAGAAACATACGTCGTCGCGATTTGTTCGCGGAAATTACTAGAGAGTTGACTGACTGCAGGATGGTTTTAAGGAATGGTAAACGGCGAAAAGTATATTCTTCTTTAACAATAAAAACTCTAGGTTAATTAGAATCGAACAATTGCAGCAAATTAAATTCTATTTGAACATCGAGGGGGAACGGTTCCCTCATAAAAGAAAATATCGGAAATAGATTTCAGTTGTAGAAAAATAGGTTCAGCGAAGGATCGCTCACCGAAAGCGTCAATAAAAATGCTGTGGCTTTAACATAACCGAAACTGCAGCAGCAACGAGTTTCATGCCATCCACGATGCCAAAACCTGATCAACCTATTGTTTTCGCATAGACTGCTTTACTACTTCATTTGCTCAGTAGATACCCCCATGCCTAGATTGGTATCAAGCGTTCGTTCTTAACCATTAACTTAACGGCAACTTGAACAAGGTGCGATGCATCCAAACACTGTGCTCAGAACGGCCTAGTTACCAAAAAGGCATAAAAATATTCGCTCCAGAGTTTACGACTAACTTTATCATAACTAAGTTTACCTAAGTGTCGCTTGCTATACTTTTTGTGGCAATAAAATTTAACGCCACAAGTATGACAAAGTTTGGCAAAAATCTGAATCTATGACACATGAGTCATAGAGGCTATGAAAATATGGTAAACTATAATTGCAGCAACAAATCAAACACCCATGATGCCGCAGCTTTAGCATAACTGGAACTGCACGCGGCAACGGGTTTCATGCCATCCACGATGCCAAAACCTGATCAACCTATAGTTTTTGCACAAATTGTTTTGCTGTTCAATTTGAATAGAGGAGAGGGGGAATGATATTTGTTCACTTGATAGCATTGGCATCAAGCGTTCGTTCTTGAACATTAACAGCAAATTGAAGCAAGGTACAATGCATCGAAGCACTGTGCTCAGAACGGCCTAAATATGAAAAAAAAAGGGCATGAAGCTATACTCTGACCTAAGATGGCTATGTCACGCCTGATGTAATTCCCGCACATAACTCTTCATTAATTTGATAATCAATTTAAGGGATTTGACAGAGACACATTGCCTCATCTGATTTGACTCAGCTAGCTAGCAAAGACAGTAACAGTAGTAGTGAAGAAACAAACACATCTACGTATAATCTTTATCTTTCTGCTTTGCCACATTTAGTCGTCGTCCCCAAGGCCATGATACGTTGAACCATGAATGGCATGCTGGTGACTTGGCTCTAGCTAGCTCTAGGAAATGCGCTATCACTAACAACCTTAAATATTTGTGTGTATGGCTCGTATATGCCAAGACAAAAGAAAGGGATTATGTCTGGAAAGCGAGAGCGCGGGACACACTTTTTTTTTCTTCTGAATTTTGTCCTCTAACAGACAAGCAAATTAAAGAGATAGCAAAAGTTTCTTATGCTAGTGCGATTGGCTCCTTAATGTATATAATGATTTGCATAAGGCCAGATTTGGTGTATATTGTAAGTCAAGTTAGCAAGTTTATAGCTAAACCAGGGAAACGATATTGGGAGGTGGTAAGTGGATATTTAGGTACTTGAGAGGTATAGCAAGTCATCATATTATTTTAGACGAATAGTAAGGCAATCCTTTGTTGTTCGATATATGGATTCGGACTATACCGATGATTTGGATAATAGGAAGTATACCATAAGGTATGTTTTTACTTTAGGTGGAGGGCCTATCTGTTGGAAGTCATCAATTCAATCTATTGTTGCATTGTCTACAACTGAAGCAGAGTACGTTGGTATGGTTGATGCTGCAAAGGAAGTGTATGGCTTACAGAGCTAGTGAAGGAATTAGGCATTAAGCAAGGTGAAGTTCAAGTGCATTATGACAGTCAGAGTGCAATTTATTTGGCCAAGAATAGGTGTATCATGCTAGGACGAAATACATTCATGCAAGGTATCACATGATCAGAGAGTTGATTAACTCTGGAGAGATTGATTTGATGAAAGTGCACACTGATGATGCTGCTGCAGACATAAATCTCTTATGTGTTTTTGTGCTTGTTATGATCGATCTCTCGCACTTGGACTCAGTGGCGGAGGACGGGAAAAAAATGAGGTGGGGCGGATCGAAAGCTATACCTGCGCGCCGGTGGCTGCCGCCCGCCGCCGGCTATGCCCAGGCCGGTGGCTGCCCCTTTGCACCCAGCCGCCCAGCCGCTAAGTCGTCGAAGTTGAGGGCGGCGGCGGAGTCGAAGGAGTCGGAGGCGGCGAGAGGGGCGAGGGGGGAGGCGGCGGGTGGAGCGGAGGTGGAGGCGGCGGGTGGAGCGGAGGTGGAGGCGGCGAGAGGGGCGAGGGGGAGGCGGCGGGTGGAGCGGAGGTGGAGGCGGCGAGAGGGGCGAGGGGGAGGCGGCGGGTGGAGCGGAGGTGGAGGCGGCAAGAGTGGTGAGGGGGAGGCGGTGGGTGGAGGGGAGGTGGAGGCGGCGGGTGGAGGGGCGAGGGGGAGGCGGCGGGTGGAGCGGAGGTGGAGGCGGCGAGAGGGGCGAGGGGGAGGCGGCGGGTGGAGCGGAGGTGGAGGCGGCGAGAGGGGCGAGTGGGAGGCGGCGGGTGGAGCGGAGGTGGAGGCGGCGGGTGGGGCGAGGGGGAGGCGACGGGTGGAGCGGAGGTGGAGGAGGCGAGAGGGGCGAGTGGGAGGCGGCGGGTGGAGCGGAGGTGGAGGTGGCGAGGGGGTGGGGGTTGTTGCAAAAAATCAAGCTCTGACTCAAGCCAGGACTTGCCCTATCGAGTCCTTCGCCGCTGCTTGGACTGTCACCAGTTCTAACAAATATAAAAAGGCAAAGATCCAGAACTCTAGAATTGCGTATTCTAATTGCAATTTGCAGACCTAGCTGAGCCATTGGTCCATATGAAATCATTTCTTCGGTCCAGTTGCATGCATTGCCTGAATTCCATATCGATTCCAAAGTCCAAATCATATGGCACGTACATTCCATCTGCGCTCTTGACTTCCATGCATGTAGCACTGATTGAGTTCGTGTTCTGGCGGATCGCCGTGTGGGACCAGTCGCCGTTTGCAACAGCCGTTCGTACTTAATTGCATCCTGGCTGCTTAAGGGGGAGAAGGCATGCTAAAGTTCGCCAAACATTTCTTTTTCAACAATTATTAGCAGTACATCATCATGCTGAATTGCTGATTGGAGACTTAGCATGTATGGAGTCGTATGCTTCTAGAGCAAATATGTACTTGGATGACCTAATTTTCTTAGACATTTTTTATATGCAAATTTTCCATCAGCTACAAGCAGCTAGCAATGCAAGCAATAAAAGCCACTGACCTAAATATACCCGGTTGGCTGTTGCGCCCAACCGATCGTGCAGTCCTAGTAGTGATACAATTTATTACGCAAGCATGACCTAGCCTACTATTTTTTAACGAAAAACGGAAGAACTGCCTTCATTTTTGGCCCTGATCAATATGGCTTCAGCTTCTGGCTTCAGCTTATTTTTGCACTATTCACAAATTTCGTCTTTTTCTGAACTTTTGGCTTTTTTTTAGTTTTTTTACCGGTTCTTTTTTTCCTCGTATTTGTTTACATTATACGTGATGGGCTAATATGTTTTTTCTATTTTTAAATTTTTTAAATTTAATTATGGTAATAAGCCTCTGTTAGTTACAGTGCTTTTTTCAGCCAGCTACAGTGTTTTCAGCCATAAGCCATGAGGCTTTCAGTCGAACCGATCACCACCTTTATTTAAAGGGGGAAATAGCACAGAAAAGAAAGCAGAAAACGGAAACCTAGCTAGTACTATTACAATCGATCTTATCCATGGCCTTTGAGAGTCGCACTAATTTCAAATTTCGAAAAGCCGGTGAATCGTGCCGGATTGATGTGTTGCTGAGTTAGTGATCAGTACGAGATTGGGTTTTGACTTTTTGGATAGAACGAACATGGTACTCACTACTCGTGATGTTCCTGTTAAAAAAGGAAAAATATGCAGGATGGTTGGTGTAAAGATCATTCATATTGGGTTTGGTTTCGGTTTCTGGTTTTTATTTTTATAAGCTAAAATCTGTACAATTTCTATAAACTGGATCTATTAGTTGCTACTTTACGTTTACATTATAAAATATAAAATCACAATTTTATAAGTCGTATGACGGTCCGAATGTTGTAGCGTCTTTCATTATACCGTCTTTCTTACATAATACACTACTATTTATCAGTCCGTCTTTCATACATAATACACTACTATTTATCAGGCACCACTATTTATTAGCCACAGCAAAAATGACAATAAAATCAGACCCTAACTAGACTCATGCATCCACGAGGCATGCATATCAAACTAGGAGTCGTTCTATACGTAAAAAATTTAGCTTTTGACTTTCCACTCAAAACATGCTTGTGCTGACCGATTGCGCTAGTTGATTTACTTAAACTGAACCTTTAGATGCATCACATATATGTTTGATACTCCCGCCAGCAAAAAGGATTATGCGTACTAATAAAACGTTTTGAAGTTTGATTTGTATATTTTTCTGTAGGCGTCAAGATTGGGTTGAGAAAATCATAGTTGCACATCGGAGGCTACACTAAGTCAAAAAGAGGATATTCTTTTTGTCTGTAGTTGGTATAAGTGTATGACCAAGAAATAGAGTTTTTGTTTAATTTTGAACCTAGAAACCATTAAATCATGTAGTATATATGGTGAGCACTAATTGGACGTGTGACTATAGGTGATACGTGCAGAAAAGCATTAGATTGGACCAGCCAGCCAAACATGTAGTGCGATGTGAGCCCTTGTTCTTGTAGACGATCAGATAGTTTTGCCGCCAAAACCGGGACTGCACTCTACCTAACGACGATATATGCATCAGTACTACTGCATCACCAAACTCTGAACTCAGTTTCATCTTTCTGTTCTCTCTTTTTTCTACTTTTAATTGCCCGGATTAGTTGGTTCTAAATTCTAACACAATCTAATACAGTTGCCTATGAAGTTACGTGTGCCCACTATATGCAAGTTCCAAAAGTTTAATTATGATTGTTTGAATGCCTGGTAAAGCCAAGAACGCGAGCTAACGTAGATTGACTGACTCAGCTACCGCGAAACAGCTTGTTCGTAGAAGCTCACAAGCTTTGATTGTTCATTCGCAGAAACATTTGTGACCAAGTTAACTACTCAAAGAAATCCAAGGGTGACTTAAAGCATGGATAAACATTGCCAGTCGAGCATATCAATTAGCCGTCAACCGATGAACGACGAGTAGCTTGCACTGTGACCAGTCTCGATCTAGTTCTTATCGGATGTCTCCGCTCCAGCAGCCATTCCAATTTCCAGGTGACTCAGATTGCTCTGGATTTCTAGATCCGCATGGTACTGACATCTTGTAATAAGACTGACTAGAATAGGCACGTCAGTCGTCACTCGTTCTAGAGGATCGATTCGAGTCGTGTTTTAAGTTTAATTCGCCCGGTCGATCCAGTAAATGAAACGACCGCGAGTAATTAAGCACGTAGCAAGCCCAGAAATTAAGGAGAGCGCAACGTACGTAGTCGATCGCCGATCGAGGTGTGAAAGCCCGTGCGGGCTGCGACGACCTGGCCGGCGTCGCTTCTCGGTCGAGAACGCCGCGCGCATGGGTTCGTACAACATGGTGACCAAGCCACCACGCACACGACGTCACTCGGCAACCACCTGTCGCGTGGGTGGCTGTGCTGCCCCACATGTTTAGGTCCTGCTTGTTTTCATTTAAGATTATTAGGGCATCTCTAATGATCTGAGTCAGCTATCTATATGTATGTACACATCAGCATATATCCTATGTGGAGGAAAGAGAGTATGCAAAAAAAATCGAGCCAGCTCTTCCTTAAGCACTAGTCTATAACGCTAAACGAGGCAGCATCAATAAATTCTGTGTGTACATGTAAGCATCAAATAGCTATCCTTATAGATAGTTCTTTAAAATGCTAGTTTTAGTATGTACTATATAGATGATGTGGAAGTCTTATAGTTAGTTGCTAGCTATAACCATTGAAGATGCCCTTATAATCTAGCTTATAGGTGGGGGATTATATAAGCTAGATTATAATAAGCTGGTGGAAAATAAGCTGTCAAGTGTTTGGCAGCCTCGATTATCAGAGTTATGGATTGTTGTATTCGAATGTTTAAAGACTACAATGTCCTTGAGAGAGAGGCAAGGGAGTTGGGGGTGGATGAATGGCAAAGGTGGGTAATATTCCTAAAGTTTTATGGTCCTTAAGATAAAAGGTGGATCTATAAGTTGAAATAAGCTCCTTTTTTGAGTTTATTAGATTACAATAATCTGGGCTATTAGATTATAATAAGTTACCTTATAATCTAGGCTGTTTGTTTTCACTTATGATTATAAGCTAGATTATAATAATCTTAAGTGGAAACAAACAGGGCCTTAGCCAGGCGCGCAACCTCTCTAGAAGATGTATAGCAAGATGAGTAGCGGTACGTACTACTAGTCCGTTCTTTGCGATTTTTTAGCTGATTTTTTAGTTTCGATTTTTAATAATACTATTTATTATAATAGTAATCGTAACAAAAAAATCATAAATAGTAGCCTAAACGAGCGCCCTTACTAATCTGGCACTCCGCTGCAGTGGCGGACCGACCGGTGGGTCGAGGGGGCTGGCACCCACCCTACCTCCGGCCAGAGCCTGGTACCCCCTAGCTCCCCTACCTCCAGCTGGGGCTCCACGCCGCCAGGCGCCAACAGCCACCGGCCACCGGCCACAAACATGCTGCTGTGGCCTGTTTATCGATCTCGGTGACAGTGAGGCCGAGCCACCGAGGCAATACAACATTGCAACAAAGTGTAGAGTTGGGCCAAAAACAGCATTGCAGCAAAGTGTAAAGGCCTAATCGGCAAAACCCACTAAGAAATACATACCAGCCCAACGAAATGACCCGATCCAATTCGGACAATACCACAGCAACTAAGCAACAACAAAGCAGGAATCAATTTTGGGCTTATCCCCTTTCGGCTTCTCCTCCTGAATTGCGGTTGGCGGCACGGACGGCGGCATGGGGCAACAGGTGTCGTTGGTGGCGACTGGGCGTGGGAGGTGGCCGAGTGTGCGGCGGGCAGGCGGTGGGCCTGGGCCAATCGCCGGAGCCATTAGTAGCCGAGAGCAGGAGCAGCGGTAGTTGATCGGTAGGCGGCAGAGCTGGCAGCCAGCAGCGCCACTTCGGTCGTCTAGCGCCAGATCTGCGGGCATCTGGGCGTGGAAGGTGGCCGCGTGGGGCACCGTCGGACGGAGGCATCGAGCAGCCGAGCAGGAGTGGCCGGCCTCAACCCCGACGGCCTAGCGCCAGATCTGGAGCGCCGCGCGCGCCGTCACGCTGAGCGGCCGCCAGATCTGGAGAGCTGCAAGGCTGGGAGGGGAGCTAGGGACTAGGGAGGCCCGGTCGGCGGTTGCCGATCGGCTAGAGGGCGGAGGGAGAGGGTCAGAGGGGAGGGCGAGACCGCGAGAGCCGAGAGGGCCGGCCGAGCAGATTGGATCTGGTGAGAGGCCAAGAGCCGAGAGGGCGACTGAAGACGGGTGGACGGCCAATTAATTTGCTGCCGTGGTCCGTGGATCAGGTGGCAGGTGGCCGACTGCAGTAGTGCCGTGGATCAGAACATCAAGTGGCTGACTGAGTGACAGTTGTGCTGCTGTGATTAAGTGATTTTGTATTAATAGGTATGAAACACAAATATACTTTTTAAATTTGTGTAATTTGGTATTTTAGTTTTATTTGTTGTCATTTATTGATTTATAGAGTTGCAAGAAATGGAGAAGTGTAGAATTCTATGGATGTGGTGATATTGCAAAGCTAGCTCAAAAGATGATTGAAACAGGAAAAATAGAACATTCCCATTGGTCTATCGCCTCATTGAGCTAACATTGATCCTTCCAGTAGCAACGGCATCGGTTGAAAGAGTCTTTTCGGCAATGAATATTATCAAGACAGATTTGCGCAATAGAGTACCTGATGAGTGGTTCAGTGACTTGATGATATGCTACACTGAGCGAGAGATTTTTAGAAACCTTGATGATGATAGAATTAGAAAACACTTTCAAAGCATGAAATTTTGTAGAATACTATTGCCTCGTACTTGCACTACTACTCAATCCTAACTACTGATATGTTTCATCCTTTTTTCAATCTTTCTAACTATTCACAAATACAATTTCTGATTTCATCACTAAGTTTGCTAATTTTAGTGTACATATAACTACTTATATATATTTATGGGCATTGGGAGACGCATTATCTATTAGGGCATCTCCAATGGTTATAGTTAGCAACTAACTATAAGACTTCCACATCATCTATATAGTACACACTAAAGCTAGCATTCTAAAGAACTATCTATAAGGATAGCTATTTGATGCTTACATGCACACACAGAATTTATAGAGGCTGCCTCGTTTGGCGTTATAGACTAGTGCTTAAGGAAGAGCTGACTTGATTTTTTTTTTGCATACTCTCTTTCCTCCACATAGGATATATGCTGATGTGTACATGCATATAGCTAGCAGACTCAGACCATTGGAGATGCCCTTACCGAGGTACATCTTTGTTGTATTTTGTATTTTTACTATATCTCTATTCTAATTATGTGTGATTTTAGATTGCGAAATATAGTTCGTTTTATATTTATTGTGTTTATTTTTTTATACATTATGTTTCACTAACCCTCCTAAAATTTAGGTCTGGATACGCCACTGCGCCTTGTCAAACGCTTGGAAAATTGTACACACATCCACGTCTAGAAACCAACCGTCCGTGCGTTAATTTGAACATGGCCACAAGCAGTCGTGCTCCATTTTCCGACGTGCACCAAGCCCCGAGCTGCGACTGAGCTATATATATAGCCATACGCGCCACAAACGTATTACGTAGTGCAGGAGATATACTAGTACTGCGACTTTTGATTAGCTAGCTAGCCAGCGATGAGCAAGAGGGGCCGTGGGTTGTGGGACGTGGAGACGGGCGGCGTGGACACGGCCCGCGTGCTCATGCTCCTCGCGCGGCAGTACCAGCACGCGGGGGTGGACGTTGTCGGCGCGCAGCCGCTGGTGGAGCGCGGCGTGCGCTGCCGCGTGTTCGAGTGCAAGACGTGCAACCGGCAGTTCCCGACGTTCCAGGCGCTCGGGGGCCACCGCGCCAGCCACAAGCGGCCGAGGCAGCAGCACGCGCTCGGTGGCGCCGACGCGGCGCTCTGCCTCGGGCGCCAACCGCAGGCGCAGCAGCAGCCGACCAAGCCGAGGGTGCACGAGTGCCCCGTCTGCGGGCTCGAGTTCGCCATCGGCCAGGCGCTCGGCGGGCACATGCGGCGGCACCGCGCCGAGGCCGAGGCTGAGGCGCCGAACAGCAAGGCGGCGTCCGAGAAGGCCTGCGACGTCGGCGGGATCTGCCTGGACTTGAACCTGACGCCGTCGGAGAACTGCGCCAAGTGCCGGAACATCGTGGGGCTCGGCGCCGCCGGGCAGGGTGTACATAAGGCGCTCGCCATGTTGGATTGCTCGCTTTGAGCCTTTCGCTGGCCTGTAAATATTCTTTGCATGGTTGCTGTTTGTTTCTTGCTAAACTGTTATATTGGTTTTACCCTTTTTTTTACATTCTGTTACATCTTGTAGTTTACAAATGTTCATTGGCCAGCGTAGTTGTGAAGGAAATTAGAGATGAACTCTTGTATTTCCTTGTTGTAAATAGTAGTAATAAACTTAATGAATTTAGTTTCTTTTGAATAATTCTGTCCGTCTACCACTCTGCATTTGTGACGCCGGCTGAAGCACGCAAACCCCGCAGTTCAACTCTACATCGTGAGCCATCTGATCAACATGAGATTGCTTACTTGTTAGTATGATCTTCCCTTTGAGGGCCATTACATGTTTAAAAACGTGCAAATATTGTCTGCTTCCTATGGTGTCCATTTTGAAGGTAGGTCAATTTCAATTAAGTTTCCGTGTCTAAGAATGAAGGCTGGCATATTGTTCAGAAACAAAGTCACAGACATTTCAAAGTGGATTACAACCAAGTAAACACACAAGAAACACAGGACAGTCAACCCATTCTGCTTGTAGCAACATGTAACTTCTGTATGCTCATTCTGCTCTACTACTGCCACACAAATGAAACATAGCATACAGTTTAACGGAATGCAGATTAAACTCTTAATGAAAGTGTAGGATCGAATATCACAATCAGAGGGGGAGTGAATGATTACCTTCACTTTTCAAAATTTTCAAGTAGTCGAAGAAGATTTCGACAGCTCAATCGACTACTTGACGTTTAGCTACTCGCCAGATCACTCAACTCCAATCTTCTGCCAGATTAAACATACTTGAAAATGTTAGTCTAGAAGTAGAGCCTCTTGATTACATTTGCACGTAGTCGAATGCTTCTGTTGCGACAACAATCATCAGAAATCTTCAATACCTTACAAACCAGATTGATTTAAAATGTTCTTTATTTCTAAATTTCTATGGATTTACAAAGCGTCCTCACAAGTACCCATAAAAACTCTAACACAAAAAGCTTCCTCCAAAAACCGCGGGTAAAACCCTTAGCCTTTACCTGTTTTTATATGCTAGAACCTTAAACCGTGCTCGACTCAAACACGAACATGAAATCATATCTCTTCCTCAAATCAAGGGACCCGAAACTCTTCCAAATACGGGTTTTATTCAAACTCTCAATCTTCTCAGTTATGGACTCCATCCACAACTCTTAACACAACATGTGACGAAACCTCCAGGATCACAATTCCCGTATTTTTATCACGCCTTATCAATTTTCGTGTCGAAGCCTCCAAGATAGCATCACACGTAGCTTCTACACGCATCACCTCCTTTGATCTCCACGTGCTCCAGCGTTAGCCCGACCACCTCGCATGACATCCTCAACCGTTTGGACCTCGAATCTCCCCATCCTAGTACCAGTCCTCGTCACCAACCATGATCGTCTCCACGCTCACCTACACATACAAAGACCAAAGAAATATTTTCTCGGCACAAGTTCTCCTAAACTTGATCGTCATCAGCACACACACATATAACCACAACCTCAACCAACCAACAACACCATGTCATGCACGACCACAAATCTCATCTCTATCCATAATTTAGCCTTAGATCACTCAATACGACTGCTAGTTCAATGAGTAGATGCTCTTTTCAATTGCTTCAATAAGATTATAGTGATTTGCAATCTGTTTGTGTCATATATATTGATTCTGATAATGCTCAACAAATTTTGAATTATCTGGATATGTCTGTTTAGAATATTTTAGTCACCACCGTCAATCGCTCTATTAGCATGGAAACACTTACCTTAAATGATCTTTATTCCAAGATGGAAAATACATGAGATTGATGTTTTGGCTAGGATAAACAAGACTAATTCTTTGGGCTTAGTGACTAACCAAGCTGACAGTTCATCTAGTTCTTCTAGTACCTCTTTGTCTGCTTTGTGCACAATTTCAGATGAACAGTTAGAGGAAATATCAGAAGAGCAATTTGTATTTCTCTCCAACAGGGTGATAAAGGCAATCAATAACGTCAGAATGAGGCATAGAGGAGGTTCTGTTAGATACTATGAATGTGGTGAACTTAATCACATTAAGTTTAACTACCCCCAAACTAAAGAACAAACAGGTCGATGACAACAAGGCACCAACTTATCAACTTCGGTTTAAGACTATCTCAAGCAAGAAGCACAACTATCGCAAGGCGATCAACAAGATACTTTCAGCATTTGAGGATATTGATTTGAGCGATGTTGATTTTGCAAGTGATGGAGAGGATAATGGCAAGAAGGCAAAGGAGGCAGACTTCATAGGAATGTGTTTTGTGGCAAGCAGTGAGGAATTCGACCATGATGATCTCTACAGCGATCCTGATGGAGCTCGTCGCAAGAGGACGAAGAACATATGGCTCAGCAACTCCGGTTGATCTCGCCACATGACCAGAGATTCACGATGGTTCTCCTCTCTCACTCGTGCCCTCGGTGACGAGATGATTACATTTTGTTACAACTCTCAAGGATGAATTCTGGCTAAAGGCATTGTGTGCGTCAACGATAAGTTTATCTTAAATGACATCACTCTTGTCAGTAAGTTGAGCTATAATCTGCTTTTGGTTTCACAGTTGGTAGATGATAATCTTGAGGTGAACTTTAAAAAGCATTCATACTATATCTTAGATTCATCTGGTGATCTTGTTTCCAAAATAAGTCGAGTTGGTCGCTTGTTTAAGGGTGATTTTTGTATTTAGCATCTTCTGATCTAAGGTGTCTTATTTCATAAGAATCTAAGGATTCGTTCTTCTGTCACCGTAGATTAGGTCATATTGGCTTTGATCATCTAGCTCGGCTCAATAATATGATTAGAGAAATTCCTAGTCTTAAGATTGAAAAGTCAATGGATCTAGTTTGTTCACCTTGTCGACATAGTAAGATGGTCACATTGTCTTATCCCCCACTTATACTTGTGATGACTGATTCCCCGGGAAAATTATTGCACATAGACATTGTAGGTCCTTCTAGGGTTCAGTCTATTGGAGGTAAATGGTATGTTCTTGTTATTGTTGACGATTACTTTAGATATTCTTAGTTGTTTTTTATGGCCTCTAAGGATGAAGCTTTCGGTCACTTTCGAGAGCTAACTCTTAGACTTGCTAATGAACTTCCAGGAGAACTTAGAATAATTAGAAGTGATAATGGAACTCAATTTAAGAACACATCATTTGCTTCCTTTTGTGCCGAAAAGGGTTTAAACCATTAATTTTCGTCATCTCGAGTGCCAACTGAACGGTGTGATCGAACGCAAGAATAAAACCTTGGTCGAGATGGCTAGAACAATGCTGAATAAACATGCTACTCCTAGGAAGTATTGGGCTGAAGCTGTTTCGACTACTTGCTATATTTTGAATAGAGTTTTCTCGCGAGTTAAATAACATAAGACTTCCTATGAGCTTTGTTTTGGTCGTTCTCCTAATATTTCTCACTTTAAGTGTTTGGTTGTCAATGCTTCATCCTTCAACATGGTAATCTTGATAAATTTGAATCTAAATTCTCAGATGGCATCTTTTTGGATACATAGTTCACACTCGAGGTTATCGAGTACTCAACTTAGAAACTAACAAAATTGTTGAGACCTACGATGTCACTTTTGATGACGCTAATCCTGGTACTAGACCCGATAATGCAGGTATACAGGTAACTGATGCACCCGAAGACATCTTCTACAACTTTGATGACGACAATAGGGAGTTTCTGAGTAATACTTTGATACCTACGACCACTCATGAGGCAGAGTCTGTTACGACTGCTCCTACAACCACAGCTACTGCGACTGCATGTTCGACAACAGACATTATGACTGCTCCTACGATCACAGCTACTACAACAGCACCTTCGACAACAGTCGTTACGACTGCTGCTACGACTACACCTATGACTACTCCAACGACCACTTCTACGATCACTCTACAAGCTCCTTTACATATTCAACGATGTCATCACCCGAACAAATGATTGGTGAGTTACATGAGAGAGTTCTTCGCACCAGGTATAACTCCAATACCTCATACGCTCATTCTGCTTTCGTCTCCTCTTTTGAACCCCAAGATTAAGCCATGCTTTATTTGATGAGTCTTGGATTAATATCATGCATGAGGAATTAGAAAACTTTGAGCGTAATAAAGTTGGACACTGGTCTCAACCCCCCTCATGGTCATAATGTTATTGGAACTAAATGGGTCTTTAAAAACAAACAAAGTGAGGATGGTATTGTTGTTCCAAATAATGCTAGACTTGTGGCTCAAAGTTTCACCCAAGTAAAAGGTCTAGACTTTGGTGAGACATTTGCTCCTATTGCTTGATTAGAAGCTATTAGAATTTTGTTAGCACTTGCTGATGGCTTCAAAGAGCTTTAGATTATATCAAATGGATGTGAAAAGTGTTTTTCTTAATGGATATATCGAGGAGGTTTATGTAAGACAACTGCCTAGCTTTAAGAATCCTAAATTTCCTGATCATGTCTACAAATTGTCCAATGTTTTATATGGTTTGAAACAAACACCCAGAGCATGGTATGATAGACATAAATCATATTTGCTAAAAAAATAACTTCAAATGGGCAAGGTAGATAAGACTTTGTTTACTCTCAAGTATGGCAATGATCTTTTACTCGTTTAGATTTATGTGGATGATATCATTTTTAGTGGTTCCTCTCATGCTCTAGTTTTCATATTTTTAGATACTATGATTAGGGAATTTGAGATGAGTATGATAGGAGAGCTTACATTCTTTCTAGACTTTCAGATCAAGCAATCAAAGTTGGGTACTTTTGTTCATCAAACTAAGTATAGCAAAGATCTACTTTGTCACTTTGACATGGAGACAATAAAACCAATTTTCATACCTATGAATCTACAGTTGTGTTGGATCTTGACAAAGATGAAGAGCATGTTGATCAGAAGAAATAAAGAAACATAATTGGCTCTCTTTTGTATCTCACAATTTCAAATCCAAACATACACTTTGTTGTGTGTTGTGTGCTCACTTTCAAGCTCCCCCCACGTGCTTCACATCGTCAAGCGATTAAGTGAATTTTCATGTATCTTCAGTCAACTTTACAATTTGGCTTATGTTACTCTTCTTCCTTATGTCTTACTCTTAGAGCTTATTCAGATGCGGATTTTGGGGTGAGAAGGTCTTTATGATCCAATAAGTGGTATCAGAGCCCGGTTTTAACATCACTGGCCCAATGAACATTAGTGTGTAAACGCTTAATGGACAGTGATCATGAGGAACCGTCAGTATACGGTGAAGGAACCCTAAGGGACCATTGATGTACGGTGAATGGGCGGTGAAAGACTGAGAGACACCAATGTGTGAAAGGAAAAATTGTTGGAATAATCCCACGTTAGATGTGTAAAGGTAAGGAACCTAACTTAAAAGTGGAGAGTCATTTATCTCATTGGCTACTTTTTGAGGTGAAAATGTCCTTACAATCCAACAGAAAGATTTGTCTCCCAGTATCTTCAATAGTTCAAAGATGACTTCTAATAATTTTTTCATTATTAACACACCAAGGCCAACACAAAACAGAAGGAAATAATAGAGAAAAACGAGTTCTACAGTTATCCATGGAATCATTCAAGTGCGCATAATATGCATTCAGGTGGCCAGGTGGGGAACAGGTTTCACTGACAGCCTAAGACATTTACAAGCCAGAAAGAAGCTGGCATAGGTTCCATCATTCATGCATGATGCAAGCTTAGCGACATTTTGTGTTTCACGCAATCTGCATGCTTAATGAAAAAAGGTCTGCAAATTAACACTGTTCCTCACTAACAAATAATTATAATCATAAGTCTACATGTGAACATCTACCACACTCATTCATCACTCATCGAATGACGACACTCGGTTGCAAGAAATTCAATCAGGGCAACGAACATAGGTGCTCATGTGGGAAAGCATTCTCCTGTTAGAAAAGCACCCTAACAGAGTTGTTCCTAGCTGCTACGTCATTCAACTACAAGGATTGCACATGCACTCCTACTATTTATGATCTACCTTCCCGTTAAGTTTATTAAGTTTCGCAATGTAGCAGAGAATTTTAGTATTACTTCAATAGATTGATAGTGACATGAATCCAAATACACAGCAGAGATAGATGTGTCTAGTAATTGCAACACAACATGCAATAACCCCCAGAAATTGCAATAACTACATTAAAAGTAAGAATAGTTGCCGCAAAGAATGAAAACGAACACAAGTAAAAGAACAACCACATCATAGTTATCTTTCTAACAATCTTCCTATAACAAGCAAACAGTAAACAAATAAAGTTTAAACAGTTGATGATAGTGCCGACCATGTATCCCTCAGGAGCCGCAGCAAGCAGATTTCTGAGATGCCGGGATCTCAGAGCCTGGATCTGTCTGGTTATTAATCCTGATTGTCCGGTCCTATAAACAAGAATGTATTTTTCAAACACTGAACAAAGTAAATTCAAATACTCATCAAGACAGTCGTCTGTACGACCATACCTCAGGCCTGGAATCGGTCTCAGCAAGTCTCTGCTTAATATCTCGGGCAATGGAGAAGAAAACTTGCTCCACATTAAGGTTTGTCTTGGCACTCTGAAGGATACAGGACAAATTGAAATTGAAATAAGTTCATCAGCTAAAACATCAAAATATTTTACACAGGAACTTACAGTTTCAAAAAACTTGATGCCATATTCGTCTGCTAGTGCTTGTCCCCTTGCAGTAGGAACAGTCTGGAATAACAATCAAATAGAGAAACTAAACAGTGAACTAATAATATCAAATGGGCAGCAGCAAGTAGGCTCCGCTAAATATTAGACAATAAGCGCAGATAACATGGAGGGGAACAAGGCCTGGATCAGTACCCTTTTACTCTCATCCATATCAGCCTTGTTGCCCACCAAAATTTTGTTCACATTATCGGAGGCATGTTGCTCAATGTTGCGAATCCAGTTCCGTATGTCTGTAAGTTAAAATGAAACCGAATGTCAATAAACAAAAGAAAAAATTGGCAAATTTAAAGAATGTACAGAAGGACATTACTGTTGAAAGAAGACTCATCAGTGACGTCATAAACAAGCAAGATACCCATGGCTCCTCGGTAGTATGCTGAGATAAAATGAACTTTACTTGAGAAAAGGAATCATATAGCTTCATAGAACTGTCTAGCGCAGAGTGAAACAAACATTGCACCTGTAGTGATAGTCCTGAATCGCTCTTGACCAGCCGTATCCCAAATTTGCAATTTAATGCGCTTGCCATCCAGTTCAATTGTTCTTATCTTGAAGTCAATACTGCACATCGGCAGGATTTGAGATAAACAGGCAAACAGTACCAAATGTTTCAGAAGGAAACTAGTGGACCGTAAAACAAGAAAATCAAATGGCTTCTGAGGAAAACTAGGAAGCAGTAAAACAAGCTTTTCCAACACAGAAACCTACCCAATTGTAGTAATAAAACTAGTAGTGAAGGAGCCATCAGAGAATCGCAGGAGGAGGCAACTCTTGCCAACACCTAGATACAGAAAAAAAAAACAGAAAGATTTCCTATCAGGGAATTGACAAAGTAGTAAAGTGAACAAATATGTTGCAAACTATCAATACAATATTTAAAAAGCCACAGCGGGAATTATGAATCCCATGGGAATTACCCTAAATGTAAAGAGCAAATAGTGCCAAACTCATATAGTACCAAGAGATGCAAAAGCATACACTAGCAGTTCAAACAGAGCACAACAACACATGACACCAGAAATAGATGTCCTTTTTATGTCCAAAGCACATTATACTCAAGTATTTCATCTCCAGTTCCTCTCAGAGGTGGTCGGATATCTTTTACCTATCGTAATTTACAAGGGTGATTACAAGGTCGTTATAGCTCATATTTGATTATTTTTCTCACGGATCATCAGGTGTGTCTTAAGCACCAATAGAGGTACCCAGAAATAAGCAAAACCTCTAGACAGCTTTTCCTGCTCAATGCATCTGCACGACATTGCATGGAGTGAAAGTTCTTTAAGGGACCCTTATGTTTTCTACGTAAACCTTTAAATCTACACCATATTTGGGGCCTCTTTGATTCAAAGGAATTTTAAAGGAAAAATGGACGAATTCAATCCAAAGAAAAAATTCATATGAAGAGTGTTTGATTTGTAGGATTAGCCTACCCCAACTTATTTGGGACAAAAGGTTTTGTTGTTGGTGGTGGTGGTGGTGTTTGATTTGTAGGATTGCTTCAAATGAATTTCATAGGATAGGAAATTTTCCTACAAGTTTTGGAGCAACTCTAGCATGAGGTCTAACCTCATGTTACAAATTCCTTTAAGAGTTCCAATCCACCTTCTCTCTTCCTCTATCTACTCTCTCTCTAATCAATTAAGATTCAATCTCAAAATTCCTGCATTTTTCGTGTGGTGCAATCAAACACACTTTGTTGCAAATTCATGCGGTTTTTGATACTATAGGATTCAAGAGTCCATGACATTGCAATCCTACATTTTTCCTATTCCTGCATTTTTAGAATCCTGCAAATCAAAGAGACCCTTAACTGTTACAGCTGGTTCTCATTTTCAGGAACATGCACTTCAGAAGTGCAGATGACTAGATAAATTATTGCACTTGTACATGTCCGGACAGTGCACCATCAGCTAGCCATGTAGATCATAATAGAGCTTCCAAACAACTAGATGCTGCCTTTATTAAAGCACGAGGCAACTGAACTTGCAGGAGGCACCCCTTCTCCAAGGTTCCTTCAATCATGCAAGGGAATGCATCGATGGACAATGGATATCCCGTATGTTTCATGCCATTCAGTGTAATTTCACATATAAAACTATAGAAGGATCATCATAACACAAGGTAAGAATTATCCCTGTCTAGTTCACCTAGAAACCAAGGAAGAACACCCTGGTGGCCTCCTCAGACCAGTGAATGCCACATCAGTGCTGGTTAGTGTCAATGTTTTAATATCGATCTTACGTATGATTTATTTAGATTCAGAGAACTCTTAGAAGACCAATGTATGCGCCTGCAGAGTAACAACACGGAAAACTTTCCTAGTTCGGACCTTCTCCTAAGAGAATAACAACCTTACGTCTAATGTGATTGCTAATTGCTAGAAAGAGGAATGACAAGAGAGAGTTATGTGAATGGCTAACACTATCTCCTGTTTCAATCAGAATCGTCCCCTCTCTCTTTGACGTTAACCTTTATATAGCCAACGAAGCAAAGACAATTGTCCCACGCCAGAAGACGTCTCAACACTTCGGATGATAACTGCTTAACGGAAGTTACTGTCAGAGACGTATAAGATCGTTCTCCGTGTAGCGGTTGTTGTCAGAGAGAGATCGTGTGTGGTTATGGGATAAACGCACGTTCTAACTGCCATATCAAACAAACCCACGATGTAGTTGTTCATCGTAGACAAGTTAGTCGGAGATAGGTTAGTCTCAGGAAAGACTACGACCATAAGGTGATCACAAGACAATTTACAACTATGTGGTCATAGTGAAGGACTTACGACTAGGTAGTAGTCGCAGCATGATATACAACTGCGTGGTCGTAGGAGGACTTACGACCAGGAAAGTCGCAGTAGAACTTACGACTACGTGGTCGTAGAAGGACTTACGACCAGGGAGCAGTCGCAGTAAAACTTACGACTACGTGGTCGTAGAAGGATCTACGATCAGGGGGTAAACGCAGTAAGACTTACGACTACGTGGTCGTAGAAAGATCTACGACCAGGGAGTAATCGTAATAAGATTTACGACTACGTGGTCGTAAAAAGACTTATGACCAGAGAGTAGTCGCAGTAAGACTTACGACTATCCTAAGGAACTTCTCCCCTACTAATAAGGGGTATATTAAAGGACTATAATGACATAATAATTTGAGGATTATTCTATCCTAGTCATCTAACCCCCCAACTTCAAGTGAAAGTAACTTATTCAAGTAAGCGAGGTCGTAGATAAAAATGTGGTCGAAAACAGAGCCTTTTTGACCCTCATCAACCAGGGATTGGCTTGGTCAATTTGATAATTTTGCTTGAGTTGTGAAGACAGATAGACATCAAAAAGTGGGAATACAATCGGTTTTCCCTCAAGCTGTCCGTCGAATCGGTTCCCAAAGCAAACGTTTGGTTCCCGATAAAAGTAATCGATGCATTGGCTATAAAAACTTACCAAGGTAACCTTTGGTTTCGTTTCCCCATTTGCTCTGATTCGTTCGAGCTCTCCGTCTCCAATCAATCTCTCAATCTCACACAAATCCCTTTTAATCACCCGCAAGAATGATGAAATCTTCATCAACCTGGGCTGAATCAGAGATGAATCATGCCAAGTGAAGGCATTAGAGACTGTTGAGAAGATCCTGCCACAACGATTCATCAAATGGATCGAAGCCGCCGGGCAACGCTGGCCAACCGGACAAATCGGAGAGATTCCGGTGTTCCAAGCGTATTGTGAGTGTGATCTCCATCTCCCTGCTCATCCCTACTTGACAACCGTACTCGAGTATTTTGGGGTTGAATTGGTGAACTTGGTTCCCAATTCAATCACAATGCTCAGCGTCTTTGTATATCTATGTGAGGCGTATTTGGGTATCCCAGTGGATCTCGAGCTCTTCTGGCATTATTACGAGATGAGCCGACAAACGGGGATTGCTGGGAGTTGTGGATTGAAGCTCCACGATGGCAAGACGGAGCTTTACATCCACATGTTTACCCGATCTTCGTGGCCGGGATGGAAGAAGAGATAGTTCTACTAGGAAACGACCAGTGAAGACAACCTCTCCTTCGTCGGGAAGGCCGCCAAGAAAACAGTCTTTAGAACTCAGCCCCCAAAGACATCACAATAATATCCCCCTACATCTCAACCATTAAATAGCTGAGAGACAAGGGGCTTATAAGCTAGCACGTGGTGAAGGACTTCATCACACGCCACATTAGTCCCTTGAAGCGCCGAGTACATCCACTCGGATTCGACCCGGGACTATGAGAATGGTAAGTGATACTAGTACTTGTATTCGTAACTAGGTCACATTTTCTGAGTACTCTTTATCGACTACCATGTTTATTTGTTCAGACCTTGATTTGAAGGAAATCAACTCTTGAATCAAGGCCATTTGCGAGAAGACTCCATCGCTTGAGGTGGAGGCTCCTCGTATTCTGGCGGATGTTTCTGCCAAAGAGAGGGAGGAACGCTTAAGGGTAATCGAAAAATCGACTTCATCTTTAAAACTTCTTAGTCGTAGAGCATGACCAAGTGGTATCTTCCTCTTCTGCAGATCGTAGGCATGAATTCCCATTCGGCGACAAAGTCTACCAAGATCTGGGATTTAATGGCCGTTCGGGACACGAAATGGAGGTCGGACACCCCAAGTTCGACCGACCATTTGGCCATGCGCCCCGCTATTTCCTTATTTTGGAGGATCTCTCTTAAAGGAAACTCAGACGGCACAATTATCTTGTGCACCTGAAAATAATGCCTTAGCTTCCTCGAAGACATGAGGAGGGCGTAGAGAAGTTTTTGGACCTGAGGGTAGCGCTCCTTAGGACTGTGTAAAACTTCACTTACATAGTATAATGGTCTTTGAATCTCTCTTTTTCTCCGAATTAAATGGAGAATCCAGGATCTATTCTGTGGTTCTACCTTACAATTTTGCTAGATACAAAACAATAAAATAAATAATATATATACAAAAAAATCCAGATGTTGATGAAATTCCATTTTTTGTGGTACTTTAGTAGATTTTACTCTGTTTATCCTTTAGTTTAATTCAGTTTTAATTTCGTTGTATTCTTTAATGTAAATACAATGAAATTCATTGTGTAAAATGAAATTTCAATAAAATCAAAAAGGAGTCTTCATGTCCCGTTATCGAGGACCTCGTTTTAAAAAAATACGCCGTTTGGGAGCTTTACCAGGACTCACTAGAAAAACACCTAAATCCGGAAGTAATCTGAAAAAGAAATTCCATTCTGGGAAAAAAGAGCAATATCGTATTCGTCTTCAAGAAAAACAGAAATTGCGTTTTCATTATGGTCTGACAGAACGACAATTACTTAGATATGTACATATCGCTGGAAAAGCAAAAAGGTCAACAGGTCAGGTTTTACTACAATTACTTGAAATGCGTTTGGATAATATCCTTTTTCGATTGGGTATGGCTTCAACCATTCCTGAGGCCCGGCAATTAGTTAACCATAGACATATTTTAGTTAATCGTCGTATAGTCGATATACCAAGTTTTCGTTGCAAACCCCGAGATATTATTACTACGAAGGATAACCAAAGATCAAAATGTCTGGTTCAAAATTCTATTGCTTCATCCGACCCGGGGAAATTGCCAAAGCATTTGACGATTGACACATTGCAATATAAAGGACTAGTTAAAAAAATCCTAGATAGGAAGTGGGTCGGTCTCAAAATAAATGAGTTGTTAGTTGTAGAATATTACTCTCGTAAGACTTGAACTTAATGAAAAAAGGAAAGGTTCATAGAATTTTCTTCCTCTTCCCCTTTCCCCGAACTAAATCGACCTAAGGCCCTTAATTGGTATTTTTCATTCAACTAGCAGAAATGGATTAACCCTAGGATCCTTTTTTTTTTGTTCTTTCCTCTATGTGTATTTTACATACCACAGTAATTTACTATAGAGAATTTCTATTAAATAAAGGTATTATTGCTGGAATAAACTGTTATTTGATTTGATACATTGTGATCGTTAACGTTGATGAATTAAGAGAAACGGAAAGAGAGGGATTCGAACCCTCGGTAAACAAAAGTCTACATAGCAGTTCCAATGCTACGCCTTGAACCGCTCGGCCATCTCTCCTACATAATCTTATTATGGAAAATAAACTGAGTGAATAGCGAGTTTTCCTATTCCTGCAGTACAGGTACAACCACAACCGCTCGGGGGTTCCTTGGTTCTATTGGAAAAATTCCTTTTCATCTAAGTGGAAGGATCCATGATTTTTTTACTAGGAATTCCGCTCCCTCGAAAAGTTTTAGTTTGGGTTTTCCCCAAACCAAAGAAAAAGAGAATGGAAGAATTCTTCTTATTCCATAATAAAATAAAGGAACCCTAAAATTCTGTTTGCATAAGGTATGCTACGCCATACAATCGGAATCTAAAAAAGGGTATGAGACAATTAATGACTTTGAAAACGCGAAATAGCTGATGAGAGAAGTTATTGTTCAGAAATAGAAAAGTGGAATGAAATCCAATCTTAGTCAAATATTTCATATCTCTTCTTGTCCAAACAGAAGGAAAAGGACACAATTTGAGCTGAGCGGAAAATCCATACCTCTCTTATCCATTTATAGCATATATATGGATCGATCGATTTATAAGAATCGAATGTGTTTGTTTTTATGGTATTTTGTGAAGGAATGAAAACAATTCTATATAGAATGGGTTGGGAATTATGCCTAGATCCCGTATAAATGGAAATTTCATTGATAAGACCTCCTCAATTGTAGCCAATATTTTATTGCGAATAATTCCGACAACCTCAGGGGAAAAAAGGGCATTTACTTATTATAGAGATGGTGCGATTTGACTCTTTTTTTTTTAGCCCTACCTACACCTCAGTCTTACGAGAAAGAGAGGGGGTTCGCATAGAGAGAACAAAATTAGTAAAGGAAACCCACGCTTGGAGAAGGTGAGGTGAACTAACAATTCCTTCTGTCATGTATCCTCGATTGATGTGGCCTCAGATGCTTCAATTGTAGATTTGAGTATTGAGCGAAAGGTTACACCTACAGGATAGGTTCTGTATTACAGGCCAATCCTACTCTACTAGTACCAATAGGCAGCATAGGGGAGAAAAGCACTACACCTAGAAATAGGAATCAACAAGAGAAAAACTTTGTTAGAAATTAGCCCTTTCCTGATCGGTATCAGGGCTGGGAAGAATGGTTGGGATAACAAACAACCATCAGGTTTGTACTTTGGATACCCCTATAACCATCAAAGATCGTTGAAGTGGCTAATTCCTCTAAATAGGAGGCGTTGAGAACAAAGAAATTCTTGGAGCTATCGTTTTCCTCTAGCATTAATAGAATTCATTGGTGTTAAGAAAAACCTCTTGCGGGAAGGTTGGCTAGAGATTTCTTGGAAAAATACCAGCCCCTTTCGGTCCATAATGAGATGGGACTAATTCTATTTTTATTCTATAGATTATTTCGCTTAGTACTATGTACAGAAGGGAGGAGCCGTATGAGATGAAAACCTCATGTACGGTTTTAGAACGGTGATTTTTTGAATAGAATGAACGACCGTAACGGATGTTGGCTCAATCCGAAGGAAATTATGCGGAAGCTTTGCAGAATTATTATGAAGCTACGCGACTAGAAATTGATCCCTATGATCGAAGTTATATACTCTATAACATAGGCCTTATACACACAAGCAATGGAGAGCATACAAAGGCTTTGGAATATTATTTCCGGGCACTAGAACGAAACCCCTTCTTACCGCAAGCTTTTAATAATATGGCCGTGATCTGTCATTACGTGCGACTATCTCCACTATAGAAAGAAGAAAAAAAAAAGAAAGGATCCAATTTTCTAGTATTTACTAGAAAAAGGGCTTTCTACATAGGGATCGTAAAAACAACGATTTTGCCCTATCAGCTGTAGGAAGGAAGGACACTTCACGAGAATCAAAATAGGAAGAAAGTATGGCCTATACTACTACTCTATGGATAAAGTTCCCAAATTGATAGAGAAAGCACCGTAAAGATCCATTAGTGAGCGACTGGGTCGATACAACTAAAAAAACTGCTTACTTATCCCATGATATGGGGCAAAATTTAGGAATCTGCTTATGTAATAGAGCCGATCCACTAAGGAATTAAGCAGCGGTGTAGTATCAGATCCCAAAGATAGTAAGTTCTTTTTTCTTTCTTATGGGAAAAAGTCTTTTTCAAGGATTCTATAGAAATTTCATATATGAAACCGAGATAGTTACCTTTCAGAAAATTCGAACGAAGGCTATAGGTCTATCTATGCTTCATTCTTCTGAAGGTGGGAGAAAAGATCAAACTGATTATTGATCAAAATTAGGGTTTGAAACTTAGGTAATTAACTTCTTCTGCTTAACCCAAGAAGAAATTGGATCGATTTTTGAGAAATCGAATTCAGTTAAGATAGGGGAAATTAAGATAGCAATTTCTGAGCCGTATGAGGTAGGAAACTCTCAAGTACGGTTCTAGGGGAAGGAACCGCCTATTCCGACCGAGGAGAACAGGCCATTCTACAGGGTGATTCGGAAATTGCGGAAGCTTGGTTTGATCAAGCTGCTGAGTATTGGAAACAAGCTATAGCGCTTACTCCGGGAAATTATATTGAAGCACAGAACTGGTTGAAGATTACGAAGCGCTTTGAATTTGAATAAGACCACTCCCCTTTTTCATAAAATGGGTAGTTTGGTTGTTGATCCATTAATCAAATAAATTAGGTCGGAAGATCGAATCAAGAATTTCATTATATCCCTTTCTTCTACCTTCTATTTTATATGATATTTCATAAGGATAAACGATAGGGATAGGGTCTAGAATAGAAGTAATAAAGCGAATAAAGGGGGGCAATCTAAATATTGCTAATATATCAGGACCGTCTTATTAATAATTCTAATGAGTTATCTTGGAATTTGGAATCGAATAAAAAAATCTATACTCAAGGAAAGTAGATGTAGATAGGAGCTTATACCCTCAAAAAAAATACACTAGCTTCTTAAATTAAAAAAAGATTTTTTTTTTGTTACGTCGGGAAATAATTTTCCAAGAGAAACAATGTCCGTTAGGCACCTAATCCTTATGTCATAATAGATCCGAACACTTGCCTCGGATTGACTTCAATATATAATTGCTCCAGTGAATAACTAAAAAATAAATAGAAGGACGATAGATAGCAAAGAAAAGGACTAATCATAATATCTATCTTTCAAAGGTTCACTAAAAAGACAGTTGGCGGGTCTCTTTGTATGTCTTGTCCGGAAAGAGGAGGACTTAATGATTATTCGTTCGCCGGAACCAGAAGTAAAAATTGTTGTGGATAGGGATCCTGTAAAAACATCTTTTGAGGAATGGGCCAAACCCAGCCATTTCTCAAGAACAATAGCTAAGGGCCCTGATACTACCACTTGGATCTGGAACCTACATGCTGATGCTCACGATTTCAATAGTCATACCGGTGATTTGGAGGAGATCTCTCGAAAAGTCTTTAGTGCTCATTTCGGTCAACTCTCCATTATCTTTCTTTGGTTGAGTGGCATGTACTTCCATGGTGCCCGTTTTTCCAATTATGAAGCATGGCTAAGTGATCCTACTCACATTGGACCCAGTGCTCAGATAGTTTGGCCAATAGTAGGGCAAGAAATATTGAATGGTGATGTAGGCGGGGGTTTCCGAGGAATCCAAATAACCTCTGGGTTTTTTCAGATTTGGCAAGCATCTGGAATAACTAGTGAATTACAACTCTATTGTACCGCAATCGGTGCATTGATTTTTGCATCGTTAATGCTTTTTGCTGGTTGGTTCCATTATCACAAGGTCGCTCCCAAATTGGCCTGGTTCCAAGATGTAGAATCCATGTTGAATCACCACTTAGCGGGGTTATTAGGACTTGGGTCTCTTTCTTGGGAGGGACACCAAATCCATGTATCTTTACCGATTAACCAATTTCTTGACGCTGGGGTTGATCCTAAAGAGATACCACTTCCTCATGAATTTATCTTGAATCGCGACCTTTTGGCTCAACTTTATCCTAGTTTTGCCGAAGGAGCAACCCCCTTTTTCACCTTGAATTGGTCCAAATACGCAGAATTTCTGAGTTTTCGCGGAGGACTAGACCCAATAACCGGCGGTCTATGGTTGAGCGATATTGCGCACCATCATTTAGCTATTGCTATTCTTTTCCTGATCGCAGGTCATATGTATACATAGAGAAGTTTTTGGACCTGAGGGTAGCGCTCCTTAGGACTGTGTAAAACTTCACTTACATAGTATAATGGTCTTTGAACGCCCTCGTGCTCAGCAACCAGTACAACACTTACTGCCTGTGGTGTGGCGGATGGATACACTAAGAGTGTCTCGCCTATTTTCGGAGAAACCAGGACAGGAGCACTCGTAAGGTACCTCTTGATATCTTTGAAAGTGTCATTGGCCTCTTTCAACCACTTGAAACCCTCATGTTTCCTCAAAAGCTTAAAGAAAGGAAGGCTTTTTTCTCCTAGTCGTGCGATGAAACGACTTAAAGTCGCCATGCACCCAGTTAGTTTATGGACCTCTTTTTTCGTGGTCGGAGGGCGCATCTGTTCAGTGGCCTTGATCTTCTCAAGATTTGCTTCGATGCCTCTTGCCAAAACAAAGAATCTGAGCAGTTTTCCTAAGGAAACTCCGAACACACACTTTTCAGGATTGAATTTCAAGCGATGCTTTCTTAGATTGTCGAAGGTCTCCTACAATACTTTTTACGACCACATCATCAACATAGGCTTCCAAATTTCAGCCCATTTGATGTATGAATGTTAATTGCATCAAACGCTGAAAAGTTGGACCAACATTTTTTCAAACCGAATGGCATTTTGACATAGCAAAACACTTCAAATGGGGTAATAAACACGGTCTTTTCTTCATCTTTTGAAGACATACAGATCCGGTGATAACCAGAGTATGCATCTAGAAAGCTTAACATTTCACAACCAGCAGTAGAATCTACCAATTGATCAATACGAGGAAGCGAAAAATCATCTTTAGGACAAGCTTTATTTAAATTGGTATAGTCTATATACATACGCCACTTATCGTTAGACTTTTTTACCATTACAGGATTTGCCAACCACTCTGAGTGGTCAACTTCTTTTATGAAGCCTGCTTTTAGTAGTTTGTCTAATTCTAACTTGATAGCTTCTCATCGATCTTGTGCAAATCTCTGTAATTTTTGTTTTACGGACTTCTTATCAGGCCGTAGAGCTAAGCCTGTGCTCGATCACTTCCCTGGGGACCCCAGGCATGTCGGATGAATGCCACGCGAACACATCTGCGTTTGCCCGAAGGAAAGCGATGAGGGCGTCTTCCTATACGGGGTCGGAGGTAATCCCGATGCGAACTGTCTTCGAAGGTTCCTCTGGGTCCAGAGGAACTTCTTCGCTCTGCTTTGGCGCAGCTTTAGGCTTCGAGTGCTTGCTTGAAGGCTGCACCTTAGTGGCTTTTCGAGTTGGTAGCTGTCTGACCACCTCGAGGGACTTGTGATCGCACGTCAGTGCCATCTTCTTATCACAGCGGACCGTGATGACTCCCTTGGGACCTCGCGCTCGACAGCCTTCTACTGTCGCTTGGACTCGTATGCGGACGAACCTCCGTATATGTGCTTGATAGTGTGCTTCGGATCCTGGAATGGCATGTGCTCGTCCGAGTGCTTTCGACCACTTGGCTGTCCCAACTCCTCAATTGTTGTAAGCGGGCCCTTGCCTGAATAGTAATCCTCGAGTAGCTGCAGAAAGACCCAGCAATTATGAAGATTGTGCCCCTCTTTCTTATGAAGAGGGCACCATCTAGGCTTGTTTTCCTTCCTCGCGGGTGCCTTGTCTTTGCCCCGGTTGGAGTATTGTTTGGAGTTATGTGGCTCCTTATCGCCCATAGCCAAGACCTCCTTCGACCCTGCGGCGCGAGGCTTGTGGCCCTTGGCCTTGTCTCTAGGTTTCTTGGCCTTCTCCTTCCTTTTGCCGCCATCACCTTACTCCTTGGTACGGTGGCCGGCCTGGTCAACGGTCCTGGTCCATTCTACCGCTTCGGCAGCAGTTGCGTACCGATTGGCCCTCTCGAAGAGCTCGGCGACGGTGGTTGGAGGGTTCAGGGCGATGTCCTTTGTGAACCTCCGATTGCGCACCCCCTGTCTGAATGCTCTAATAACAGAAGTGTCAGAGACCTCCGGAACAGAGTTTCGAACTTGACTGAAACGCCGGATGAACTGTCGTAAGGTCTCATCGCTGCCTTGGCGCATTCGATGCAGGTCGTCCTCCTTCCCAGGGTGATTATATGTACCCTGGAAGTTGGCTATCAGAAGGTCATAGAGGTGTTGCCACGAGTAGATCGACTCGAAAGGCTGGTTGAGTAACCAGAATCGAGCGGATCCTTCGAGCAGCGTCAGAAGGTAGTTGGCCATGACGTGCTCCCCTCCTCCTACTGCCCGAACCGCAATCATGTAAATTTGAAGGAACTCGATGGGATTCTGAGACCCGTCGAATTTCTCCATGCTCACCGATCGAAACTGCAACAACCAGTGCATTGCTCGGAGCTAGGGCACGAATGCTTGGCATCCGGCAACAATCTCCTATCGTCTCCTCTGAGGAAACGGGTAGTTAGCATCGCCAGGCGAACGCACTCGACGATGCCCGACAGTAGGCGGATTGGACCTATAATAGCTCTCGTCCACTCGAGGATGACACTTGTAGTCCATCTGCTGCTGCAGGTTCCTTGCTCGAAGTGGTAATCAAGCGTCAACTTGCCGATCTAAAGCAGTCCGGGGCATTCCCCTCCAACTGGCATTGCGATCGAGAGTGCAACGTGCCTCGTCATCATACCGACTTCTGCGAGGCAAGTTTCATGAGCGACTAGATACAGTCGTACCTTGTCGACTCTCGGAGCAATGTCGGCGAGGTTGTTCAAATCGGGCCATCACGTCGTGGAGCCTTCGTGCAATGTCTTCAGCAAAGCGGTCATAGCCCGACGCTCGAGCAAGCTCTTGAGTCGGGTTCTTAAGCAAGACATTGATCCGTTGAAGCTCCCGCACTTCTTCAGACTAGTACTAGGCCCACCCAGGCAAAGCACTCTGGGTAGCAAGTCGCCTTTGCCGAGCAGCCTCAAGATCCTCGACCCCTGACGCAAACTGGGACTGCTTTAGAGGAGAGCGAGTATTTCTAGAATTTCTCCCACGCTCATCAGATACTGATTAGGCTCATCACTAGAGGTCTCGTTACCATCCCCACGAGAGGAGGGAGAGTGTGATCATCAGGGAGCATCCTCAAGCCTTCCTCCGAGAAGGTGATGAGAATCTGAGGGCAAGGCAAAGGCCTCCTGTCTAGAATCTCCACTTTTGAGGGATGCCCCCTCGTCCGAAAAATCGTCGAGCAAGACAGTCTGGTAGCTTGGAGTAAACCCTGCCAGGTAGGGGAAGTCTGGGTTATAACGTCCCCAGCCTGATCTATTCCCTACGAGAATGCAGACGAACACGGAGTATGCCCACCCATGCCTTCGCCGGGTCGTCTGGAGAGTCACCACTAGGAATTAGCGATGTGCTCGGGCTCTCCAAAACTGCACGGGGCAACGTCGTGGGACTCGAACGCCTGGGAACGGACCCATCGTAGCGCTGCGAGTCCTCATCATAGTCGGATTGACCCTTGCTACTTGGGGGAGATGAGTCCTCCATTGGGCGTACTGCTGTGGGGGACTTTGATCCCTCATCAGCCTTCCTGGCGGCGGCGTCTCCGGGATCATCGGAGGTATCTCCAGGAAGACATTCACCATCGGAGGCAAGGTCTGCTCGTAGTCGTAGCAGGCCTCAAAATCGATACTCGCGTAGTCAGCCAAGTCGAACCAGTTCTTCTCATTACATTCATCTGCCATGAGAACATCAAGAGGAGAAAGAGAAACTTGCCGACGAGGAAATTACCAGAGTCTTGGAAGAAAAGATCCTACGGACAGCACCAACTGACGATGTTTTAATATCGATATTACGTATGATTTGTTTGGATTCAGGGGAACTCTTAGAAGACCCGGTGTATGCGCCTGCGGAGTAAAGACACGAGAAACTTTATCCTGATTCGGGCCTTCTCCTAAGAGAATAACAACCCTACGTCCAGTATAATTGCTAATTGCTATAAAGAGGAATTACAAGAGAGAATTATGTGAATGGCTAACACTATCTCCTGCTTCAATCAAAATCGCCCCCTCTCTTTAACGTTAACTTTATATAGCCAACGAAGCAACGACAGTAGTCCCGCGCCAGAAGACGTCTCAACACTTTGGATGATAACCGCCTGATGGAAATTACTATTAGAGAGACATATAATGTCGTTCTCCGTGTAGCGGTTGTTGTCAGAAAGAAATTGTGTGCGGTTATGAGATAAACGCATGTTCTAACTGCCTTATTAGACGAACCCACAATGCAGTTGTTCATCGTAGACAAGTTAGTCAGAGATAGGTTAGTCTCAAGAAAGACTACGAACATAAGGTGATCGCAAGACAATTTACGACTACGTGGTCGTAGTGAAAGACTTACGACCAGGTAGTAGTCGCAGCATGATATACGACTACGTGGTCGTAGGAGAACTTACAACCACAAAATAGTCGCAGTAGGATTTACGACTACGTGGTCATAGAAGGACTTACGACCAGGAGTAATCACAGTAAGATTTACGACTACGTAGTCGTAGAAGGATCTACGACTAGGGAGTCGTCGTGGTACGACTTACGACTATGTAGTCGTAGAAAGATCGATCAGTGAGTAGTCGTAGTAAGATTTACGACTACGTGATCGTAGAAGAACTTACAACCAGAGAGTAGTCGCTACTTCTCCCCTACTAATAAAAGGTATATTCAAAGACTATAATAACATAATAATTTGAGGATTAATCTATCCTCGTCAGTTAGTTTTTTCAATAAACCAAAAGTCAGCAGCAAATCGATCGCAGCTACCGATACGTGCAGTTCATCTATCTCCAAGTCTCCAACCCACGCAACCAAACCACACGCTTCCATCGAATCGAACAAACGCAGCATGCAAATCTATCTGCAACTAGCATTCCCCTACGAACCATTGCCTCTCACGCGAACGAGCGCGCGTGCCCGGGCGAACACACACAAAAACACAACGGTGAAACGAAGCAGGTAGGGAGAGAGATCTAGCAGGAGCAGAATGCGCCGCAGCACTCACCGCTGTCCCCGATGAGGAGGAGCTTGATGAGGTAGTCGTAGTCGGCGCGAGCCCTAGCCGGCGGAGCAGCCATCGCGCTCCCCACCTGGCGAGAAAGTGAAGCACGAGGAGATCACAGATCACAAACGGGGCACACCAATCGAAGAAACGCTGAGGTGGGGAGCGCCGGGTTGGTACCGGTCGATGCGGGGAATCGAATCGATTCGACTCGAGGAGGACGACGACGGCGAGGGGTGGCGGATCTGAGGGGGTCGTATCGTAGGAGCCGTTCCACCGGGGGAGCGGGTATTTTGGTCAAATTTCGAGCTGTTTCGTCGATCTCGTCGTGATTGTGGTGCTTGCGGACACGGCAAAATGGCCCTAGGACTAGATAGTGTCATACCATACTAACGTATTTGTCTTCCCATCCAATCAAGGCACGGACAGAGACCAGCCCATATCTGATCAGTACAGGCATGTTTAACTAAACCGATCATTGATGTCTCTCTAATTTTACGGCCGGTCATAAATAATTTACTGATAGTTATAATTAATTTTACTATCAGTCATAGGTTACAAATATTTTTACTGTCATTTGTAAGTAATTTTACCGCTAAGTCATCCATCCACGCTCCGAAGAATACATACCTAGCCAAGGTGCTAGCCCAAACACAGCACACCCGGATGAATCGGGTCAACACGACTCGTTTACTGTTCGTGTTGTGCTGTATTTAGATCGGATCAACAATACTGTGCCTTTGACAGACACGATTGACCCTAGCCCATTTTGTCAGGTATGGGCGCTTGCGTTTTACGAGGTCTCATTGTCACTTGCAACTTGCCAATTTGGGCTTACTACTACTTGATTTGGGTTTTGGACTTTAAGTTTGGGCTCATAGGCTCAGCATCCACTTGACTACACATTTACAGCCGACTTACTGTTTTCATTGTGTTTTCAAGTTTCAACTACTTCAGGAGAATATATAAATAGGCTCTATTCGCTTTAGCTTCTATAAACTGTTTTTCTATAGTAAATAGATTTTCTATAATACCTAACTTTCAAACGTATTGTCTTTTCCAGACAGGGTCTACTTGTTGATTATAGCATACACTGTAGTGACTTTATTTATATCGGCCAAAATCACACGTGAGTCTCTCTCTGCAAGTTGCTACTTATAGGACCGAAACGCAACAGAGAGGGGTGAATGGTGCTGACTAAAATATTTCCCCAAATATTCTTGATCCTATTCAACAATAGCTATAGAGTTATTGAGAATTGGATTTATAGCCAAAATCTTGAGTCAAACCAACCAAGAATTCAACCTCACAGAAAAACCAAAGACTAGAGGTCTAACCTCCAACCAAGGGCAGTCTGACCTCTCTCCGGGCGGTCTGATTGACATGAATAGTAAAATCAGGCAAATGAACAATGATTTCAGCACTGTTCCAAAACTTCAAACCCACGTAACTTTTGACCCAAAGATCCAAAAGCCGTGAAACTTTGCACACACCTTGCTCAAAGTCTCAGGAACCTATTCCATCCATGGATTGCAAAAACCCACATCAAAGTTAAGACCTTTTTGAGATTTAAATAAGGTTGCACAAAAAAGAGCAAAAACTAAAATTGATGATCAAGACTTACACGTGAGGAGAGGATAGTCAAGATGGTTTTTGATATGTTCCCATATATCACAACAAGCAAAAACATCGAAGAAATTGCTCCGAAAACCCTCAGATTAAGAGACCACTAGGAAGATAAAAAATGTGCAAAAACCGAGTTTTTTGATAAACTCGCTACCAAAGTGCCTAAATGGGTGGAGAATGATTCCCAAAGATTATCTCTATTTCTTATACGTCTTTGGCACAGCAAGACCAAGAAAGGATGAGAGGAAAGAAAAACCAACCAAATCAAGAGCAAATCAATCAAGACAAGAGATAGCTATGGAGATGATTAAAGATTGATTCTATTGCTACTTGAGAAAAAAAGCTGTACAGCCACTCCACCTTGGAGGACAGAAAGGACACCAAACACTCAACTCTCAAACCCTAACTCTAAACAAAAAGGTAAAAGAGAGGTATATTGGATGGTTAACCACAAGTATCCATCCCAACCCCTTAAATAGATAGGCTAGTGAGCCACATCTTATCCTAAGTGGATACTATCTACTTAGCATAATGAGAAAAATCCGAAAACCCAACACACGAGTTTTACTCACACATATTCACTTATGCACATTTTATAAATCTTATAAGACTGAATCCGTAAGTCCTAAGTTTTGATCTATCTTGATCATACCAGCTTCTCCATGATCTAAACCGCCTTCCCAAGTGTCGTTCGCACACCGCGGATTTCTTTCAAAGTCATTTCTGCTATTTTGATCAAACTATCAAAATACCCTTCCTTGACTCAGTCATCTCCTTCTATTGCAAGCAATCGTTATGCTTTCCACGTGTAAGTGCACCACTGGTTTACCATGCGTCGGTAAATCTCTTCTATTCTAGTTCCATCGGACCATGTCTCACTTGGACCGACCAAACCACATTGTGCAACCCCACCGTTCGAACTTTCCTTCGATATTTCTCACTTTTCTCGTACCATGCTTAAGCTCACCGTCTCACTAGGCATCATCGATCATTCTAGGCCTTGGCTCTTTCATAAGCGTAGCACCGATCCTCCCCGTTGACTACGGTTGACTCCAAACGACCCTACATAGCCAAATATAAAGAAATTATTTTCGGGCATAAATTCTTCACAACTTGACAAATATTAACTGTAACATAGCTCATGCACCATATAAAACCAAGACCTTGGTCATTAAAACTCATTTAATGACTCAAAAATCACACATAAAAAATCTGGCCAAAAATCCACGGTTTGGTCAGTCTGACCGCAACCATCATACAGTTAGGCCAGATCACAATGCCGGTTCAACCGCTGTGTCACTCATGCATGCAAGGGCAGATCCAAAGAGGAGCACGGGGGTGCACAGGACACAGGGTCCAATTTTGTTTTTCTATTGTATAGCCTGTGTAAATTTAGGTGTGGACCCCTCAGCCAAATCGAAGGACACCTGGCTAGCCTAAAAGATTGAAGCTCTCAACCTCCCGGCTCCTGTTATTCCACTCGGTGCTCCCGCAGCTAGACGCAAGATGACACTAATCGAGGCTTAGGACATGCAGCCTAGCATATGCAAGTGCAACTGAGCTGATACAAGTATAGCCTAAGGAGCTTAGCTAGTCAAGGCACTCTACGAAGGAAAGATAGCAGGCAGAGACTGTACCACACGCACATGGTATTGTCCTAGTCACTCGCGTCTCATTCTCTCCCTCCCTTTGTCTTGTCTCGTGCGAAAGCAAAATCTACCCTCTCACTTGGTCGCAGGCTCCACTACTACAGAAAGCCTAATACTAGACGTCAAATCTCTGTGATGTACACTATTACAGACGATTTTAATTTGGAGGCTGTCTGTGGTATTTGTGGCAGGAAAAAGGAGTATCACAGACGGTTCTTACCGCTGAACCGTCTGTGATACGTTTCCCGCCTTGCAATCCCTCAAAATTTCATATTTTCCCGCTTAAGTCCGAGTATGATTCAGTTTTGAGACACCTTCAGTACAACAGGCATAACTTTTGCATACGGTGTCCATTTTCGACGTTCTTGTATTTGTTGGAAAGCTAACGACGAGTCCGATCCAAAAAATGATCCGCTTGCACTAGTCGCCCTCCAAGACCCCGAAAATCGGCCATCTTTGAACCTAAACCTACGTCGCAAGTTTTTGGTTTCTGTTTTTGCCCTTTTTCTTGGTCTTCCTTTCATAATTTGGATTTTGCTTCAAATGAAAAGTTGTAGATCTCATCGAAACCATTCAAATGAGTATATATAAGCTATATAAAACTTTGCTATTTTATCTTTTCAGACTAGTTGTTTATATTGCATCGGTATATAAAATTTTGTGCTCTAATTCACAGACGATTCTATATATAGAACCGTCTGTGATATTCATTCATCACAGATGGTTTAATCTGACCGCTGGGCCCATCGATACTCCTCAACTCAATCCTAGCCAATAGAAATCCACCAATCCTCACCCAATGGATCGTAGCTCCGCCTTTCTGTCCCCGCGCCAAAAAATTTCGAACTCCCCCCTCTCCCTCCCCTATAAATATAACCAAAACCCAGCCTCCTTGCTGTTCTCCTCCTCCTTGCTGTCCTCCTCCTCCTTACTGTCCTCCTCCTTGCAGACGACGCACAAGTCTACGGGAGGCAAGACACCGCAAAAGCAACTAGCTCGTGCCAACCGTGCAGACGCTCAATCAACACCGTGGGCGTCAAAGACATCCAGCTCATGCGTTGCATCAAGGGCGAGAAGGCATAGATGATCTTTGCTTTTTCTCTGTTCTTGTTGTGTAACCTGCTCGTTGTTTTGGGATATTGTAATGGTAGGCTCTAATCCTAATAAAAATGGATGTTTTATGTTTGTGAAATGAATTGAGATGTGAATTGGATGTATACATGTACATGTTGATCTGCTTGTTTCAGAGGGCATGGCTAGCATTTCCTGAGGCTAGCCAATAAATAGAAATAGGTTTAGGAGTAGAAGGGAATATCACAGACGATTTTTAACTAAAAACCGTCTGTGGTAGTTATAATCACAAACAGTAGTTAAAAACCGTCTGTGATTTATAAATATCACAGACGGTTTTTAACTAAAAACCATCTGTGATTATAACTATCACAGACGGTTTTTAGTTAAAAACCGTCTGTGATAACCGTCTGTGATGATCTTGTATTATTACTGACCCATAAATTCAGACGGTTCACAAAACCGTCTGTGATGACGTTTTTGAACTGTCTGTGATGACATTTTCTATAGTAGTGCTCGCAACCGCCATTTACCGGAGCCTAGAGGCCTAGGCTGCAACCTACCGGCCACCGCGTCTCCTGGTCATCATCACTCGTTGATCATCTCGCCAAACACTTGGCGACATGGATTAAGTCCTAAATTGATATATGGTATTGCTAAATTTCTTTTGATTTTTTTAATTTCTTTAAACAATTAAACTGAATTTATGAGTTATGATTTAAATGTTATGATTGTTGATTGATTTTTTGTTAAATTGTAGGGCTCCAAATTAAGGTTTTAATTTAGGTTTTTAGAAATTAAAATATCCACTTACTTCGTTATAAATCAAAGATAAAATTATATATTTAATTATATATATAGTAAAGTGATGAACCTGATTAATTTTTTCTGACTCCGCCCGCGTGCACGCATGTATTAGGCCCCGTTTGGCACAGCTCCACTTCACAAGTGGAGCTGTTTTTTTTTGACTTCACAAGTGGAGCCGGGTGAAGCTACTTTTTTCAGCTCCTTGGGTGGAGCTACTTTTGTCTCAGCAGGTTTTAAGGAACTCCTTGGGTGGAGCTATTTTGTTTTACCCCGTTTGGCACAAAACAGCTCCAAACAGCTCCAAATAGCTCCAAGGAGCTAGTGGTGGAGCTGTGCCAAACAGGACCTTAATTTACCCCTGCCGATTAAGCAACCACTGCCGACGTGCACCATTAATTCATGAGTGCTGACATTACGTCATGCATGCAAAGCATCACTCCATATCCAAAGCATCACTCCATCAGCAGAGCCAACAGGATTCGTTTCTCAAGTAATTAGTGCATGCATAGCCGGAGCTCATTAGTTCATACATGGTTCATTTCAACAGTAGTCCACAGCGAACAAAATAGGATCTCATTAATGCATTAAACCTCATGCATGGCTAATCAATTTGCAAATCAAAATTTCAAATCTTCCAAATTAAAATGGTTATCACAATAACATCCAAAACCCATTCACATCGTTCTTCATTACTATTCATAAACTAACCCTAAAAACCATCAACAAAAATCAATATAAACACCTTCTTTACAAGCTATTACTATATCTCATCTTGTACTCTTTAAAAAACTTGTAAGGACTAACCTTGAAATCAAATAAATGTTTTTGTTGTTTTTTTAAAAAATAGGATCATTAGATCGATTTCAAAAAAAAAGGAAGGACCGTTAGATCGAACTCAAATTTTAGTCATTAAAACAAGTTTGAATACTGTATATAAAGGCCGGTTACCTATGTCACTAGAACGTGGAATTGTATAGGTGCAAGAGAGTCTTTGGAAAAGTATCAGTGGCTTTTATTGGCTGATATAACGTCATCTAAATCCAATCAAATGACTAGAAATCCTATGTTCCTGTTATTTAATTTTGAAAGTAGGTTTTTTCTAGAGCAATTTGCGGCGGCCACAGAATCTGCAGAATTGGAGGTTACAGTTGCTCCTCCCATGGTGTCCAGGTATCTGCTGGCGTTAACGAGGCCCTGAGATGATGCTCTCATCCTGGCTCATCAGGCTCTCACGATGAACTATCTGGCATTGATCTCTGTGCCAGATCAAGATTGCCTGCAAGATCGAGAACTAAGCATCGTGATTACTCAACTCAGTAGCTACGTGAAGAATGTGCATCTGCGTGCTTCTGAATATTGAATTACTAAACGCAATTAGGCCATTTCTTGCATCAGATTACTATCCTGCTTGTCTCAGCTTCCTACTGCTGGTATGCCTGGAGAGAGCCAGTTACTGCACAATACTATGGACTACGGCACTCGGCACACAAAATAAGCTCGATGATGGTGAAACTAGAAACAGCGTATTGCGATATTTTGCTCTGCAGAGTGAACTGAAGAACGCTGCATGTGTCCTCCAGTTACAGCAGATCAGACATCAGTGTGAGCTAGCGCACGTCGACCTCTCACCAACTCATACTGTCAAACAGCATGACACGACAACAATGAACAATCTCTAAGGTTATGTTTCCTTCTAAAATCACACCCTTCTCGAAGCAAAAAAAAAGATTCAGTTCTTCGTATGGTTCTTGTATTTCTGAAATGCATATAAAGTTATAAACGAGTAGGTAACGTAGGCCATCAAGTACAGGAGTGCCTGCACAAGGCAAGACCTGCCATACTGTCAGCTGTTAAGTAGGTCCAGGAAATACTTGTTCTTGATGATCATCACACACCAAACAATTAACTTTCCACTTTCCAGCCCATGCTTCGTCAAGCCACTTATATCCAGAGAGTATTCCTCAGCATCTAAATTATTCCATAATCCTAGAGGCCCCAAAAGGCACACAAAAGCATGGAATATACTTTTGAATACTCCAAAGTCCAAAGCAAATCAAAGCACGGGGCATGAAAAAAAAAGGGGGAGAAGTTTTCATATGCTCAAGAATATGCTAAGGAAGATACCTCATTTTGGTCTGGAAAAGCGGCACTCCACCACCTAAGCTTCCACTCGCTGAAAGAAACCCCATTCTCTCCTATAAATGAAACCTAATCCAGCATCCCCCATGGAGGACTCTTCACCGGCGCCCCCCCACCCCAACAATGGCCTGATATTGCTGCCATGTAGCCCATGCAGTGTCGTCACTTCTCAGCTTCACCGGAGGCGATGACGACGATGGCAACGGCGGTGCGGCGGAGAATATCTAGGCAGGTGTCAGGCCGTGTAGGGCAACTATACATCTTTGGCAGGTCTTCCTCCTCCATGAGAAGATGATAATGGAGCGAGCAACCGTGTGTATCCCGGGGCTATCTTAATGGAGGTGAACCATCATGTATCGGTTATGCTGTTGCAGTAGTAATAATCAATGCTAGTGCTCTCCTTGTGGAGGCTACTGTACTCTCTTCTTATTCGTAGCGAGCTAGTATTTGCCATGTCACCATTTGTTGCTTGTTTTGAGGTAAAGGTTCTTGTGCGAAGGTCGGCGAAACGCCAGTGCTCTCCCTCTCCTCTCTCTTGGAGTGTCTGGTATCTAGAAAGCTCGAGCAGTAGCTGTCTACGAATATAATTCCGATCGACTGCCTACTGACATCCTAAAAATAAAGGATGACACACACATGTAAACAAAGGTCTAGCGACCAGCTACTATGTGATCACAAGATATCTATTTCCAGAAGATCATTACGGCTCAGATTAAGCTCTGCGGTTATTGTGCTGTGTTGTGCTTATTGAGAATTTTGAATCACTTGAACAAACTGGTTCCAGGACTTACCCGGTGCTGCCGATTACACACCCAAACAATCGATATTAGAAACTGCAGAACATTGGTAGCATCAAATCGAAGCTTGATTTCTGCAGCCATTGCCCACAGGGACACAGTTTGGAGCAACAATTAGTCAAGTAAGCTCTGTTATGCCGTTCAGGGTTCAGATCACATTTTACAAAGCCAGAAGGCTCCGATATGCTTCGATGATAACGGGCTATTTCTTCAGAAGTCGAGGTTAGGACGAAAATATACCCGAGTAACGGTAGTGTGGTGTTTATCCAGAACAAGCTAGTGCAGGGCACCCAATATCTAGGGCCCCCCAAAATCAGATACTTGCATTGTTAATGCTGAACATTTCTAACGGACTGAGATGATGACTGAGATGAAAAAACTCGAAGCTGCTTTAAAAGCTCCAAGGACTAACATAAAACAACAGGGCAAAGGAATGAGATCACACGGCTGGAGAACAGAAATAACAGCACTAATTCTGTCAAGAAAGGAAACTGCAGTGAGCTGGAACAGATAATAGATGTTTCACCAAAACTTGATATACTTATGCTCAGCCTCTGCCCCAATGGAACAACATCAAGACCACACATAGACTTTAAAAGTAACCACAGAAACAGCTCATAATTTCAAACAAAGGCACCCAATTCAAAAGTAACAGATTCCAAAATGACAGCACAAACCACGGCAGCTATTCAGACAAAAGACTTTTAGTAGAAAAAACCCAGCACTTTGCCACCGACATTCTTACGCCTTGCTTCCTCATGGTCCATGATACCAGCGGAAGTTGTCAGCACAATGTAACCAAACTGCACATCAGGTTAGAGAAAGTAGATCAAGTTAACACTCAAATGTCCAGATTATACACAACACTGTACAGTCCATGATAGGAGTAAGTTCTATCTAGAATGCAACCAGTAGTACAGTCAAGCAACTGACCTGCCGAGACGGAAGCAACCTGGCGGTCCATCCTTCGATCTCCTTGACACCAACATCAAAGCGAGGACTTATGACACCACACTTGTTCAGCCTGCCATTCAATTCGACCACAATTTTGCCAGCCCTGTGATCATCAACGTACTCGAACTCACCAATGTATTCTACATAGTAGAACACCAGTCAGGAACATATCCTCCAAGAGAAGCAAATATAACAGAATGTGCATTTGAGAACTAACCGTGCTTCTGCATGACCAAAAGGAACTTGATGATCACCTTGGAAGATGGCCTGATCATGACCTGCCTCTTCCCACGCTTCTCAGCATTGTACATGCTCTTAAGAGCATCATTCAGCACGCTGACCCTCACCATCCTTACCTGAAGAATAACACGCCACAAAGGTTATAAAGGCAGCCTTCTAGAGTGACCACAACCAACCAAAGTGAATTAAATAGACAGCTCGTATTCACGTTCAAATGGCAATAATTTACAATTGAATCCTATTGTAAACTACATCTGATACTGATAGTCTGATTACTGATACTTCAATCTGGTATGGCCAGCTTGGAACACGACTGTCGAAATGACCCAATTATGTCATCCACGTTGAGAAAAAGAAGTAACAGATGAGCTGCAGTACACCACTAATCTAGCAGTACATGAAAAGAATGTATAGTAATATATAAGCAAGTGCTAGCACTTATCATGTACATGACAAGAACGTATAGTTGTATATATGCAAGTGCTAACACTTATCAGCCTCTTGCTAAAATATAGGTGCCTATTCAGCTGTTTTGATTGACACATAATGTAAGGACAAACATCTTCAAGGTGAATGGTAGCAAGTGCCATGGCACACAAAGCAGGTATGAGTGTGACAATTGGTAACTAACCGAGATAAAAACAAAGAGATAACAAGTTCCAAGAAGAACAAGCCTGTGGTCATGTGGTGCCTTTAACCCAACTAGGTAGAAATATAAATGTGTAAAATGACAAAAGGACACAAGTTTGTGATTCTTTGAACATAGACACAGAGCATAGCATGCTAGTGACGGCAGCTTAGCAGCAATATGAACACCCATAGATAACCGCGGTAACGGTTACACTATGGTACAGGGAAGATACATTTAACAAGCCAAATACATTTCATTGGCTTTCGAAAGCAGCACTTTTCTTGTTTTAATATATACATTACTATGAAACAGAAAATTGTGAAACTTTATTTCATTTCTCATATTTCATTAATACCATTCATAAGTAGGTAGAAAGCAAAAAAATCACTGAACACGGCCGCTTTAGCAAAATATTCTTGGTACCCCACAAAACTGGAATAATATCTCATATGAGGCACATAATACACAAGCATCTAAACCCCTAAACACCATCAATAATCAACAAGATCTCCAGCCAAAAAGTTTAGCATCAATCTTAAACCCCCAGTCATGCGCACAGCCCCATTCGAACCTGACCTTTGCTGAAAAATACACTTGACTAGTGATCCTACATCGCTTTCCGAACAGACAAATATCACGTATTCGCATGATACACAGGGAGGAAAACAAAAGGCTTGCGCTTTGCCGCGAACAGCGAACAGATCAAAGATACACCGTCCTAAAACCAGAGATCCAGAGAAGCTATGCGCGGATCTACACAGCAAGAAGAAGGGTGGACATCAGGGTGCAGGGTTTCGGAGGACTGTACCTCTAGGGAGCGAGCCGAGCCTGTCCGTGGCGGCGGAGGGGAAGCGAGAGGAGGCGAGGAGGAAGACGACGGCGCAGGAGGGGCTCCTCTTGAGGGTTTGGGCTCTTAAAAGGGGAAGAAGGATTGCATGCCTACGGTTGGATGCGAATCCGACGGTGCGGGTTTGCCTCTGGGTAGTTTGCCCTAGAATGAATGATGCCTGCCCCTGGGAGCTGATATATGGGCAGTACAGGATACGCCAACTCGGACGGCCCATATTGACTGACGCTTGTAATGGGCCGGCCCATGTTTATTTACTACGTTTTCCTTTCCGGTCGATCCGCCCCATTTGCAGAGGAGGTCAAACCAGGGAAGCCTAATGAGGAAAGAAATACTCTCAAATTACAACAATTAACATCAATTGGGTAAATTGCACATATCGAGAAACCAAAGCTTCTAGAGCTTGCCAAGTAGTTCTGACCTCGCCTTAGTAGCCTGGACTGTCGGGGAGGTGGGCTGGACAGTGCCATTGGCAAGAGGTCGTCAGAGGGAGGTGGGGTTGTGTTGGTGCAGTGGTTGAGGCTTGATGGCAGCAAGGTTCCTAGGGACAGCGGCCACCAAGACCGATGGGAGGCGGTGGTGGGACCGAGACCTACGGGAGGAGGAGACAGAGACAGCGGTGTCGAGACCGAGACCTATAGGAGTAGGAGGATGCCGTGTGGAGTATGGCGTTGCTGGGCCGAAACCCTAGTCATCGCTGCTCTAGGTGGAGAGGAGCCAGTTGATGGGCAAGTGGAATGGGGATGGGTGAGGGTAGAGGTGGGTACGACCAATTTAGACATGAACCACTTAGCCCATTAGCCTCAATGGTTTGTGCGGTGTCAGCCTGTGGGCTCAACTACAGACCTAGGCACGGTACACTGAGTTCACGGGCCGTGTCATGCTAGCATGGGCCCATCTAGCCCGACGGACCAAGGAAGCCCGTCTAGCTTATTTTGGTCCCCTAAAAATAAAAGATTGTACTAATTCCAAAAATATGTAGAATTCAAAAATACAAAATAAATTATAGAAATGAATTATATACGGATATACCCATAAAAGAGACAAATATGCCAAATGTAATAATGACATTTATTAATGTGCAAATGATTGTCTCATTAAAAACTTTGCCAATTAAAAACTCAACTTAAGAAAAACCTTGGCAAAGAAAAAAGAACACAACCTATAGCTCTGTAGTGCATGTAAAAAATAAGAAAAGATACAATGTACATCAATGCTCTAAGTGTCATCATCTAGATAAAGATTATTGAATGTGTCCATGTCTTTCATTGTTAGAAGTACTTCCATCATCTAACTTGTGAGACTTGTTCTCCCCCCTCCCAACTAATATTCTTCCAGAAAGACTGAAAGCAAACTCGGAAGAAACCATTGAGACATGAACAATTAATACATCTCGTGCTAATATGGACCATATATGTTATCTTATACTTGTGTCACCATTCCAAAATATTGAAGTCATCTTCTTGGTGATCGATGGGATCACTGTCCAGAAAGGTAGATAGTTCCCACTGCTACGGTGGCTACGTATTGCTCTAGTACTTGACGTTATAGAACTTGATCTTCCGGAGGAACCTGGTGCACTAAAGATTTTGCACCACATAGTTTTCTTCTTACAAGTGGTGGGTTCTTTGGAGATCATTGCAAGCAAATTACCCAAAACTTTACTTCGTACTTTTGATAAACATCAAACAATTTAGTACGAACATCTAAAAAATAGTTAGAATAATCTTTCCTTGTAGCTTTACTCAGAAGTCCAAGAACGTTAGTGAATCTTTAAAGTTTAGCTCTATGATCTAAAATAAATGTGAATACATATAAATATGAAATCTCTTTCCAATATTTGAAATATTTAATTTCCACAATACAGATAGCCTCTCGTAACACTATCTCATTTTCATTAGCTTCAAGTGACCCGCAATTCACAAGAATATGATACACAATTAAAGGAGATATTGGATAATACACTCCGGATAAATCAACAGTGAATCATAGAAGAGTGCTAAAAATGCCAGTAACTTTTCAGCGACATACCAATGCTACTCAATCAATACTGTGCTACCGTCCTGGTTGTGATAGTGTTGTGTGTGTGTGTGTGTGAATAAAAATAGAAAATATGCTCTTGTAGAGTAAAAGGTTCTATAGCATCATATAAGTAGAGTTCCACCTTACCGGTATATCTAAATCAAACTTTCTTTGATGAACATTCATCACAATGTAAAAGTTCTTATATGTTGCTATTCGTTGGTTATAATAATTTTAAAAAGATATTGCATCGTGAAAAGCTTTAATATACAGATTCAACCTCTTTAAACCATATTTAAATATAAGATTAATAATATGATAGATACATTGCTGATGTAGAAAGAAGGATTCGGCATATATACTAAATAATTGTAACATCCTGAAAAATGTAAATATTAAATCGAGGAGTTTTTGGATTATTCTAATTGTTTTCCATTTGGATTTGGAGTTTATGGAATTTTTCTGAGGAAAAGTTAAAGAAGAAATAAACCTGTGTAAATAGTAGAAAGTTAAAATCTAAATTAAGAATCTGAAAAGATGATCCAAAAAAGGAAAGAGAGAGATTTGGCCTAGAACCCTCAATTGGTAAATGACTAGAAAAATAAGGAAATAAGTATAATAAGAAAGTCATCAACTATGGATATGTGCATAAATAAATGAATACATGTGTACTTAATAAAATATAATATCTATAAAATTTATGTTAAATAAAAAGTACAGAAATTTAGAGGAGCAAGAAAGAAAGTAAATATAATTGAAATTATATGAAGATATATATAGATATTACACAAATGTCTAAAGTAAAATAAAATTAAAAATAATGAACACCTACAAGAATATATATATGTATGCATACAATTAACTATAACAAGAGAAGCAAATAAATTAAATAACAAAAATAGTTGAAAATATTTTTTTTAAGTCCAGAATGTCCTCATGAGCTTCTGTGAATTTTTCTGAAATTTTGGGAAGTAATTTCATATTTTTCCGAGACTTATTCAATTAACTGCGCAATTCTGAAAATCTTTAAAAATAAAAAGGAAAATCCTCCTCTCGGCCGACACCTGGCTGCCCTCGATGCGCTCTCCCTCTTTCTCTGCGCGGTGGCCATCCGACCCGTCCGCCTCCACTCGCTCTCCCTCTTTCTCTGCGCGGTGGCCCCGCCCCCGCCCGCGCGTCTCTCCCTCTGACCGGTGGGCCTCCCGCACCCTCTCTCTGCCGCGCGGGCCTCCGCTCCCCTTCTTCCTCCCTCCTTCTTCCTCCACGCGCACGCGGCGTAGCTCTCTCGCGCCTGCTTCCCGCCGCAGCAAATCCTCGCTTCTTCTCTCACCTCGCGGGCCAAATTTAAAAGGACAGTCACAGGAAGGGGGATGAACCTCTCCCGCCATCTCTCTCCTACAAGATCCCGGCGAATATCTCGTTCATCCCCCCCTTCCTCGCGTGAACAGCGGAGCGCCACATGCCGCCTCGCCGTGCGCCTCTCTCCGGCTATAAAAGCCCCTCCCGGGAGTCACAATTGAGCCGCAATGCCTCACTCTTCCCTCCCCTGCAAGTAATTGAAATATAGCGTCCTCAATCACCGCCGGCGACATCTTCTTCCTTACGGCCGGTGACCGAGCCGCCGTTGATTCCGACCACCTCCGGCCAATTCCTCCCTCCTACACCCTATTCAGAACCTGGCGAAGTAGAATCCACCCTCCACCGAGCTCCCCGACACCCGTACCTCGCCGTCACCGAAGCTCCCGCTCGGGTCGCCTCCACCGTTCGCCGCCGGCCCTCTCCGGTGACCGTCACCTCCGGCCGACTACACCAGAAGACTCACCGTCACGCCAGGATTATATTCCACGAACAACCCAGACCCCTCCGACCACCACTCGCCGCCGGCGCCGTCGCCTTCTTCTTCCTCTGCCGGCCGCCTCTGGGAGCTACCTTAAAAGAGTAAGCCACCCTTATGGGGTTGGCAAAGCCTCCCCGCCCACTTGGTTAACGCGTGCATCTCTTTCCCCCTCCCGCTCCCGCGGCGCGCGTTCGAGCCCCCGGCTCTGCGCCTGCGGTCGAGCGATTTCTTTTAAATTCCCGCTGACAGGTGGGCCCCGCCTGTCGGCCTGTGCAGCTGGAGCAGCCGGCTGACCCCTGGGCCCCACGGGTCAGTGGCACGTCTGCGCTGCGCCCCTGCTGACAGCTGGGCCCCATTGAACAGTACCTGGACCCACTTGACAACGGCACAGCAAGAAAAGAAATTAAAATAAAAAGAAAATGACATGTGGGCCCCACTGTCAGAAATTTCATGTTTTATGGAATTAATTGAACTGAGAACTTCAAATGATCATAACTTTTTCATTTTTACTCCAAATTAAGTGGGACAAATTTCTAAATTCATCTAAAATCAAGATCTATCCAATGGAACTGAAATCATAATTTTTAGAGTTCATTTGAATTTCTGGTGATCTTTTGAGTGATTGGTTGCCTTTTCTTTTATTTGGGTATTTCGCACGATTAAATAGCATACGAGGCTCAAGAGGAAGGAATCGAGGCAGCAGTACAAGAAGCACCAAATAACCAAGAACCCGATCTCTGTGACCAAGGCGAGTCAATACTTTGATCATGTTGAACCTACATTTTTGCAAAATTATTTTGGTTTAAATTATCAACTTGCATGCTGTTATTTTATATGCAAATACATGTTTAATTTAAGATTATAATTATATGCCCATTGCTTGCTTTGAATAATATTACACCTTCTTTGGGATATTTGAATGTGTGAACCTTGTCGCCCTAACAAAATTATAGTAGTAACCTTTCAAAAATAAGTCCCTAATTATATGCCATGCTTAGCATTGTTTAAGAATACGGGGCAAGAAATTGTCCCAAACATCACTTTTAATCATGAGAAATTGAATTGGGCAGTCATGATAGAAATGACTGGTATATGTTGGATATGATTATTTTACACTCCCAAGATCCCCAACTTGCTTAATTATCTGGGCGGATTGGTTCGAGGGTGTGTACGTGTGGTGCAGTGGAAGCACAAAATTGAGTTAGTAATGGATCAAAAGTGGGTTAGTGGTAGACCGCCCAGATACCACTACGGACTGAATCTTGTCATGTCAACCCGTGTAAAACAGTACAACCACAAGCTGGCAAAGTGTAGGCAGGGTTTACTAATTTGTGTGGCTCTAAGGTGGTTACGTGAAGGTATGACCACGAGCAAAGGGATGGATGGTCGCATCCCCGCCTTTGCCCGTGATGGCTCACGAGGGACCCTTCCCGAGGGATGGTCGTATCCTACGGAAGATATACCTTAGCGGGCGTAACCACAGTAGGACTATGCATTGTAACAATCCTGTGATAGTCTACTCAACCGCATGGCTAAGGAATCATGTGGGGCAACGGGTGGATTTATCTCTTGTGGGTAAAGTGTGCAAAACTCTGCAGAGTCTAAAACTATTCGAATAGCTGTGCCCACGGTCAAGGGCAGACATGGGAACTTAGCTAGATATAGTTCTATTTAAAAATGTTTGAAAAATGGGAATGGAAAAGTGGAAGGGCAGAGGAAAGCCCTGATGTGAGTTGTCCTGGGTGTCGTCCCAGTGGTAAGTTAAGCGGCTATAACGCTGAAAAATGTCATACGGTGTGATGCCGTATGTATGGAGAAATTATGGTGATATTAGGCATATGGTGTGATGCCATATGTATGGAGATTCATATTAATATTCCTTGAACATTATGTTTTTGCTCAAAACTGCTAGGTCTCAGAAAATTTTATGTATTATATTTCAAATAGTGGCATTCCTATTCTTACAAAATAAAAATATGGGTGGAATAAACAGGGTCGCGAGTAAAAGAGAGGAAGGTTTGTAGATTACACACGAAGGTATTGGTGGATTCATGTCGATCTTGAATAGGAAATGATAGTGTGGGTTCTAAGAGAGATAAATGGGTGAAGTCTAGCTGAATAGATAGGCTATATAGATGATTTAAATGATAAATGATCCAATCGGATTTTCAGGAATTAGGAGAAATAATACAAGTATTGGAGTATAATTCTTGGTTAGTGATATTCTTGATGGATATATAGTAATGACTCGATTTTGGAGAATTATGGGATGCAAAGGTAAATCGCCGGATTACTACACTAATGATTAATATAAATTCTTGGAAGATATTGGCGATAATGAGAATTAATAGGAGTAATCAAGTACTAGAGGGACGAATTGAATATATGAGAAGATTGGAGGATGCATAACAATTAATGGATTATAATCTTGGTAAATTGAATTTTCGGTGGAGGTATAATTGAGGATTAGCTAGTGATAGATAGAAGAAAATGAGATGAATTATGGGTTGGAATCAATGACAAAAGAATTGAATACAAATGATATCGGTGGATTGAAAGTAATTATGTTAGAGAATTATTAGAGTTCAGAGGTAAGGGGCTGATGAATAGTAATTCAAAATACAAGGTATGATCGGTGGATTAAATAAATGACGATACTTGCTGTTTGGAGTTTTAGACAGCAGTCAATAAATAGAGTGCATTTTCAGTGGATTAAGCCGATGATGGTAAATGTAGTGTGGAGTTAGGTAGTAATAATAAAACTTTGATTAAATAAGAATAGTAATGCTGCTAAAAGCAATTTTTGGCAAATAAAATAACCCGAGCCTTTCCTTTGTTATGCCATGCATACTATTTATTTGCATTCTGTGTATTGGCTCGCGGAGCACGGGGTCGGAGTGCTCACGCTCGCTTTTGCGGCAAATTCAGAAACAGGAACCGGATCACTACGCTTCAATAATACTTTTGGATCACGATGGCGAAGAAGATGAAGATGTCAAGGGCTAGGTCGCGTACCTCCAGTTGGCTGCCTGTGGGCACGTCCTGAAGGTCCCAGATGTGTGCTTCGTTCTTCCGCTGCTGCAATTTATTGATTTCGGCCTAATCGGCCCATGAGTAAGTTTATTATTTTAATTACGTTTCCGCATGATATGTACTTTGATATTCAGAACTGTAACTGTGTGCACTATCTACTGATCAAGGGAATAGTGCAATTAAACACAGTAGATTCCGGATTGTAAAATCTGGGTCTGACAGGCATGGTATCAGAGCATATCGACTGCAGGTCGTGACCTAGTTAGCCTGGTCGTTAGTCCATGACTAGAATTATTTTCTCAGTATCTATTTTCACAAAACTAAGAGGTATTGCTCAATCTCAACTCTCTTAGCTAATTCCCCTCATCTATACGCTACCCTAGCCATTTTACTTCTGAAGTTCTCTTACCCCGAAGTTCAAAGCGATAAAAATCCAGTACTCCTCTTGTAATTTTCTATGGAAACCACTCTAGGCTAAAGAATCATGATGTTGAACCTTGAGGCTTAATCTCAACAATTGTTTTACTTTGGAAGTAACAATAATGTGAATATGGATGAACGTATTCGTGGAACGTAAATAAATAGAAGGCCTAGGTAGCTGAATTAAAAGGCTCTTGGAGAGATAACAACACTGATAAATTGCAAAATTCCTGGAAGATATTTCTGATAATAGAAAAATAGGAGATAACCGATAGTTGAAGGATTAACTAAAATTCTTAGAATTGGAGATATGATCACAACTATCGGAGTATAAACCTGATTAATAACATAACTCTCGGAGGATGTATGTAATAATGAAACAAAATGGAAATAGTGAATATTTAGGTTGATCTCTAGAGGAGCAACTTATGGAATTGAATTAATAACGTCGTATTGGATTACTAGGGAGTCTCGACGCAAACATCATCGGTGGATCTAAAATAAAGAATAATAGGCATCCCTTGGCTTGAGGAACTAATCAAGATGGCAGATAATAGATCTGAGATTGGGGTTATATGGACATAGTGAAATATGAGAATTGAAATATAAATATATGGCGGAAGCTAGGATTTATGTGAAGATTAGATACCCATAGCAGGATTAATAAAATTGAAAACACACAATAGGAAGTGTATGACCAGTGGATTGAATAAATAAAAGATACTCGCAGTCTGGAGTGTAGACGGCGAAGTGCCGTGATTAATTAGTGAAAAGGGATAACCTACATGCAACTTACAAAAGAGGAAGTTAAATTATCAAGGCTATCGGATTCTAGGCCTTATGTAAAAAGATCATATGGGGAGCAAATTAAATCAACGATGGATATTGGAGGTATTAGTATACTGAAGGGTGTCGTAAGGTGGTGTATTTACAAAACAATTACAAGAATGAGTACCAATTTATCCTAAAACACTTTCCTCTTCCTTCTATGGATTTCAAGAGAAAATTTAATTCACCTTCTCTTATTCTTGCTTTAAAATTTAAAGACCAGGATCGTCAAAGATGGTCAAGAAGTTAAGGTGATCTCATTCTCAACAGACTACGAAGATGAACCCTGCGCCCTCTTATGTGTGCTTGCCCCGAGTAGACGTTGTACTGTTGCCAGATTTTCATTTGTGCCCTGAGCACTGCCTTCTTGCCCTTGGGCATCTTATTTCGCAGTCACGGGAACAACTTGCTTATAAAATTTTGAATGGGTTTAGAATATCTGATCTCTACGATTTAATACTCATCTCATGCTATTCCCTCTCACCTTTTCTGGAAAATCCTATCAGGCCCAATGGATAGCAGCAAGACAACTGCCACAATCAGACGCAAGGGAGGGAGAATAATAATTGATACTCGCCAAAACCCTAACCGTCCCTACAATCTGTCACCAAACCCCACTCCGCGAAGAGTACCAAAAGGAGGCAGTCACAATAAAAATAACAGCAGGACTGCTCCAGGCAAACCTCAAAAAGACCTTACTTGTTTTAGTTGTGGAGATGTGGGACACTATGCCAATAGGTGCCCCCAAAGAAATCTAGAAACACCAGCAAAGGATGCCATCGCCACCAACCTTAACCCTAACAAGGAAAGATTCACTAATATCAATAGCCCCAGCCATACGTACCAACCATCACATAACCTCACCCTGCAAGAAATGTCAAAGAGAAGCCATCACAATGAAAGTAACCGCAGCCCTGTATTAAGTAGGCCTCAAGGGAAGAAGCGCAAATGCTACCACTGCTGCGAATCAAGGCATTACGCGAAGAGTTGCCCCGTTAAGAGGAAAGACAAGCAGATAATGGATGCCGTCACCATCAGCTTTAGCTCCGACGAAGAAAATCCTATCAACTCCAAGGAAGAACAAGCTGCAACCACCAAGGTGCTGCCACTAGGCCAGGAAGCTACAAGGAATAATATATGCCTTGAATGTGGCAAAGCAGGACATGTCGCACAACACTGTCCTCCATTACGGCAAATAGGACAAGGAGCATGTTTCACATGTGGGCAGACCGGACATTACTACTACAATTGCCCAGTTCCCTATTGCTTATACTGCAAGAAATACCATTACCCGGACAACTGCCTCAAGACCCTAATAGCTTGCAGGCGTTGTGGAGCAAAGGGACATGAGAAAAGTCAATGTACTGTTAACTGCCCCAACTGTGGAGGAGACCACCTATCAGGAGAATGTCCAACGAGAAAGATGACATGTTTTCTCTGTGAAGGACAAGACCACTGCCCCAAGGACTGCTTCATGAGCCTGTTGCTGACCAAAGCAGCTGAGATACAGCGGATGAGTCTCCAAGCCGCCATAGGACTTGTCAGGCCCGGAGTTAAAAAGGATGATTGATATCTGTTACCATTTATTTAAGGGGGGTAGCAAGAGAAGTGATGCCTTGGGCATTTTGATGCATGTTGGAGAGCTACTATGATGTATAATTACTTTTGGAAGTACTGATATGATGTATGGCTACCTTGGAAGTGTAATAATACTATATTGGATCTAATAGAATCAGGCCGAGGAAATTCACAAGATCCTCACGACAAGCTAAACCCTAAACCCTGTTGCTAGCCAAAGTTAGTCTCACCTGTATCTTTCTACTCTACCGGAATCTCGGGGTCGAGATTCTTTTTAAGGGGGGTAGATTTGTAACATCCTGAAAAATGTAAATATTAAATCGAGGAGTTTTTGGATTATTCTAATTGTTTTCCATTTGGATTTGGAGTTTATGGAATTTTTCTGAGGAAAAGTTAAAGAAGAAATAAACCTGTGTAAATAGTAGAAAGTTAAAATCTAAATTAAGAATCTGAAAAGATGATCCAAAAAAAAAGGAAAGAGAGAGATTTGGCCTAGAACCCTCAATTGGTAAATGACTAGAAAAATAAGGAAATAAGTATAATAAGAAAGTCATCAACTATGGATATGTGCATAAATAAATGAATACATGTGTACTTAATAAAATATAATATCTATAAAATTTATGTTAAATAAAAAGTACAAAAATTTAGAGGAGCAAGAAAGAAAGTAAATATAATTGAAATTATATGAAGATATATATAGATATTACACAAATGTCTAAAGTAAAATAAAAGTAAAAATAATGAACACCTACAAGAATATATATATGTATGCATACAATTAAATATAACAAGAGAAGCAAATAAATTAAATACCAAAAATAGTTGAAAATATTTTTTTTAAGTCCAGAATGTCCTCATGAGCTTCTGTGAATTTTTCTGAAATTTTGGGAAGTAATTTCATATTTTTCCGAGACTTATTCAATTAACTGCGCAATTCTGAAAATCTTTAAAAATAAAAAGGAAAATCCTCCTCTCGGCCGACACCTGGCCGCCCTCGATGCGCGACGCGTCGCCCGCCTGCGCCCATCCACCGCCCGCCCCTCGCCTACGCTCGGCCGCCCGATGCGCGCCCGGCCCATCCGGCCCGTCCGCCTCCACTCGCTCTCCCTCTTTCTCTGCGCGGTGGCCCTGCCCCCGCCCGCGCGTCTCTCCCTCTGGCCGGTGGGCCTCCCGCACCCTCTCTCTGCCGCGCGGGCCTCCGCTCCCCTTCTTCCTCCCTCCTTCTTCCTCCACGCGCACGCGGCGTAGCTCTCTCGCGCCTGCTTCCCGCCGCAACAAATCCTCGCTTCTTCTCTCACCTCGCGGGCCAAATTTAAAAGGACAGTCACAGGAAGGGGGATGAACCTCTCCCGCCATCTCTCTCCTACAAGATCCCGGCGAAGATCTCGTTCATCCCCCCCTTCCTCGCGTGAACAACGGAGCGCCACATGCCGCCTCGTCGTGCGCCTCTCTCCGGCTATAAAAGCCCCTCCCGGGAGTCACAATTGAGCCGCAATGCCTCACTCTTCCCTCCCCTGCAAGTAATTGAAATATAGCGTCCTCAATCACCGCCGGCGACATCTTCTTCCTTACGGCCGGTGACCGAGCCGCCGTTGATTCCGACCACCTCCGGCCAATTCCTCCCTCCTACACCCTATTCAGAACCTGGCGAAGTAGAATCCACCCTCCACCGAGCTCCCCGACACCCATACCTCGCCATCACCGAAGCTCCCGCTCGGGTCGCCTCCACCGTTCGCCGCCGGCCCTCTCCGGTGACCGTCACCTCCGGCCGACTACACCAGAAGACTCACCGTCACGCCAGGATTATATTCCACGAACAACCCAGACCCCTCCGGCCACCACTCGCCGCCGGTGTCGTCGCCTTCTTCTTCCTCTGCCGGCCGCCTACGGGAGCTACCTTAAAAGAGTAAGCCACCCTTATGGGGTAGGCAAAGCCTCCCCGCCCACTTAGTTAACGCGTGCATCTCTTTCCCCCTCCCGCTCCCGCGGCGCGCGTTCCAGCCCCCGGCTCCACGCCTGCGGTCGAGCGATTTCTTTTTAAATTCCCGCTGACAGGTGGGCCCCGCCTGTCGGCCTGTGCAGCTGGAGCAGCCGGCTGACCCCTGGGCCCCACGGGTCAGTGGCACGTCTGCGCTGAGCCCCTGCTGACAGCTGGGCCCCATTGAACAGTACCTGGACCCACTTGACAACGGCACAGCAAGAAAAGAAATTAAAATAAAAAGAAAATGACATGTGGGCCCCACTGTCAGAAATTTCATGTTTTATGGAATTAATTGAACTGAGAACTTCAAATGATCATAACTTTTTCATTTTTACTCCAAATTAAGTGGGACAAATTTCTAAATTCATCTAAAATCAAGATCTATCCAATGGAACTGAAATCATAATTTTTAGAGTTCATTTGAATTTCTGGTGATCTTTTGAGTGATTGGTTGCCTTTTCTTTTATTTGGGTATTTCGCACGATTAAATAGCATACGAGGCTCAAGAGGAAGGAATCGAGGCAGCAGTACAAGAAGCACCAAATAACCAAGAACCCGATCTCTGTGACCAAGGCGAGTCAATACTTTGATCATGTTGAACCTACATTTTTGCAAAATTATTTTGGTTTAAATTATCAACTTGCATGCTGTTATTTTATATGCAAATACATGTTTAATTTAAGATTATAATTATATGCCCATTGCTTGCTTTGAATAATATTACACCTTCTTTGGGATATTTGAATGTGTGAACCTTGTCGCCCTAACAAAATTATAGTAGTAACCTTTCAAAAATAAGTCCCTAATTATATGCCATGCTTAGCATTGTTTAAGAATACGGGGCAAGAAATTGTCCCAAACATCACTTTTAATCATGAGAAATTGAATTGGGCAGTCATGATAGGAATGACTGGTATATGTTGGATATGATTATTTTACACTCCCAAGATCCCCAACTTGCTTAATTATCTGGGCGGATTGGTTCGAGGGTGTGTACGTGTGGTGCAGTGGAAGCACAAAATTGAGTTAGTAATGGATCAAAAGTGGGTTAGTGGTAGACCGCCCAGATACCACTAAGGACTGAATCTTGTCATGTCAACACGTGTAAAACAGTACAACCACAAGCTGGCAAAGTGTAGGCAGGGTTTACTAATTTGTGTGGCTCTAAGGTGGTTACGTGAAGGTATGACCACGAGCAAAGGGATGGATGGTCGCATCCCCGCCTTTGCCCGTGATGGCTCACGAGGGACCCTTCCCGAGGGATGGTCGTATCCTACGGAAGATAGACCTTAGCGGGCGTAACCACAGTAGGACTATGCATTGTAACAATCCTGTGATAGTCTACTCAACCGCATGGCTAAGGAATCATGTGGGGCAACGGGTGGATTTATCTCTTGTGGGCAAAGTGTGCAAAACTCTGCAGAGTCTAAAACTATTCGAATAGCCGTGCCCACGGTCAAGGGCAGACATGAGAACTTAGCTAGATATAGTTCTATTTAAAAATGTTTGAAAAATGGGAATGGAAAAGTGGAAGGGCAGAGGAAAGCCCTGATTTGAGTTGTCCTGGGTGTCGTCCCAGTGGTAAGTTAAGCGGCTATAATGCTGAAAAATGTCATACGGTGTGATGCCGTATGTATGGAGAAATTATGGTGATATTAGGCATATGGTGTGATGCCATATGTATGGAGATTCATATTAATATTCCTTGAACATTATGTTTTTGCTCAAAACTGCTAGGTCTCAGGAAATTTTATGTATTATATTTCAAATAGTGGCATTCCTATTCTTACAAAATAAAATATGGGTGGAATAAAGAGGGTCGCGAGTAAAAGAGAGGAAGGTTTGTAGAGTACACACGAAGGTATTGGTGGATTCATGTCGATCTTGAATAGGAAATGATAGTGTGGGTTCTAAGAGAGATAAATGGGTGAAGTCTAGCTGAATAGATAAGCTATATAGATGATTTAAATGATAAATGATCCAATCGGATTTTCAGGAATTTGGAGAAATAATACAAGTATTGGAGTATAATTCTTGGTTAGTGATATTCTTGATGGATATATAGTAATGACTCGATTTTGGAGAATTATGGGATGCAAAGGTAAATCACCGGATTACTACACTAATGATTAATATAAATTCTTGGAAGATATTGGCGATAATGAGAATTAATAGGAGTAATCAAGTACTAGAGGGACGAATTGAATATATGAGAAGATTGGAGGATGCATAACAATTAATGGATTATAATCTTGGTAAATTGAATTTTCGGTGGAGGTATAATTGAGGATTAGCTAGTGATAGACAGAAGAAAATGAGATGAATTATGGGTTGGAATCAATGACAAAAGAATTGAATACAAATGATATCGGTGGATTGAGAGTAATTATGTTAGATAATTATTAGAGTTCAGAGGTAAGGGGCTGATGAATAGTAATTCAAAATACAAGGTATGATCGGTGGATTAAATAAATGACGATACTTGCTGTTTGGAGTTTTAGACAGCAGTCAATAAATAGAGTGCATTTTCAGTGGATTAAGCCGATGATGGTAAATGTAGTGTGGAGTTAGGTAGTAATAATAAAACTTTGATTAAATAAGAATAGTAATGTTGCTAAAAGCAATTTTTGGCAAATAAAATAACCCGAGCCTTTCCTTTGTTATGCCATGCATACTATTTATTTGCATTCTGTGTATTGGCTCGCGGAGCACGGGGTCGGAGTGCTCACGCTCGCTTTTGCGGCAAATTCAGAAACAGGAACCGGATCACTACGCTTCAATAATACTTTTGGATCACGATGGCGAAGAAGATGAAGATGTCAAGGGCTAGGTCGCGCACCTCCAGTTGGCTGCCTGTGGGCACGTCCTGAAGGTCCCACATGTGTGCTTCGTTCTTCCGCTGCTGCAATTTATTGATTTCGGCCTAATCGGCCCATGAGTAAGTTTATTATTTTAATTACGTTTCCGCATGATATGTACTTTGATATTCAGAACTGTAACTGTGTGCACTATTTACTGATCCAGGGAATAGTGCAATTAAACACAGTAGATTCCGGATTGTAAAATCTGGGTCTGACAATAACGTAGTAAGAATATTCATTGCCTAGAGTTTATTACAGCATCGTCCATAGTAATTGCAAAAAAATATTTATAAGATCAGAATCTTCCACGACTTTGATAATATATTTTGCATTATTCTCACCCGTATGTGCTGCATCAATTAGTTTAAAACATATGATTCTTTTTTTCCATTACCTAATCATCGTTGACATAATGAGCAACTACACTAAGATAATCCTCCCTAGCCTAACTACTCCATGTGTCCGAGGTCAAGGCCATCGAAAAGGTACATGTTTTGAAGAGTTCTTTTACTTTAGCATAATCATTATTATAGCATTTGAATAAATCTTGAGTTGTTATCTGTCTGGAAACATCAGAAAATCTAGGATTATACGTAGTCCTAATGTAGTTTTCTAATTCTTTAGACTCACCAAAGTTTAAAGGTAGATCATGTGAGGCAATTAAAAGAGAAAGAGATTCTCAAGCTACTTCAGAACTATAATATGTATAAAGGATAATCGACTAGAGAGGGGGTGAATATGATATTTTAAAAATTCTTTCTCTCTAAACAATAATTTTAGCGAAATGGAACCCAACAAGAATTCTAGCACAATTCAAAACCTAACAATTGTAGTTTCACTAAAGCACCACTAGCAAAGTCTCTATAAATATATCCCTAGCTCAATAAGATATGGCAAGATCAATAGCTAGAAATATAAATGTAGAATAGTAGATACAAAGAAATAACCAATATTGAGACACACGATGTTTTGCTGTGGTATCAAAGACTTGCCGGTCTTCACTAATTCACGTTGAGGAAAGCCCAAACGGATTAGACCAGCTCCACGAATTAAGCCTCAAATCCACTAAGGTTGTTCTTCCTTTACTCCGAAGATGATGAACACCGAACTACTCACAAACGATGCTAGACGTCTTCACAATTTTCTTGAAAAGATCATCGTGCAAACCTCCTTCAAGCCATCTAGATGTTGGTAAACAACAAGAGTAACAAATCACGGGCTTCGCTTGAAGGAATTCAAGTGTCAAGGATCAACTAATGGATGAATGCACTTGAATTTGTTCCCAACTATCTCAAATGTATGCAATGGGAGTAAATGAGGTGTAGATAGTGCACAACTAACTTAAGGATATTCAATGAATTGTCTACTACCTGTCCAAGAGCTGATGGGGGGTTATTTATACCCCTCACCCACCAATTTGACCATTTGAGGACAGATTGGGGAAAAAATCAGTAAATGTGGTAGTACCACCATGTATCGATCGGTACTATCACACTTGAGGTTCAATGGCTATTTTATACGTAATAAATGTTTCTAAACTAGTTGTTGCTATTTGGCACGGAACGTACGTCCTGCAGCTCCTGGAGCCCATGGCGCTCGGCGTCGGCGTCTTGGAGGGCTACGGGGAGCGGGGCGTGACCAGCGACCTCATGTACATCCGGGCGCCGGCGGCGCGGTCGAGGAAGGCGAGCGAGGACTACGAGTGGCTGCAGCTGATGCAGCTCGGCGACGGGGGTTCCATGGCATCACTGTCCACTTCTTGTGAAACTCGTGCAAGTGCGCAGCTCAGGTGACCGGTGTCTCGGTACTGACCAACCATCGTAAATCTTCGTATTTTACGTTTGGTGCACCATACTGTTGTTACCAACGGAGAGGCCTTCTAAATTTTTAGATGCATTTGGTTCTTTCATACGTCAGTCTTCATTCGTCAGTGTCATCTACCGATTCTATCATGAGATACGGGCGCGGTTGTCACCACTATCAAGTGGTGATCTGGCAGAAATGAGAAATGCTCGGTCGGGGGACGTCGTCATATTCACTTTTGAATCAAGAGATGTTGAACATTTCCCACAGATTTAGCTTTTCACTTGAAAGAATACGGTGGTAAAAAACTGAAACGACCCGAAAAATTCAAATTTTTGAACTTTTCTTGAATTTTGATTGAATTCTTTTTCCCTTCCCAAATTGGCAAATCTCAAAGGAATTACGCCTTCCTCTTTTGGCAAGTGCGCCACCTTCTCTCCTCTGGCGCCCTCACGCGCGCGCCGCTCCTCCTCTCCTTCCCAGAGAAGCTGCCGCACGCGTCACTTCTCCCTTGCATAGGATTGCGGCGCCGCCCTCCCTCAGCTCAACGTCAGCTCCTGCGCCCGGTCCCACCAGTCAGCCGCTAACTCCTCTGCTCCCCTCCCTCGCGCAACGTGCTGGCAACCGCGCGCGCTCTTGCCGCTGCGACACCTCGCCCTTCTCGCAGCTTCTCCTCTCACCGAGTCAAAGTGGTGGCAAAGACTCGCAGGGGAGATGCACTACCTTTCTCACAAAGCCCACGCCACTCCAGTACATCCCCTCTTCCCCGCTTAGCGTGAACCCGACGCGGCCAAGAAAATATCTCTAGTGACAACCGACCTACGCCGTCTATGAAACCCAATTAGCAGTTCCCTGAGGCTTTTAGCACCCTCACAAACCCTCTCCCCCAGCCGATTGAGCTCGCATCGCCCCTGCCGTCCGCAATCGAAGCCTCTGAGGCCGGTTAACCCTAATTGCAATCTCGTGATTTCGTCCATTATTTTTCGATTCCTTGCAATGCCATGGTCCTCAGTGCATGCTAATCATAGTGGTACTCTCAATTGCACAGGAGCATTTGGTTAGAAGGCTATCACCGAAGGTCGCCGTCAGGTACAAGGACCTCACCCTGGCTAGCTCGCTTGGGTTCTTCTCAAGCTACACTGTCACTTCTATTAGCCTCCTAGTGTCCCGTAGACGGTGAAAATCCAGCCGATTCGACCCAAACTTTACCGGAGTTCCTTAGTGCCGCCGTGAAGACCACCTCCTTCCCGGCCGCCGCCTACTATCTCCGATCATCTTCCTGAGCTCCAAAGTGCCAAAATGGAAAACCAAGCTCACAAACTACCTCTCTGAGAAACCCCTTCCTTTCCAAGAACCCTAGCCTCTCCGCTTCACAGAGGTGGCTACACTCTGCTTTTCCGCTGGGAGGGCCGTCTGGAGGTTGAAGACGACCTCCCGGGGGCAGCGTGGACCCATCTCGCCCGTTCGTGCCGTTTCCATCCAGCCGTTCGCGTTGGTTTGAATCTCGGCCACTGATCCGCCACCGCCCCTTCATCCAATCGCCCGCGCTCGCTCCATCGCTGCCGTCTGCGAGGGCCGCGCATCGCCCATCGGGCGGACATGCGCGCGCCGTGCTGGGCCTCGCTCGCGCGCTCGCGTGGGCCGCAAGCTGTGGCGTATGCGGCCGTGCGCACGGTGCGGCCATGGGCCGACTGGCCCGTTTAGCCGCAGGGGAAATCGGGCTGGCCGCACTGTTCATCCCGGGGCGGCCCTAACACTGTTTATTCATTTTAGAAAATCTCAAAAATCCAGAAAAATCCCCAAAATGCCAGAAAATTCTAAAAATCTCAAAAATACCAAAATACATCATTTTGACCAGTTTAATATTCCAAATTCAAATTTGGCATCCATTCTTCCAAATTTAAATTCTAAAAATTTAAATTTCACCATTTCACAAACCTAACTCTTTAAATTCCATTTCTACTGTCCCAACCAGTTCAAATATTATAAATTCAAATTTTATAAATTTAAATGTCATTAATTCAAATTTAACCCTTACGTCATATTCAGCTCCAAATAAATTCAAACCCTTCTGTTATTCAAATTAAATCCTAATAAAACCTCAAATTCATCCAAATCAAAAGGCAATCATCCATTTCTAAATATTCATTCCTTATTCCCAAAATTTATCCAACATCTATCACCCCTCGATCGTCTTGAACCCATCAAATCCAATTCTCGCCTTGTTAGTCAACTAAGCCCTACTAAACTCCGACCACCAACCCAGCCTATTTCTTTTTATGTTATTTCTTGTTTTTAATTGCATTTTGTTCCCAGCTTGCATCTCGCAAGGCAGGAACCTGTTGGACTTCGTTTTATACGCTAGTGATCGGACCAAGCGGGTTGGTCAACTGAAGGACAGCAAAGACATTTGAAGCCAATCAAGAAGATCAAAAGCAACAAAACAAAGGCAAGTCACATATTTTTGATCATGTTGAATCCCATGACATGCCTATTGTCTAAGTAATGTAGTTTCATTATGAATATTTGTGAAATGCTATTTGCTTAACATGAAATGTTTAGAATGACATGCTATTTAGATAAGTCCTACCACTGATAAAAGCCCTGTTTACTTTGATGGCCACATTCACCTTAACAACCTTAGTAATTATTGAAGTATTGTATAAATGTATGTACCATCATCTCATTCAACATTACACACTACTAAGTGACTTTGGCCGTTGGCCAGTAGGTTTGAAAAACCCCGGACTTAGGGTAGGGTGGTATGGGACGCCGTACCCTAGGCCGGTAATGTTGGTATGCAGGGTGGGGTAAAGGTGTTGCGCGAAACCGTGCGCGGATTTCGCCCATCGCTTTACCCTTCAACATGTACACTATTAAGATTTGAGCCGTGGGCTAGTAGATTTGGAAAAAAAACCCCGATCTAGGGTAAGCGTGCCCTAGAGCGGAGGTGCCGGTGTGCACAGTTAGGGTAAGGGTGTTGTGGGAGACCGTGTGGCGGTTTTCGCCCACCGCTTTACCCTAGAGTGGAGGTTGCGGACCTCAGAAAAATACAAGGGCAAGAACCTTGTGCTAAGTAAAAGACACAGTGATCGCCCAACCACAAGTGTTGATACGTCAACCCTGGTCTAGTAGCTGCTCAAGTTCGATTGAACCTCTACAGACGTAGTTTGGAGGCACCGTGCGAGTCCATACGGAAGGGGCTAAGAAGGGCCGTATGGAAGTTGGTTATTTTATTTGAACAACCTGACCGATCGATCTGAACTTCGATCATATGTGATATGAGCCGCACAATAGTAGGCTAAGGTAAGTCAGGAGTTGCCTGAACTTACTGGGAGGCCTACTAGGTAGAGGCTATATAAAGAATTGAGCAGCGAAAAACCATGTTTTCTTAATATCAGACGTGGAATTAAGAAATCTTGTGGGTAAAGCAGGGCAACTCTGCAGAGTGAAATAAATGGTATTCGAATACGCCGTGCTTTCGGTTAATGAAGCTGTGTTAACTGGGTGATTCCAGCAACGAGGCATAAATAGTATTTCTGGTGTTGTTAATTTGAGTAATGAGGAGACTTTATCTGATAACAGAAAATCCCCCTGATCTTAAGGAACAATTGTTTTAAAGTTTTATTTGTTTGCAAATAAAATTGCATCCACCTTTTAATAAAACACTATATTCCCTTCCCTTGAGAATCCTGGCATATAGTTATATATTATTTCCCACATGTGATTTGCTGAGTACGGGGTTGGAGTACTCAGACTTGCAAAATCCCCCCCCCCCCACAGATATCAGAAGAAAAGAAGATGATGCGAGTGTTCGTGTTAGGGTTACGTCTACACTCAAGTGTTCCTGTGGAGTTTTCTTCGGCTCTTCTGTATGTAAGTTAAGTTTTGGGCTTGGACGCCCGTATTGTCATTAAAGTTGACCATTAGGTCTTATTTCAATTAAATTAACTTGTTTTAATTGTTCGTAAGCAGGCTTGATACACTGTTAATCCGCAACGGAACTTTTGGGCTGTTGCGGACCGTACGACGTTCATATTCCCAAAAATAGGGGCGTTACAAAAACTGAGAAAATTGTTGCTCCTGGATGTTGCAGCACGGATATCCTGACAGCTCGCATGTTCAGCTAATCAAACAAATTCGAATCCAAAAGCTTTATATATATGTAGCGAAGCAAGGCCAGCATTTGCGTTTTGCAACAATCAAGAGGCCCTTGCCTGCTGCGGTGCTCTCCCACTTTCGCCGCGCGCGGACGTACGTTTACACATGTCACGCAGCCCAGCAAGGCCTTGCTCAGCGGCAGCAGGCAAACCCAGCTGGGCTAACCAGGACGCCGGCGTGCCCAACTGGCCAGCCTGCCCAATAGCAATAGGACTGGAACTAGGCAACAACTGCTCCACTTGTACAGTCAAAGACTCCTCTCCCTTAAAAAACCTTGTTATCTGACCCAGTGACCGATCGCCCAACATGAAACGGTCCGTTTTTATGACTTTCTCAAATAAATAGATGGTATAATTTTCTTGTCACCATTTTGAAACAGTTTATCAGAATAGTCTTTTCGAAACGGTTTATTGGTATTCGGTTTATACGTTATAGCCAAAAGCTATCAGCTACAACTATAAATTATAAGCTGCGGGCGAAAAGAACGCATCCAATGGCTCAACCGCATACCTGCTTTAGGTCATGTTCCAAATAATTTTTGGCTTCTACTTTTAGAAGTCAAAAGCAGTTTTGAACGCGTTGGTTTTTTAATGTGCATTTTTCCCTTCTTGTTTTTCTTGGCATTGTCCGTACAAATATAACACACTTTTATTTTCATTTTGTCTATTTTTATTTTATTTAATTGAATATCTCGGCTAAAAACTAATAGCCACTATAGTACCATTTCAATCGAAAGATAAAAGATTCATGTTTTTGCCACTTTTAAGATTGGCCAATTACCTTTGTCACTTACATGTGGGACCGCCTGAGTCACTGATAACGGGCCAGGGTGGCAAATCTGTTGCCCCTCACCTCATAAGGGTGGCAAAAACATAAATTTTCCAAAAACATAAGCCCCAACTGAATTGAATGTTCCTTGGTTTCAGGCTTGCAGCGCTCCTCCTTGGCACTCACTGCAGCCAAGGAGACCAAACACTTGTTTAAAAATGTGCGGCGCATTTAAGGCATATATAAGATTAGACATCCAACCAAATAGTTTTTAGGACTTAGGTCCTATTTAATACACGGTAATTGTATTTTTTGATTCTTGTGAGAATTGTATTTTCATATGAAATTTTCGTGTTCTAAACAGGGGCTTAACATGGTATATCGAGTGTAACTAAGCTTACCATTATTGGTGGCTCAGTTATCACTCTCTATATGTGTTTGAACTAGGCTGTTTTCACCCCTTCCGTCGTAGCTCAATTCTCGGAGCAGAGCTTTGTTGCATTGTCAGTAGCCGATACCTTTTAAGATGAGATCACGTCTAAAAAACAGAACAGATACCAAGACAAAGACAAACTATTGTGATTGCCATTTCAAATGTTGTTTCTTTCTATCGCAAAACAAAAAAATAAATCAGTTTTCTGACGGTGTGCATGCATGTAAGACCATAATAACCACGCTGCGAATTCTAGTCGAGATGGCAGCACATATATTGTTATTCGTAAGAACATGGCCTCTGCATTTCGTTGGTCTGACGACTTGGCGGCAACGTTGTTGGAGATGCACACGAGCGGACAGGTCCCAACAGTTTGTACACGCGTGGGGGTGTGAGCTTATCATGCTCCGGTCGATCGGCCCATGTGTGTCGCCCATGTGAGCCTGGACGACGGCTAGGGATTTGGAATCTACTAACATGCATGGGTGCCCTCTTTTTAACAGTTAACACTGCCTTTTTCTTTTCTTTTTTCGCAGGCATGAACATCCAGCTCGATCTGGTTGTAGCATCTACAAAACAAAAGGATATGTTTCTTCTAAAAAGAAGCAAAAAGATTCCATCGTGATAAGGCCGAAAACTCGAAAAACATTATGTTTTTGGATTATGTATTGAATCGACCAGTTTCTAATTGGTTAATTACAATTATTGGACAGTACCAGCACTAGTACAGGAACCACACTATACATCGTGCAAAAAAAAATGAGGTACATACTTGTATATAGGGTTGTCTATTTATAAAAAGAGTTATGTTTTCTTAATTAGTGAAAAAAAATTAGAATCCGACACACAACTTGAAGCTAATCCGAAGACCAAGAAAATAAACCTAGGCTTAGTTTTGTGGTTGTTTTTTTAAGCGGCTATGAAAAAGAGATTGTTTTAAGTGTCTATTACTCCGTTTGGTTAATCATGTTAAAGTTAGATAAATTCTGTTATCAAATGACTGTTCTCTCATATTTCATTCCAAATATTTTGAAATGTAATAATACATTTGGTTGTGACTTGATTAAAAGTCAAACACTCAAATATCTAAAAGCAGATCAACCAAACGGGATTACCATAATCCATTACAATACCAAATGGAGCCTTGATCCAAAATAATCAAGCAACCTACAAAAATAGCAAAAGCGTTAGATAAAACATATAGTTTGCAAGTGTAATCGGAAACTTCCCTAAAAAACGTTAGTCATGTACCATACTGGCATCTTCTCAATTTGGTGATTGCTTTTTTATGTGAATGTGATTGATTTTGTTGGCGTGGATTCCCTCTTAGGTTTGCACGTTGCTCTCGGTTAACCATGTCAGAATGGTCCATGGCCGAAACACTAACCCAATAAAAATGGCGAGCTCGGTCCTAAGATTCCTGTACATACGCCTCACGAATACCATTTATTTACTTAGCACGGAGCTTCGTAGCGACGTCCTACACGTACAGAAAATGCACAAGATACCGTACTCACCAACCCAAGTCAATTGGCAGGGTAGCAGTACATGCCAAGTTGGCTGTAATCTGGAAATCAAGTAGATCGGTAAGCAGAACCGATCACAAGCTTCGCCACTTAGGTGTAGATCATAGCTAGCGAGGTGCCAGATGAGCACCAAATCAGCAAAAGAAAAAAAAACACCGTGCAGTACGAGCCGTGCAGACGCACGTCTGCACATGGATGCTTGCACAAGTCGATGCCCTTGGGAGCCAGGAGTTGTGAGACCAGCGGTTCAAAAAAAAAAAGGAACTCTGAGATCCACAGCATAGGCCCGTGTGTCTTTACAAATTACATGTTACAATTGAACTTACTACTCTATCCGATCATAAATATTGTTTTGGACAGGTTCTTTAAAACATCATTTTGATTACTAAATTTTATTATAATATATTTATAAATTCAATAAATCTATCCATAATTTTCATCTATCCATTATAAATATTTAAAAAGATATCAATAATCAAATTTCTGACATTTTAACTATATATATTCTAAAATAATATGTATTTATGACCAGAGGAAATAGTAGTTCAGTAGTACTAGTGAAGCAGTGAACATACTGCATGAAAATGATTTTCCAAACTTGTCTTCCCCGAGCACGCGTTAGGCGGTATGCTATTATATATAGCGGTGGCTTCTTCCTCTCGCCATAAGGTGGCTTAGCGCTGAGTCTCTGCCTTGTAAAAGCAACAGCACCGGCCAAGTCCTACGTCTTTCTCTTGTTAGCTTCAAGATGTCGCAGAGGCCGGGCAGGCACCAGAGGAGGGCGTCCCAGTGCGTGTTCATGTTGCCGGAGAACTTCGCCAGCCTCGAGGACGTGTCGGCGGCCGCAGCGGACGGCGGTGGCGAGCAGCGGAAGCCCGCGACGGCGGACGCCTCCGAGCAGCAGCCGGCGAGGCAGGCGGGGCGCCACCGGCGGGCATTGTCGATGGCCGTGGCCTCCAGGGACCTGGAGATGGTCACGGAGGACATTGGAAGCTACAAGTACGGTGCTTAGTTAGAAGCGTAGTTTGTGTTGGTACGTACGTGTTCGATTCCTCCGGTGGCTTTTGGGTTAGGTGCAGAAAGGTGTGGCGGTCTTTCGAGTCTGGTGTCCTGTTTCCTATGCCGTTTGGTTGTCTATGCGCTGTTTTCCTGCTTCTCTGAATATGTACTTGCTTTCTTGATCACAAGTAAAGAAATTTTCAGGTTACAATAACATGTGGGATACAGTTCTTGGGAAGCGTCAGAAGTAGGATGATTCACTAGTTTTTCTCTTCCAAAGGATGATCCATTGGTGTATGCCACTCATGATTTTTTTTTTGGCTACCCGTGTTTGGTGTATGCTACCAATTGCAGCTGGGTGAGCTCTACCGGTCATTTGTATCCACTGCCGTTGAGCACGTCCTCAAAATCCCCTACCCCGAGTGATGTTCCGAATCAACGGTCTTTTGTAGTGCCACCACCCCAGCCTGGTCAATTGTACCAGCAACTCTTAGCATTTCAGTGTGCCAAATGTGGAGGAGAACAACTTACCAAAGATTGCAGTAGTGCGTGCTTCAACTGTAAACAAGGATGACACCATCGGGCATTACCCTTACCCTATCAAACTAACTTGGCCGCTTGTAGATCGATTCGAGTACTACAGATGCAAGCTCGAGTGCAAAACCCACCCATGGAATGAGGACAAGGAGGACCTGCGAAACATGGCAGCGAGAGGAGTAGGACATGTAGAACTAATGAAAGGACCAGTCAGATTGAATCATATGGTAGTAGGAACAATGAAAGGAAACTATAATTATGGACGTTGTCACGGGTAAAATATGTATTCCACTCACAATTGATACCACTCTTTTAAATCTGGTACCACACGATCAATTAACTCTTGAAGTGCATTTGTTAAAGTAAAGGATTGGCACGAGACCTACCCTGACCTCTTTTAAGTTAGTCCTGATTTTGGGGACAAAATCTTTCTAGGAGAGAGTATGAAACACCTAGTAGCTTTTAATTGTTTTAATCGATAAATTATGATTAAATGTAATTAATTAAGCAACCAATTAAATCAATTATAAGAGAATCATTTCCTTTAAATCCATAATAGATCCAAATGAAATACTAAAAGCGTTGAATTAATATATTACATTCAAATGAATACATCTGTTTAACAATACAATAACCCAAACCATCTCATACATCACAAATTTTCCGATACAAGTGTAAACAACTTATACATCCATGTTCATACATACAAAAGAACAAGTCTGTTTAACAATAAAAGTTATGTCATAGATATCACATTTATGATAACCCAAATGTAAATTACTAATTATACCTCAACATTATAAATAAACAAATGAATACAGCTCAACGAATTACAAGTGATGAGATTCTTCGAGGCTATTAGCATTGCCCGGAATCAAGTATCTGTAGGAGGACATGATCACCAAAAACAGAGAAGAACTAAATAAATCAATTGGGTAAAACAAATACTGTCGTTATAACCCTTTAGAGAATAATAGTAATGGGCAATTCGCTCATTGAGATACCAAATCGTCTGAAGCCAGTCAGCACCTCTTGCACCTGTAGGGTTTCATCATGCAATGTAAAAACAAACCTGAATCAATAAGCACATTTCACTGCCAGCTAATCCCAGTAAAAAACAGTTTACTAGAGTACACAACAATCCATTGATAGCTATAAGTTCACAACCGAACCCATACAACACACGAGCAGAAGAGGTAAGGACTAGCGAGGCACCGAGAGAGAGAGAGAGAGAGAGAGAGAGAGCATTCTAGTCCACGACCAATGCAAAGAGGGAGACCGAGCAAGCCATCTCCATCTCCATCATCCCTATCCCCATCCCCATATCATTGCCCCCAAATCAACACCACCGAAGCTAATGGACCGTTGAACCTCGCCACGGCCAGTTGGGGAAGGAGAAGGGGCCATGCCAGAACCAGGAAGAATCGACGAGGAAGCGAGCATCAGGAAGAGTGAGGACGAGAAGGCTAGGACCACCGGGAAACACGTGGGGAGAAAAAGGGGACCATGAGGCCGACACCAAATCAAGCCTGACCAAATCGGCCAAGGTACCCTACAAGTTGCCATTATATTATTCCATCCAAATCTATATAAGCCATAGCACCACAACCAAACTTCACCACTTGAGTAGGTAGAGGAGGAGACTAGGGAGTATAAGCTTACTAAGCCGGATAGAGTTGTAACGTGCACGAGGTGAGTGTCCCTAGCTCATGGCAATAAGGACATGCCACGCCCGCCCAACCATACACACCTGGCAGCACTCCACCGTGCTCCCTGCCACACGAGGAGGCCCCGAGCCCTATCATGGTGTGTAAAGGTTGGAGCAACACCACCTTACCATCAACATCATCACCGAACCAACAACACAAGCCATAAATCGAAATCAGAAACTTAGAAAACGTAATCATCGAGGGCCAAATAAAAGGGGAATCGCATCTGGAGTGCGTAGGGACCTGGTCAGCGTCAAGCCACCATCACTGACGGTGGATCTGGCCGGGTGACGGCTAGAGGGGAGGTCGAGTCGATGACCAGGTGAGGTTGAGAGGGTAGCTCGCTAGGGAAGGGCCAAAGAGGATAGCACCAGGGCGGATTCGAGTGGCAACGATTGAGTTGGTGTCGCCATGGCTTGATCTGGGGCAGCGATGATCGGCGAAGCCAGCGGTGCCTCGGGCTACAGTGGCCCAAGAGGGGAGGAAGAGACACGCGACAGCGAGGGCTGGCGAAGGGTGGCATCAATGTGAGTGGGAGCAGAGAGAGAGAGAGAGAGGAGGTGGCGTTGGTGTGAGTGGGAGCAAAGAGGGAGAGAGATAAAAGTGGAGTCTAGTGGGCCGATGGATCAACGAATCGGTAGTGGGTCAAATTTAATGGGACAATCGGGGGAGGGAAATAAATTATACTATATACATATAAACATATATACACCCGTGGAGGGGAGCCGCCGAGTCATAGGTGACCACCGTGAAGGGGAGGTTGCCGTGTTAATCCGCTAGTACCGGCTGTCAGAGGTCACCGCTGGGCTGACTGCTACTGTGTTGATCCGCTAGATCTACTGCATGGCCGTCTGCTGGAGTTCACCATGTTGATCTGTGGTGGAGAGAGAGAGGGGGGGGGGAGGTAGTGGTGTTGGAGGGTGGGCAGCAAGGAAAGAGATGGGAGCGGCCGTCGGTCACCGGTGAGAGGATGCGCAATGGGGAATGAGATGGGAGTTGCCGGTTTTATCGATGGATAGTGGATGATCCAGGAATAAAATTTAGGTTAGGCGACATGTACTAATATATTCATCCAATAGTAAAGCAAGATATACATAATTTATATTGTAATCACACTAATAAAAGCATATGACAATGTAATTCAACAAAATAATGTGCATGTAAACATGTAAGAATGAATGTATGCTTTATCTCTATCTGCATGTGAGCAAAATCATCCAGGTCCAATCTTGTTATCTTGCTCGCTCCCCGCCCACCTTGCTGATGCCGGTTGATGCCTCGTCATGATGCCTGCGGAGCCGCGCTCCGTGGTCTAGCACCCGCAACAACCTCTCCACTGACTCACGACCGCGCTACGTCTTTCTCGCCTCTCACCAGTTTGCCGACACCGTTGTGTTGCCATGTCGCACCCCCTCAACCCTGCCTCCACAGTCCAAAACGACAAGACAAGCTAGGATCAAACGGGGTGTTCGTATGGCAAATGTCTAATTACTATGTGATTCCTATATGTTGCATAGGCGGCAGAGCACCAAGTGCCTCCCACTCTGTAGCCCATGGCCCTCTCTCACTCTTTGAAACACAAAAATAATAAAAAGTAAGGCACATAAGTAGCACCAAGTCCACCCGGCCACCTGGGCTGCAGGGGTTCCCAGGTGGCATATAGAAACTCCCCTAATTACTATGCCTTGGTGGCTTAGTGGGCTAGTCCAGTGGATCGCCTCATGCGGCATCGGCTTAAGGAGCAAGCCATCTCGCCAAACCTAGCACATACGACAGCGCGCGTTGCTTCTTTTTCCTTCCTCGTTGAGACAGGCAGATAATACAGCTTCTAAACCATGGCGAAAGTGGAGAGGGGACCGGGCTAGCAGGGCAGCTCCGGCAACCGCCCAAACTCCCCTGAATGCTAGGTCCGTCCAGTCGGTGGATGAGATAGATGAGAGAGGTAAGCCGATGATTTTCCTTCTTTTTTTATTTCTACGTGGGTCCCAGAGAGGGGTGCTACACATTGCAACATTTTGCGCTAAGCTAGCTCCCCTCCTTTCTCGTTTAGTTCATGCTCTAATGTTGCCAGATGCCAACCTTGCACGTACGCCATTGCTAGCTGCGTCGTGCTACATTTTGCTTCAGTGTCATCTCCGCCTAATATCAAATTCGGCACAAAATTCACATGCAACAACATGGTGCCGATTTCTATGTACTAGTACTACTATGTAGTGCACTTCCACAGGGCGAAGCTGTAGGAACTCTGTTTATCCTACATAAGCTTTGCCCGGGTACCAATTGTTCCTGCCGCCAACGAGGACTTTGATTTACTCAAATCATTTTGTCATTGGAACGAGTCACTACTTCAACGCCAACGGGCCTACTCGTTCTCAACGACCAGCACCAACTGCAACCAAGGTACCAAGTCTTTGCCAGCTCTGCAAATTCTATTCCCTTGCAACAATGCATTAGGAAACAGTATCTGCTGCGTTCAAACAAATCCTTACAAGTTTTTTTTTCTTTGCGAGGGAAATCCTTACAAGTTACAAGCACCACTTCGCAATTTGCATTGGTTTCAGTGAAATACATATCTACCACTACTAGGTTGAAGCCCAAAAATATACAATGAGAATTAGTTAAGTTAAACTACAGTGAGAACAAGGAGGTTTTTTACTGCATGCAAAGTTACAAAGTGAAGCTGGCATGGACAGCCTTGAATTGAATGAAGACGAAAAACCACAAGTTCAAATGCCCTTGGTTGGGATATGGTACTTCTAATATGCAGTCCACTTATCCAGCACAACATATCTATCTGTGAGAAATGAAAAAAATGAAAAAGATAAGAGAATATGTAGGGGATGTTCGTATTAGTTATGACTAATGATTTTTGACTGAAAATAAATAATAGTGATTGAAAGAAGTAGCTTTAAAAGGAGAGCACGAGTGGTGAAAAAAAGTAAGTGAGAGATGCGAGCACTAGACAAGAGTGAGATGAGTGAGGTATGTGATGCTCCTGTAACCCTTACCTTATCTCCGGAGCGAGAGGAGCGGAGAAGCCGTTTCGAGAAGTCAGGTGTTCATATTGGTTTTTGGCTTCTCCAAATAGAAGTTAGAAGCAAAAACCAATACAATGGGCCGTAATATGTTCTTTTAGCTATGGTGTATGTCTTTTGGCTCTAGCGTGAACATTTGAGTGAATGAACCGAATACTAATAAGTCGATAAATCATTTCGAAACGATGACGAAAAAATCATTCTATTTTTTTTAATTTAAGAAAAGTTATAATTTATAAGCTAAAAATAACGGACCGACAGTATACACCGAACGAAGCAGAGACCGAGGTAAGGTTGAAAGTTCAAACCGTTCCCCACCAACTACGGTTGGGGCGAGAGGAGACGACATGTCAGGTCGGGTTCAAATTCGGCGGGAATTCCTGAACGTATTTTGCAAGCGAGTCCAACCAAGTGGCAAATTTACGCGAGCTCGTAGAAGAGGCGTTGATTAAAACGGTCGGACAGGTTTGAATCCGAATAGTCAAGAAACCGAGAGCCCGTGACGCAAGACAGCTAAAAAAAATGAGTCAACCGTAACCTTTGGGCGTTCGCGCCGGACACAAACCAAAACCACCACCTCCTCGAGCTGCCCCTCCCTCCCCGGTCTCTCCAATCTCCCCGTTTCCTCCCCAAAATCCCCCAAACGGCGCCACGATTCCTCCCGAATCGCTCACCGGATCCACCAAGTTTACCACCAGATTGGCCTCGTCGATTGCGGAATTAGGGTTCCGAGTTGGCAATGGAGGCGCAGTGGCTCGCCGAGTACCCGCACCAGGACGCAGACGCGCGGCCGCGCAAGCGGCCCCGCCTCCCCTGGGATGTCGCGCCACCGCTCTTCCCTCCTCCCAAGGTATCGTGCTAGCTATTTTCCGCCACGCCGCCACGGGTCCGCTTCTAGGGGCTAGGCGTGTGATTGCGGTGGTGGTTTTGACTAGATCTAGTAGTGGTTTCGCTAGACTTGGAGCGGTTGGGCTCGGGCGGCTGTTGCGGATGGGTAGATTTTGCGAATTGGTGGAGTAAGATGAGAGCAAGTTGTTGGTGGAAACTGGAAAGATCATTTTTTTAGCAGAAGGGGGAAATGGTGACGTCTGTGTGCCTCGGTGTTGCTCAATTCGTGGAGCTTGTGAACAAAACTTTTGGACTCTATGCATGTGTGAGTGTTACTCGAGGAATTTCTCGATAAAGGACTATTCAACAAAATGGATAGCGAATTTGGAGAATATTAGCTGGCGTCTTATCATTACACTGCAAAACACAAGAGATCAGCATTCAACCGTGTTTACGTTGAATTGTTAATTTGATGCTTGTTGTCAATTTTAATTTTTTTTCGTGACTGATAAGAATTGTATATGGCTGATTATTTTTGTAGGCTCCGATGCTATATTGCGGACAGGAAGTAACCAATGCTTTTCTCCCGCCTGCACAATTTTATTACACCAGACAGCCGCAGAATCTCTCACCTCCTTGGAGGCCAGATGACAAGGATGGACACTATGTTTTTGCAGTTGGGGAGAATCTTACGCCACGATGTATTTTTCCACATCTCAACCTTATTTTTGTATATTTTGCTTGCATTGGGTTACTTTTTTGGGGACATTTCTGACCTTTTTCTCTTTTGGAGGATGTTTGTTGTTTTTGTGTAGTTGTATTGAATGTTGCAATACTATACATGGAGCTTCCATCTTTGTTATTATGCCTTTACGTAACAGTTTTACGCTTCATTAATTAATGACTGGCTAAATGCAGTTTCATGTTTCATCAATTAATCATTGGTTAAATGCGGTTTCAAGTTTCATCAATTAATCATTTGTTCGTTGCAGTCAATTGAACCAGGGCAAAATGTTTGTCTAACTCTGTTCTGAGCACCAAACAAATTTGACAATGTGTCTTAATACAAAAAACAAGTTTGGCAATGTGTCAAGGTCATATCTTATAGACGATGTTGTTAGACCATGTGGATGGTCATGAATAAAGTGATGATGAATAATTGACATTTGGATTGCTCTGGGTTTTGCGTTTGTAAAAGTTTTGGTCGATCACGGTCGAAGGTTTTGAGTTCAAGCAGTTTCAGTCTACTCCGAGTGGCTTTGCTCGGCTCCGAGTGGTTTTGGTCGTCCGAGTGGTTTTGGACAGGTCTGAGAGTTTTCGGACGGGTCCAAGAGGCTTCAATCGGGTCCGAGTGGTATCGGATGGCCTTCGAGTGCTTTTTGAGTATCGGACGACTTACGAGTGTCTTTGCAGTATCGGACGGCCTTCGAATGTCTTTGGAGTATTGGATGGCTTACGAGTGCCTTTGTAGTATCAGATGGCTTTCGAGTGCCATCGGAACATTGGATGACATTTGAGTGGCATCGAAGGATCATACGGTTGAACGACCATTGTACTTCGACTACGACATTTTCGACTACGATTCCGTCCGACTACAACCACGTCCTACTTCGACCACATCCTACTTCGATCACGTTTGGCTTTGACCATGACATTTTGTCCACAGAACATGGACTATGGCAGAACGACCATACCTGGTCGAAGATATTAAGTTACAGTACTTTCGATAATCATAACTATAATACTTTTTGATGGTCATAGTTACAGTACCTTATCGATGGTCGTAGCTACAGTACCTTGTCTGTGGTCGTAGCTACAGTAACTGATCGATAGTCGTAGACTTTACTGTTCGATACTCGATAGTCGTAGATTTTACTGGTCATACTCGATAGTCGTAGATTTTAATGGTTATACTCGATAGTCGTAGATTTTCTGGTCGGTAGTTGTAGACTTTACTAGTCAATGGTTTTAGACTTTGTGATCGGTGGTCGTATACTTTGCGGTCGGGAGTCGAAGACTTGTGAACGGTTGCCATAGGCTTCACGGTCTGTACTCATAGACTTCATGGTTGGTACGAGTGCTTTAACTCTTGCTATCTTCGAGTACTTTGAGTACTTGTGTTAGGCCAACAGTAGGACTAGTTGGCGGTGATCGGTGAACAGTGTTTGGAGGAGTGGTACTCGTAGTCGGAATGACTCGGTAGCGGTTGTCGGTGATATTCGGAATTTGGTGATCGATGATGCAGTGATTGGTTGGTAGTTGTATTAATAGCGATCGGTACTTAGTAGTCGGTACTTGATAGTTCTAGTCGGTAGTGATGCATGGTATTCCTATTTGTTTGGAGCGGAGCGATGGTAATTCCCGAGTACTTGTGGTTTTTAAGTATTTGTTGAACTAGTGGTCGTATTGAGTGATTTAAGGTTGATTTACAGAAAATGATGGAATTGGTGGTCGTAGACGACTTGGTTGACGGTCGTGGTTGGTTTGATTCTTGTTTATGGATGGACAAGGGTGGTGTGAGTGTGTATGCTGATGATGGTCAAGTTGTAGAGAACTTGTGCCGGGAAATGTTTCTTTGGTCTTTGCATGTACAGGATGGCGTGGAGACGATTATGGTCGGTGACAAAGAGGACCGGGACTAGGATGGAGAGATCTGAGATCCAGACGATTGCGGATGTCACGCGAGATAATTAGGTTAATGCTGGAGTATATGGAGATCAAAGGTGGTGATGCGTGAAGAAGCTACGGACGTTGCTGTGCTGGAGGCTTCTACACAGAGGTTGATGATGCGAGATGGAGCTACGGGAGGTGCATTCCTGGAGGCTTTATCACGTGGTGAGATTGGAAATGTTATGGAAGGAGTCTGTAACTGGAAGGTTTAGAGATATGATAAAACCTGTGTTTGGAAGGGTTTCGGGTCCGTCGATTTGAGGAAGAGATAGGATTGCATGTCCACGGGATAAGGACACTATTTAGGATGTCCGTGTTTGAGGTGAATACGGTTTAGGGTTCTAGCATATAAAAGTAGGGAGAGGCCAAGTGTTTTGGCAGTGGCTTTGAGTGTTAGGTTAACCTTGTTGCATGTGTGTATTATAGAAGTATGTGTCGAGTACTCGTGTGTAGGAGTACGTGTAGTGTCATGGTCGTAGAGTCATTGTAGCAGTCATAGCGGCATGGTCGTGTGATCTCTGTAGCAGTCGGAGGCCTACTGAAGCGGTCGGTGCTCGGAAAACTTGTGTGGTCGAAGTGGCACTCTCAAAGGACTTGAAGCCTGTGTGTGGTCGTAGGCGTCTGAGTTGGTCTTAGCGAGACCGAGTCTAGCGGGTAGTGTGCAGTGTGTGCGAGTCGTAGGGATTGTGGCCGGGAAAACCGGATCAGAGGTAGTTGTGGGTGAGTGGACTGCATGTGCGGCCGGTTTGTATCTATTTAAGCCATGTAATTTGCTAAGCATTTGTGCCAGAGAATAACAAAATAAACACAGAAAAGGTGCAAGCAGCTAGCACTGCAATCTTGTGCCTCAGTTCTTTTGTGTTTAGTCTTGTTATTAGCTCTGTCATCTTTTTCCCAACTCTAGCAAACCACTTGTGCGCGTCAGTCCATTATGAAAGCGTGCATTTGAGATAGGCTGGGCCAACAATTGGTATCATAGCATGTGTTTGTGTACACCTTTATTAATCCATGTCACGTCCGAGCTTGCCGAGAAACGTCACCGGCGACGGGGGCGTTCTGAAGATCGGCAATGGGAGCGTGCCGAAGGCGTTGGCACGTGAGGGCAGCATCTCCCTCCCGTATCCCATGCTCACGAGGAACAACTACACGACTTTGGGCTGTGAAGATGAAGGTGTTCATGCGCGCTCAGGGCGTGTGGAACTCAATCGTGGATGAGGAGGTGAACAAGAGGCAAGATCAAATGGCGCTCGCGGCAATTTTCCTCGCGGTGTCGGAAGATATGCTGCTGCTCCTAGCGGAGAAGGAGACCACAAAAGAGGCCTGGAATACCCTAAAAATAATGCATCTCGGTGCCGATCGCATCAAGGAGGTGCGTGTACAAAACCTCAAAAGCGAGTTTGAAAACTTGCGCATGAGGGACACTGAACAGATCGATGACTTCGTGATGAGGTTGACAACAATCATCAGCAAGGTATGGGGTCTAGGCGAAAAGATGGAAGAGGCCTATGTCATGCGGAAGTTTCTTCGTGCTGTACCTAAGAAATTTTCTCCCGTCGTCACCACGATCGAGCAATTTGGTGACATAAAAATATTTTGGTCGATGAGCTAATCGGGCGCTTGAAGACGCAGGAAGAGGGAGAGCGTCCTACAGCAACGGCGGTGGAGACGAAGAGCATTTGCTCCTGACGCGCGCAGATTGGGAGACACGATCGTCAAAGCATGAAGGTGAAGGCTCCTCAGGTGGTTCTAGTGGTGGCGGCGGTCGTCGATATCGAAGAGGTGACACGGCAAATGTAAGGTCTTTTAATTGTAATGATTATGGACACTTTGCTTCAGAATGCCATAAGCTCAACAAGAAGGAGAAAGCAGAGGCAGTGGAGGCGCATTTCATCACGGCGGATGCTGACGACGAACCGGTGCTGTTGTGAAGAACATGCAACAAGCTTAAGGGGTGATTGTTGGGTTAATCTTGTTGCATGTGTGTATTGTAGGAGTGTGTGTCGAGTACTCGTGTGTATGAGTACGTGTAGCGTCATGGTCATAGAGTCGCTATAGCAGTCGTAGCGTCATCGTCGTGTGATCTCTGTAGCAGTTGGAGGCCTACTGAAGCGGTCGGTGCTCAGAAGACCTGTGTGGTTGAAGTGGTGTGCTCAAAGGACTCAAAGCCTGTGTGTGTGGTCGTAGGTGTCTGAGTTGGTCTCAGCGAGAGCGAGTCTAGCGGGTAATGCGGCATGTGCAGGAGTCGTAGGGATTGTGGTCGGGAAAACCAGATCAGAGGTAGTCGTGGGTGAGTAGCATGCATATGTGGCCGGTTTGTATCTATTTAAGCCATGTAATTTGCTGAGCATTTATGCCAGAGAATAATAGAGTAAATACAGAAAAGGTGCGAGCAGTTAGCGCCGCAATCTTGTGCCTCAGTTCTTTTGTGTTTGTCATCTTATTCACAACTCCAGCAAACCATTTGTGTGCATCAGTCCACCGTGAAAGCGTGCGTTTGAGATAGGCTAGTCCAACATTGAGAAAGCTTTTTGTGCTAGGGTTTTTAGGGTGCTTGTGAAGAAACTTTGTAAATCCATAGAAATCCAGTAATAAAGAACATCTTGAGTCAATTGTGTTCGTGATTTTTGGTGATTGCTTTTTGGGCGAAGTGTACGACTACGAGCAGAGCTGAGGATCAAGTGTTCGTTCGAGCGGCCGAAATTCGTCATCGACTACGTAGAGATTTAAAGAAGCAGAGACGATCATTCACCCCCCTTTGATTGTGCCATAAGATCCTACAGATGTTGATGTTTGTGTTGTCCACTGCTCAATACTCACCTGTGTTCTTATTGTACTTTAATATTTTTGTTCTGTTGGCTATGCTTTTTTTCAATCCTTTCTCAGCAGATCACGTGAGATAATTTTAAACTCTAACATTGTTTTTCCCTTATGGTCTGTGCAGATAGGATACTTAGCAAGATGGGTGAAGGTTGGTCTGCTCCTCCAAATCTACTACTATCAATTATTTTGTTCTCTAGCCTTTATTTGGAATGTTTAGTTTTATGGCAAATAGTACGGGATGTAGAGACATGGTTTCATGTGCTCTGAAAGTCGAGTAATTATTTACACGCTACCTGCCTTTTCTATGTGTGTTGTAGGGACGTTTGGACGAGTTTTGGAATGCTGGGACTTAGAAAACCGGGAAACAGTGGCTATCAAGATTGTGCGCTCTCTTCAGAAATACCGAGAAGCTGCTATGATTGAAGTTGATGTTCTTCAGAGACTTGGGAAGCATGACTTTACTGGCAGCCGGTAAGTAATATGCCTGCCAGTTGTACTTCTTGACCCTTTTTCTGTTGATGAATTTGCACCAATGGTTCTATGCCTGCAGTTGTGTGCAAATACGGAATTGGTTTGACTATCGTAATCATATATGTATAGTAAGTACTTATGCATCAAGAAGGTTTATACACTTCCATTTTTTCGTTGTCAGATTATCATCTTAAATTAATGATCTTTTCAGGTATTTGAGAAACTTGGACCAAGTTTATACGATTTTCTCCGAAAGAATAGCTACCGTTCATTTCCAATCGACCTTGTTCGGGAGTTTGCCATACAAATATTAGAGTCTGTTGCATGTGGGTAGTTGATTCATTTTTGCAGTTTGCTGGATTATGCAAATTATTCTTCCGTTTGGCTTGTCATATCCCTAATTTTTTTAAGTTTTTCGAGGGAACCATATGACATGATTTTCTTAGGCTCCATATGCTATCAGATGTACTTATCTCCTTTTGTTACATGTGCAAAGTAATTCTGATTATTGTTACATGTGCAATTCTGATTATTGTTACATGTGCAAGTTATGCATGACTTGCGACTTATTCACACAGATCTGAAGCCAGAGAACATTCTCCTTGTTTCATCAGAATCCATCAAGGTGCCTGATTACAAGGTGGTTACTTAACTTCTAAGTTCTAATTATCAGTACTGCTTCTGTTTGAGATTTGCCAAATTTGTACTTGTGTATGCTATTGTTCTTCTGTGTAGGATATTTCTCGATTATTTAATGTTCATCAGCGTGTGAAAAAATTTCTTTGTCTAAACCTTCTGTTTTGTTTTGCAACAAAGGTTTCTATACGGCCACCAAAGGATGGTTCTTTCTTCAAGAACCTTCCAAAATCTAGTGCAATCAAGCTTATTGATTTTGGGAGTGCAACATTTGAGCACCAAGACCACACTTATGTGGTGTCAACAAGACATTACCGTGCCCCAGAAGTTATCCTTGGTACAAACAACATGCTCTTTCCCATTTGTCCAAAATGGATAATATGCTCTTCATTTCAATTTCCCATGTTCCCTGACACCGCTACTTAGTTTTTTTTTTTTTTGCTCAACCAATTTTCTTTGTAGGTCTTGGGTGGAATTATTCATGTGACTTGTGGAGCGTGGGATGCATTTTAGTAGAGCTTTGCTCGGTTAGTTCACAATATCTGCATTTTTCCTTGCCCGAGTTGTTTCATTAATCTTATCCATATCTGGTGCTGGCTATTGCAAAGTTGCGGTGCTTCTCTTGATATGTTGCTTTTGCCCTTTTTGTTCTGCACGTAAATATTAGGGGGTGGCTCTCTTTCAAACACATGAAAATTTGGAGCATCTGGCTATGATGGAGAGGGTCCTAGGCCCCTTTCCAAAACACATGATTGTCAGAGCTGAGTATGTACGCAAGACCTTTGTTGTTATTTCATTAATTGTTAATATAATCTCACATTCTGCCTCCTGGGCTTCTGCTGAGTTTCATCTGAACTTCACTTGGATTAATCATTCACATGCGTTAACTACTGCTACTTTGCAGCCGATGTGCTGAAAAGTACTTCAGTCATGGATTAAAGTTGGACTGGCCAGAGGGGGCAACCTCACGGGAAAGCTTGAAGGCAGTCTGGAAATTGCCTCGTCTGCAGGTGATTTACCTTCTGATGTAGTTAGCCTGTTCCTCCTAGCTAATTATTTAAGTGACAGGTGATAGTTTGTATGTGTCTTGAAAAATTCTAATCATGTAACTCATGCAGAATCTGGTAATGCAACATGTTGATCATTCTGCTGGAGATTTAATAGATCTTCTTCAAGGGCTTCTTCAGTATGATCCTAATAAGCGCCTTAAGGCACGAGAAGCTCTTCGACACCCCTTCTTTACCAGATGCCACAGAAGGTGTGGTTACTGAGACTACTGAGATTGAAATGCTCAATTTTGTATTTCTTCATCTCGATGTATAAGAATTACAAAATAAGTGGAGAGGTTCTAGAAAAGAAATATGCTAACTCGTATTATGTTCGTTGATGTTAACTGTTGTGTGTAAACATACTTCTTCGACTACTAATTTATTACAACGGAAAGTTCTCTTTTCAATTGTTACAAATTCCTGTGTTTAAAATTCACACATTTTTGCCAGACTGCTCAGCGTTAGCAGGCATAGATATCTAACTTGGTGGAGTTAATTTAGGATAAAGGAGATGTGAGTGCTCAGTGGTTTGATTGGAAGTTGCACTACTACAAGTCTAATATTAGACGGTACATCACAGACAATTCTAAAAGGTCGTTAGTGTTAAATATAAGCGTAGACGATTTTAGTTTAGAGATTATCTGTATTGTTGCCAGCGTCAAAAATCATCTGTGAAGAAATAATATTACATACTGGAGCACCCTAAAAAAAACTATCCCTAACCTATTCCTCTCTCTCCTACCCCAATATAACTAACTCCCTCTCTCTCCCGTTATCTCTCTCCTATCCCTCATCTAACCACTTCCTTTTATCTCCCTCTCTCTCACGTCTCTCTCTCTCCCTATGCGTTCAGGCAGCCAGCGGCGGCGACGGCACGCGCGACGGCGGAGGGAGGCGCAGCAGCCGGCGGCAACTCACGGCGTCAGTGGCGCACGCGCGCTCGCACATGGCCTGGTACGGCGGCGGCGGCAAGCGCCGGCCATGGCACAACGGCATGGGCGACGGTGGCTGGTGGTGTTGCGCGGCGGCGGCGCACGCGCACGGCTCGGTGCGGCGGCACACACACATGCGCGCACACGCACAAACCGGTGCGGTGGCACACGCGCACAACCAGCGTGGCGGCGGCGGCACTCGCCGGTCCGGCGCGGCGGCGGGACCAGGCGGGTGGCTGCACGCGCGCGCCCGCGTTTGTGCTGGTGGCAGCGACCGACAGTGCCGCGTGGAGGCGGGCTGCAGCGCGTGGTAGCGGCCCGGCTGACGGGCGGTGCTGACGAGGTTCGGCCAGTTGGGACCCGACTGAATCATGTTTCGTGCGTGGTTTCTTTAGCGTTTGCCGGGGAGAAAGTTCGTTCAACCGAATCGCGTTTCGCACGGCGTTTTCAGAAGTCAGGCAATGGGTCGTGGCTTACACGACCGATCAGCCAGCCGCACGGTCGTATGGTAATTCGCACGATGAAGGCTTAGCGAACGCAAATTCGTTCGGCCGAAAGCTTTTCTGTCTAGTCTTCCATAAGTTATCTCAGCCTTGATCTGATCTGCCACCATTCCATCGTGTAGGTTCGCACGTAGCTTTTAAGGGAACGCTTGGGCAGTTGCACACCTTGGATCCCTCGTGCAGTGAGGCCGCCAAACGTGTTCAAGGCAAGTACCTCGCGGCCGTAACCTTTCCGTTTCGCATATCATGTGGTTCTAGATTACTTGTCATATTGTCATTGAGCTTAATTATCATATCACTCATGTTTCTTGGCTAATAACATATCACTAACGATACCTAGTTAATATCATACCACTATCGATACTTGGTCAACATCATATCATTAAAAGTTATCTAGCCATTGACATATTACTGAACCTTACCTAGTTAGTATCATATCCCTAAAGCTTATTTGGTCAATATCATATCACTAATGCTGTCTGGTGATTATCAAAATCGTTCACGTTTGACTGGTTATAGACTTTTAACATTGTATTCATACCATGATATTCTAGGTTATTTATTTCACCTACTTGTATGTTTATTAGGATGCTCAGTTAAATGTTCTCGAGTTCATACTTTTAGTTAATGTTTTAGAATCTATGCTTAAATCGTTAACAAGGGGCGTAGCATATGACCATGTTTTAACTTAGGTTTAAATTATTAACACTCTTTGATATTAGGGTTGCTATGTTTTAGTTCCTAATATTATATTCCATTAATTGTATGAATGTTGTATTTGAACCATGAAGAATGTATGTTTTAAACCTGTTAATCTGACTAATAATCACTTATCATATAATAAAATTGATTGGTTGATAACCTTGTGTGAGCTATATTATAACACCTCTTTAGGTTAATTCCTATATCACTATCACCTTATCATTATTTCACACCGCCCTCATATCAGAAACTATCACTCTCCATGTTTAACTCTAGTACATCTTTTCACTTCTCATAACTTCTCATAGCTTTATCCTCGCCATCTCTTAGTTTCCTTAAATTCATACTTTACGATCTGTCATGATGTATTAGTTACCTTATCACCATAGTATCATCCTCATATAAGAAGTTATGTGGCTTCATTTCCAACCTTAGCAAATCCCCTCACTTTACCTAATCATAACGTGGATAATTCGCTAAATAAAGAACTAAGGGTTATCACGCCAGGACTACCCATATATAAGGGAATTTCCACCCAACCTGGTAACGTACGGGGGGCCTATATTCTCGTTACACAGGATATTACACACTGTCTGTGGTTATACAGTCGAGGACAAGATTGTGCTTGGCTATTTTCGTATAACCGGGTATGTGGGATGAGGTCGCCGGCACCCTTGCTATAGCTGGCTATAACTTGTCACATAACAACTATCTTTAATACACAGTTCTCATAATATCCGTCTCCCATTTATGACAGTATTTCCGATATCAGTTGTTCATTGTTTGTCTTATGCCCATTGCTTACTTGTCATGCTTGCCCTTTATTTCATGTGGTTGCATTACCTTGGTGTTGCGACCGTTGTTGGGTACTTGTTGAGATTTTCAAATCTCACGCTTGCTTTTTTATTTCTCAAGTAAAAGGCCAGTGGATTGATAGCAGCATGCATGGGTGGGAGCACTTGAATTTCGGCACTATGGTTTACCACAACTTTTGCCATTTACTTTATTTGTCATTTGATTAGAAGTGGACCGGTCCCATATTTCAAACTCTATTTCAGCTTCCGTTGGCTATGTAATAAAGTACTTTAAAGGTTTTAAGTGGTGTATGAATTTCTATTATTGTTTTTATTATTACTTTTATTTCTTGGCGATGACGTTCCATAGTAGTATTCCACCTTGGCTGCATGTGGGGTGCTACACATATGGCAATATCACAGACGGTTTTTTAATACAAACCATCTGTGTTAATTTTTAATACAAACCATCTGTGATATAAAGTTATCACAGACGGTTTGTATTAAAAACCGTCTGTGATAATTCCACTATATTAACTGCGCGCAGACACGTCAACTCTTTGTCTCAAATTCCAGATCTAACTGATGCTTTGAGCTGGAGGCAGGGGCGTTGAGGCGACGATTTGGTGAAAGGAGACTATTTGGCAAGAGTGCTTATAGATCCATTTATTTCTTGATTACCTATGGTTAGTAATTTGTTTCTAATTGCATTATAATTTAGATCTATAGCTTTTGGTGAAAGAAGAATTGAAGATAGTTTAAATCGAGCTAGCTTGATCTAGAGAGAAGTTTATTAACCATAGGTTGTTTATTAACTATAGATTTAGACCTAGAGAGAAATTTATTTACATCTAGCATGGTTTAAGGTTTAATCAATTTATAGTTTATTTCTACTTAATTTAATTTAATTAATTATTCTTGCTAAACTATTAATTATATGCGTAACGTAGGACCAAAATTGGATGTACACTGGGAACTATGTGAGTGAAGAGTACAATATTCATGACTGTGTCTTCACAGTGACTTTCAAGAACTTATTCGATCTCTACACACTCAACGCTCTCGACGCCACACTCATTCGATGCTGGATACTGTAAGTGTGTATAATCACGGTCTACATTCATGTAATACCGATAAATGTCATATATAACTCATTGCTTTGTGTGTGTGTGTGTATAACATGGTGACTAAAGACAGAGTAACGAAATCACTGATTGGTTTTCTCGACCTACGCTTGGTTGACATGGATACCATCAACGAGGATGCATCTTTTGTCGAGAATTACATTATGAATGCATTGGAGGTTTTATCATAACAAGGAATTCATACTTATGTCCTACAACCAGGGTAAGTGCCGCACTAGTGGTTATACTTATTGATTTGTACTTTATAAGCAACACGAACTTAGGTTTAATGACCATGATATACTTGTGTAGGTTTCACTGGATTTTAATTGTAATTATACCAAAACGGAATAAGATAATATACCTTGATTTCCTAAAGAGGACCAAAACCAACTTCACAGTTGTCCAACAATTAATCGACAGGTAAACATATTTCCTCCATGAATAACTCTATTGTAGTCTTTCCTTCCTAATGACTAAGGCTATCTTTTTGGAATTACGTAGGTTGTCCGCCACGTACGTTGCAAAGGTAGGAAAATCCAAAAGGATGGACGCCCTGTGATAGATCTAGATTTCTAGTTATTCGCTTGTACACATTAATCCTATATAATACTTCGTAGTAATGTCTATCAAACTAACAAATTCTATTTTTGCAGTGCTACCAGCAGTTGTCGGGCAACACCTTTGGATTCTATGTTTGCCACAACATACAAGTACTCATCGATTTCGCAAAGATCAATATTGATCCTTAGGTTAATTTGTCAATCTTGCGATAATTATTTTATACTTATCAATTTACATATGTATGCACGATATTGATCTTCCTACTGACAGGTTCTGTCCATCGCTACAACTCTGTTGGAACAGCTCGACCTCTCAGAGATCCGAGGATAGTGTGTACTTCTTATGGTCTAAAGTCATAAATGAAGATGGAGAATTCCACAATGTATAACAAATTTCACTGGGATAAGAGTGAGCTTAATTATTCATGTGTACGTGTATTTGTTCATGGATAGATAATTTATTTTATTTCAGTTAATTGATTTTTGAAATGGATTTCTTCTTTCTGAAATGAATGAATGTGAATTGGATGTATATATATTGTGTTGATATGTTTGTTTCAGAGGGCATGTTTAGCATTTCCTGAGGCTAGCTAACTAATAGAAATAGATTTATGAATAGAAAAGAATATCACAGGCGGTTTGAACTACGACCCTGTTCTATTCGGCTTCTAAAAGCTGTTTTTTGGTTTTTCTACAGTAACTAACTTTTAAACGAAGTATGTTTTCAAGATAGGGTTTACTAGTTAATTGTAATACATACTGTACTAACTTCATTTATATCGGTAAAAACCGCACATGAGTTTCTATTAGTCTGTAATCTCTAGCACGAACAGCCCAAAAGTCACAAGCCGCAGCCAAAAACCATAAATTCCAGCAAAAAAGAACAGGCCCTACAAACCGTCTGTGATTTCTATTATTGCAGACGGTTTGTAGCTAAAATTGTCTATGATATAAGATTTATCACAGATGGTTTCAACAATGAACCGTCCGTGATATTTAAATATCACAGATCGTTTGTTGTTGAAACCGTCTGTGAAATACTGCATCACAAACGGTTCGAAAGCCGTATGTGATGATCTCATATTATTATTGACCCATAAACTTAAATGGCTTATGAAACCGTTTGCGATGACGTTTTTGAACCGTCTGTGATGATATTATGCAATAATGTTGGAAGACTGGTACACCGCGTTTGATGATGACATACTGTGAGTACCCAGGCCATATATGACTGAAGTGTCGATTAGACTTCACAGGTATCGTCTTGCATGCATTTGGGATTTCATTATTTCTTGTGCAAGTTGACAATGATCTGTTCACCATGGCACTTTAGTCTTTAGGTTCAATTTGCATTGCTTGTTACCCTGAAATATGTACAAACCGAGCATGCTTAACTTGTTTGCAATCGCGAGTTCTGCTTGAGATTGGCCTTGCCTTTTTTTTGCCCCTAACGAGTGAGTGTTTGGCTCAGTCTTTGCACCGAGCATAAGTTGACACTTGTTTTTTTTAAAAAAATTGTGACCAATTGTTAACACAAAGGTTCAGTACAGACAAGAGGTCAGCTTAGTGTGCTTATAAGCTGTAACAAGAGTTCAAAATCCTCCCCAGCTGAAGTTTTCAAATTTCCATGTAGTAAAATAAGAGTGATTCTTTCCTGAGATTTGCTGTAAGGCTTTTGTAGGGCTGGTACCAGCTTGCTCTGGGCTTGGAAATGTTTGTTGGATGCGTGTATGTCCATGAGAGTCTACTGGCAGCTTGTGCTTGAAATCCTATTGAGCTTAACCAAGCTTAAGGTTGATTTAGTTTTTGTTTATTCATGTTCAAGTTGCCAGAAAATGTGAACTGATCCTAAATGTCTTGCTGTAGAATAATTTAAGGAATAATTATATGTTGTCCCATAAAACCTTGCACCCTTTATTTATAGTGCCAATGTTACAACTGAACACTAACATGAATTCTAATTAGACTATGGGCATAAACTCATGTTGCCCGTAAATCTAATACTGTAGGATCGTCGATGGCAATCAGAGGGGGGTGAATGATTGCAACGCGTAGCGGAAGCCTCTTCACAAACTAAAAAAAATAGCAAGGAAATATATTTTTTCTCGGTTTACTGTAGCAAACATTGTAGCATACTGTAGCAAAGTATTGTAGCAGTTACTGTAGCGATTGCTGTAGAACAAAAAAATCCGATCGATAACTGATCAGCGGAAGCACATTTTTCATTCAATCTAACAATCAATTTTTAATTAAAACTAATTCATGAATGTAAGCAAAAAATATATAGATAAAGATCAATGCATGAAGAATCCCTAAGGATAAAAAAATTAAAAAGATAATATATGCGAATTAAAAAACTCACAAACTTTTATTAGAAAACTCAGAAACTATTCATCCATCAGAAAGACGTCGCTATGTGCCGTCCTGTTTTCATCTCTTTTTTATTCTCGTGTCGCGACCGCTGTGTCCTGCGCCCCTTTTTCCGCGCGTACGCTTCCAACCGGCAGCTGCATATATATGCAGTCCCCTAAAACACTTATTCAATCTCTACTCAAAACCCTAATACAACTCGTCTAACTAGGTCTAGGCCTTTTTACCTCAACTAGACTTTTGGCCAACTAATTTTTAAGGACCTTAAATCCTTTCTAACACGGGTTTTCCAAAATTCCAACTTTCTTAACACGTCACGTATCGAAGCCTCTAGGACTGCACCTTCCGTAGCTTCTCCATGCATCTTCCATCACGTGTCGTAGCCTCCGGACCACACCTCCGTAGCTCCAACACGTATCATCCATCCATCTCTGATCTCCATGCACCTCAAACATTAGCCCGACCATCTCGTGACCTCCTTCACCATTTGAACCTCGGATCTCCCCATCCTAGTCCTGATCCACATCGTCACCGACCATGATCGCCTCCATGCTCAACCTGCACATGCAAAGACCAAATAACATTCTTTCCGGCACAAGTTCATCCCAACTTGACCAACATCAGTCCACACACACACCACACACCTCGCATAACAACGCTAAACAAAATCACCAATTATTCATCATAACAAATTAATCATTGCTAATTATTCATCATCAAAATAACGTAGACCTAACCACATGGTCTAACAAATACTTTTATTGGACCTTAATACTAACTCACCAACACTCCCTCTCAAGATGGGTATGAGATAAATCATGACAATCTTATTACATAAAGCAATACTTTCACTAAAATCTAATATTTTATCAAACATATTGTCAACTCCATGTCAAATACCACCACCATGGCATCCACATATACCAAAGTTGCATTGATGCTATGATCGACACCACCACCAATATCGTCGCCCTTGCCGTTCACACCACCCCACGTAGACATATCATCCAAGTGTGATCACCTACCCCACCATCGACCATAGTACCCACTCGTGATCATCACCTTGACCACCACCAACCTAGCCTCAACTAACATCATGTCCTTCGCGTTCTTAGTCACACCCTCAGTTTTGGTCTCCTCCACCTCTACCCATATGCTTTAAGACTTAGCCTCTGCCGTCTCCACCTCTAGACCCTAGCCTCCACCATTTCTCCTAACACACCCCAACCACCTTGGTTTCCACCACCTCTTCTAACACACCCTTGACCACATTGATATCCATCTTCTACCAACACGTCTCTAGACTTGATCTCCAATAACGCTATCTCGGGAACTTATATCATAACCTCCACCAGATATACCAACAGCTCCTACTCCGTCATCACCATCGTCGAGCTCATCACCACCAGCAAACTCATTACTACCATTTACACACCTTCGATACTCTGCCTTCATCACCTCACCTTCTCTACCGAAAACACCATTGCAAAGAAACCGACCACTACACACACCTCTACTACCCATACTAGCAACAATACCACCTTCAAGCTTGCCCTTCAATTCTACAATTAGCACAACCACCGAAGACACTACCTAAACAATCTTCTCCCCCCGTTTTAGAGCCTCTATACCTTACCATAAAACTCCATGACCATCATGCCTTCGGTCGGAACCTCCGCTATTGTCATCACCTAAGCTTTCTCCACCACCATCACTAACTTCCACCATAGCAACCAGCAATAACCAAATTGAGAACTTCACCATCAAGCCGCACAAAATCTCAGCCACATCGGATCATTTAACTTGGAACACCTTCTGGTACACTTCGTGTGCACCTAGTGGCATACAATTCTTCTTCCACTTGTCCCTTCTCCTACTGCAGGATAACAGAAAAACAAGCTAGCTTTCTCTCTCTTAGATACCTTCCCTTCTCAACAGCAATAAGAACACAATAGCACTGACACTTAACATCCACCGCTGACTATCCTTCTCCTTTGCTCGCCATCTATCTGCACTACCAGATCTCACTGGTGGCCACCGAATTGCCCACCTCCATTGGCGCCGTAGCTGTTACTACTCCATCCCAGCGCCATCAAGCTTACGCCACCTCCATCCACCACCTCGCCGCTCCTGCTCCCCGCCTCTCTCTTCCAAATCGCACCCACCAAACCTCTACACCACCGTAACACCATCACCACTTCCATTAGCGATGTCGCCTTCTCCTCTCCATCCACCGAACCTAACCACATATCCATCTTCTTCCTTAGCCCCCTACTGCTACTCACCACGGATCCGAGCCACACCGCCCTTCTACGCCTCCGCCACGCAACCTGGCCGACCATAGTTTTGAACGGGGGTCCGCATGCAACTTGGCTGGCCGTAGTCCACTCCCGAGTGACTAGGTCATGGAGGACCACACGCAACGGAAAAACTGTGACTGGCAGATCGACTGAGGCTCGACGATGACAAGATCAGCTTGACGACGACGCGATGGATGGGATGTACGATAGCGGTGGCGGTGGCGGTTCTAAGGTGAGGGTTTTGCTAAGGCTAGGGTTTGAGATAGATTGGCTCTGATACCATGTAAAATAATTTAGAGAATGATTGTGCATCGTCCATACAACCCCACGCTCTTTATTTATAGTGCCAAGTTACAACGGGATCCTAACACAAATTCTAATTAGACTATACACTCAAACTCTTATTAGTCTCTAATACTATCATTGAACACTAATACTAACTCACCAACACTGGCAATCCTTATGCACTTTGGCAAGCCTTTTGATGGTGCTTTAACGATGCAAAATCATAGTTCGGGCATCTTTTCTTTCTAGAAGGCATCGAATTATGGTCATGCTCCAAATGACTTCCAGCTGTAAGCTTATGGCTTAAAAAACACTATAGCAATGGTTAGATTTTTTGAGTAATTAAATTTAAAAGTAAAAAAAATAAAAAAGTTAGATTATTATGGACAATGCAAAGGAATAAAGAGAAAAAAGAAAAAGCAAAAGGCCAAAAGGCTAAAAAGTAAAAAAAATATAAAATTAAGAAGTCGGTGCATTCCAGAAGCTAAAAGCAGAAATCGTATAGAGTGGGCCCTATATATTCATCTATTGCATGCTCATGCTTTCTTCGAAAGCTCATTTCGCAAAGCATGTCCCCTATCCGCTCCCTGGAAATGCTGATATTCTTTCTTCATTCTGATAACTCCATGCACTTGCCAAGGTTTTTTTATGAACTAAACGTGGTAGAAATTTGTTTGGAAATGCTACCTTCGGGCTTTTTCTGAGCTGGTTTTCATCTTTGTATTTTCTGTATGTTGTCTCATGCCTACGGCCCTGTTCTTTTCAGCTTCTAAAAGCTATTTTTTGGCTTTTGTACAGTAACTAGTTTTTAAACAGAATAATTTTTTTAAGATAGGGTCTACTAGTTAATTGTAGTACATACTTTACTGACTTCATTTATATTGACAAAAACCGCACATGAATTTCTGTTACTCTGTAATCTCTCATACAAACAGCTCAAAAGTCATAAGCTGCAGCCAAAAGCCGTAGTGGCTGACGAGAGGGGAAGGCTGGAAAGCCTTCCACCATAATTTTTTCAGCAAAATATGTTTTCAGTTTAAAATACGCTGTTACGCGCTATGAGTAGGCCTGGATATCGAGCTGGCTCGGCTCGGCTCGATCTGGCTCGGTAGGATAACGAGCTGGCTCGTTATAACTAACGAGCTAAAAAGTTAGCTCGGCTCGGCTCGACCACAAGCTCGAGCTAGCTCGTTTGGCTCGTGAGCCAGGGCCAAAAAATGTAAAATGAAGACTACCTTACATTCCAGTGAGTCATACAGCACATATTCATCCATCATACATGCTAGCAGCAAGCAGCATATGCATACACATGCAATAGAGTACAAATTAGGTCCATGTCTCCATCATATATTCATCCATCAACTATCATCCATGCAAATTGCAAAGTACGACATCAGCTAGATTGACTAGACAGGAAGGGCTGCATAGACATAACTACATAAGTTAACATAGCATAATGACACATTGTTCAAGTTCCATCATAAGTTAACATAGCATGGCTCGTTTGGCTCGTGAGCGGCTCGCGAGCTGGCTCGAGTTGGCTCGTTATAGCTAACGAGCTAAAATCTTGGCTCGGCTCGGCTCGTTATCCTAACGAGCTGAGCCGAGCCGAGCCAGCCACGAGCCGAGCGAGCTAACGAGCTTCGAGTTTTTCGTCCAAGCCTAGCTATGAGTATGCATTTGCTAGATGGGCACACCATAAAATCTATTTAGCATAGATACAAGGGGAATACCTTTGATGGACAGACTCCGAATGGTCACAAAATATTTTGTATTTAGCTTTTTTAGGTGCTCAAGTCTTTCAAGACACGTTTTCTTTTAAATTAGTCTTTCCCTACGTGTGTGATGTTGACTAGTCCAAAGCTAGGGTCACCTCTTTGTCTTCCGTAGTCTATGATGCAACTGATGGTTAGACCTGTAGAAGTCTGGAGTTCGGACCACGCGTTTCACGAATCATTTGTTCGGCGGTATCTGATATTCTGACGTAAGCCCAGCTACAACAATAGTTCAATTGTGCTGTGCAAGAAAAGTGACCTCTTGTTAGATCATAATATGGCTAGAATTATAATATTTTAGTAATAAATAATTGACAATTTAATTTATGATAATAAATATTTGATAATATTGCTTATCGATATTATGCAAGACGTGTGGCATGTGTGGACTGATGTTAGTTAAGTTAGGGCGAACTTGTACTGGAAAAATATTCTTTGGTCTTTGCATATGCAGGTTGAGTATGGAGGTGATCATGGTCGGTAACGAGGTGGACTGGGACTAGGATGGGGAGATCCGAGGTTCGGACGGTCAAGGATGTCACGAGATGATCAGGTTCATGCTTAGGGCACATGGAGATCAGAGATGGATGGTGCGTGGAGAAGCTACGGGAGGTGTCATCCTGGAGGTTTCGACATGTGATGAGTCGAAAAGTCGGAAGTGTATAAACCCGTGTTAGGAAGGGTTTCGAGTCCCTTGAAAATTAGTGGGCCAAAAGCCTAGTTAAGGTAAAAAAGCTAGGCCAAGTTGAACAAGTTGTATTAGGGTTTTGAGTAGGAAGAAAAAGTGAGATATAAAAAAGGAATAGAATGTGTGGCGGCAAATTTTTTTGAGGGGATAGAGGAAAAAGATCGCGGCGGCCGTGACGCGAAAAAAAAGACGATGAACAATTCCTACGCTTTTTGAATAAAAGTTTGTGAGTTTTTTAATTCACATATATTTTTCTTTTTTGTTTGGTGATTTGTAAAGCTTCTTCATGCATTGATATCTATCTAGGTTTTTTACTTACATATATGAGTTAGTTTTATTTAAAAAAATTGATTGCGTGATTGAGTGTTAAGTGTATCGTTCCCATCTGTTGTTATCTAGCGAAGTTTTTTTGTGCTGCAGCACATTGCTACAGTACCGAACAACAACCGCTATAGTGCCGAACAGTATTTGCTATAGTACGATCGGGAAAAAATGTGTTCTATTTTTTTGTTATTTCTATTTTTTTTCAAATTGAACGATTAGAAGACAGAAAATTTGAGAAAAAACTTTCGCTAGGAATTACAATCATTCACCCTCTCTCTGATTGCCATCGACGATCCTACACCTCTGTATAGTGTGTATACGATATGCTAGGATTTCATAAAGAATAGTTGCTGCTTCACCGTTTGCAACAAAATGAGCATATACAGCAATTACATAATTGAAGCTCTCAATTTCGTGGGAAAAAGAAGGAAGTTTCTTTGCAGAGGAAGAGACTACGATCTTGCTCTGGGTTACAGTTGATGATTTTTGATTGTATTTTTTGAGACGGTAATGGACGGCGAAGACGTGAGTATGGATGATACATACAACTTTAGACTCGAAAAACCGTTTAAATAATCAGCTTCAAGAAACCACTCTATCTATATTGTTTTTTGAAGAGACTAAAAGGCAAATATGAGAAGAACATAACCTACGGAGCATAACGTATGGTGTGGATGACTGGCTAGCTGTCCCACGTTTACTTCGATCAAGCTATGACTTGTGTTCTGGTTGAATACGTTTGCAGTTCTTTTGATCAAATGTCGGCCCCCTCTGTTCATTTTTGTTTTAAGTGGTTTTTAGTTTTTGATTTCTCAAAGTAATCAATATTTATGAGACTAATAAATTATAACTAAAAATAAGTATATCCTAAAGGAATAGACCGTTAATAATTCAGATTAGCCACTATGGAATATAATAAATAGGTGCCTTTTTTTATTGATTCATCCATTGACATGCTCTTCAGTCTTCAACTCCCACCAACTCGCTCTCCTCCTTGACTGGCTGACTGCAACCAACGACCAACCCCAAACCCTCTTGGCCTCTTCTCTTCCCTCCTTTTCTGCAAGCCATTGAATTTTCTCTCGCTTGCTTCCAGTATTTCGTTATCTCCCTCCTCATCCATCTATAGAATATCCTCGTGATCCACATTATTCGTCTCGTCCAGTGGTCCTGCATGCGCGCCGGCCATCACTCCGGGACGCAGCAGTCACTGCCTGCCTCCATTTATTTCACGCTAACGATGGAAATGAGCAGGATCATCCTGCTGGCAACATCACCGAGCTATCCATGGCTGGGGCTCCACCTACGGGCCCCACCGGCCGGAGCCCAGCAGGGACGAGCTTGTGGCCGCTTCCGGTGATGATAAGAGCATTCGCGCTTGCCGCCGTGGCACTCGTGTTCCCAATTAGTGGCGTCAACGTTGCGGAGAGCTGGCGTCACACGCCTGCCTCCGCTCCCCGGCGGATGTGTGGAGAAACGCGAGGTGGTGGCCCACTCGTTTGGACGATCGAGCACGGGAATCGGCGGCCGCGTGAAAGCGACGGTGGCGACCTCGACGCAGGAGGTGATCCTATCCACACCGCACGCTTTCCACTAGGTAAGTTTGGTACGACTGATATTACGTGCAGTGGCGGATCCAGGAAAATTTTTTGGAGGGGCTGAAGTACCTTCAGCTCGACCTCAGCCCCTTCTACATTATACATCCATGGCTAAAAATTTAGGGGGGGCTCCAAGGGTCCGATAGCGGTAGGGGGCTCGAGCCCCCCCCGCCCCACCGCTGGATCCGCCCCTGATTACGTGGTGTTTATTTGGGACTTAAAAGTCCTAATTTATAGTTTATTTTATACTATAGTGGTTAAAAATATATTATATAGATAAAGGATGGATCTAGCATAAAAATTAAGTAGGGCACTCAGCCCGCACTGCGTGATGACACCATAGTAGATTCGGACGTTGAAGCCGCTCGAGTGGGGGCCTAAGTGCTAAAATATTTGTTTACTCCATTACAAATTCAAAGTTGAGTGGAGGCCTGGGTCCTCACTTGGCCTTCTCTCGAGTCGTTCTTTGTAGCGACTGAAAATACACTGTAACTATTGATAGCTTTTTCAGCGTAATTATTTTTTTTAAAAAAATAAAAAGTTATATCATCACAAATAATGAAAAGAAATAATCAAAAGTCTAAAAAATTATATCACTAGAAAAAAACGAAAGTAAAAAAAATAGAAATCAGAAGTAGGAACACTAATGACAAGGGACTAAGACCTCTCGATCTGATCAATCATCAGCCTTCGTTAACCTTCTTGACTTTGCGTGGAATATAGTTTACCGGGTTTAATAGCTGGTCCTTGTTTGGAACGTGAGGATTCTCTTAGAAATTAACTATTTACTGTGCGATTCTGTGTTCCAACGTGACTCAGAATTGAGACGCGAGGCCCATCACCCCATGGACACGGCACGATATTATATTGTTCCACCTGTGGCATTTCCCAATAGAAGAAGCTTGCGTTTTACACGAGGGCCCTTTTCCTTATTCCCCTATCGCTCCCGTTCTTTTTCGTATCCTCAGGCGCGCACGCAACCGCGAGATCCGAATCCTCTCTCAAATCATGTCCCTCCACCTGTCCCCTTGGTAGTTGGCTAACCGGCCCTAGTCCCTGCTCCCTAGACCAAGCGCACTAGACCCATGAACCGCTGCTCCCGCCCTCGTCGACCCGCGCCGCGAGGAGGCGAGGCCCCAGCGGCGGCCGCCTCTCCCGGTCTATAGGCACGGCGTGTCCACCGGGACAATCCTCCCACTTCCCCCGCCTCTTTACAGCTGAGCTAAAAAAAATATAGCTTACAGATAAAATTATACTATAACTAACTAAAACTATACTATAACTGATGGTAAATTATTTGGCGTAATTAAATTTAAAAATAGAAAAATCAGATTAGCCTATTACAGACAATGCAAACGAATACGGAAAAAAGAACCGATAAAAAAGCTCAAAAGGCTAGAAAAAGACAAATTTAATAATTACTAAAATAAGCCAAAAGCCAGAAGCTGAAGCGAAATAGCACCTGTTCTTTTCATCTTTTGGTTTCAGTTTTTGGTTTTTCTACAGTAACTAGCTATTTAAACGGAGCATCTTTTTAAGATGGGGCCTATTAGTTAATTGTAGTATATACTATACCGACTTTATTTATATCGGTAAAAATCACACGTGAGTTTCAGTTATTATATAATCTTTTATATAAACAATCTAAAAGTCATAAACCATAAATACAAGTTACATGCCACAAAAAAGGGGAGATTCAATTTTTTGCCACTCTTAATATTGACACCGAGACTCTGTCATTTACATATAGTGTCACATGAGTCACTGATAATAGGGCTGGGTGGCAAATTTGTTGCCACCCGAGTCGTAAGGGTGGCAAATAAATAAATTTTCCGAAAAAAAGAAGAGGCCCCCGTAAGCAGGGCCTTATCACGACAAGACGCACGCGCACTAGTGCTTGCATTTGCTCGTCTTGCCTCGCAACCACCGACTCCCCGTTTCCTGCCGCGGCCTCGCGGCTGCTGCTTGTCTCGCCGCGTCTGGTGTAGTAGGAGGGAGAGTGCTACAGTACAAACGCGCCGCTCCCCGAGCTCGTCGGGAATGGCGGGGGCGGCTGCTGCGAGCGGCGGCGGTGCGGAGGGGGAGGGGCTCCTGCTGCTCTCCGCCGTGGAGGCTGGCGGCGTTGGCGGCGGGGCAGCCGCAGCGGCGGCGGAGAAGTCGTGGCGCCTCAACTTCGACGGCTTCCGCCCGCCGGAGGCGCACCAGGAGAGGCCGACTCGCGGGCTCCACCACTGCCTCGGCGTCCTAGGTCTCTCTCTCGTTCACTCCGTTGCTTCTAAATATCACGCTTATGCTTGCTGTCAGGTTGTGTGCTTAGTTGGTTGCTTGATCGATCTGGGTTCAGAAGGTGTCTCGTGTTTTGGCAACTTGGCTCGTTCGATATGGCAGTCGCTTTATGCACCTTGTGATTAGTATAGCTTACCCTTTTTTCGTTTCTAGTAAGAGGAGCTAACTAGTGAGGAGTAGTCCGTTTCGGAGATGGGGATTGGATTAGGATGTAGACGGTAGTGGTGGGCTAGATGCGGATTCTTATGCCAACTTTGCAAACAAAACAGAAATGTGCAGGTTTCCGTCATTTTTTTAGCTTTATGCTATTGCCTATTGTAGGTCTGACGGCGGAGATCAAACGGGGTGAATGGTCTTTGTCACTTTTCAACTTTAATAAAATCAACCCCTTGAATACAAATGCCTCTTCACTTTAATAGTTAGAGTGAGCTAAGAAGATCAGATGTACAATTTAAACAACCCTCAAATAGAAGCCAAATAGTCAAGGGAACAACCGAAGTACAAGAAGATTCAAGAAAACACTGGGTTGGTCTGACCGCAGGCTTTAAGATTAGTTTGATCAGGCTTGAGCAGTCGGACTGCTGGGACAAAACCGGTCTGACCACTCTGGTGGTCTAACTGCATGTTCAACACTAGTCTGACCGGAATACTGTTTCCAGACTTAAAAATCTCTTGGGTCAAAACTCAAATCTTAAGAACTTACTCAAATCTCATCCAAACATCCCAAAATTTTGCATGAGACTTGTTCAAGATAATAGCAACCTAAACCAATCAAGAATCATAAGGTTCTTAGACTCAGTTCACTAATTAGAAGCAAATCAAATCTAGGTCTCAAGAGCACCCAAAAATCTAAAATCCAAATTAGTTCTTACTCGATGAGTTTCTAATCAAGAGGATGATACGGATCTACTCTTACATGTCATAGCAAGCTAATCTAGGCATGAATTTGGGACAAAACTATTTTAATCACAAAAACCCAAATTTGAGCCAAGAACAAGCCAAACCGGGCTTGATTTTGAATCTTGCTATGGAGGTAATCTAGATAGGCAACTATTGATAAATTAGGATTTTCTAGTGCCTCTTACTCATCATGGATCACAACAAGATTAAGAGTGGAGAAGGAAACATAAAAAACAAGCCAAATCAAGATTTCAACACTGGAGCAAAGAAGAGGAAAAGTTGGACGAATTTTGATATCTATTGATACTTAGAAATTAATGTTTACAGTCACTCCCTAGCTACTCATAAAGTCAAAAAATGACAAAAAGCTTAAGACAAAGAGCCATAACCAATCTCACAAAGGTTCTCTCCAAGAACCTTAACTTCCTCCAATTGGCTTCCTAAAGAGCTAACCCTAACTTAACTCACCCCTTATATAGTGGAGGCTTACAAGAAATCTTGACCAACACCTCTAGTTGAGTTTCATCCACTTACATAGGCTAACTCATTAACCTAACACTATACCAGGTTTTGTACTCACACATGCACGCTTCTCGAAGTGCACACAAACAGTAACCCGATAGTGAATCAACATTTGATCCACTTAACATTTTCAACACATCCTTGACCTAAATCACCTCTTTTGCGCCTCCTCGTGTCGTGATTTGATCAAGTCTCAACTTTCTGATTTGGGGCAGAAAGACTGTTTTGCCCCCAAACCACCTTTCATGAAGCTTCGCATTTCCTTTGCCTTGAAACAGTCACGTACTTCATTTTCAATTCCATGTGGCCTCAATGACTTGTCGCCAAGCTTCTCACGCATCCAGATCCCGCCGAACCGTTCTCGCTTGCAAATGGGCTTCAGTCACTTGGTGCGTCACATGTCTCTCCGTGAACCATGACGGCACCCAGGTTACTTGAACGATCTGGGCCTTAGCTCCTCTCTGAGCTTAGTCCTAATCCAGTTTACTGTTGCCCGTCATGTCTACCACTGGTAGCTCCCGCTCCGGTTCCTTGTCTTCCCTACTTGTAACAACTCCACTAGCCTTAGTTATCTTCCAGCGACACCTTGATCGCTATGGATCTCAGCTCCCTTAGCTTAGTCATGATCCCTTGATCGCTCTGGATCTAAGCTCTCCTAGCTTAATTCCAGTTTCGTCTATCTCACCAACAACAAGCAACAACAAGCAAACCATCACGTAGCACTGCACAATATACCAAGTCATCAATTGGCACAATTGATGAACTAAGAATCCTTATCTTCACCTCAAAGCATCTCCACATGCTTTGACATTTAGCTCCTATCCTAATCTAGGTCCCGTCCGCCTCACGCATTCGGACCCTCCCCAAACAGTCTCTACATGTATTGGCCACGTCACTTAGCGCACTATATGCACCAACCATGGTTGTCACGGCGGAGTCGGCGAGCACGGCGAGTGAGGAGCGCCTGGACGCCTAGGCGAGGGCCCGGCGACGCCTAGGCGACAGGCACGTCGACGGAAGCCGACTCTCTCGCTCGCGTATATACTTCGATGCCGACTCTCTCGCGTATAACTCCTCATCTCGCGTCTTTGTCTCCCGACTCTTCCGCTCTCCCGACTCTTCCGTCTCTCTCTCGCGTCGTCCTTTCGACTCCCTCTCTCTCGCGACTCCCTCTCTCTCGCGTCGCGTCTCCCGTCTCCCCCGACTCCCGTCTCCCCGACGGCCGACTCCCACTCCCGGCGCCGATCTCCCCTCCCCAGCGCTTCCTCCCCCGCACGCCACCTCCTCCCCCCGGCGCCTCTCCTCCCCGCCGCCTCCCCCTACCGCTGCCTCCCCCCGTCGCCTCCCCTCGCCTTGGCGGCGGGAGCACGCTGGAGGGAGGTGGCCGGAGCACGGTAGAGAGACGGCGGCGGGAGGGAGGAAAGCGGCGCGGCGGGAGGGAGGGAGGCGGCGCGGCCGGAGCGCGGCCGGAGAGGAGAGGGGCGGACGGCGTACCTGGGCTGGCGGTGAAGCTAGGGTTCAGGCCAAGGCAAGGCGATCCTCCCCGGCGCCAGGACGACTTGGCGTCGCCTAGGCGACGCCGTGACAACCATGGCACCAACTAGCCTTTTCATAATCTTTGTCTTATGCTTTCCGCTTGAGCCATATAGCTTTACCCGGACTTACATGACCGCTTGGATCTCAGCACCTCCACTTAGTCCCAATCCATTGCTGTTGATTGCTAGTGTTCTCCAAGTCACCTACACATCTAAGGACCATTCAACTATTTTGAGTATAAGTTCCATGCACTTGACCCACGTTAGTCAAAGCAATGCATCATGCAACACACCACAACAAAACATTGGCACTCATGCTGTGTACACACTCAAACCACTCTCATGAACCCTACCTGGCTGGTCAGACCATCAACCATTGGCTAGTTTGAATGCACCAGGCAACTCCGATTAAATCCTAGTAATAGGGGAGCCGGTCTGACCATGGCAACCTTGCTAACTATGGGCCAGCATAACCACTCCCCAGTTAGACCACCGCCCATGGCCGGTTTGACACTCATTGGTCTGATCGCTAACCATGGCCCAATTAGACTGTTCCCTTGTCAGATCACCAACCATGGCCGGTCAGACCACTTAGCACTTGACAACAAAAAACCAGAGTTTGCAATAGACACAAAATCAAACTCAGACTTCAACAACGAAGCACAATAAGTTGTTCCTCCATCTTGATACTTGAGACACCTGAGAGCACTGGCTCTGATACCAAGTTTTCATGTCTTGTATTGGAACACAAGTTGTATGCATGGAACACCGGCGGCTTGGACCTAGGGCCTCGGCATCTAGGAGCCGTGGTAACTGGAAGGAAGAATGCGTAGAGGAAGGATGCACATGAGGAAGAGAGAAATCGATAGAAGAAAGGCAGCAATGGCGAGATACATGGATAATTTTCTGCTTACTCTATTCATGCGCCATATACTCCATGTATATAGTGGTCCTAATAGATATCTAATCAAATCAATAGGATCATAGGGATCCTAACTAACCAATCTTACGGATGCTAAGGATCTTATTTTATCATAGAGGGATCTTAAGGATCTTATCTAAACATGGAAATAGAAGTGTTGTGGCTACAGACCAAACAGAGAGAGAGATGGTGGTGGAGAGTGATGATGTCGAGTGTAATGGCCAGGGGGCCTCCCCATGGCTTGTATTCGTATATATATCCGTGAGGAATGCTTTTACAGTTGTACCCTCACATCTGGTTACCCCCTCTGGGGCAGTTATGTCATTACACATGGCCTATTCTAGGCCTTATAGTTTTCCTACCAGGCCTGCTGGGTTCAGGTGGGGGCCACCCCTACGACAGGAGCCTCTCATGGTGAAGGGCTTCACAGGGCCGAAGCCATGCCGCCGAGTCCTTTGGCCCCCTCCGTCCCCTGCGGCCTGTGAATTTCTGCAAGCTCGTGGATGGGGCGCCTGAGTGGAAGCAGGCGCGCGTGCTCCGTCCCCTATCCTTCGAACGGGTGGCAGCGAAGCTGGCGCCTAGTCGAAGTAGAGGCGTGCGCTCCGTCCCCTACGCTTCGAATCGGTGGCAGCGAAGCTGGCGCCTAGTCGAAGTAGACGCGCGCGCTCCGTCCCCTACCCTTCGAACGGGTGGCAGCGAAGCTGGCGCCTAGTCGAAGTAGAGGCGCGCGCTCCGTCCCCTACCCTTCGAATCGGTGGCAGCGAAGCTGGCGCCTAGTCGAAGTAGACGCGCGCGCGCTCCGTCCCCTACCCTTCGAACGGGTGGCAGCGAAGCTGGCGCCTAGTCGAAGTAGACGCGCGCGCGCTCCGTCCCCTACCCTTCGAACGGGTGGCAGCGAAGCTGGCGCCTAGTCGAAGTAGACGCGCGCGCTCCGTCCCCTACCCTTCGAACGGGTGGCAGCGAAGCTGGCGCCTAGTCGAAGTAGACGCGCGCGCGCTCCGTCCCCTACCCTTCGAACGGGTGGCAGCGAAGCTGGCGCCTAGTCGAAGTAGACGCGCGCGCTCCGTCCCCTACCCTTCGAACGGGTGGCAGCGAAGCTGGCGCCTAGTCGAAGTAGACGCGCGCGCGCTCCGTCCCCTACCCTTCGAACGGGTGGCAGCGAAGCTGGCGCCTAGTCGAAGTAGACGCGCGCGCTCCGTCCCCTACCCTTCGAACGGGTGGCAGCGAAGCTGGCGCCTAGTCGAAGTAGACGCGCGCGTTCCGTCCCCTACCCTTCGAACGGGTGGCAGCGAAGCTGGCGCCTAGTCGAAGTAGACGCGCGCGCGCGCGCCGTCCCCTGTGCTGAGATCGGAGCTTGGCGTTGGTATGGATGCACTTTGGGGCTGCCGTGACCTTGCAGTCTGGTAGTGCGCTTTTAATGGTAGCTGGAAACCCGCCGACGCCTGGCCTGGCAGAAGGCAGGCTGTCGCGTCGTGCAGTCTGCCATGTTGCAGGTGGGGCACGTGGCGACCCACGACTGGTGCGTCGTGGGATGTGGGCAGTTACGTGACCCCGGCCGTTCGCCTCGTCCCCCGAGAAGCCGGGCACGTGTGGGAGATGTGGGGGCGTTGTGCGCTGTCTGGCCACCTACCCGGCACGGCTCTCTATGTTCCGACGGTTCTTCTTTCCAAAGCTTGATAGCCGAACTGCTGGGAATTTGGTCCGTCTGTGCATTGAGCCACGGGGCAGGCGAGCGGCCTTTATAAAGTGCTGATGCTGGGGTGGAGGCATCCTTTCTTGCTTGGCTTTTTGATCCGCCGCTTCGCTTCCGCCCGTGCTAATTGTCACGCCCGTTGCTCCCTTGCCTGCTTCTTCTTCTTCTTCTATCGCCGGAAGCGATGGCTAGCCATGACGACGCCGTCTACCATCCCCACAGCGGTGCGTTGCTCGGCCAGGGCGAGGTGACCCCCCCTTCCCAGGAGTACAAACTGGTGCCGCGGGGGGTCTTGCGCGCCAACAAGTGGTGGGACGCGATGGAGCACTCGGGAGGGTCCTGCTCCCGCGTGTTGGGAAAGAGCCGCATGACTGAAGGGACGCTGCAGCGGCTCGTGGATGAGGGGAAGATCATGGAGCGCGATGGGGCTCGCCTACCCCCCCGGGGGGAGACGGAGCCGAAGCCCGGGGCCCTGGAGGCTATTGTTTTCGTCGCGTTCTTCGATGCCGGCCTTCGAATGCCCTCCACGTTGTTCGTGGGCGAAGTCCTGCGGGCCTACCGGTTGGAGCTAGCCCAGCTGACGCCCCACGCGATACTCCGCCTAGCTGTCTTCACCTGGGCGATGCGGACGGAAGGGTGGCGTCCCAGCGCGAGCTTATTCGCCACCCTACACGACGCATACTGCCGACCCAGAAATGTTGGCGGGGCGGTGTCCAACTTCGGTAGTGTGGACTTCGTGCTCCGGGCCTCGTGCGCGACGTTGTTCCCTGTGCCTGCGTCATCTGGGCAATGGGCTGCCGGCTGGACGCGGTGGTGGTTCTATTACACCGTGACTGACAAGAGCCGAATGCAGTGCCGAGGTGGGCCGATCTCGTTCAACAGCACGCCGGGCCTGACGGCGGAGATCGATGACGCGCGGAAGCTACAGAGCCTTGTCGGTGTCGCCCGTCGAATGAGCGTGCGCGACCTAGCCGAGGAGTTCACGATGTACGGGGCAGCGCCGCTGTCCTCCCGGGGGAAGTACGTTCAACGGAACGGCCCCCGCGAGGACGGGTTCGACCCTTCCGTGTCTCGCCTGCTGCCGCCCTCCGCCCCTTGTAAGTCGCCCAGCACGCTTTACGCGCGCCATTGTATCCGCTTTTCTTTCGCCTAACTGGCGCGATCTCCTGCGCAGCGGCTCGTCTAGAAGATGCGGAGCGCGCGATTGCAGCGCTCCTCGGCCCGTACACGCTTAAGGAGCACCGGGCTCGCGAGGCCGCAGTTAAAGCGGCTAAACAGGGGCGAGTGAACCGCACCTGTGAGGCTTTGGGCATTGCCGTGCCTGAGCGTGTGATGCCGGAAGAGGTTCCCGCCGGGACTCCGGACGCTCAGGGTGGTGATAATCCTGCGGGGGTGCTATCTTCACGACGCCGGGCTCGTTCCCCGACTGCCGTACGCGACGCGGCAGCCCCTCCGGTGGCCAGCCCAGCTGAGACGGGCGTGCGACCGGCGGTGGACCTGGCCATACTGCTTCGGAGGAGCGCACCGCCGCAGATCCCTTGGCACTCGCCGTCGTCATTGAATTGGAAGCCGTCAAGCCGGGGGATGGCGTCGTGCCCGTCGGGCAAACCACGGTGGGAGGTGTGTTATCCTCCGGCGCGGCCATCGAGGGCATGCCTCATCCTGAGGAAGCCGTGGGGGCGACAACGACCGGAGCTGGACCCGCCGTGGAAGAATCGGCTGTGCCCCCGCAGGCGAAACGCCTTCGGACGCAGTCCCCGCCGGCAACGGGGAGTCGATACTCTGTTGCGGGGCCTTGCCGCGGGATCACGCCGTCGCGCACGGCCGAGAAGACCTTCTCCCCGTCTGTCGAGACGCCCACCTCCCCCGGGGTGGTCGAACCGGCGCCCCTTCCTACCGCGACGAAAGGCGCAGGAGGTAGGCGTGAGTCCTTTTCTTCACTTGACTTCGCGAGACTTTCCCCGATCTGCTCGCTCATTCTGCCAACATCAGGCGAGACGAAGTCTCCCCAACGTGGCGAAGGATCGAGCAGCGGCGGTACGCGCGAAGTCAGAAGCCTTGTGCAGGGTGCCCCGCAGGTGTCCGCCGGCGTCGACGTGGCTATGGCCTCAGCAAATCCTGGCGCACTGGGGCCGGGGCCCGCGCGCGCGGACTTCTTCCCCCGGCCGGAGATATTCTGCGACCTTACCGCGGCCGCCGAGCGTGCCGACCACGGCCTCAACAGGGCGGCGCTGTCGTCATGCGAGGGGGACCTTCTAGCACTTGCGCTGCAGGCGTCCGAAATGAGGGTAAATACGCGCGCTTCGGGCTTGCACCGCACTGCTGTACGCCTGCTGACTTTGTTGTGTTTGCCAGACGCTTGCCCTCAGCCGGTCCTTTGACGAGGCCCGTATTCGGAGCAGAGGGCGCTGGAAGCCAGCCTTCGTGAAGCAAACACCGCCTTCGCCGCGAAGGATGAGGAATGTCACGCGCTGGGGGATGCCCTGGCGGCCGCACAACACGAAGCTATAGAAGTTCGGCTTGCCGCGGCGGAGGAGCGCGCCGCCTTCCTCCAGCAGATCGCCGCCCTAGAAGGGGAGAACGCCCGGCTAGCGGAGTCTGTTGCCGAGAACCGCCTTGCCCTGGAGAATGCGTCCGCGCCAGCATGGCGGGCCATGGAATCTCTGAACCAGACCCTCCGAGATCTGTGCGTCCGAGTGCCGGACACTACGCACAGGCCGGAGGCCCTGTTGGAGACGCTCGGGCTGATCGAGGAGGGGGCCGGCGTTGCTCTTCATGGCGCCAGAACCTTCGGCGAGCACTGCGGCTATGTTGGTGCGTGCTTCGCCCTGGCGCTGCTTCACACCCGTGGGTGTAGGCATACCCAGGAGCTAGCAAATCCACAACTGGATCCGCCCAATCAGGCAGGGGTTATGTCGGACGCCATCCGCTCCGTCGGGCCTAGCCTGCAGAACTTCCACCAACGGATGTGGGGCCGGTTCGGGGAAGCTGCCGCCAGGGTCGCCGTGCAGCAGACGCTGCATGGGGAGGGGGACCTCCTCCAGTGGTTTGAAGGGGTCCTTGAGGGCCGCGGCGATGATGGCACGGCTTCGTCCGCACCGCGCCAGGGCTGAGTGTTTGGTCGGACCGGGCGGGGGGATGATGTACGGGTTCTTAGGCTTGTTACCCTGTAACCCTCTTGCTTTTATACTGGAACCAAGTAGTACTCTATGCTTGGCCAGTTGGCCTTACCTACCGCCGAATCGCGGAGGGCAGGTGTGCACAATCTTGTTTACACTACGTGGAGTGGCGCATGCGGAGGCGAACCGCTACGTCTTCGTTATAGTCCGGAGACTCGCGCGTGCGGAGCTAGGCTCGACGCTACGTCTTATTTAAAGTCCGTGGACTAGTGCGTGCGGAGCTGGGCTCGACGCTACGTCTTCTTTATAGTCAGGAGACTCGCGCGTGCGGAGCTAGGCTCGACGCTACGTCTTATTTAAAGTCCGTGGACTAGTGCGTGCGGAGCTGGGCTCGACGCTACGTCTCCTTTATAGTCCGCAGACTCTCGCGTGCGGAGCTAGGCTCGACGCTACGTCTTATTTAAAGTCCGTGGACTGGTGCGTGCGGAGCTAGGCTCGACGCTACGTCTTATTTATAGTCCGCAGACTCTCGCGTGCGGAGCTAGGCTCGACGCTACGTCTTATTTAAAGTCCGTGGACTAGTGCGTGCGGAGCTGGGCTCGACGCTACGTCTTCTTTATACTCCGGAGAGTGCGCGCGGAGGCGTCCCCCCGCTGCGTCTTGTTTATACTCCGTAGAGTGCGTGCGGAGCTAGGCTCGACGCTACGTCTTATTTAAAGTCCGTGGACTGGTGCGTGCGGAGCTGGGCTCGACGCTACGTCTTATTTATAGTCTGCAGACTCTCGCGTGCGGAGCTAGGCTCGACGCTACGTCTTATTTAAAGTCCGTGGACTGGTGCGTGCGGAGCTAGGCTCGACGCTACGTCTTATTTATAGTCCGCAGACTCTCGCGTGCGGAGCTAGGCTCGACGCTACGTCTTATTTAAAGTCCGTGGACTGGTGCGTGCGGAGCTAGGCTCGACGCTACGTCTTATTTATAGTCCGCAGACTCTCGCGTGCGGAGCTAGGCTCGACGCTACGTCTTATTTAAAGTCCGTGGACTAGTGCGTGCGGAGCTGGGCTCGACGCTACGTCTTCTTTATACTCCGGAGAGTGCGCGCGGAGGCGTCCCCCCGCTGCGTCTTGTTTATACTCCGTAGAGTGCGTGCGGAGCTAGGCTCGACGCTACGTCTTATTTAAAGTCCGTGGACTAGTGTGTGCGGAGCTGGGCTCGACGCTACGTCTTATTTATAGTCCGCAGACTCTCGCGTGCGGAGCTAGGCTCGACGCTACGTCTTATTTAAAGTCCGTGGACTGGTGCGTGCGGAGCTGGGCTCGACGCTACGTCTTATTTATAGTCCGCAGACTCTCGCGTGCGGAGCTAGGCTCGACGCTACGTCTTATTTAAAGTCCGTGGACTGGTGCGTGCGGAGCTAGGCTCGACGCTACGTCTTATTTATAGTCCGCAGACTCTCGCGTGCGGAGCTAGGCTCGACGCTACGTCTTATTTATAGTCCGCTCGTCGTGGACAGGGGGTGTGCTGGGAACAGCAATCTTTATTGAGGTCCCGTTTGCGCGGGCGAGCATCGCCCTACAACAAGACGGCGGCTGTACGTCTGTTGTCCTGTTTCTAGGCGTAGTATCGCCGCAACCTGTCCGCGTTCCATGTGTGCCGGAAGGCTTGTCCTTCGAGCGTGGCGAGGCGGTACGCCCCCTTCGGCAATGCCTCTGTCACGATGTACGGGCCTTCCCACTTGGACTCCAGCTTGCCCACGGTCTCCGCCTGGAGCGCCACTCTGAGGACGAGATCCCCCGGGCTGAACCCCCGTGGGCATATAGAGCGGTCCCGAGTACGCACTGTTTGCCGCGCGTACTTTTCGGCATGGTGGGCTGCATCGGCTCGTATCCCATCGAGGAGATCCAAGGACACGCGGCGCTCTTCTTCGGGTGCTTGGACGAGGACCCTCCGCGAGCCGGCCTTGATTTCCTCGGGTGTCACCGCCTCGTCACCGAAGAGGAGCTTGAACGGCGTGAACCCTGTCGGGCGCGTTACCGTTGTGCGAAGCGACCATAAAACGCTGGGAAGCTCGCCTGGCCACCTGCCCTTTGGCAATCCGACCAGACGCTTTTTGATGGCGGCGGAGATGGCGCCATTTGCCCGTTCGACCGCCCCGTTGGACTGGGGATGTCCCACCGAGGCGAATCGGAGGGTGATGCCCATGCTGTCGCAATAATCTTTGAAGAGGTTGGCATCGAACTGCAGGCCATTGTCGACCGTGAGCTCCCGAGGCACGCCGAAGCGGCATATGATGTTTTGCCATAGGAAGCGCTGTATGGCCGCAGAGGTTACGTTGGCCAGAGCGATCGCTTCCGGCCATCTGGAAAAATACTCTAGCGCGACTACCACGAACCGGAGGTCTCCCGGGGCTCGAGCGAGTGGTCCCACTATGTCCAGACCCCAGCGTGCCAATGGCCATACCGGAGGGATGGGGTTGAGGCGCGTCGGGGGCCTGCGGACAATGCGCGCCATCCACTGGCACCCTTGGCACCGACGGACGAGGTCCTGGGCGTCGGTGATGGCAGTCGGCCAGTAGAAGCCTTGTCTGAACGCCTTGCCGACTAATGATCTTGGTGCCAAGTGGGATCCGCATACGCCCGCGTGGATCTCCGCCAAGAGCTCCCTTCCCCCTTCGGTTGAGAGACAGCGCAGGAGCGGGGCGCAGACCCCCTTCTTATAGAGTATTCCTTCGAACACCTGGAAGGACCGTGCACGGTGCTGCAAGCGTCGCAGCTCGGCAGGGTCCTCCGGCTCGGCGATACCTTGCAAGAAATTGAAGATGGGCTCTCGCCAATCTCCTGGCCGATCAAGGCGGTGGACGAGTGCCGCGTCCCGGGTGTCCTGCGTGATGGCCGCCTTTGCTAACGTCTCGTAGAACGCCCCCTCGGGGGGGGGGGGCAGTTGCTGGCTGGCTGCTTTAGCGAGGGCGTCGGCCTGCTCGTTCTCCGCGCGGGGGATAGCCTTGACGGTGACACCCAAAAAGTGCCTTTCCCTCGCCCTTACCGCCGCGAGGTACTTGGCCAACTCTAGGTCCTTGGCTTGATATGACTTGTCCACATGGCCAGCCACCAAGCGCGAGTCGGTGCGGACCAGCACCCGTCTCGCGCCTATTGCCTTGAGCTTCGCCAGGCCAAAGAGTAGTGCCTCGTACTCAGCCGTGTTGTTGGTGGCGGGGAAGTTCAGGCGCGCCGAGTACAGCAAACGCTGTCCTTCAGGTGTGACGATCACCGCCCCGACGCCCGCGCCGGCGACGCTGTAAGCTCCGTCGATTGTAAGCGTCCAGACGGGATCATCATGCGTCCGGACGGGCTGGGCCGGCGGGGTCCATTCGGCGAGAAAATCCGCCAGGACTTGGGATTTTATTGCCGTTCGCGAGGCATACGTCAAGGAGAAGGGGGCGAGCTCGGCAGCCCACTTTCCGATGCGTCCTGTGGACTCCTTGTTGTGCAGCATCTCCGCCAGGGGGAATGAGGAAGGTACTGTGATCGGGTGGGCCAGAAAATAATGCCGAAGCTTTCTGGAAGCCATGACTAGCGCATAGGCGAGCTTCTCAAGTTCCGTGTATCTTGTCTTGGCACCTTGGAGGGCTTCAGAGACGAAGTAGACGGGCCTCTGCGTGGCGCCTTCCTCCAAGACGAGGACGGCGCTGACCGCGGTGGCTGACGCGGCCAGATAGAGCAGGAGGGGAGCCTCTGGTGCTGGGGCAACCAGAGTGGGGAGGCTTGCGAGGTGCTGTTTGAGCTCGTTGAAGGCCTTCGCGCAATCTTCGTCCCAACTAAACCCATCGCACCCGCGGAGCGTCTTGAAAAATGGCAGGCCCCGCTCCGCCGCCCTGGATAGGAAGCGGCTTAGCGCGGCCATGCGGCCCGCCAGCCTCTGGACCTCCCTCGTGGTCTTGGGCGGCTCCATACCCAAGATAGCGTCTACTTTGTCAGGGTTCGCCTGGATGCCCCGTCCGGAGACGAGGAAACCCAGGAGTTTGCCCGCCTGCACCCCGAAGACGCACTTGTCGGGGTTGAGTTTGATGCCCGCCTTCCGGAGGTTGTCGAAGGTTTCCTGGAGGTCCCGGCCATGCAGGGCGAGCTGACGAGTCCTGACCACCACGTCGTCAACATAGGCTTCGACGTTCCTCCCGAGCTGGGCAGCCAGGGCGATGGCGACGAGGCGAGTGAAGGTAGCGCCTGCGTTCTTCAAGCCAAAGGGCATTCGGACGAAGCAGAATGTCCCCAGTGGTGTGATGAAACTGGTCTTCTCCTCATCGTCTTCGGCCATGTACACCTGGTGGTAGCCGGAGTAGGCGTCCAGGAAACTCATGAGCTCGCACCCGGCGGTGGCGTCAACCAATTGATCGATGCGCGGCAAAGGGTAATTGTCCTTTGGGCACACCTTGTTGAGTGCCGTAAAGTCGACGCACATGCGCCAGGCCCCGCTGGCCTTTTTGACTAGCACCGGGTTGGCGAGCCACTCTGGATGGTGGACCTCGCGAATGACCCCGGCGCGAAGAAGCTTTGCCACCTCTGCTTTGGCCGCCTGCTGCCGATCCATCGACATACGCCGAAGCCTTTGCTTGACTGGCTTGGCGTCGGGGCGGACCGCCAAGTGATGCTCGATTACTGCTCGGTCCACGCCCTTGATGTCCTCCGGGGACCATGCGAAGACGTCGACGTTGTTCTGGAGCACTCGGAGCAGATCGCGCTCGACCCCTGGTGGGAGCCCATCGCCAATGGACACAAACTGTCCTTCCGCCTGGAGCTGCACTTTCTTGATTCCGCCCTCGGGCCGAGGCTTGGGTGTCCACCCGGGGGCCGAAGGCCCCTCGCCGAGTGCGCCGGGGAGGGCGTGCACCGGGCGATGCGGAACGCGGCTGCCGCCTTCGACACGCCTGGCCAAGCCCTGGTCTCCGAAGACGGTGATAATACCCTCGGGACCCGGGAGCTTCATACACAAGAAGGCGTGGTGCGGGATCGCCTCGAAAGAGTTGAGGGCGGGCCGCCCCAATATGGCGTTGTAGGGGTGTGGGAGGTCTACTACGTCGAAAATGATGTGCTCTGTCCGGATGTTACCTTTTTGGCCTTCCTGACGGAAGGTGACCGGAAGAGACACGTGTCCCAGGGCCTGCAGCGGTCGACCCCCGAAGCCTTGAAGTGGAGCTCCTGGCTGCTCTAGTCGGCTTCGGGGGATTGCCATGCGGTCGAGGGCTTCTGCGAATAAAATATTCGCGGAGCTTCCCCCGTCGACCAGGACGCGCCTAACTTCACAGCATGCTATGTGGGTCTGGATGAGTAAAGGGTCCTGGTGGGGGTACTCGACACCCGTAGCGTCGTTCGCGTCGAAGGTGATGCGGTGGGGCGGCATCCACAGTTGCGGCTGCTCCCCGGGGGCTTTCGAGGAGGAGCCTCCGGCGATGACGTTGATGGTACGATGCTGTGCACTTTCCATGGCGGTGGCTCGTATGGGGCTGTCCCCTGGGTGCTGTACTTGGGCTCCGGCGGGGGGCCGAGGAGGCGTAGCCCGAGATTCGGCCGCTGCCCTTCGCAGCGCCATCACCTCGGTGCATGCCCTTGTGCGATGATCGCCGTAGCCGTGTACCTCGCACCACCTGCCATAGTGCAAGAGCTCTTGCTCTGCGCGGGGCTGGTCGCCGTAAGGTAGTCCACCTTGCGATTCCCGACCCCCCCTCCGTGAGGCGGGGTCGGGTCCTTGGCGGGCGCTCCTGGTGTCGAGGACGTGATGAGCCGCCTGCGACCGGCGCTGGCGGCGTCGGGGTTTAGGCCTGCTCCTTGAGGAGCCTGCCTGCACCCCAGCCTCACTGCCTCGGGGTGGGCTGCTCTGGGGCTCGCGGCTACGGCCCGGCTTCGCGGAGGGACGACCCGCCCCGGCTTCGCGCGGGGGGCGCTCCTCATGGGCGAGACCGAGGGCGGTAATGGTGCGCCTTGGCGCATCCTCCTCCGCCCGCGCGTACTGGTCCATGTTATCGAAGAGCTTGGCGACGGTCTTGATTGGTCTCCGCGCGCTGTATTCGGCCATCGGGCCTGGGCGAAGGCCCCGTATGGCTGCATTAATGACTGTGGTTTCATTAAGATTGTTCACCTGGCATCGAACGGCCGGGTCGGTTGTCGCCGCCCCCGCATCGACGCCTTGGACCGCGGGGTCCGTCCTTGTAACGCCGGCGGCGGGGTTGGTCGTCGCCGCGCGAACGTCGACGCCTTCGGCCACCGCGCCTGCATCGCCACCCGCGTCCGCCGCTGGCGATGGCGAAGCTCTGGTACTCATACGGCGCTCCGGCCCGGCCGCCCTCTTTCCCTTCGCCGCGGCTGAGGAAGCTTTTTTCGGTGCCATCTTTTTCTTCAGTCTTCAGGCTTGTCTTCGTCCCTCCCCACGGACGGCGCCAACTGTTGTGGCTACAGACCAAACAGAGAGAGAGATGGTGGTGGAGAGTGATGATGTCGAGTGTAATGGCCTGGGGGGCCTCCCCATGGCTTGTATTCGTATATATATCCGTGAGGAATGCTTTTACAGTTGTACCCTCACATCTGGTTACCCCCTCTGGGGCAGTTATGTCATTACACATGGCCTATTCTAGGCCTTATAGTTTTCCTACCAGGCCTGCTGGGTTCAGGTGGGGGCCACCCCTACGACAGAAGATACTAGCTTGCAAGCAAAGAAACATGTGCCGGATTTGGCCCTGCGTTTCCAAGCTTGGGCTTGTGGCTATAGGTGAGTCCTACCATGACATGAGGGGCGGATGCACCTTCACACATGTGGGGGCATAGGCCCCCGTGCGATTTTAATTTTTGTTTCTTATAATTCAAGTTTACACAATGTGTGCCCCCACATATGAAAAACTAGTGCCCCAAATGCCAAGAATTATATCTATCTAAAAGAAAAAAGGCTTAAACACGTTGACAAATAGAGGGAGAAAAGAAAAAAAAATACGCATGACGTTGACAAAGCAAGACACTCCAAAAAAAATACGTGTAATAGTAGATTCTCGGATTCATCCTAGATCATTCACTAATGGTAGGTTTCTTGATTTTGGTATATTGTCTGACAAATAGTTATTTACCATTGAACTTTGTCATGAAGTTAGTTGATGTTACAAAATTTAGAATGCATTACTATCTACTATATTATTGATGGATGTAGAGGTGCAAACAGAGCGGATAATTTCTGTCCAACCGACCGAATGCTCGCGGAACGAATACGGAAGGGGTAAGTTGATATTCGGCACTATCCGTGTCCAACTCCATAGAAAAAATATGGAATAGGATACGGGATAAATGATATCTATCCGTATACATCCGTATGTCAAGATATATAAGGAAGTCTGTTGTGACTTCACTTAGGAACAAGATAACATATAGGCGATTAGTCTCTCTATACTCGCTCTGCTTGCACCTTATTGTCCAATGTCCTGTGTAGGGATGTAAAAAAACCGATAATTTATGTCCGAACGCTTATAGAACAAATACAAAATGGAGAAATGGGTATCCGACATTATCCGTGTCCGACTCCGATTCCGAGAAAAAAATACGAAATAGGATACAGGATGAGCGATATCTATCCGTATCTGCTCTAATTACACCTGTAGATGGATACATTGATAAGTACATACATGAAGCATGAGGCCCCCGTGTCATTTCTGTTCTAGATCCACCATTGCATGACATGATGCATGCTAACAAGTAAAAGCACAAATGAGCAAAAGAAAAAGCATGTATGTATGAATGAAAATGCATAATCTAAAAGTGTTTTAAAAATTATTCAAAGTGAGATTCAAATTTAAAAGATGCCACTTGAAGTCATAGACTGCATACAAAGCCATCTAGATCATAATGAGAGATATATAACTAATCTAGATAAAATAGCACAATTTAAAGAATTCAAATTAATTTCAAGATAAGCAAGACTTCAAAATTGATAAATGAAGACTAAATGAAGTCAATAAACTATAATTGAGTCAGTTGAAGTGCTAGAAATTTAATTTTAACTAATTATGCTTGAGCACTTGATTAAAGCCAAACTTGATATTTTTAAAATCATTTTAAGGTCTTACTTTAGCAAAGCAGGTCTTAGACTAGGAGCCATCCACAACTGCCTCTTAAGCTTCAACCATTATTCACAATTTGATTAAGCCTTTAATCATTTGAATGATCTCAAGTAATTGTCGACCATCTTAAGCATTACACTTAAAAGGGTGGTCTTCTTCATACAAAACTCTCCCTGAGTTAATGCCAAGTGTAATGGCAAGCGTGTTATGAAGAAGAATTGTTGAGATTCATGATTAAACATAAAAGAGATCATTTATTCAAGTTAAACACTAGTTCATCAATCAATGACATGATTCGCCAAAAAACTAACATATAATTAAATAAAGCTCAATTTAGACTCGAGATGCAATAGAGCATTTTTGACATGGCATATATTATAAAAGGATCACTAAAGAGCAAGCTAATAAAAAGATCCACTATTGCAAATTAAAAGGTATCAATTGTAAAAAAATTGATATCAAGTGTGAAATATGGTTCAAGTTTGTAAATTAAGCGGGCATGACCAAGATTTAATCATACGTACAAAAGTATGACAAAACTAGCTAAGTAGACATAACATGGCAATGAGTAATATTAAATTGGAATTACATTACATTTGAGTAATAATCAAAGCTTACATCTAAATGCATATATCACAATGAAGCGCCATGTATGCACGTGACCTCCTAGGTTCTTGTGCTGCAAGAAGGTCCTGGAAATAAAGCTCAATTTAGACTCAAGATTTAATAGAGCGTTTTTGATATGGCATATATTATGAAAGGATCACTAAAGGGCAAACTAATACAAAGATCCACTATAACAAATTAAAAGATATTAATTGTAAAAATTGATACCAAGTGTGAAATATGGTTTAAATTTGCAAATTAAGATAGCATGACCAAGATTTAGGCACACGTACAAAAGCATGATAAATCTAAATAAGTAGATATAACATGATAATGAGCAATATCAAATTAGAATTACACACAATTGAGTAATAATTAAAACTTACATCTAAATGCATATCTCACAATGAAATGCTATGTATGCATGTGACCTCCTCGGTTCTTGTGCTGCACATGCAGGAATTTCATCACTGCTTTCCTTTAATGGCTGGAGAGTTATTTTTACTGTCAACGGTTCATCTCCAGTGCTATATAGAGGAAAGACAATTAGAACAGTTTTTTGAGTGCACTGTGAATTGTCAGTATAACAGCAATGGAAACTATGTGTGCAGCTCTATCAATGTCATTGGCATCCTTCATAGTTTTGCTGACCATAATATAATGTTCTCTAATTGGTTGGGGCTTGTTATAATTATGAAGCTCCTTACGTTTCTTTCTTTCTTTCTTGAACAGAAATGAGTTTTGGGTATAACATGTATGATCTTATCTGCAGCTCAAGGTCCTGAAGATGCTGTCACTGAATACTACCAGCATCAAGTGGAAATGCTAGAGGGTTTTAATGAAATGGATACACTGACAGATCGTGGTTTTCTTCCTGGAATTTCCAAGGTCGGTTCTATAAACTTTTTGTTGTAGCATTAGGGAAGGCAGCTTACATAAAAGTTAAACGGATGCAATTTGGTTGATAGCAGGTGTGCCTACTCTGACCACCAATTTATTTACCTGCAGGAAGAACGTGAAAAAGTTGCTAGGAGTGAGACATTAGCTATCCGGCTATCTAACATTGCAAACATGGTTCTTTTTGCTGCAAAAGTGTATGCTTCAGTAAGGAGTGGATCGCTGGCTATTATAGCTTCAACTTTGGATTCTCTTCTTGATTTGTTGTCAGGGTTTATCTTGTGGTTTACTGCATTTTCTATGCAAACACCAAATCCCTATAGATACCCAATTGGTAAAAAGCGTATGCAGCCACTGGTAAGTTTTGCCACAACATGCACTTCCACAATTTCTTTGGTTCCATTAGAATGTCTCAATCATCAGTACACGTGATGCATATTGCAGTTTCTTGCCATGGCGTTTTCTTTTTGTATGGCAATAAGAAAAACAAGCACAAGTAGAAATTAGTTTAGGAAAGAAAAGAAACTAACACAGCAACTAGATTGAAGGGGTGAAAGTGAAACAAAATATGGAGTTTTGTGATTTACTTGAAATCATGTTACCAACTTCGACGGCATCTCTTGTGTTAATCCGATGATATTTCTATATCTTGGCTGATTTGTAGTGATTTTTGAAATCATAAGCTGAAAATGTTTGAAACCTTTCTTTCAAGCCTTCCAGTTTAGTTTGATAACATTTCCAAGCATCTTGGTGTTTTTTCCCCTTGCACTATAAACAGCTGTACCTTTTTAGTTCCTTTTCAGTATGTTGACAGCTTCATTATAACACGTTCTTCAGGGAATACTTGTATTTGCCTCCGTTATGGCAACACTTGGCCTTCAGATCATCCTAGAATCAATACGCTCGCTGGTGTCTGATGTAAGTCTATTGATGTTTGTTGGCTTTGAAATTCTATTTTTCATTTGCCTTTTACTTTTGAGCAGAAACTTCTCGAGGGAACTTTTTTGTTTCCTCTTGAAAAGCATGAGTTGCACATACCACTCTAGGGCATTAGAACACTGTTACACTTTTGATTTTTCCTGTGTCATAATTTAATATTACTTGTGCTGAAGCCTTGTTCTTTCACTATCAGTAACAAGTAACGACCAACTGGGTGAGCAACAAGTTAAATGTGTGCAATTTATTTGGCTTGTTTTGATCTTGCACTGTTTGATCAACACTTGCAGCCAGTGTTCCAAATACCGGCGGTAACCGGCCGGTTACCGCCGGTAACCGGTTTTACCGGTGCCGACCGGGAGGGAAAAAACCGCCGGTTTTTTATTTAATTCAAATTTAAACTTTTGAATGTAAAAATTAGTTTATCTAATGATATTTTCATTATTTAGCACTAAGAAAATGTATTAGGAAGATGCATGCACTTTCCGTGCTTGATTTCAAACTTTTTTCCATGAATGTACTAGGAATTTTCAAATTTTCAATGTAAAAGTTAGTTTTCCTAATGATATTTATATTGTTTAACACTAACTTTTACATTATGCGGCTATGCCAGCATCAAATTCAGTAATATGTGCCATTTGGACTTTCAAGGAGGGTTCATGGTCATTTGAATGAAGATTGCTCAGGATTCCTAAGAGTCTTAGTAATCAAGTGTAATCCCCTTCCCTATCTATATAAGGGGAAGAAATGTGATGTTTTGAGCAGCTTTTGATTGATATATGAACTTAGAATTAAGCAAAGCTCTTCTTCCACCGGTTTATCCGGTTTTTCCACCGGTTTTTCCGGTAACCGGCCGGTTACCGGTCTCCTCCCGCCCCGCCCAAAAAAATCATTTGACAAAATTTGACCGGTTTTTTTCCGGGATTTCCGGTAACCGGCCGGTTACCGGTACCGCCCGGCGGCCGGGATTTGCTCTGGTACCGGTTTTTTGATCCTTGCTTGCAGCAAACAAATAATTTATGCTTGTTGACAATGTAATGATTGAGATGTAGAGTTTTGTTTTGAGTCTTCTCTGTAGCATATTGCATTGTTGGTCCAATATATTGAAAAGTGTGCCATGGATGAACCTCTACTTTAACGTGCCTCAATCTCAGTGGACAACTAAGTTTTTGTTTGATTGTTTCTAGTTGATGACCAAATCATATCATTCCACCAACTCTACTAGTGTTTGACATCTTAGATATTTTGGTACCTGTTATATCTTGAATTTAGATGGTGAAATCACTGTAATCATTTTTTCATCAAATTGTTTTTTTTGTTGGTGAGGATCAGACTGTTGACTAATTAGTTGCTGCGCTATAAGCTAACTCCTCACCAACCGGGATATATGTAGCCCTTGTTGTGAAGCAGAAGAATTACCCTTGCTATTAGAATTATGCATTTTGTACTGGATCTTTTGTTGTTAGACTACGCTCAAACTTTTCACATCCTCACTAGTTTACCTGTCAGAAATAACTAGCTGGATGCAGGCCATGGCTCTTGGTGCTTCCTGAAATAGTTCATTTTACTAGTATTTTGCAACCTTTGTCACCTTATAGTTCACTTTTGAAGCATATCTCTGTATCCAGTGTGGTTACTATAGAACCTGGACTCTTAGTTGCACATTTTAGTTCTTCCATAGACCACTCGAGTTTGCCGTATTGATTACCTCATTGTCCAGGGAGATGAATTCAACTTGACAAAAGAGCAAGAAAAATGGGTTGTGGACATCATGCTCTCGGTGACTCTGGTGAAACTTGCCCTGGCTGTATATTGCCGCTCATTCACCAACGAAATCGTCAAGGCTTATGCACAGGATCACTTTTTTGATGTTATCACTAATGTAATTGGCCTTGTGGCTGCACTACTCGCCAATTACATTGAAGGATGGATCGACCCAGTTGGTGCAATTATTGTAAGTACAAAAGGAACTGATAGTTTTTTAATCCAAAGAGGAATTAATAGTTGTTTTCTCGTTTGCAGCTGGCAATCTACACAATCAGAACGTGGTCGATGACAGTGCTAGAAAATGTCCACTCGCTAGTCGGGCAGTCAGCTTCGCCAGAATACCTCCAGAAGCTGACCTACCTATGCTGGAACCACCACAGGGCCGTGAGGCACATCGACACGGTGCGGGCGTACACGTTTGGTTCCCACTACTTCGTCGAGGTGGACATCGTGCTGCCGTCGGACATGCCGTTGCGAGAGGCGCACGACATCGGCGAGGCCCTGCAGGAGAAGCTGGAGTGCCTGCCTGAGATCGAGCGAGCCTTCGTCCACCTCGACTACGAGTTCACCCATCGGCCCGAGCATGCCCTGTCCCATGAGAAATAGCCAGGTGCAGCCCAGTGCAACTCCTCGGATTCCTAGCTGAAACTATTTAAGTTTAGCCGCAGTAGTTTCAGAGATCTGGTGCTCGTCAGCCGTCGCAGGGAACCTGCTGGTGCACGCACGCGATTGTATTGTGCATGCTGGAGTGCCGGATGTGTCGATTCCAAGGTAGATTGTGACTTGAAAGAGCTGCTGTGGTAGTGTACTGATCGTTGGCATGTGTGTCAACTGTCATGTATTGAAGAATCTTATTCCCCATTGATCACAGCCTATTTTACATTGGCAAGAACGAATCCTCGAGCTGTCGTGCAGTTGTATAGATCAACACGGTCGGCATGAGCACTCTGGCCATCGACCGTTCGATCGATCGAGCGGCACGCGCGCACGATGGACTGCACGAATTGACCGAGCGTGCGCAAGCGCCTGCGGGCAGCGTAGACGTCCAAATCCAACTCGATCGCGCGCGCCGATCGAAAAACGCGAGAAACATCGCATGTTTGGTTGGATTTGGACCAAAAAGTTGGGAGTTTGGGACCGCGCGATGTGTTGGTTTAGGTACTGTTCTTTTGAGCTTTTTTTGGGATAGTTTTTAGTTTTGGATTCTTTAAAAACCGAAACAAGCAGAGGTTTTCAAAACCAATAGAGAGGCTTCTCGAGAAGCCGTTTTTCTAAACGGTTTTCTGAGCCCACTGCGTACGTCGTTTGCATCGATGTCTATGCTGCCCGTCTTTATTTTGAAAAACATGATCAAAATTCATCAACTATAGTGAGAAACTATCTAGTACCGGCGATGATTCTGGTAGGCTACCTCTTCCAATGGAGGATTTTTGAATCTGGATGGTGTTCAGGCTTGGAATTTGTTAACGTAGCCTTAGTAAAAATTAATTTACTATTTGTTCTATTATGCATGATTGTTTTTTTCGAAAACAGAGGATGGCCCTCAGTTCCATTTATTGAAACCAGAAGTTCTAACAGTAGCATCCAAACCATTACAAGAGCTAGAATGAACAAAGCACCCCAGATTTGGAACAGACCCAAACTTCACCCTTCTGCTACTCTACGCTACCTGTCACAGCAGAAATGGACTTTTGAACGGAAGTTTTGAAGTCTGAAAACAACTTATTACAGAGAGAGTTCCATCCACAACCAAAACTCAAAACATTTTGAGCACTAACAAGAACCAAAGCTGAGGTTAATTCATCAGTCTTCTTGTCGTTGGCGCCCATCCTTGTGTCCGGTTGAATGCCTCCCTCGTTAGTTGTTACCTTCTTCAGTATCTCAACATGATTGTTTGTTTATTTCATATGTTCTTGTAGTTTTGCTTCAGCTACCCTCTTATAAGTTAATTTGCAGAAATCTATCTTTGTATATTGCCTAAAGATCGCGACCCACATTTTTTTTGTGACGAGATCATAACCCACTTGAGCCTCATGTAATGCTTACGAGTATTGAGCTCGGGCTGGTCCACTAGTCTTTGGTTGGGTTCGGGACCGCGTTTAGCTTATACTTATCTATTGTAGTTACAGTAGTTTTTTTTAAAAAAAACGATGTGTTTTTTCAAAGTGGGTTTAAAAGATAATTATAGTAAAAAGTATACTAAGTTCAGCTGTACCAACTAAAATCACATGTGACTATTTTTCTATACGTATTGTCTCTCACGAACAGACCAAAATTCAAAAACCACAACCCTAAACCATAAGACTCAATCCAAAAGAACCCACTCAAAATATCTCAATACATAGGTCCATTAGGGCATCCTAATGTATTGTATCTATAGGATATTTCTAAGTATACCATATCATATAGAAATAATTCTAGATACAACAATTCTCAGTACATAGTATCTGCAACCACCCCACTTAACTAAGAGCATCTCCAGCAGGGCCCCTATTTGAGCCCCCAAAACCAAATTTAGGGGCTTGAGACAAAAATAGAGCTCCGGCAGGACCCCTACTAGAGCCCTCAAATTTGAGGGGCCCCTCAAATCCCCCCTCAGCCCTCATTCCTGGGGGCTCTAGACCAAGCCCCCAAATCACAGTTGGAGCAGTTTTCCCTCCCGCCTCTGCCTCTTTCCCCGCCCGTCCGCCCGAATCCCTCGCTCCGCCGCCCGCCTCTTCCCCTCCCGTCCGCCGAATCCCCGCCTCCGTCGCCCGCTCGCCCCCCGCCTCGCCCGAATCCCTCGCTCCGCCGCCCGCCTCTTCCCCTTCCGTCCGCCGAATCCCCGCCTCCGCCGCCCGCTCGCCCCCCGCCTCGCCCGAATCCCCCGCCTCCGCCGCTCGCTCCTGTCTCTCCGCCGGGATAATCCGGCCGCCGCGTCCCTGGTCATGCCGTCCGGCGAGGAGGCTGACCTCGACGCGTTCCAGCGCCACGTGGCCGCGTACCTTGCGGACTTGCGAGAGGGGAAGGGGTTCTTCTCCATCGCGTGGATCCGGCGGCTCCTCGAGGCGTTCCTCCTGTGCCAGGAGGAGTTCCGGCTGGCGGTGGCCCAGGCGCGCCGCCGCGGGGCGCTCCCAGCGCCGGCGGAGAGGCTGGTGGGGGAGTTCCACGAGCGCGCGGTGAAGGCGCTCGACGTCTGCAACGCCGCCCGCGACGGCGTCGACCAGGTGCGCCGCTGGGAGCGCCTCGCTGGCATCGCGGCATCCGTGCTGCTCGCGCCCGGGGAGATCCACGAGGGCCAGCTCTGCCGCGCACGGAAGGCACTCTCGAACCTCTCGGTCCTCATCGACGACGCCGCGGCCACAGGGGGAGGAGCCGGCGTTGCCTCCTTCCTCGCCTCCCATCGCAACCGCTCCTTCGCCTGACTCCTCCGCTCTCTGCCGCCTCCGCTCTCCTCCGCCCGTCGCCTCCACTCTCCGCCGCCTCCGCTCTCCTCCGCCCGTCGCCGACGCCTCCCCCGTCGCCGGCGCCTCCGCCCGTCGCCGGCGCTTCGCCCGTCGCCCGACTCCTCCGCTCGCGGGTCCCATGTGTCAGTGTGTAGTGTAATGAATTTGAGGGCTTAGATTTGAGGGTTGTTGGAGTAGATACAAAAAAATTAGGCCCTCAAAAGTAGAGGGAACCCTCAAATAAAAAGTAGGGGCTCTACTACTGGAGATGCTCTAACCTTTTCCCTCCTACCTCCCCTCCTCTCTCTCTCTTTCCACCTATCATCATCCTCGGTTGTCTCAATAGGTTGTATCTTGTACGAGAAACAATTTTACTCTCTCTCTCTCTCTTTTCATTAAATCTCCTTCCTCATCATCTTTCATCGTACTAGGCACTCTATAGAGACCGCTTATCAGAGCATCTGCAATGGGTCTATAGCAGCTCTCTACAAGAGAGTCCATGTCATCAACTGTCCTACGTGGAAGATATTAAATGAAGAAAGAGAACGCAGCTCTCTACAGCTCTAGAGATAGTCTATAGCGCCAAACGAGGCAGCCTCCATAAATTCTGTGTGTGCATGTAAGCATCAAATAGCTATCCTTATAGATAGTTCTTTAGAATGCTAACTTTAGTGTGTACTATATAGATGATGTGGAAGTCTTATAGTTAGTTGCTAGCTATAACCATTGGAAATGCCCTCATTAGAAGTGACTTTATCACCGGGCCTGGCTATTGGTCAGGCGGACCCAAAATAATAATAATAATAAAAGAGTACTAGGCTGGGCCTAATAGGTCTTGTGACAGAGGGCCGAGTCCCTGGAACGATCGATACGACGACTGGGGCTCAGTGGCTCACACCGTTGATGGCTCAGTCATTCATTCTGACCCGAATATGGCGCCACGTACCTAGCTTATACTAGCATGTGAAGCATGACAACAAAATCGCTCGTGAAAGCTAGCTTAGCTGCTAGCATGACAGGATCTACTTAATTAATGGCAGGCGACCACAAGCACGGGTGGTGAGCGGCGTTGGCTCTTTTTAATTTTGACTTATATCTTTTAGCTTATTCATAAGAAGTATAATATAATAGAAACTCATATGTATTTTTGACCGATATAAATTAAGTTGATATATTGTATACTATAATCAACTTATTGATTCCATCTAAAAAATACTCCGTTTGAAAGCTAATTATTGTGGAAAAAAAAAATCGAAAAACAGATTTTAGAACTTAAAAAGAAGAGGCACGATAACGATACGAGCATGCAAGGCCTGTCTGTCTGTCTATCTGTCTCTATGTAGATATGTACACCCTGCACGAAAGCTCATTCCACGCCCTGAACCGTGTGTAGTTGGTAGTTCTGTATCCTCCTGTTGTTCTTGTCCCAACGGAGTTGGGATGGCGACTTCCGAAAGATAGCCTCACTGCGTGTATGGCCGATGCAACATGTGTTGGGTTTAGTCCCACATGGGTTATGAAAAGAAAAAAGAAAAAACACAACTTATAAGTGTGAGGGAGGCTCCACCCATTGGATTAGTCTTTTGGGGGAGAGGGCCCAATGCCACTTAAGGTTGTCTCTTAAGGACTTGCACAAGTGTAGCCCGTGGGCTTTGGTGCCTAACCCACTTGGTCCTATGATTCGGGTAGTGAAACCCAGTTGGACCCCAGAGGGTCTGATCTGATAATTAGTATCAGAGCTGAAGGGGACAAAGCGATGGCCGGCAACCCTATTGATCCATCGAAGTCAAGAGCACTCGTCAAGGTCACAAGCAACGAGTTCGACCCATCGAAGTCAGGCGTGTTCGTCAAGGCGATGACAAAAAGCACTATGATCCTAATTCAATACCCGATGTTGAGCGAAACAAATTATGACATATGGGCCATCAAGATGAAGTTAATCTTGCGTTTGCTTAGGGTTTGGTCAGCAGTCAAAGGTGGAGATGACGATGGTGACAAGGATCAAAGTGTGATGGCGGTCATCTCACAAGTGGTCCTAGACGACGTTATGATGTCGATCGCCGAGAAGGAGATGGCGAAAGAAGCCTGGAATGCACTCAGGGAGATGCGGGTAGGTGAAGATCGCATCAATAAGGCATACACTCAAGTGCTCAAATGGCAATTGAGCAAGTTACAGATGGGAGACTTGGAGACGATAATCAAGTACTCCATAAAACTCACCACTCTGGTGGTTGAGATCCGCTCACTAGGAACGAAGCTGGAAGAGAGCGATGCCATTGAAAAGTTGTTCAGTTCAGTTCCTGATAGATTTCTTCAGATTATCGGAATGATCGAACAGTTTGGCATTATCACAGCGATGTCGCTCACCGAGGCGATCGGTCGCCTTAGAACTTTCGAGGAAGGACTCAAGAATCAACGACTCTCGAAGGACAGAGGAGAGAAGTTGCTTTTTACCCAAAACAAGTGGGGAGAGAGGAGCTCGAAGACTAAGAAAAACGAGGGCTCGAGCAGCGCTCAGAGAGGAGGTCATAATGGAAGAGGTCGGGGACGCGGCCATGGACAAGGCGGTGGCCGAGGAGATGCCAATCACATTGTTGATGAACGATTGCCGCCGACTTCGACAAGACCAAGGTCAAGTGCTTCAACTGCAACTAGTACAGACACTTTGTGAAAGAGTGTCCAAAGCCAACCGAAGAGCAAGGGCGAATCTCGTAGTGAAGCAGAATGACAATGACCCTCTGCTGCTGATGATCGAAGCGTGTGAACTTGCCCATACAGTCCCGATGCCTAAAGAGGAGGTCTTCCTACATGAAGCGAAGGTGACACCGAAGCTTAGCGGCACCCAAAACAAGACTTGGTATCTAGATACCGGCGTAAGTAACCACATGGCTGAATGCATGGAGAAGTTTGCTGAGATTGACACGAAGATAAAATGCTTAGCCAAATTTGGAGATGGTACAACTGTGGAGATACAAGGAAGGGGCTCGGTACTGTTGGAGTGTTCTATGGGTGAACATCATATTCTAACGAATGTTTACTACATCCCAAAACTGAGAAGCATTATTATCAGCCTCGATCAACTAGACAAGAACGGCTACAAGATTAAGGTCGAAGGAGGAGTAATATCAATCTTAGACAGAACTTAGAGGTTATTCGACAAAGTGAGCAGATCAAGAAACCGGATGTATGTGTTACACATCAATCCGGCTCTCTTGGAGTGTCTTCTAACGAGAAGCACTAAAGAGGCGTGGAGATGGCACGCCAGGTATGTGCATGTGAACTTTCATGCTCTAAACGATATAGCTCACAAGAAGATGGTGCAACAAGGCATGCCCATGATCGAGCACATGGATCGCATCTGCGATGGTTGTCAGATCGGTAAGCAACATCGGAACCCATTTCTGACCATGTCCCTATACCGAGTAGATATGCTCCTTGAGTTTTGGCACGGCAACATCTGTAGGCCAATCACTCTGACCACGCATGGAAAAATTGATACTTCCTGCTATTAGTAGACGACTGCACATGGTATATATGGCTGGTGTTACTCTGAAACAAAGATGAAGTGTTCGAGGCATTCAAGAAGATCAAGAGTGCAGCCGAGATGGAGAGAAGTCTTAGGCTGAAACCTCTGCACATCGACCATGGTGGTGAATTTACCTCGAACGAGTTTGAAGACTACCGTGAGCTATTAGGAATTAGGTGTTATCTGACAATGTCTTATTCGCCCCAACAGAATGGAGTGGTCTAAAGGAGAAACCAGACAATGGTCAGCATGGCAAGGAGTCTGCTGTAGAGTATGTGAGTCCCATGAGAATTTTGGGGAGAAGCAGTATCGATAGCCGTTTATCTCCTAAATCGGGCATCAACGAAGAGCGTCATCGGCAAAACTCTTTACGAAGCCTATTACGACCACAAGCCAAGAGTTGGTCACCTCCGCACATTCGGGTGCGTAGCACATGGGAATACGACCATGCCACATCTCACCAAGCTAGCAGATCAAAGCAAGCCAATGGTGTTCATTGGGTATGATTCGAAGATGAAAGGATATCGAATGTTTGATCCGACGACACGATTAGTTATAGTGACTCGTGACACAGTGTTCGAGGAGGAGAGGAAGTGGAGCAAAGATCCCTCGACAGATGTATGACCGATGGAAGACATCTTCACATTACACTATCCTCCTGACACTGATGCAGGTTCTGACGACCACGTGATGACAACTGGCACACTAACCACAAAGGGCGTAGTTGGAGGATCCAACTACAATGTGGTCATAGATCCTAACGACCACGTAGTGGCTTCCGACACTACAACCATGAAGGACGAAATCGGAGGACACAACCGCGAAGCAGAAACTCCAGGTATGACCATAGCAAGTACAAGCGCGGGATCTGAGATGCCCGGCTCATCTACACCACGAACTCATACAGTAATGATGGGAACACCGGTCTCGCCTGGAGCTTCGCGAATGTTGGAGCTTGACGAAAGCTCGTCTGAAAGACCACGATAGGAACGTGACATCAAAAGTCTCTATGATATCACATCTCCGATAGAGCTGAAAGATTTGGAGTTCTACTTACTCAGAGAGAAGGAGCCTGCGAACTTTGAAGAAGACAAAGTGAAACCAAAGTGGAGAAGAGCTATGGAGGAGAAGATGTCCTATATCCAAGAAAATGGAACATGTCATCTTGTTCCATTGCCAGTCAGTCACAAGCCGATCGGGTTGAAGTGGGTGTATAAGGTAAAGAAGGACACCCAAGGCATTATCGTAAAGCACAAGGCGAGGCTAGTTACAAAGGGGTACGTTCAACGATAAGGCATTGATTTCTACAAAGTTTTTGCACCTGTTGCAAGACTAGAGACGGTGCAACTACTTATTGCAATCGCGACACATGAAGCATGGGAGGTTCATCATATGGATGCGAAATCAGACTTCCTCAATGATGATCTAGAAGAAGTCTATGTTATGCAACCTCCAGGATTTGAGAAGAAAGGAGAAGAACACTTGGTGTTAAGATTGCATAAAGCCTTATATGGTCTACGTTAAGCCCTAAGAGCTTGGAATTCAAAGCTAGACAAGTCTCTGGTGGCATTCGGTTTTGAAATATGCCCATCAGAGCATGCGGTGTACAAACGAAGCTAGGAAAAAGGGAGTTTATTGGGGTTGGAGTTTATGTGGATGATTTGATCATCACCGAAGAGAGTATCGAGGAGATCAATAGCTTCAAAAGCCAGATGAAGAAATTATTTAGCATGAGTGACCTTGGGTTACTCAACTACTACTTAGACATTGAAGTACGTCAAATTCTAGGAAGATTACTCTCAGCCAGACTGTATATGCAACAAAAGTATTGGACAAATGTGGCATGAAGGATTGCAATCCAACGCATATTCCAATGGAATCCCACCTGAAGTTGAGCAAGGACAGCACAAACCCTCCCATAGACAAGACTCTGTACAGAAGTATGATCGAAAGTTTGAGATACTTGCTACACACACAACTAGATTTGGCGTTCTCAGTTGGCATGGTGAGCAGGTACATGAAGAACCCGACTATAGAATATATGAGTGCTGTAAAGCGCATACTGAGATACATGAAAGGAACTTTGAGTTACGAGTGTGTCTATGAGAAGAAGGGAGAATGTTTGGGGTTGATCGATTACTCGGACAGTGATCTAGCTGGTGATACGGATGATCGGAAAAGCACTTTGAGTATGGTGTTTTTCCTTGGGTCAAGCCCAATCAATTGGTGCTCGCAAAAGCAGAAGATGATATCTTTATCCTCGTGTGAAGCTGAGTATATTGCAACTTGTGCGGTAGCATGTCAAGGGGTATGGCTGGAACGTTTGTTGGATGACATATTGAAGACGAAGGTAAAGAAGGTAATCTTAAAGATCGACAATTAGTCTACAGTTGCGTTGTGCAAGAACCCAGTCTACCATGATAGAAGCAAACACATCGACTCCCATTTCCATTACATAAGGGAATGTGTGGAATCAGGGGTGATAGAAGTATAGTATGTTTGCACAAAATACTAACTCGTTGACATCTTGACTAAATCGCTCGGATGAATGAAGTTCATGGAGATAAGGGAGGAGATCGGTGTGCAGAATATCGACGGAAGACAACAAGCTTAAGGAGGAGATTGATAAAGTTAATCCAGTTATCTTCAGGTCTGGTTGAGTCCATGACCAGAGTATGTCTACGACCATGGCAGTTGATACAACCACTGTAGCAGTCGATACAACTACTGTAGCGGTCGTAGTTCAAGAAGTTGTCGTAAAAGTACTGTAGCGGTCATAGTTGTAAAAGCACTATAGCAGTCATAGTCGTAAAAGATCAGGTTTAGGGTCCGTTTAGGATTCAGAGTATCCGTAAAAAGGAAAGTCAAGATGTTTTCGTGTCAGACTCTCAGTGTGGTATGCCGTGTTGGTTCTGAAGTCTTGTATGTTACTTCTCTATATAAGAAAACGAAAAGAATATAGACGTAGGGAAATCACACTGTATCACGTCACAAAAAGAAAAGAAGTCAATTCGTGTTTACTCATATTTATATGTTTGATTTTGAAGGTTGACATTTATGGCTCGTCTAGGCCATTTGCAAATTTCCTCAAGCAGCACGCAGCAAGTGCATCGCGCCTAGCTAGCTGGCTAAGCTACCAACCGAGCAGCCGGCACGCGCGCGCGGCGCGGGCACCGTAGACGTCCAACTCGATCGGTCGCCGCCTGCACGCCGCGCCAAAAAGAGAGGGGAGAAGCCTCGCGCTGGTTTGATTTGGATCGCTGACAGCTCGTAGCTCGTAGAACGTGGAGTACGTACAATACCCGGAGAGAGAAGACGAGAGCAGCTTTCTTCTGATTGTAACTGGTCGCTCACACAGATGGCTACACGTCATCGCTGGATGTCCATTTGTCCTCCACGTGTACAAGACCAGCATGCACCTAGCTAGCTACGGGCTTATACAGATCGATGGAGACTCTCCGATTCTGAGCCCTTTCGACCAATCAATGCTCGACCGATCATCCAGCTGGCGACCAGGCCAGTTTGTGCACGCACACTAACTAGCAAGGCTCCTACTACTGATCTACACTGTGCTACTACTGATCCATATATATGGTTTAATATGTAGTTATGTACCATATGAGGAGTCCTAGCTAGCTAGTTGTCGTCGTCGTCGTCGTCTGAGCTCTTGGAAGCAGACGCCTGTTCTGTAGGGCTACTCTTCGCCGTCGACTCCTCTCCTCGATCTTTCTTGTACGTCTCGAAGAACTCCCTGTTCTCCTTCTCCAGCTCCTTCCACACTGTCCACGGACAGCAAAAAGAAACTTAAGGATATCTGGATTCATAGAAAGATCGACACTTTTGATGGCCAAACAACTTAACATGCGCAATGCATTGATCAAAAAGCTAACTCGCAGCTCTAGCTGGATCCTCCTTTGCATGCATGCTTGCAAGGCAAGCATTAATGAAACACGCATAAAACTTGGCGTGAGCGTCGTCGGAAACTTCGAAATTACTAGCGACCGAAGCAAATATTACCAGTGGAGGTGATGACAGGCTTGATCTTGGCGTGCTTCTCCAGAGCCTCCATGCATTCTTCCTTGTTCATGTTGTAGCAGATGCACTTCTCAATCAGATGCTGCACCTGCATGCATATATACATACATGGCGATCAACACTGAAACATATTGAAAATGGTGCATCTCTTAGCCAGGAGCTAGAGCGTATCAGACTGTCAAGACTGAACGAACTTACCAATCGGATGTACGAAGCTGGGGACGAGGAGTCGTCGTCCATGGCCACCACCTAGCTGGCTAGCTCGATCGCGATCGAAGCTTTCTTTTCGAGATATATAGATCGATCAAGATCGAAGCTTCTGAAGCAGCCTAATTGGTTAGCAGTTGGAGGCGATATCGAGCTTGCGTGCAGCTTGCTAATGGCGGACAGATCGATGGATGGCGAGTAGATTAACGGGAGCGTGACAAGTAACACTGGTGGGGAGGTAGAAATAGGGGAAGGAGAGGAAAGGGACATGTCAGCATGTGGGGGCTGCTCACGTGGGTGCAGCCTCCCCATTCGCGGAGAGGTGATGGAGGGGATTTTTCCAGGCCCACCACCGCCTCACCTTACCCTGACTGCCTGAATTTTCTGTGGTTTGATTTTGATTCGCATCATCCGCCGTTCCAATCAGAAACTTGATTAGTGGCACGCACCCTTCGGGCCGTCCGATTACGGATGGTGGCCAGGTTGGATTCGCGACAAGTTTTACGGGGCCAAGCTAACGTATGGACCTGCCTTTCTGCTTTCGTCTCAAGCATTGATTTTGTACGCGCAGCCTGTATCTCGAGCGTCGATGGCGATGAGACAAATAGTTGAAGTAAGAAACAATAATCCAAGATTTTAGCTAGTCAAGCGTTGCATGATGAATTTGCTAACAACTAACAAAATTGCTATACATCACGTGAATGACATATTTTTTCGCAAATAATTCAAATTTATGAAATTTTGGCTTTTTTGGGCCCTTTATGGCAATGAAATCCCGGGTTTGGCCCTATGCATGCGGAATTCTATTGCTGGTCCCCTCCCACAGCCGAGGTGCGTGCGAAGGCACCTGGCGCTGGGCCTGGAGGCGTGACGCCACTAGCACGGCCCATGGGCGTGTGCCTCGGCTGGCGCGGTCCCCGGGCGCCCCCCCCCCCGTCCTGCCTGGCTCCTTGATAAAATGGTCCAGGGTTCGTCTTCAGAGGCTACACCATTTTGTTTTCCTTGAGCCAGGAACGAGAGACTGAGAGAGGCAGCAAAGAAGGAAGTAAGATCGTGAAACCATAGGATTTTTTGAGTGGTCTTTAATTGTAATTCCATGTTTGCACAGTTGGAAAAATTGCAGATCGGTTTTCAGCATCCGAATGAGATAATTTTCATCGACATGCACCAATTTTTTAGCAATATGATTAGCATGTAATTAGATAAATGCTAGCTTGTTAGTATAAAAAGGTGGTACTTTGCCTTATATAGTTTGTCTATCCTTAGTTGACTTGGAAGATACAGGGTTGTTGCTATCGTTAATTACTTATTAGTCATGGTAATTACATGTAAGTCATTGTTTATGCATAGCTAATTGAATTTGTATGCAAATAGAGTTGTTACGTTTCTTGCATTAGAAAATAATTATTACTTAATGTGTAAAGTGTTTTTTGCGTGCGCTACGAAACTATTACTTAAAAAGCATTTTTTATTTAAATTATCACTTTTGTTGGAATAAAAATAATGAACCTAACTGAAATTTTCCTTTAAGTATAAGTCATTCTTTGAACCATCAGAATAATAGAAGAATCAGACACACATAAATTTATAAGGTAATCTTATAGTAAGGAAAATTGACTTACATTAACCAAAAAAAATAGGCAACCTATGAGCAGGAAAAATATTTTTGTAATTAGTTATTCCGTGAAAGCAACTATGTAATCCAAATATACATTCGTATATATAGGATGGTGCTTATTTATTTTCAGCAGCAAGAAACATTAAAGAAAAATAGAAAATAAAAATGTAGGTAGTGTGGCTAGGTGTAAGGACACAAACTATTTGATGGATAAATTTTAAAATAATTAGCAGTATATGTGGTGCGTACATACGGTTAGTTGAGACATGATTCCATGGTAGATAGCTGCAAGTTGTAAAGAAAATTAAAGATACGTAGACATGCATTCATGGTTCATAATGATTTGCGTAAATGAAATAATCCAAATAATGTATGTAAAATATTTATTTGTATGTTTCAAAATATATTTATATTCAAATTGAAGTAGGGTTATTTTTACCATGCAGTTGGAGAAAAACAGTACTCATACGATCAGATGGGCAGAAATGTTAGCATGAAGCTAGTTTTTTTAACCAAACCTTTATGCGCATAGAACGTAGGTAGTTTTTAACTTTGCTCAGTATATGTGGTGCGTGCGTATGGTTAGTTAAGACATGATTTTGTGGTAGCTTGCTGTAGTTGTGAAAAAAAAACCTAGCTCTGCATGCATGGTTAATAATAGTTTGGGTAAATGAAATATTTATCTGTATATTTGAAAGTATATTTATGTTTAAATTGCACTAGGGTTATTTTTACCTTGCAGTTGTAGAAAAACAGGAGTCATATGATCAAATGAGTGCAAATGTTATCATAAAGACAGTTTTTTGAACCAAACCTTCATATGCATATAACGTACGTAGTTATTTACTAGCTAGAGCCACACATCTAAATTTATATTACGTGTTCATGCGTTTCATAAATGTAAATCCGCTTGACCTACAATACGATATGTTGTACAGTACAATCGTTGCACACCATGTACTAAGTGGGTTTTGTGTGCACCTGTTTTAGATACGCTATATCGGACATTTAAGATCTATTCGTGTTCTATAGGGATCATCTCATATATGACGGACCGTATGGGGCAGACCTATCAAATTGTGACCAGACTGTGATCCAAGTGCTTGGTCTGAAGGACATGAGCCTCTCAGAGCTAAAGAGGTCCATCTATTTCGTGTTTGATCGTGCCATTGCAAGGAAGAAGCTATGCATTGAGGCGCTATACACCTTAGTGGTGGGTAGTGCAAGGGAGACCTTTTGGCAACTTTTGAAGGTGACAAGTGACGCGTCATGCGCCAATTACATGGAGGTTACGTGCAATCCTGCTGCTGTAGTGTATGTAAGACCGATGGTGTATGTTCAGTTCGGGGAGCGGGCGGAATCATCCGGCATGGCTGGTTTCAGTGCGGGTGCTGGTGATGAAGTGCCTAGGTTGGTGTCCGATAGTGATGTAGATGCTGCTGGTGGTGGAGATGTAGGCGAGGTGGTGGGTGATAGAGACCTGAGGAGGCGTGCCAACAATTTCGAGCCCAACGAAGGCGTAGAGGGATGGTGGGCAGCCCATATTGACTGCCATGAGTACTTGGCCCACTAGGTGGAAGAAGTGGAAAGCGAGCAGGAGGAGGACATACAAACATCTAGTTTTGGAGACGAAGGAGATGGAGAAGCTGCTGTGGGAGGTGTAGTATGTGGTGTTGTTTCCACTAACATTACTTATGCCTCCTCTAGATTGGACGACATCAGAGTGACATCACAGGTTTTGCCACAGCTAGAGGGGGTACAGTGGGACTTCAACGAAGTCACTCTACTCTTAGGGTAGCGCTTTTCTAACAAGAGTGCTGCCCAATAGGCCATTGCCAGATATTTTGTGACCATCAGTTAGACATATTGGGTGCACAAGTCCAATCCTGACACCTATATCATCAAATGTGTAGACAAATCTTACCCTGACAAGATCCATGCACAGTGGTCAAGGGGCAAGGCCACAGACTTCCGCATCACGGTGCTAAAGGATCACACATGCGAGCTTGCTGAGCCACTTCGAAGGCACCACAACGTGACGTCCTCATATGTTGCGAGCCTGATTAGCCACTTGGTCATCACATATATTTCCATTTTACTGAAGCTTCTGTTGGTAGATGTTGTCAACAAGGTAGGCTTCTCGGTTAGCTATAGAAGGTATGTTGGGTGAAACTGAAGGTCGTCGATCATATGTATGGCACATACGAAGAGGCTTACGACCTAGTCCCAAGATTGCTCTACCAAGTTGCACAATCAAATCCTAGGGCATACATAAACAAGCTAGAGCGGGTGCATCCTATAAAGGTCCCAAATTGCTTCATTCTTGACAAGCTGTAACGTACTTAACACAACTATTCTAGTCCACATTGCACCGTACTAACGCATCACACAAAATCCATAGGTATAGACAGAGCAACTCGGACATCAAGGCCAGGGTCCATCGTCTGCACTTCAGACTCCCCAGGTAAATGCCTTCCGATAGTAGTACACACTGCAAACGTCGCAACATCCACCCTAACCCAGCTGTACCCTCCGCGCAGGATGTGTACCCTTCTACGACCGATTGGGTGGGCACTATGCTCGGCCCTACACCGTAGACCTACACTGAGTCATTCGTAGCCCGACCTCTGACGCAACACTCGCACTATGACTTCCGAGACGTACTCTGCTCCCTTGCCAGGTTCACCTTCCCTGATGATTAGCTACGCCGTCAGAGCAAGCGACCGACAGATGCAACATGAGTTCATGTATACTATCTTTGGTGCCTTGTACGATGTATGCCTGTGTAATGTATATCCATGCATGTACCGTAGTAGACTAGATTTTATGACTTCATGTGACTTCTAATGTAGTGCTGTCATCATTATTTGTGACTCTTGTTGTGATTCACGTGTTGGAATGCAATGCAATAGGATTTTATGATTTCATGTGACTTGGAATACAGTAAGCTTAGTACGATGGGTGCACTACACGTCGCAAGTCCACCCATGCTCCCCGACCACATGAGGTGGGTGGCCCCACCCACGCGTGAAGATTCGGCACGCCCCCACTGCATTAAGCGAGAATCCCGCTTCCCCAGCCACGCGGATCAAATGACGCCCACATGCATGAAATGACATGACCGAACACTACCACAAGATACCTCCTCGGGCCCACTGCCTCACGGATGTGAAAACGCATCAACCAAATTGCGCTTTAGCCGTGTATGATCTAGTCATCCATTAGTGCATGATCCAGTCATCTACATTTATCTTCATGAAATAAAAGCACTAACGTCTTTTAGCAGAAATCGTAACAAAAAACCCTTAGGTTTTTAGCAAAAAAAAATAGTTACTATGATACAAAGATATTGAAGCAGTAATAACAACATGCAACCATCAAGTACCGTATAGGCATGAATATGCATTACACAGACATAGATCATACAAAACACTGTATGTAACATCGCGAATCACAACAACACTCACAGCACTACTGGAGGTTCATGCTCCATTAAGTTGGTTTTGGTGATAATGACAAATACAATTGTGAGACTAATATGTTTATTGATTATGATATTGCTTAGTCTCATTTGGATGAAAAGGTGAAAAACATAAGAGGTATGCATTCAATATCAAATTCTTATCTTATTGCATTCCTCAGATCCAAAATATAGAATGAACCTCACCAAATAAGTCAAACTTGAATATGTGCATATACTTTCACAATACATTCTTGTAATGCACACATTTAGAGGGAGTTCACTCTATGTTTTGTGATTTCATTACTATTGATCTAAGTTCCATTTCTACATATTAATGATCTTTACTTTGAAACATATCCCTTGAGTACATATAGCTTGTGTAGTTCATATATACTCGTAATTGGGTTGTCATCTAGTTCTTCCATTATGTGTTGATGGTTGGATGATTAATGACAACTGGATGAGTAAGCTTTGCTTTGAAATCTTATTATAGAGTATATGCCACAGTGGCTTAGCCTACAAGTAATTAATACCCCTTTCATAGCGGGTTTTCCTACACTACGACTGCAACACTACATCACTAGTATGGAGAAGCAATAGGAGAAGATCACCCGACTTGTAAGGGCTGCTATAGCCCATATGAACAAGGGGAGCATGCCAGGAGGCCACCCCCCCAAAACGAGATTCCCCGTACCTCCAACCCATATCTTAACGTTCCAACCGAGCATTTATTGAAAGACCTACCCTGAGGGAGATGTCCCCTCTGCTGGTGTAGGAACGCATACGAGTTCTTTAAGTCCAAGGAGCGGTTGAGCTTGGGCATGCGCTACTAGACTTGCAGTAACTATGCCTAGAACTACCCCGACCGGCGTTGGGACACAACCTGCTATTTGCAGCCAATAAGGATGAATTACAGTATATTCCTCTTCCATTCTCTTCTATGGCACGCATTAACACACTCTCCCCTCTTCCTATAGTCTTTAGATCCATTATGTGCATACAGCAAATGGATCAACCGGGAGATTCACCCGCACAACCAGTGGCGTCTGGAGTCTGGACTACAAGGAGTAGGACAACATCGAGATGACACACGAGAAGAAGGAGGAGCGGCGGTGCAGCAAAGATTGAAGCGAGCGTATCCGGCGGGAGACACAAGCTCATCTGGAGGCGTGCAGGCGTAGGGAGCCCGAATTGGCGGCCAAGGCCAGGCGGCCAACAAGAACTACAACGTCGACCTCGGGAGGCAAGGCAAATGGTCATGGTCCATGCAGTACACCGGCCATTCCATAGTAGCCCACCATCTTACCCGCCAAGCTATTCCTTTCTCTAAAAGGCGTGCATTCTTACATGGTCTGGGTGCATGCGTCACTACGTACCCTTATAGTAGTGTTGTTGAAAACAAAATTCAATGAGTAAGTTTTCTCCTAATCTATGAAAATATTCTTCGCCACATGTTAAACTTGCTCATGCTTGCTTCCATGCCGGAAAAAGTTCAAACGTAGTACTTTACAGATCTTTGCTACTATTTCTCAAAAAACTATACATTTGCTTCATATGGACCATTGGCCATAAAAGAATTAGCAACATGTAAAGGTGCTATCGAGCCATGGGAAAAGGCAGAGTGCCTACCTACATGAAACCTAAAATCATAATTTTTGAGAACTAAACCCTTAATTTCCAAGACATAAACCCTTAGTTTCTGAGATAATTTCAGAACATACAAAATTATGAAAAAAAAACTACACATAATTTCAGAACATACAAAATTATGGAAAAAAAACCACACAATCAAGTACACTGTGTAATGGGCCTTCGAAAAAATTTCATACTGTTTGGACCTCATTTTCTATATTAAGAAATTCATACAAACAATATAATTAAATAAATTTACAAGCAAAATTTAGAGCGGTAAAATTATAAAAAATTTACACAAGCAAGTACACTGTGTCAAGAGGCTCTACAAAAAAATTTATTATTTTTCAAGCTCATTTGTCATGTTTAAAAATTCCTACAAAGTGTACATTTAAATGATTTTTCCTAGAAACTTGTTACAGTTCTCCAACAATAACTCATGCACTGCCCGGCCGCATGAGGGGGGCAAACTTGGTATTATGCGTGGCGGGGGGATATCTGGCATTCGCGCAACTCGGGGGCCAAAATGGCAAAAAAAAAATGAATTTCAGACCTTGCAATTTGCCTAGAGATTCATGTTCTAGCCAGCGAGGTCATCTTCTTTGGCAATAGCGGCGACGAGTTAGGTTGGGGTTCACCGAATTAGGGCTTGGGTTCACCAGGTTATGGTTTGGGATTCACTAGGGCCGAATTTAGAGGGCGGTTGGTGCAGTGAGAGGACCGGCAATGGGTGGCGGCGAGACAGCGGGGGTGCCGTTGGCTACGGGCTTGGTGGCCGACGGTGGGTGGGTTCAACCGGTGGGGAAACGAGTGCAGGACAGTGGGAGACGGTCAGGGGCAGTGGATCTGGCAATGGTGAAACACTGGAGACAAGGAAGAAGGGACAACAGTGGTGAAGGAGGTGAAGGCGGGGCGAAGGAGGTGGCGGCGGGCTACGTCGGGAGCCGCATTGGGAGGCACCAGTGGCATAGGAGGTTGCAAGGCTGGTTTCGTTGGCATTGTAGGGCGGTGGCAAGGGTGGGTGGAGGTGGGGTAGCGGCTGTGGAGTCGAGAGGAGGAGAGCGTGGTTGTATTTGTATAGGAGGTGAAGAGGAGCATGAACCGCTGGATCTAGATCTATACCTGATCCATCGGTCCAAGAAGTGAATAATTTTGTAGGATAAAATTAGTCAATTTTTTTTAATGATGTATATACAGATCCAACAATTACAACGATGGGCAATCTACCGCGTATAGGTACTGCATATATTTCCTTAAAAGAAAAAAAGCATTTTTGGCATATAAATAACTAATGAACTTTTTTTTTCTAAAAAAGATTATCGTGACTTATGAGTGAACATCGTATATGTACATCAATGAATTTGAGGTGCAGATACACATCACTATAGCATGATCAGTAATTCACTATTGGTCAGTACTCGGGCAATATGGGCGAAATGTGGCAGGGAGCTAAGCCTGGCTGCTCCTGGAAAATGGGAACGCTCCAGGTCACGCAGCTTCTTCATTTTTATCGCATCAATCATCCCATTGGCCAGCCAAATTGCAGCCACGCAGATAATGGTCCAGCGCCCATAGAGGTACAGCGTACCAGCACTGTACGATCAAATAGGTAGTATCCAATACGTGATTCCTTTCACACTGAAGTAATCCAGTACTACGTACTATCGCTTCCTTGTTCTTCTTCCCCTTGATCAGAACCAAACAGCACCCCCAAACAAAACTATCCTTTCACTAGGAATATGCAATCATAGAATCCATGACTCAAAAGCTGCAAATGGCCAAAGCACGTCATATATACTTTACAAGAGTTTTTATTCGGCCGCTCGGTCTGACGATGGCTTATAATTTTTTATTATAACTAATTTATTTTTTACTATAGCTGATGATGACTTATTTAACGTAATTAAATTTAAAAAAATTTAAAATAGAAAAACCATGCTAACCCATCAAAGACAATATGAAGGAATACAAAAAAAAAAGCCAAAAAAGCCAGAAAAAACAAAATTAAGAAATAGTGAATTAAAAGCAAGAAATCAGAAACTATCGCTGAAATGAGCAGGGCCTTAGAAGTTATCGTGAGGTACTGATACCTCGCTACTAAATATTATATAAACTAGCAAGGTGGTCCGTGCATTTGCTCAGCTAGATTTATTTTAAATTTTTTGGTACCAAATGATATATCTTAGATGTTTAAGAATATATTTAAGTATCTTGTAGGTTATTTAAAATTTAATACATCATAAATATTAAAAATAAAAATAGAAACTTGAAGCAAAATACAACTTGAGAAATGTTATTGAAGTATGAGCTGGGTTGAGGTTCTTAAAAACGTAAACATTCTCCATCATGTATGAATTATATAGCTGCATACCCCTATTTTTTCTCTATTAGTTACTTTTTTCAAAATGTATGTATACACATATACCTCTATTTAATCTGAAAGCAATACGTTAATTATATATGTGGCGATATTATTATTCTACATGGTATTAGAGTATATTGCTTATTCATACACCAATGCATTATGGTGTGATCTACCTTAAACTTATAAATCCTTCACACGTCGGCTATCCCACTGAACCATGTGTCTTTTATCTCTACTCGCCATTACAACTTTTTTGCCTAAACCTCCAATAGCACATACAATTCTTGATTGATACCTCTTAATTGTTATCCATTCCAATACAATCTCTTAGCTTCTACTCATTCTAATACAATACTCCACCACATAGTTATCTCTACTTCTCTCAATTATTGCTTACTGATGACGGTTGCAATATGAAATATGCTTACACGTGTAACTGTCGTTAATCCCTGCCGGGGACACCCGTCATGCTCTCTTAATTATAGTTATTTAGTGATTTCACTTTGGAATTCATATCGAAATCAAATTGCTATTTTTATTATATTGTTATTCTAAATTTTTAATTATTTTTATTGGAATTTGGGTACAAATTCAATTACTAATATTTGTTTACTTTTTATTCTGAATTATGTTTATTTAGAGATTTTACTTAGGAATTCACATTGAAACCAAATTGCTAATTTTATTTATTTAAGGATTTTACTTTAGAATTGTATGGAAATCAAATTGCAATTTTCTTTTGTTTTCTTTTTTGAATTTTAATTTTTTTTTGTTGGAATTCGTATGCAAATCCAATTGCTATTTTTTTATTTAATTTTTAATGTGATTTACAATTATTTGGTGATTTTAATTTGTAATTCGTATTGCAATCAAATTGCTAATTTTATTTCATTTTTATTATGAATTTTAGTAATTTTTTGTTGGAATTTATATACAAATCTAATTGTTAATTTTTGTTTAATTTTTATTCTAAATTATTTTTATTTAATTTTACTTAGGAATTTATATGGAAATCAAATTGCTAATTTTATTTTATTTTTATTTCAAATTTCAGTTATTTTTTAGTTTGTGTTTGATATGGACTCTTTCTTTTAATATAGACCTTTATAATCTGGACTAACCATGATCAACGGTGTGGATCTTTCTCTTTTTTTCGATTAGTGTGCAAATTTTTACCCCATAAGAATGAACATAATGGCTGCTTTTACCTTTGCTTTAATAATATAATAGATAAATGTATTCTTGGCACCTTTATACAAGCCACATAAAATGCAGGCAGAGGACAACGGAGACCAAAGAGCAAAAGGACTTGTCACCTACTGCGCGAGATATTTCCGGCTCCCAATCTACAGCAGAAGATCACGCATCGCACCATTCACAGACCGATCCAACCTGGATCACAGGTTTCTTGATCGACACTTCGACTTCGAGGGCGATCTACGAGCTGCAAGGCGCAATGTACCTAGCTAGTACGACGTACGTGGGTGCTGCCGGAATTTTGGCACTGATCAGCATCTCACAGCCAATTTGGACCTGATGGGAAGGCAACTATGAATGCAGAATTAGAGCATTTCAGTCATGGATTTTGGAGTTTTTTGGCAGCCGATCTGCGCCATACGTGCGCGTGGGCTGATAGGATGCCGATCGTGCTGGGTGTCGCCTTGCAGGCGAATTGGTGTCATCGCGTGCGTCATTTGCCGCGCCTTCACGTTGCTGTCGCGGTGACCTAATCCGACAAGCACGGACGGAGAAGAGCGTGCGCATATGTGAGGTGAACGGCGAAGCCGTATCAGGCCTCGCGCGAGTGCCGGTGCTTTTCGCACTGTATAGTACTGATTACTGAAGTTAGCTTGTCGTACAAATGCAAACGAAAACAAGTCAGTCACGAAACATGGGAGTTGTTTCATCTTTGTTTTAATAGAAAGACTAGTAAGGTATCTGTACGTTACAACGGAGTACCAAAAGAGAGTGATATATATCAGCTATGCAACATTAGTATGGTAGTTTAGTAAAAAAACTCTCCAAATATATTTTATGATTTCTTATAAGCATATTTGCATGTGATTTATATCTTATTTATACTCATATTCATGTTGAAAAAAAAAGACAGCTGAACAATTAAAGATGTGAACTTCTAAAGTTACCTTTTTTGTAAGAACAGATAATTTAGGAGAAGCTAGATGAGCATTTGGTCTAGGTCTTTTGACCCTAGAAAGAGGAAGGGATTTAACAAGAGGTGATGAAGTGGGCTTTATTTTCTAAGGAGTGACTCTATCCGGACGCAGAATAGTTGATGGCTCATCCCAATGCACCTAAGTTACAAAAGCAATCATCCATAACCACATGACTTTTCCAACCATACAAAATGGCAATAATAAACAAGCAGATACTTTCAGAGATCTCCAGCTTGATTCAGGCCACATTGGGTCAAGTTTTTTGCTGCCAACTATAGTACCAGTAAACCTACACAACAATGGAAATAACATATTATGAATTATGCAAATATGTTTTGTAAGTGCTTGCGCACAAAGTGTGAACAAAACCTATGAAATTTTAGAAGTTCTATCCAATACCAAGGACCTAAAAAGTTGTCCTGATGATCTTGATAGACATCTTCAATAAATACACACAAATTTAAAGCTAAACACTTACATTCCATTTGGAACGCAGAAATTTTACAGGAAACCATTCAATTCCCATAGGAATAGGGGAAAAATCCCGTATTCTAAACGAGCCATAAAACTGAATTTGTACAACACATATAACTTCGCATGAACTTAAAAGTAGACATGTCCTCCACCTTTTAAAAGGTCAGTTAATTAAGAAACCTTTCAGACTGGTCACTCTATTGTTGACTAACTACGTTTATTGCAGACTTTGCAGTTCCGCTAGATTAAAAAAGGTTAAACTCTTTTGGATTAGATGCCTAAACTACTACAGAAAGGCTAATACCGTCTGTAATGTAAACTATTACAGACGGTTTTAATTTAAACACCGTCTGTGGTATTTGTGGCGGGAAAAAGGAGTATCACAGACGGTTCTTACTGCTGAACCGTCTGTGATACTGGAATATCACAGACGGTTTTTATTAAAAACCGTCTGTGTTGTGTCGACTATCACAGCCGGTTGTTGTTAAGAACCGTCTGGGAATGTTCACAGACGGTTTTTCACAAGAACCGGCTGTGATGTCCCTTTGTCTGTCATAATCTAGATCAGAGGTTAATATATAAGTACACATTGCTTCTAATAACTTAACTACAGAACTACTGAGAGAAGAGGTCACAAATTAAAGGCAAATTTATTAATTTCAATTAGAGGCAAATTTATTACAAAAGTCGCACAGGTAAAGAGTTTCCCAGATTGTATTCTTTTGGGCTTCGTAAGCTTCTTCTTCAACTTGGGGACTTGGAGGATCAACCGCTAAATTCTCGAACGCCGTTAAGATTGCCCTTGTCCTCAGCACTTCCTCGTGCAGCCTGGGCAAATGATCAGCAGCATCCATAATGTCGTACAGGATAGCATAAAAAGATTCCTCAGAATCTGCCGTTTCTGCTTGATCGGCAAGGCTATCCATCAGTCTCTGCAATGCGTGTAGAGCTTCTTCCGCATTGCGCACATTGTGGAGAAGAACCAGGGTGAGGGCTGTTTCCCTTTCTTGAGCGGCAGCGAGACGCCTCCGTCGACGGCGGAGGATCAGGTCAAGCTGACGGATGCAAGAAAGTCGGGGAAGGAGAGCAGGGCGGGTGCGGAGAAGCTGCTCCAGATGCAAATTGCTGGCCGCCTGTGTAAGGTTCCGGCCGAACAATTCGTGATTAACAGATGAGAGGAAGGAGATGATCACAAGAACAGTAGTAGAAGCCATGTTGTATTGTATATTGTATTGTACGTACGTAGAAGAGACCTAGATTAGGAGCGCATATTTAACCTTTAGCACAAACGGTTCGTATACCCAAACATTAATGATATAGACGTTTCGTATAATGATCGAGAGACGTTAATTAGACGATCGAAACACGAAGCGTTCTGGCATCGAACACGCGCGAAGCGTTCTGGTATGAAGCTTATCACAGACGGTTTTTTATAAAAAACCGTCTGTGATAATTTATTATCACAGACGGTTTTTAGTTAAAAACCGTCTGTGATAATGACTACGGCATTTATTGCGCTGCTCAGACCGCATCGTCTTCATTTCGATCCAGATCTAGCCACTGCTGCGCACTTTTTCACTCGGGAGGAAGCTAGAGCGATTTCAGGCCAGTTAATTTGGTGGGAAGAGGCAGAGATTGAGTTTTGAATTAAGATTCAGACTTTCCTGGTTGCTGTAGATATGGTTAGTAATGAAATTTATTTATTTTTAATTGCATTACAATTTAGGTGTAAGTAATCCATGAGTGGTTATTGAAGATGGTTAATTAATTTGCAAAATTGTTGGTTATATAATAGCTATTGTGTTTGTAATATGAATTGAGCTAGAAAATTAAGTCTCAATATAATAAATGTGGCCGGTATATATGTAGTTATAATTAGTTATTCTAGATTTTAATACTAAGTTGTTATATATGTACGTAACGTAGGACCGAAGTTGGATGTATGCCGCGAGCCGTGTGAGTGAAGAGTACATTAATGGTGTTTCTGCTTTTATAAGAGCCGCCGAGGAGGATATGTTGAATAAGGGGGTGGAATATATGTGCTGTCCATGCACTGACTGCGAGAATTTGAAGATGTTTAAGAACCGAGGGCAAATTGAAGCGCACTTGATTCGGAGGGGTTTCAAAAAGGATTATACGTGTTGGACCAGTCATGACGAAGTGAATGATCATATGCCGCCGGATGACATCGCCGGTGAAGTGAATGATATGCCCCCGGATGACATCGCAGGTGAAGTGAATGACATGCCTCCGGCTGATGTCGATTGTGGCTCGGATTCGGATAGGTTGCACGATGATAATCTGGATCAGATGCTTCGCGATGTAGAAGAGAACTATGATGAGAGAGAGTATGTTAAATTCCGTGGCTTGATGGAGGACTCAGAGAAACCTTTGTACACGGGCTGCAAGTACACGAGGTAGTCGGGCGTGCTTGAACTGTTGAAATTGAAGGCAAGCAACGGTTGGTCCGACAAGAGTTTCACGGCGCTGCTAGGTCTTTTAGCGGACATGCTTCCGGAGGGAAATGAGTTGCCTAAAACCACGTATAAAGCCAAGAAGGTTCTTTGTCCGTTGGGAATGGAAGTAGAAAGAATACATGCATGCCCGAACGACTGTATCCTCTACCGTAAAGAGTATGCAAACATGCATGTATGTCCGGTGTGCAACACATCCCGATACAAACGTAACAATCATTCAGATGATGGCGAGGGAACAGAGGCGAAGAAAGGACCTCCTGCTAAGGTGGCATGGTATTTTCCTATAATTCCCCGTTTGAAAAGGTTTTATGCAAATCCAAAGGAGGCAAAACTGCTGCGTTGGCACTCGGAGGAGCGCAAGAAGGATGGAATGCTAAGACACCTTGCTGATTCCGCGCAGTGGAGAAACATCGATAGGAGTTTTGCAGAGTTCGGTGCAGAACCAAGGAATATAAGGTTTGGACTGAGTACAGATGGAATGAATCCATTCAGTAGCATGAGCAGCCGACATAGCACATGGCCCGTGACTCTCTGCATCTATAACCTTCCTCCTTGGTTGTGTATGAAGCGAAAGTACATTTTGCTGTCGATACTTATCCAAGGGCCAAAACAACCTGGGAATGATATCGATGTGTTCCTAGCACCATTGGTGGAAGATCTAAAAGTACTGTGGAACGAAGGGGTACAGGTATGGGATGCATACAAACGAGAGAACTTCACTCTGCGCTCCTTATTGTTCTGCACCATAAATGATTATCCTGCCCTAGGTAACCTATCGGGCCATAGTATAAAAGGTGCCAAAGCTTGTACTCACTGTTTAGATGGTACCGAGAGTGTGTGGCTGAGACACTCACGCAAAACCGTCTACATGCGTCACCGCCGGTTCCTTCGAAGGGCTCACCCATACCGCAAGATGAAGAAACAATTTGACAGAGAGAAGGAAGACGGTTCAACTCCAAAGCATTTAAGGGGACGCGAGGTTTATGATATGGTTAAGGATTTAGATGTTGTCCTCGGAAAGGGACGTAAATTGAGGGCTCATGAGAAGAACACCTGGAAGAAGAGATCAATATTTTGGGACTTACCTTATTGGGAGTACCTAGATGTGCGGCACTGCATCGACGTCATGCACGTAGAAAAGAATGTGTGCGACAGCTTGATTGGTCTCTTACTGAACATCCGTGATAAAACAAAGGACGGCGTCAACGCACGGCTTGACTTGGCTGATATGCACATCAGGCCTGAGTTAGCACCGACATGCACTGATAATGCACGAACGTACCTTCCCCCTGCGTGTTACACTCTGTCCAAGGCTGAGAAAACAAAACTGTGCCAGTGCTTGCATGGTGTCAAAGTTCCGTCTGGTTACTCCGGCAACGTGAAGAAACTTGTTTCGATGCAAGATTTGAAGTTAAATGGCATGAAGTCTCATGATTGTCATGTGCTGATGACACAGATGCTCCCTATTGCAATTAGAAATATTTTGCCGATCAAAGTCCGAGAGACAATCATGAGGCTATGTTATTTCTTTAACACAATTGCTCAGAAGGTCATCGATCCCGAAGGACTAGATGCTCTGCAGGACGAGGTGGTGATGACTCTATGTCACCTTGAAATGTATTTCCCTCCTTCATTTTTCGATATCATGGTCCATCTCATTGTTCACGTTGTGTGGGAGATAAAAATGTGCGGGCCCGTATTCCTACGTAGCATGTACCCATTTGAGAGGTTCATGGGAATTCTCAAGTCCTACGTACGGAATCGTTCTCGGCCGGAGGGCAGCATCGTCGAAGGTTATGCAAGCGAAAAGGTCATTGAGTTTTGTGTCGATTATATGGCTCAGATTCAGCCGATAGGTGTCCCTCAATCTCGTCATGAGGGGAGGCTGAAGGGTCTCGGAACTATCGGAAGGAAAGCAATCACTCCAGATATGGACATGTATACTCAAGCCCATTTCACGGTGTTGCAACACATGACTGAAGTGGCACCTTATGTGGACCAGCACAAGGGTGTGCTTCAGCAACAGAATCCGGAGCGGCCGGATGTTTGGATCATGAGGCAACACAACCGTCGGTTCAACCAATGGTTGAAGGAGCAAATCGCTAGGAGCTCGCCGAGTGAGACGCTGACATGGTTGGCAAAAGGGCCGACATTTACAGTTGTGACATGGCAAGGATATGACATAAATGGGTACACATTCTATACGCAGTCTCAGGATGTCAAGAGCACTAACCAGAACAGCGGTGTCCGCATAGATGCATTCAGTACCGATGGGTCGAGAAACTCGTACTATGGCTTCATAGAAGAGATTTGGGAGCTCGACTATGTGGTTTTCAAGATCCCCTTATTTCGCTGCCGTTGGGTGCATCTCCCACATGTGAAGGTTGACAAGTACGGTGTCACGACCGTGGACCTCCAACGTGTCGGGTACAAAGATGAACTATTCGTACTCGCCAATCAAGTTGTTCAAGTTTTCTATGTAACCGACCCGGCAAATAAGAAACGACATGTAGTTCTTCATGGAAAAAGGAGAATTGTCGGAGTGGAGAATGTAGTGAACGAGGAGGAATACAATCAATTTGACGAGTTACCTCCTTTTGGAAATGGCATAAGGGTCGACGATGAACAACGTGACGAAACTAGTTACGTACGCATTGATCATGATGAAGGGCTAATTTTTAAAGGAAATAAGCAAGTACAATAAGAATGTATATGTGAAAATGTGTGACAATTTTGAGATGTATATGTGAAAATGTGTGATGTAGTCAATTTTGAGATGTATATGTGGAAATGTGTGATGTAGTCAATTTTGAGATGTATATGTGAAAATGTGTGATGTAGTCAATTTTGAGATGTATATGTGGAAATGTGTGATGTAGTCAATTTTGAGATGTATATGTGGAAATGTGTGATGTAGTCAATTTTGAGATGTATATGTGGAAATGTGTGATGTAGTCAATTTTGAGATGTATATGTGAAAATGTGTGATGTAGTCAATTTTGAGATGTATATGTGAAAATGTGTGATGTAGTCAATTTTGAGATGTATATGTGAAAATGTGTGATGTAGTCAATTTTGAGATGTATATGTGAAAATGTGTGATGTATTTGAGAATGACAAAATGTATCAAGAAATACACTGTGTGAATGCAGCTGGTTGGTGTTGTATATGAATGCAGCTGTTTGGTAGTTGATATGAATGCAGCTGTGTAGTTATTGGTGATCTTAATTGCAACAGCCGGCAAAGGCTTATCACAGACGGTTCTAAATTTAGAACCGTCTGTGATAACATATCACAGACGGTTCTAAGTTTAGAACCGTCTGTGATAGTAAACTATCACAGACGGTTTTTAACTCAAAAATGTTTGTGATATGTTATCACAGACGGTTCTAAGTTTAGAACCGTCTGTGATAATCTTCCTACATATACCCTCTCGCTAGGGTTTTCCGTGTGCGCTGCAGTTATTCGATTAGATCTAAATCCCGAGCCCGTCGTCGCCGCCGCCTCCCCGAGCCCTCGCCGGCTGCCTCCCCCAGCCCTCGCCGGCAGCCTCCCCGGACGAAGACGTCGCCGCAGCCTCCTCCTCCTCCGTCGCCCCCTCCCCGAGCCCGTCGCCTTCTCCTCCGTCGCCGCCTCCTCGAGCCCGTCGCCTCCTCCTCCTCCGTCGTCGTCGCCGCCTCCTCCTCCGTCGCCGCCGCCTCCTCCTCCTGCGTCCCTAAGGTCACCAAAACCGTAAGGTCATCAAATCCCTCCCCGAGCTTCATGCTGTTAGTGTTTAGGGTTGATGTTTGATGCTTCATACTGTTATGGTTAGTTGCTTAGTACATATTTAGGGTTGATGCTTCATGCTTACTGTTAGTGTTTAGGGTTGATGCTTGATGCTTCATACTGTTATGGTTAGTTGCTTAGTACATATTTAGGGTTGATGCTTCATGCTTACTGTTAGTGTTTAGGGTTGATGCTTGGTACATATTACATTGGTACATTGTTTACTGCAGTAGCTTAATTAGTTTGCTATTTGGTACATATTACATTGTTACATTGTTTACTGCAGTAGCTTAATTAGTTTGCTATTTGGTACATACTACATTGGTACATTGTTTACTGCAGTTGCTTAGTTTACATTGGTACATATTGCTTGTTGTGTTAGTATATAGTATATAGTATATAGTATATAGTATATAGTATATAGTACATAGTATATAGTTTGAAATCATTTGGGTCCCCCTTCCCTCTACTCCTCTCCTCCCTTCTCCCCCTTCCCTCTACTCCTCTCCTGATCTCTTTCTAGTGTATCTGGATAAAGAAATCTTGCGATTATTGTAAAAGATACATTGATCATTTGGGTGGAAAGAAATACATTGTGTCGTTTGCTTCATACTATAGTGTTCCCGTTCAATGAACCGGATACACTAGTTTGTGTCATTTGCTTCATAGACCTTTGTTTAGGGACTTTGCTATTTGGTTTATAGTTTTAGCAACTAAAGTAGGTGCTAGGATAGGCACTTTGTTTAGAGACCTTGTAGTAATAGTATTACAAAATTCAAGGAAATTTTAGTACAGAAGTTCAAAAAAACAAATTCCCATATTCTTCGGTGAGCAGCCGATATAGCCGACTTCTTCGGTGAGCGACTATCTATCTGCTTCTTCCCACTCGTTCTCTTCATCTCTGATCTCTAGATCACGTACGCCAGTAGCGATGATTCAGTTAGATGAATCATCGCTACTGGCGTACGTGATCCGGAGACCAGAGATGAAGAGAAGGAGTGGGAAGAAGCAGATGCATAGTCGCTCACCGAAGAAGTCGGCTATGTCGGCTGCTCACCGAAGAATCTGGAATGTCTTTTTTTTGCACTTTTGTAATAAAATTGACTTGAATTTTGCGGGAAAAAGAAGGACTTGATACATTGGTACATTGGTAAGATAGGCACATCACCCCCTCTCTATGTCCATATCACCCCCTCCCTTCTCCCCCTCCCCTCTACTCCTCTCTTGTCTTGCAATTCAATATGATTACTTTCTCATCTTATCTTAATAGACCCACAAAATGAGCAACATGTCACCTGCGCATTCTTCAACATCATCGCCGGAGGCGTCCGCTCCAACATCAAGACGCCAAGGAAGAGGGCTATCAAAGAAGCCTGAGGGCCGACAGATCATCACAGCGGTGAATGCATCTGGGGTCCCTATCCTTCCTCAAAAAGCAGTAAACGCATTCCGAACCATGGTCGGAGTAGTTGCACGAGAACGAATTGAGATCACATACAATTCGTGGAAGAACGTGCCTGACACTCGGAAACGTGAGCTGTGGACCGAAATTTTGGCATCGTTCGAGTTCCCAGAAGAACACCTGGACGCTGTGCAACAACAAACCTACAAAGCAGCGTGCAAAGCATGGAAGAACTTCAAGAGCACGCTTGTCAAGAAATACGTGGAGACGGACGAAACGCCTGTTCATACATACTCATTCCTGGAACCACAATGGGAAGAGTTCAAGGCGATGAAAACGACCGAAGATTTCAAAAGTACAAGTGTGGCGCACAAGGCCCTCCAGGCAAAAAATACACACCCTCACAGACTTGGCACAGCTGGGTATGCGGGTAAAATCACGCAGTGGATGAAGGAGGATGAGCTGGCAGCTGCACAGGACATCGCCCCGCCGTTTTCCAATATCCCGGACGACCGCGCTCGAAATTGGATTAGAGCAAGGTCATCTACAACGACATCAGGGGACATCACCTTTCGAAACCCTTCAGACCAGCAAGTGACCGAGCGCCTGGTAAGATATCGATCGAACTACGTAGCTTGTAATTACTCCACAACTTCGTACGAATTGAAATGACATGTCGTGCTCTTGCAGGAAGAGCTGAGTTTTCAATCTACCCTGGGATCATTCCAGGGGACAAGGGAGAATGATATGCTCTCCGTGGCCCTGGGAAACAAGGAGCACCCGGGCCGTACGAGAGGCCTTGGGCTTTACGTTCCTTGGAAACATGGTTTCCAAGATGACTCCGACATGTATCGGCGCAGGAAGAGAAACAAAGCCGAGCGTGACGCACAGCTACGAGAAGAGCTCAAGGCATCTCTTAAAGAGGAGATACTAGGTTCGATGGCTGATATAATCAGAGATAAGGTGCGGAAACAGACAGAAAGTCAGCAGGCCGCCACCGCCGCTCCTGTGCTAGCTAGCCCGCACAACCATCCGAGTAGCTGCGCGTCCAATCCGACACAAACCCAGTCCAAATTTTCTGTGGACGACATCCTGGTAATAATTATTACCTCTCGAATGCTTGCTCCATTGGTAGGCCTATTCGAGTAGCTAATTTTGTATCGTTATGTAGGAGCCTACGACATGCAGGCTCCAAGTGAGATATGGCTCCATTCCCTTGTACGCTGCTTGGGGCCAGGCATATTCGTTTGGTATCGGGGCCATGGTGCACGGTCAAGCTTTAGCGCCAGGCTTCGCAAAAGTTAATGTGGATGGTGTGTATGCCAATTTTGAGGTGGTCCCGCTACCGAAGCCCCCCAACGACGAGATCGTGAATCTAGGACAGGCCATTGGAACATTCATCCAGTGGCCCAAAACCGACATCTCCCTGGAGGCTTCTTCACCGGTGGCAGGACCAGAAGTGCAGTGCGAACCACAGCAACTTGCACTGGTGCCATCTCCACACGGGCAGTGCGAACCACGGCTACCTGCACCGGTGCTATCTCCACGGGTGCTATTCTCGCCAGAGCAACTTGCACCGTCTATACCATTACAGTCGACTAGCATAAAGTCGACCCACAATCGAGGCAGTGGCCAGGGCAAATCAAAGACGAAGGATGATGACGATTTCCCGTCCATGCCATTGGCCCGCAAATTCGTGCTAGCTCAGCCGATGGTAGTCCAGGAAGAGCTCCAAAAACTAGGACTTGGTTGCCAAAGATTCCACCTTTGGTATATGGAAGAGTCCAATAAGCCAGCGGCAGAACAGCGCTCAGGTATAACTGTCAAATTCAAGCCGGAACATTTCTTGCACGAAGTTCAGGAATGTGTCTTCACGGTGACCTTTGACGATATATTTGAACTTTTCACGCTCAACGCTCTCGACGCCTCACTCGTTCGATGCTGGACGCTGTAAGTCTGCACAATCACAGTCTCTGTTCACGTAATACCGATATATGTCACAATTTGTTGCTTTCCTATGTTATATATAGATTCATGCTGATCGAAGCTAGATCATCGAAATCACAAATTGGTTTCCTGGACCCACGCTTGGTCGCCATTGATACCATCATCGAGAATGCATCCTTCGTCGAGGACTATATTACAAAAGCACTGCTGGCTCACCAAGATAAGAAATTTGTTCTTATGCCATACAATGAGCAGTTCCATTGGATTTTAATTGTAATTATACCAAAATGGAACAAGGCTATATACCTTGATTCTCTAAGTAAGAACAAATCCAAGTACACAGCTATCGCCCGAATACTCGATAGGTACGTACATTGTACATTGTACTCTTTCTTTCCTTCCGAATAACTAATCTAACTTTTTCGAATAACGAAGGTCGTTCGCCACATACGTTCAACAAACACGTGACTCGACGACAGGGGCCAAGGCCTTGAAACATGATCGCAAGTTTCGGGTATTCGCTAGCTACACATTAATTAATCATATACAACACATAGTAGTAATGCCACTTGATTTAACACATTATATTTTTTGCAGTGCCACCAGCAGGAGCCGGGCAACACATGTGGATACTACGTGTGCCACCATATGAGACTACTCCTCGATTCCACCAAGATCACTAATTCTAAGGTTTGTCAATCTTCCCACATTTATTTCATACATGTCAGTTTTATATATGCGCGCGTTGATATTCCTATCGACAGGGTGCGTCCATCTCTACATCTGCATTGACACAGCCGGATTTTGCAAAAATTCGAGGAGAGCTCATTTGGTTTTTGTGGTCAAAAGTCGTAAGATCAGATGGAGAGTTCCACTGCCCAGAATGATTTTTTATTGTAATTCTAAGTGCAAATACAGTGTAGATCTTTTACAATTGTGTATTTGTTAATGGATATTTTATTTCAACTCAATGAATTGATTTGCGAAATGGATGCTTTATGTTTGTGAAATGAAGTGCGTTGTCAATTGGATGTTTTATGTCTGTGAAATGAATTGAGATGTGAAATGTATCTGAAATGAAATGAGATGTGTGAATTGTATATGTTTATGTCTGTGATTATCTGCTTGTTTCAGAGGGCATGGCTAGCATTTCCTGAGGCTAGCTATAAACAGAAATAGATTCTGCTGGGGGGAGGAGTATCACAGACGTTTTTAATGAAAAACCGTCTGTGATTATGCAATATCACAGACGGTTTTTCATTAAAAACCGTCTGTGATTATCCGATATCACAGACGGTTTTGTACTAAAAACCGTCTGTGATATCGGATAATCACAGACGGTTTTAAGTACAAAACCGTCTGTGATATCGGATAATCACAGACGGTTTTTAATGAAAAACTGTCTGTGATATCGCATAATCACAGACGGTTCAAAAACCGTCTGTGATAACTTGGATTATCACTGACCCATAATTTCAGACGGTTCAGAAAACCGTCTGTGATGACGTTTCTGAACCGTCTGTAATGTGGTTTTCTGTAGTAGTGCTACCTTAACAATTATATAGATAAAGCAGCAGCAGCTACACTTGCATAGATTTGCCCCTCGGCTTCCTCCTTGATCAAGTCCCAACATGATTAATGGTGCAAAAACATGAACATCTAATACTCGATCTTCAGATTTTGCCATTCAGATTCCCCACTGATCAAGCCAACCTGACCGATGGTGCAAAAATGTTCATAACTCTATACTGAATTCCGAGTTTCAAACATTCACCAAAATGATGTGAAGTCCAAACAACGAAGGTTATCTTAACTTTTTAAGTAGCCAACAGCTATGATCCACAACAGTAGCCACCTCAGCCTCCACCTAGATTGAACATTGAGCACAAAAGCATTTGTTCCAAATCTTTAGAAATATACCATACACCTTCCATTTTCAAGAAATAGAAGCTGGGTAATTAAGTCAAACCAAAATGAGAAGAACCCATGTGACTGTTAGAAATATAACCTTCCATTTAGATAGATGTAATCAAACTCAAATGAGCTCCAATGCCACAAAATATCAGTTCATTAATGAACCTCCACATGCCTCAACATCAAGAGATTGTAACATTATGTCGTGATTTAGCACATCATTGATACACCTGAAGACGTCCCAATGTACACAGTGAGACTGGAAACTGAAATGAACTAACCACTAAAATCTATACTCATGTAGGCATTATTCAGGGGGTACACTATAGGTAGATTAATGGGTCTTGCTGCTAGTGCTCGTCATCCTCCCTGGAAAGTATATGGTACAAATAAGTGTATTTGAACAAATAGCTATATAGTCGGTGGCATCCAAATCTGTCTATTGAACACAGACAACGAAATTAATCTATCAAAGAGAACTATCATGGGCCTCACGGCACAAAAATACATCAATGTTGCTTGATTTATACTCGGGAAAAGGAATTGAACCAGTTGCATGTAGTAAATGATTTTTTTATAGTACCTAACTTTCAAATGAAATATCTTTTTAATGTAGGGTCTACTAGTCGATTTTAGTACACATTATAATAACTTCATTTATATCAGTCAAATTCATTATGCGAGTGTCTCTCTATAAGGTTCTCTATAAGTTATTACTATTTATAAGATAAAACCAAAATCCAAAGCCAAAAGTCAATATAAACGGGTCCAAAACCTCTTGGTTTACTAGTTGTCAGCGTGGATTGCTATTAAGTTCAACTAACATTAGTCTGCTTAAGTTGACGGAACGGTTCGCCAAGCGAGCTAGCAAAGATTTGGTTAAAATTGCTTGTTTGGAAATTTCCCGAACAGCTAATTGTAGGTTCTCTCCATCGGAACAATAGGCTTGTTATGCTTATTAAACTTATTGAATATATGAAATAGAACAAGGTCTATCTTCATTTTTTTACCAGAGGTTGAATCAATCATCAGAAAAATATTTAGACAAAAAAATTAGGATACATTCTAGGAAAATACAACTTATATGGAAGAGAAGAAAATAAAACGCTTTCACAAAAATTCTCTTAGAATCGAAAAATAAGTTTTGATTTTGTACATGCCTTCCATGCGCCAGAAGAAGGGAGGACGAACTAAACTCATAAGCCTTTTTGAAAAGAAAAAAAGCACCATGTTGTAAAATAAAAAATCACCTACTAGCAGAGGCTGGAACAGCCCATACAATCGTAGGGGCTGCTTCAACCAGGCGTACCCGTACCCCAAAAAAATAGAAAATGGAAGCAGCAATGCGCATCCATGCATATATAGTAGTAGTTTCGCTAATGCATGCATGATCATGCCTTCGATCCGGAGCGAGCAATGTTATTAAAGCGTCGCTTTGGCGTCGGAGCGGCCTGGAGCTGCCGCCACGGCCGTCGCCTCGCCACGGATACGTATGGCGTCCACCTCGGAGCCGAAGGCGTCGCCTAATCGTCGCCATGGCCGGGACGGCGCGTCGCAAGCGCAAGGCGCGCGCCATACCCGTGCCAGGCGGGAAAATGGAGGGAGGGAGGGAGGGAGGGAGCGTGGGAGAATAAGTGAGGGGGGGGGCTTAACGGGGTTAGGGTTACCCGGATACATTCGGCGAAGCGAAGGGACTCGGAGGCGGCGACCTCAGGCGACGGGCGAAGCGAAGCGAAGAGCCTCCACGCTGCCACCGCCGCCTCCCTCGAAGTCTCGAACCCTAGCGCCGCCTCCATCGGTTCATCCCCGTCAACCCGTGGCGCCACCATCCTGGAAGCGACGCGCCGGCGGCCTCCATCTCCAGGTATGCCCTACCTCCCCGACCTCCTCCTCCCCCTACCTCCCCGGCCCCCCTCGGCGCTTCCGCTCGCTCTCATCTCTCTCGCTCGCTCGGTCCCTCTCCTCGGCGAATCCGCCTCCCTCGGTCCTTCCCTTCTCCCCACGCGCCTCCGCCTCGTCCCGGCAGAGAGGGGGAGGATGAGAGGGAGGGGGAGCAGGGGAGGGAGGGGGACGAGGCGGAGGTGCGGAGGCAGAGGCGGAGGTGCGCTGGGAGAAGGGAGGGGCCGAGCGAGCGCCGAGCGAGCGAGAGAGATGAGAGCGAGCGGAGGCGCCGAGGCAGTTGAGTGGAAGAGAGCGAGTCTGAGAGATGAGCGAGCAAGCGAGCGAGACGGTCGGAGACGGTCTGAGAGTACGATTTGTGCTGTGTGCGTGACTGCGTCTGTGTGATCTGCCATGAACTGTAGTGTGTTGTACTGCTGTGTGCGTTAATGCGTTCGCTGATGCTATTGCTGTTGCTGTGTTGCTGTGTGAGAATGGATGCTACATAGGAGAAGAACAATTAGAATGGAGGATAGGTGTAACATGGGCTCAAGAATTGACAACAATAAGGTACACATATGCTGCTAAAATGCTCATTTTATTTGCTGCCCTTTAGCGCCTTAGGATGAGTATGGCATCGCCTCGCCGCACGCCATACTCGCCTAAAAGGTGTGAAGGTAGTATGACGCCTCGCCTTATCGTCGTGATAACCTTGGGAGTGAGATTTACTATACAACATTGCTTTACAATTTGTCTCTTGTCACGTGCATGGAATTTCGCAGAGCCGAGAACGGTAGAATAATCGAGAAGCCGACAACAGAATGTCAGCATGGAACGGAAGAAAAAGCTCTCGCGCCATACAGCGACCCTGGGTCGTACATCTCGACATAGACAGGAGGCTGCAAATTAAGATGCTCTCGATCGGGTTGCCGCACGAAATGATAGACTAAGGGATGCTCGTTTAGGCTTAGAAAGCTCATGATTTTAGTTTGTTTTTATTACTATAGTAGATTTCTAGCACTGTACGATAAATATCTTTTTTGGCGTAATTAAATTTTAAAAAAAATTAAAAAAATATAGTTATAACATGAGACAATACAAATGAATCAGAGAAAAAAAGAAAATGACCCAAAAATAAACAAAAAACCAAAAAAAGATAATTAAGAAGCTTAGAGCTCAAATGAGCACAGCCGAGCTGTGTTAGCGTAACACAGGAGCTTAGATCTGGGATATGCTTCAAGAAATTCTAATTCTCTGTTCCTTTTCCAGTTTCCACATAAAGAATTATGACCTGATACTGCACGATATCACAAATCGTCAAAGAACAACCTGGACATTAACTTTGCATGGGCGTCGAAGATACACGGTAATTCTTACACAAACTAATCAGCAAACAGTAATGTGAACAAGCAATATGCCGGAATCGAGGTGTTCTCCGAAGACTAATGTAAGTCCAGAGTGCGGGTACTACAAAAACCACTCCCCCAAGTGTGCTCCCGAAGAAGTCTTCGCATTAGCGTACCAAGTTGAGCCTGAGGGGGAACGGTGGAAGGACCAGAACCGACAGCTGAGTTTTCTTGGTGACATTGTTGTGCAGCTGGAGAAATTTAGGTGATGTATCTTTCTTGCTGCTCCTGAAGCAGACGCGCAGAGGATTTCGCGTCCAAATAGAGAGCACTGACTTCCTCAAGATCAGCCTGATTGAGGTCATGGGTTCAGAATATAAACTTGTAGGAATAAGATCAAGCTAGGAAGAGAAAATATCATATTCAAATTCAATACATACCTTGCAGATCTTCTCTCTTCCATTAGTCTTTGCTACTATGCTAGCAGGTGAAAGCAGCTGAATAGCATGTCTGCAGAGAGATTCAAGATCTATTACGACCATTACTAACTACACCAATAAAATGGCTTGGTAATCACAAACCGTATAGTGAGATCGACGATTAGAATAGAGATATAGAAATCTTAAAATATTCACATAATGGAACAGAAGGGTGGGGGAGATGGCCTAATTTCCAAAGACTCGACATGATCCTTTCAACCCACATTCCAGCTAAATTCTCTCTTTGAATGTCGTATTTGAAATATTTGCATGAATCCTTTCAACCCATATTCCAGCTAAATTCTCTCTTTGAATGTCGCATTTGAAATATTTGACTAGGATGCAAAGGTGCGGACATAACCAGGAACAACTAGTAACAAGAATCATACCAGGAACAATTAGCAACAAGAATCATACCTCAAAGATGTCTGCTGTCCAATCTCTCCTAAAAATGCGAGACTTTCTTCATCAATCTCAATCTCTTCAACTTGTGCTCTAATAGCCAGGATCTGCAAAGCCCAATGAACAAACCTCAGATGCATTTCTAGACAGAAAAGCCTAACAAATATAAGACCCAAAATAGGAACCTGGATCATCTCGGTAGGACCATATGTTTCTGTCCGTATAATCACCAACCTATCTAGAAGGTCAACTGGCATACCATGCGGACTTGTCATATCAGTTCCTCTGGATACAAGCATAACAAGAGTTGTAAAGCGTAGAAGGAGCATAGTAGTAGACAAAAGGCAGTATTTATAGTTAAGCATGGAGTACTTCAACTGGTAATCCCTAAATCAAATTGCTTACCTTACATTACATATTCCTCTGTTCGTAGCAAGTATAACAATTGGTGATAATGAGCTCTCCAGAGCACGATTAAGATAAGAGAAGCATTCAATGTCCAGCATGTGGACCTGCAAATAAAGTCCTTGTCATCAATTACTGACAGTAATGCATAATTCTACCATTTAGTAGAACAAAAGCCAACAAGTTCAACAGAGCAGCAATACTCCACAAGGTGGGCAACCGACTGTGTGCTTGACAAGGGAAAGTTGACAATAAATAAACCCAAGCTCATTTACACTTGAATTTCTGAATCCAAAATCAGCCTATTAAGAACAGTATATTTTCAGTCATGAAGCCAAAATAAGATGATACCTCATCAATGAACAGCACACCAGGTACAAGCTCTGCAATCCCTTCATCAATATATCTGTTAACCACCTACACCATACAATTAACACACACAAAAAAAAGATGACAATTCCAATATGCTGCATGATACAATTTTTAAAAAAGTAAATGCTGCATGATGAAAATTTTGAAAACCTTATTAATTTCTTGGCGTAGCTTCTCGGTGATTTCAGTCTTCCGTGGTTTCATCATCTGTCCCATAAGGGACAAAATATCTTGGCCTCCTTGTGGTTGAGCATTTGCAGCATCAAGGTCATGAAGTGTAACGTCCTGTACAAAATGATGAGAAGGTTACTTCCTTTCTTTCAGTTGACTTACATAGAACATAAGAACAAAAAGAATAGCAGGAAGCCTGTATGTAGTGATATAGGAACCTTCATTCTTATGCCACTGCAAAAGAATATTACCCCTCCGAGAGAGTAGATTACAGATAACCCAGCTGGACTCGACCGTCCTTTGTCCGACGTGACAAGAGTTGGTCTAACTTAATTAATCAACTCAAGGAGATTATTGCTAATAGGGTTTGGACTGGTTGTCATTTGGTGTAATCTTGATTCTTGGTTTGTGAACTTTATGTATTTATTTTATCAAGGGAGGCGCAATTAGAAACGTTGATCAAATCAAGTCTTTGATGTAATCTTGATCCTTGGTTTATGACTTTTCTGTGTCTATTGTTCCTGACATACCCCCATCACATATGACTAACAGTACCAATCCTCCTCCAAACTGGCTAATTTATTGACTGCAAATAGAATCTCACTAGACAAAAAAAAGATAATAGAAAGGTGAACAGGCATTTAGCAGGAGCAAGCAACTAGGCACTACTTAATAGGGAGGCCACATATTTAATCATGCCCAAGCAACGCAATGGTATAATAAGATGCTTCAGGCTAACAAATGCCCCATGCCTCCACCTTCAATCTTCTACATGACTACATAGCAATCTTGCCACCATAAACATAATATATAATATATTGTTTCTGTTTCAATATTGAACAGTGTTCATTTATGGACAGTACAATTCAAAATACCTACAAAAATCATAAGCTGAAATAGCATCAAATGTGTACCTGTACAATTTCCTTTTTCTTATGGACTTCCCCTTTGGGAATTGGGACATACTCCTCAGCTTCAAGATCGTATTCTGTAGCAAAAGCATCACATCTACCAACTCTTTTCACTGCACCACTGTTAGCTTCGATGTATATAACATCACCCACTGCCACCTGTATCCATATATAGATGATGGTTATCGTGAAAAAGCTAGTGCAGAAGATGGAAGTAGCAGAACAGAGGCAAGTGATCCAGAAAAGTAAAATATAAAGCAGCATATCTCAATGTCAAGGGAACTAGTCAGCTCCACAATGGTTTATTAAGAGTTATGACACAATGGAACATCTGACAGTGAATCATTGAAGTTTGATCATATACACGAGTTTCCACAAGTAAATATTCTCTAAAAGTTGGTACCAGGTTAAACATCCGCATAAAGACATTATTTTGAACAAGAAACAAGAACGATCCACCCAGTGTTATAAGAAACGTAAAAGAAAATGGAACCTAAAATTCTAGAACCGGAGGAAGGGAGGAAGGGGGGTAGGCATTAACCTTTTCCTTGATTAAAGCATCATAAATTGTAGGATCTAACTTCAGTTGCTTAGTCCCTTTTACAGTCTTCAGGCCAATTATTACATGGCTAATGATTTTCCCATATCCACCTGTTGTACTCTCAGCCTCTTCCGGGGAAAGTTCAGTAACCTAAAAAGCAATCAAGCAGTGGGAATATTAGTTACAAAAGAGAATGATAACAGGAAATACATTAACATCTAATAAACACCAATCAAGAACAATATCTTTGTTCAACCTTCAAAATGAGCATATATGCCACTCTTACCTCTCCTTCATAAACTTCTTTGTTTTCCTTTATACGCAAGCCTATAGCTCTACGGAAATTTTCCATCAGCACCTCAGTTTTCTTGACCTCTGAAGAGTATACTTCTGATCCTACCATAGGACAGAAAGGGACCTGTGTTATAGAATAGCAAGAGAAGGAGAAAATCATTAGCAGAAAACAACACGAATGCTAGTAAATATTGGAGCTTTTACCAAAACACATTTTATTCGTTAGACATAAAAGCAAAACAAACTGTACACATTATAGCATTCATATTTCCATAAATTGCAATGAAGACAAGTACCCGATAAATTACTAGCAAAAGCCAGTAACCCACATAATTCACTCCAACATCCTAGCACAAGTATTTTTAAGGAATAACAACCTTTCCAGTGACGGGGAAAAAGATATACTCAAATATACCGAGACAGCAAGCAGAAGAAACCAAAACTCAAAGAAATTCTTAATGGCTTTGAAACATAGACTAACACATTACTAGGTAAACTGAGCATTTAGAGCACCAATTTAGTAAGGTGCATGTGAAATCTAATGCAAGGACCCTAGCAACAGCTCAGCTACATCAAAATGACAAAGTATGGATGCTCAAATACCTGACACTCTCCGTGAACTAAACTATATGAATGTACTTCTGGAGCTAGATGAGCCCTTGTAAATGCAGAGCTGCTTGATCGTCAGACAAGCTAATTCACGAGCAGCAAGCTAAAACTTTTCAAAGATGGCCTACAATTATAAAGCACTGTCCTCCAGTAACCACCCTTGGATTAAATCATTAAACTTAAATTGGTTCAAATTGAGCAGCTAGAGACTTAAACTCCATTATTTGCTACAGAGAACTAGGAGGTAGATACGATTTTCTTCACTACAAAAGTGAAGAATTCCCAAAGTCAGACTTCACATCAATGCCTCGGAATCAGCTTCTAGTGAGAAAGCATTACAAATCATGGGGCTCCTGTTCGCTCTATAGAACCTAAAAACCGAACCCCCAAATTTACAGCAACGGGTCCAAATCTAGTACCAAGGGTAGCATTACAGCAAAACATCTACCTTTACAACTCCAAATACCCAAAAAAAATTGGTAATCTGCGCGACGAAAGGAGCAATTGGAGGCACAGACCTTGCTGCCGAGCTCCTGGGAGATGCCGAGAGCGAGCGCCGTCTTGCCGGTGGCGGGCGGACCGGCGAGGAGCAGCGCGCGGCCGGCCATCTTCTTCTGGCGGATCATGTCGACCACCAGCCCGGCCGCCTCCCGCGCCGCCGCCTGGCCCACGAACCCCGCCGCCATCCCTACCGCCGCTCCATTGGCCTGGTCGAGAAAACCAAACCAATCCATGAGAAAAGCTCGGAGATCTACTGGAAACACCCCATGGCTAAAACCCTAGGAAAAACCCCCTCACAAGAGGAGCGGAGAAGCCAGGGAGATGAGAGTACGTACGTCGAGGCCGAGGCCCTTGATGTGGGTGTGGGTGGCGATGCGCTGCTTCTTCGATGTCGACTGCACCTCCTCGATCCTCATCGTCGCCGCCACGCCGCCGCCGCTTTCTGCGCCTTGTGTGTCTCCCGCCGCAACAAGCCAACAAATTTGTGAGCGGAGGAGGGAAGCTGGGGACAGCGCGCGACTAGAAGAAGAGGGAATGGCTAGTCTTTGCCCCGTGCGGCCGGAATTAAAGTGCGCGGCCGCCTGGATTGCAGAGCTTTCGTTTCTTTATCCCCACCAATACGTATACTAGCCTCGGACGCGTATCCCGTTGGTTTACGCGAGCTAGATATGATGCTTATATATGAGTACTTAAAGAGAGAGAATATAGACACATCATAAGCATCCATACAAAAGTTATTTCCTCCAATGCAAACATATCTTCTATAGGTGCTTAGATGCTATATTATCTATTAATAGATATAGTTATACACATAAACACCTACTAAGCACCGGTGCTGATTTAAGTATGCATGCTTCAAAATAAACACCTTATCTATCATATGTGACAAAAAAATCAGTTTTTTATTACTAAGCATCTCTCTAAACGCCTGCATTGGACATACTCTTACGTAACTGATCCTCAAATGTGCAAGTTCCATGCATGATCCAAGCTTGGGATTTGGAAGCATGTCCTGTATTTGTTCGCGACTCACGAGTCTCGACCCAAACCCAAACACAAGTGTACATTGCGGAGCAGATTCTCAGCGATGTTGCTACTGCTTTCTACGCCATGCTGATGTTAGGGGTGGAGTTGCTGCAGTGCCAAATGGAGCAGTTTGGCTTATGAACCAACTCCGTTATACCTGCCTTATTAAGTGTTCATCAAACACAAAACAATCTCACTACCGAGCCAAGATGCAAGCACAAAGCTGTGCTCACATCCTCACCCAAGCCTGCGTAGCTCTCACGCTCCTACTAGCAATGGTGAACACGGCGGCCGGCCGCCGTCCGGCAAGTCACAATCCCCTGTCCCCTTCCCACGGCCCCGACCAGACAATAACACTTTACACCACCGGAGCTACGCCGCCAGAAGCCGGCGCTCCTTCCTCACAACACCCCATCTTCACCAGCCAAGGCCCAATCGGCCACTACGGCAGCTGGCTGCGCGCCTTGACGCAGCCAGGAGCGCTCCGGCCCGGCACGGTGACCGTCATCGACGAGCAGTTCCACGGCAAGAAAGAGTTTGGGCTGCCCCTGGCTGGGAAGCTGCAGGGAGTTCTTGTCACCAGCGTGGAGGATAACAACAGCCATATGGTGGCGGTGAAGGCCCTGTTTGCCGGCAATGGTGCAGAGGATAGCCTCAGGTTCTTCGGGGTCCAACACGATGACCAGGAAGAGTCTCACATCGCAGTGGTCGGAGGGACGGGGCGATACGACGGCGCCTCTGGTTTCGCCGTTGTCAGAGCAGCTGATGTACCTGAAAAGGGTGAAAATGTCAGTTTGAGAGTGCACCTCAAGTAGAAGGCTATAGAATCTTCAAAATCAGAGAGGCATACCATGATGTTGTTATGAATATTGTGTGTATTGATATGAGACCCAATGGGCCATATATATAGGAGAGTACAAGAGATATAAGGAAACAAATAAGAGTCCTATTCTATCTTTAATACCTTATCTCTAATACCCTTAACACCCCCCACAAATGCAAGGCGTATGCAATAGCATTGCATTTGAAAAAGGGTTAATACTAAAACAAAAATATCCAACATCCGAGTCGTGATAAAGTCGTCGTTGCGTGCAGTCGTCGAATAAACTGTCAAATCAAGCCGAAGAGAAATAGATAGAAGCATGACGGCACAGATCGAAGCCTGAGACGGCAGCGGCGCAGTGCACAAGAAGCGCAACGGAGGCGCAGTGCAGAAGAAGCGCGGCGGCGCAATGCACAATAAGCGCAACGGAGGCGCGGTGCAGAAGAAGCGCGACGACGCAATGCACAATAAGCGCAACGGAGGCGCGGTGCAGAAGAAGCGCGGCGGCCTCATAGAGACGTCTACAATCTACAGCGGCTCAAGGAAAAGAGCAGCGGCTGCTGCCATGCAAAAAAAGAATTCCTACACTTCTATGACTGACAATAAATTTGTGGACTCGCACG